>JANDEH010000008.1:57682039-58282039 GCA_024610705.1 Tetragnatha versicolor | reverse complement strand
TGTCTTAATTTCAGCACTGGTAAATGGCTGAAATATCAACAGCACGTTTGATCTTTGTAGAAACAGCAATTCCTTACTCTTGGAAGGTTTAAATAGAGTCTTCAATGTAACTTTCTCGGACTCATATTTAATATTCAGTGGTGTTTTCACTTCTTGAAGGACTTCAGATAAAACTTCAACAGTCTTGAACCATCTATTAGCACTTAATACAGCAGCAACTTTGAATATTTTCTTAGGATCTTGGCTAACTTCCAAAAGAGCCAAGATGAATGCTATGCAATCTAAACTAGGACCAAAACTTAGGGAGCTAATATTTAATGAAGATTTCCATGTTTTAATAAGATCCTCAGACTTAGGGTACTCTTTCAAGAATCTGGTGATGCAACCTTTAACCAGAAGAGTGTGGCAGGTGGCATAAAAATGCAGATAACCGCATCTCTGTCTGTCATTCGATCCAAACGCAGGAGTAAGCTTTGTAAAAGTCTCGAGAACAGAGCATTCGTTTATTTTGTTCGCAGCAATTTCCTTTTTATAGACTTTCATGAAAAATGCAGCAAGCAGATCAACTGTATTAAGTTGGTTTTCGGATAAAGTTGCACTGATAGGATCAGTCTGTGTAGAAGAGGTTACTTTCATAAATTTTGAAACTTGTAAATTTGTATCTATGTGATGCATTTTGAAATGAGAATGAAAAACTTAATTATATATACTATATTTTAAAGTAATTCAATTTATGTCTTTTAGCTTCAAATATTTTCTTCGTCACTTTTTTTCATTCATATGGTAAAGGATCTCCTTTTGGTTGAAATGGATGCTAAAATAAAAAGAACATTCCTTGGTTATTCATAAGTATATCTGTATATCGCTGGCATCATTGGATAACCTCGTATAATCGGAGCCTGGATAGATACAGTATAAGTGAGCTAGATTCGTTTCCTCGCCAAAGACACTTTATGCGGTCAACAGGTGGGGGATGAATTATATATCTGTATATCGGATAACCTCATATAATCGAGGTCAGGATAGATACAGTATAAGTGAATGAGATTGGTTCTTAATGGGCTGTTAAGGCTAAACAGCAGGTGTTTCAATCTCAAAGGGAAACTTTTTATTTGTTCTAGCTGGCTTGGGCCAAACCACAAGCAAGCAGGCTTGGATCCAGCACTCTATTGGGGGGCATTTTTTCAGACAAGATCCTCATGCCATTGGGGGTATAGGAGTCCTCCCCCAGAAAAAATTTTGAAATTTGACCGGCAAAAGTAGGGTTTATACTCATTTTGAGAAATGTTTTGGGTCTAAGTGGATCATTTTTCAACACCATCAACTACTTTTTGACACAAAATGTCAAAATATTAAGGATTTCCTAAAAAGTATCACTGAAGATCCCCTTGTGGAACGAATGGGGCCCCAGAATAAATTTTGAAATTTGACCTGTAAAACAGTAGCGTATATAGAAATTTATTTCGGGAGGGGCCCAAAATTATTTTTCACCCCCTCCCAAGCAAATTCATTACATTCAATGAAACTTTCTATATATTTTTTGTTAAAACTTAAATCTAAAAGAACTTATTACATAAAAGTTGTGAATAATTTTGTTCCAAATACCAAAGGGGGGTCTGGGGGTCAACCTTAAAAAAAAGTTTTGAAATTTGACTTTTAAAAACTGGTTTTTAACCAGTTTTGGTACACCTAGTCCGAATTTTTGATTTATATTTATAGATAGAATTTGCATTTGGGTGAACTTAATATAAACACAAGTTGAAAATAATAGAGTGCCTAGTAGGAAAGGGGATCTGGGGGTCCTCCTACAGAAAGTTTTTGGAAATTTGACCCTAAAAACAGTATTTCTACTCGGTTTTGGTACACCTAGTCCTAATTTTGGACATATATTTTTAAGTAGGATTGGGATTTTGATGAGCTTATTGCAAAATGATTTGTAATAATAAAATGCCAATCAGAAAGGGGGGTTTTGGGGTCCTCCCCCAGAAAATTTTCGGAAATTTGTGCCTAAAAAACAGGGTTTTAGCTTGTTTTGGTACACCAAGTCCAGATTTCGGGGGGGGGCAGGGCCTCTTTGCCCCCCCTTATATACGCCACTGCTGTAAAAGTTGGGTTTTTACTCATTTTGAGAACTTTTTTTGGGCCCCACCCAAGGGGGTACACTGTCCAGAGGAGTGCCCCCCTTGGATCCGTGCCTGCAAGCAAGAGAGAACTGTTTTGTTGTTTTTAAGATGTGAAGTAAAGTTTTAGTTAAATGCAGGTGTCAAATCAAAGCATAGAGATTCACAGCTCCTAAATGTTACAGTATTATTACTTGTGTTCCCAGTGGAATTGATTTATTCCTTGTTTTGGAGTTTATGACTTGACACTCACGAATAAAATTTTTTGTCAGTAATGTCACACTGGCACAAACCCACACTCGCCAATTTAGAATCAGTATCCATCCCGACTCCGATTATGCAAGGTTATCCAATGACGCCAGCGATATGTTTAAAGGAACTGTGATATAAATCTAGGCATTATTATTGATGCTTTCATATTTTGGGCAAAGGGATAAATACTCATTGATAAAAGTCCTCAAGCCTTACTTAGGGCATTATTTATACTGCGCAGTTTACAACTTTGCTCATACCATTTATATTAGAATTATATACAAATAAAGGTTCTGGGTAAACGGAGACTAGAGGATCCATCATATAGCCATCTTATAGTGAAATTTTAAGTATAACTAAACTATAGTACCTACTCACCATGTATCAACTAAGTTCCTTTACCTTGTATGACATGAGGGCAATTCCATGAAACATGGGACACAGAGTTGAATGAAATCCTTTTTCCAAGGAAAAAGAACCTGCTTTTAACCCTATATATTTTAAAATATGATTACATTTAATTGAAAATGGTTTGGGAATATTGTTACACACAGTTCTGCAACAGTCAAAAATTTTCAAAATTGAATAGTTTTTATAATTTTTTAGTGAAATTCATAGCTCTGTGTAACTTTAAATATTAGAATATGTTTAACATTTATACATATACATTCTAAAGAGCTTTCAATAAATTAACAGGTAACATAATTTATTTTACAGATTGTTTTAATAAAACAAATTTGAAGAGCTTTTTACAGAAGATATTTTAGAAATGTAACGTGAGTCACACATTTAATTGCAACTTATGTTAATTATAATCATATTAGATTTGCTATATTGATGATTTTTGAAAGCCTCAAATGTTCTAAATATTTTGATGTATTTATTAATTTTTTTAATATTTTATAAGAGGAGAAAATTGAGCTTTTTTACGATTAAAAAAATTATGTCCTTTTTTTGGGAAACGCGAGTCACACTGTTAAAAATACTGATGCAGGGGTGCATCTAGAAAGAAATTGGGGCCGAAAACGGCCCCTTCACAAAATTACGACCCTCAAAAACGGCCCCTTGACCTTCACAATATTACGATCCTCAAACAGGCCCTTCACAAAATTCTGGTTCCCAAAAACTGACTTTAATCAAGCTATATGCATTCCCTAAGTGCAATTTTATTAAGAAAAATAATATATTTACAGAAATGGGACCTTATTTTAGAATGAAAAATTTTTTTTCACAAAATTCATTTCCATTTTTCACAAAATTCAATTCAGTTTTCACAAAATTCAATTCTGTTTTTCACAAAATTCCCAAAAACCCCTGGCAAAAAATTCTGGATGAACCCCTGTGATGGAATATTTATTTTGTTTTATAGGGCTGATTTATTTAATAATATGTAATTTTAATGACAAAATTAAATATTTTCATTACATATTTAGCAATTAGGAAATCATGTGTCAAGTAACGGGAGTCACATGGAATTGCCCATGAAACGATTTCAATGCTTATTTCTTAGTAAATTATTAGTAAATTAGTAGTTTCATTGATTATTACTTATATTTATATTTTCTAAACAATAACTTAGAGTTAGAACATTAATTAGCTAATGCACGTTTAAACACAATTACAATTAAAACAAACACGTAGAAAAATAATCATTTGATTAGTTTAATTGAAATTTTCATCACTCACCTTTCGGGCATCATCTTACCTTTAATGACGCAAATTCAAGCACGAAAAATACAATTAGAAGTTTGATGGTCCATGATTGATTAAACGCAGTTTGAACTTTTAATTTTAAATACAAAACAAAACCAATAAACCAAACCTTCTGTGTCCCTCGAATCTTCTTTGTGATTGGATGTTTGAACTTGGCCAGATTCAAAACTACAATAAAATGTAGAGCGCAGAAAAAGAACTGATTGTTCTGGAAACGTTCTTTCTTAACGTAGCGCCACCTTTAATACAGAAAGTTTTTTTGTCTATTTACAAGTGTCAACTTCCACTTCTACTTTTATAGTTTGGGTTTCGATTCCTGCGGCTTTTCCGCGCAGTTGAATTGGGAAATAAAGCTTTTATTTATTTAATCTTTCCGAATAGATGTTCATTTCAGAAAAAGTGTGAAATAAACTAATTTTTCACTAATTTTTAGAACCTTTTACTTACCTAATATGAGTGATTGTTGAATAATAGGGTTTTGATTTCGTACTTCTTGGTTGAACGTTATGCTTCTTTCCAAGTCTTTTTCACTGTTTTCAGTGAGCTTTTGTGCATTTAAGGGGTTTTATTCAAGATATTTTTTTTAGCCTAAGGTGTCTTTTCTTACTATATCGATGTATCTATACAACTTAGTAAATGACTAATTTAGTAAATCTCTAATAGTTTAAGCCGCAAATTATTAACTTTTTTATATTTCAATGCTACACTTCTGTCTTTACTAGAGAGCCTGTATATGAGATAGAGGCGACAACTCAGTATAGCGCGCGCAGATCGGTAAACAGGTTTTCTGTTTGCTACAGGTTTTCCTCCATAGGATTAGTATGGGGCGGCATGATACAGAATTTGGACAGAATTGGATGCGCAGAGACGCTTTTAAGCGAGTTGTCGCCTCTCTCGTATACAGGCTCTCTAGCCTTTACTAGACACCAAAAATAATAATAGCATTTCTTTTGTCTTAATTTCTACATATTTACTCTACTTTTAATTAATTTTGAAAAAATTAAAGTAATGTTCCAGTTACAGCTTACGACGAGAGTGAACTACACATAAGCAAAAATCAAAACAGCAAAAATCAAGTCTACACGCATGCGCATTGTTAATAAAGTATAAAAACCTTGCTGGCATTGTGAATATGCATTTTATTATAACACCACAAAGTTAGGGCGATTTGTAAATCGTTGCCAAAAAAGTCCAAAACCTTGCTTAGCTCTTAAACTTACTGAAGTTAGGAGCTAAGTAGAAAAAAGTCAATGGAAATAATGAAATGACAATAGTTTAACAAAAATTAAGTTTTCTACTTAGCCATAAATTTATTTTTTCTGAAGATTTTATTTTCAAATGTCATTTTTATAATGTATGAGACTATTATTTAAAGGAGATTATATCTCTTATTCTAGTTTTTACTACTCAGTATTAAAGACAGAAAATCAAGAGTAATGTTCTCTCTAAAGGTATCACAATACTGGGATGATGTACAGCAGAACATGCTTGAACACTGTGTCTAAGAAACTGACTAGGGGCCGGATGCAACTACGTTTTGCGACGATTTTGAGACCGGTCGAATCCTACTTCAAAACAACTCAACTCTCGTTGTCTAGAGTCATTTTTCCAGCATGCCGCTGATTGGTTTTCCAGAACGTCACGAACTACGTCATTGAACCACATGCATTTAATTGTACCCTGCCTTTCCCGCGCTCCGTGCGCCTTGCTACGTAGTGGAACGCTTCAACCAATCAGGAGGAAAACGTCAGCCCGATCGTCGTAGAACGCCACCTCCTGAGCAGGCGTTCTTGGGCGATCGTTATTAGGTGAAATACGGTTCTTTAGCACGTCACAGAACGTAGTTGCATCCGGCCCTAGGTTTAACGTGACAGTTGGATGTTTTTCCCTGTTGGAGATCTCCTTCATCGGATTTCAAGTCAGTTTTTTCCACTGAAGACACACAATTGTTGGAACAATGTTTAAAGCTTATAACACGGGTTTGGAATTTGTTTCGGTCATATCACAGTTACTTTGGTAAAGGAGAGGAATGCCTTTTACGATTACAATAACAATTGCACTTTTGACTTCTGCTTTCTGAAAACTGGTGTTGTCTACCTATATTCGTTTCTAAGGTAGTGACTAGTTTATCAATTCTTTTTGTTAATAGGTTAATGTCTTTTACATTCACAGAATCTTCGTCAATACCCATTCCGCTTGGAGCACCCAAATCATTTTCTATTGCACTAGCAAGTCCATCTATTCTTGCAATCAACGAGTTGATTTTACCAACCTGGTCATCTGACAGTGTTTCTATTGTTGGTCCCGCCATCTCAGATGGGGGTTTCGACACTAGGTGGAGTTCAGTATCTGCTGAATTAACACGAGCACAATGGTGCTGCGAAGTCATTTTCCCATCAATGGGTGCTGTCATCAGCGAGTTCGTAAGAATTCTCTACAAGATTAGCACTCTCAGGTTCATTAGTTGATTCAAACAATGATACAGTTTTATCTACTTGGTGATCAGAAGACAATGCTTCTTTTGTAGGTCCCATCTCATTTGTTGGTTCGGACACTTGTAAGAGTTTAGGATGGTGTTCTAAACTGCTTTTGTCAGCAATGGGTGATATTTTCGGGTTTGGAGCATCAAGTTCAAAAGAATTCTCCTCAACACCATTAGGTTGATTAGATGATTTCATTAATTTTTTCAAATTTACAACAGTCTTAAAAACTAAGGATTTTGCAGTTGAGAGGGAATTTAGATCTTTTTCGTCACTGGGCGTTACACCAGAATCTGATGATAAAATGTTCTCAGGATCAGGTGAAACATTCTTTTTAGGAATATCAGAGTTCTGAGAACTTAAGTGGTCTAAGATTTTATTCTTATTCCCTACTTTTATGTTGATGCAACTACTTTTATTAGATAAATCTTCCTGTTTGGTCCTCCAGTTCAAACTAGACATTATCAGGGATGAGTTTGTCTTACGATGAAAAAAGAGGAAAAAGCGCGTGAGCTTAGTCATGTATATTTTTTAAGTACGTGAAACAAATAATTTTAGCAAGACAAATTTTAATTTACCTGGGTTATATTTGGGAGGATTTTAAGAACCTACTGGCATTAAACTAGTTATTAATATAGATAGTGTAGAGTCTAGATAAAAATATCTTTAAACAAAGAAAAATACATATTTCATGTCATCTTCATTTGCATGAAAATAACCAAAATGCAACTAAAAGCAGATGAAAATTTAGGAAATCAGTTAAATACTAGAATTTATTGATTACTTAAAATATAATTAAATTACTGAATTTTTTTACCAATATAATTTTTGCTAAGTGAAGAAAAAGTTAAATATATTTCTAAAAGTAGTATTAGAATCTCAAATTAAATCATATGTAATACAGGTTATAATCTAACACAATTTAAAAAACTGAATTATCATCTTAAGTTGCTTCTCAAAGCGGCCTTTCAAAAATTTTACAACTTAGAAAAACCTCATAAGTTGAAAATACTGACTAAACTCGATAAAACGCAATTCTCAGGGACTAGGCTGCTCTGACACCAGGGCCGCCCATAGGGGGCAGCAACCCCGACAAATGTCGGAGGGCCCGGAGCTTTAAGGGGCCCGGCCCAAGAGTTCCACTTTGTTTTTTGAGATAACAACCCCTTCCCAACGTGACCACTTCCCGAACACTGGAAAAAGCTACCAATATTTCTTGCTAAGGCATTTTATGCACCAAAATGAGTTAAAACCCTGTTATTTTAAGGTGAAATTTTGGAAAATTTTCTGGCGGAGAACCCCCAGACCCCCTTGGTACTTGTAACTACAACCTTATTTTATATTAAGTTCGTCAAAACGCGGAAATTCTACCATAAAAGATATCCGAAATTCGGATGAGGCGTATCAAAACGAGTTGAAAAAGAGGGTTTTTTACTTTAATTTCCAAAAATTTTCTGGGGGAGGACCCCCAATCCCCCCTTTTAGTAGTTGGAGCAGGATAACTCCACTACCCTTTCCATATTAAAATCAAAAAGAAGATTCAATTGGACTTTGGAAATTCTTAGCCCTCTCCCAAAACCAAATCCTGGAACCTCTCCTGCAGGCAGAATTTAATGAAATTCGGTTTAAAGGGGTTTTCGAGGGTGCTCTCTCCGAATCTGTAATAATAAATGAAGTTTTCAGTAGAATAAAGTAGTTATAAATGCTACTCCTTCGCCGGCAAACATTGTCCTCTAGCGGATTTGGGTTCCTATGAAAATCTTGTTGGTCATGGCATGACAGACATGCATTCTAATTTTCTACTCGACCTTTTGAGATACCCTGTATATTTTACTTAAGGGATACTTTGTGAAATGTAAATTCCTTATTATACTTCAAAAAATTAAAAAGTTAGGGGGCCCATGAAAAAATTTTGTCGGGGGGCCCGGTAGAGTTATGGGCGGCCCTGTCTGACACGACACTCAACAGGGATTCGACCCGCAGTTGCGGGAAAAACGGAACTTTCGCGAAAAATCTCTTAAATTTCTTACTTCCGGACTTGTTGGCTTCTGACTATGGCAAAGTTGTTTTTTCTACATCGCAAAAACAACGCGACATGAAGCCGACTTCACCATAACGCCGCGGCCGTCCAAGAAAGCATCGTGGGAGAAACGGTATTCACTCCACGAGCAAAACGGAACTTAGGGCCGTATTCTGACATTCGAGTTTTGGAAACTCCCTAGTGAGTTCGAACGGTGAGATGAAATTTCGTATTCTGACAGCCAAATTCTCACCACCGAAAGGCGAACTCGAACGCTCGAACCCTCACCAGCCGAGGAGCTGGTGAGTATTCGAGAGAAATCATTCGAGTGAGTCTCTGATTGGCTAGGCGCCTTTCGTGACGTCAATCTGAGGCAGAGCCGGCAGAGCAAAGCTGTTTTTGTTTACATTTCAGAAGTTTCGCGATGCAGCAAGGACCAAATGGAATAAACATGGAACTTCAGGTTAGAAATATTCTTTTTATATAACGTGCTTCCCCTTTATAGTAAAAGTAATGTAATAGTTACCACCTACTCTATCCTATTTTAACTCCAGTTAAAGTTTTCAGCTGAAGGTTTTTCTCTTATCGACTTTTCGTTTGTATTGTAAACTAAACTATTACATACTTGTTGTAAATGTTGTTAAGATTGTGCAAATAGCAACCACAACCAGTCTACTCTCCGGCCTTTGGCCGGAGTTTCTGGCTTTTATTTTGAATCGCCATTCTCTATTTTGATTGGGAGTTTTATTAGGCTGTTTTTGGATTATTATCAGGCACCCGATCAAAAAAATGAAGCCGGAGATTTGAATTAATGGCAGAAAACTCAGTTCAAAAACAGGGGAGTTGGCAGGTCTGAAAATAGTTAAAGACCTCTCAATTTGAGTTTTTAATGAAACCAATTGATTTTTTCATTAACTTTTACTCTCGTTGAGCAAGTTGGTATTATTCTTTTAGTATATTAATGTATATTTATTGCAGGTGCTGTTGGCTCATCCAGTCCATGATTGGGGATGACCAATTCATCCGGCTCCAGTTATCCCAGCCAACAATTTTCCAGGTATCCCAACAACAAGAAACCTCTCCTGAGTCTGATCAGAATGGAAAATTCTCCATTAATGTTTAGCAGGTAAGTAACCTTAGCTATTTTTAAATATATATGTTAAGGGCAAAGTGATAAATTGGTCATTAATAATTCCCAGGGTGGAGGCGGGCAAAGTAATAAATTTCATTCATAAATTCCATTGAATTTATCTCATTGCCCGTAACATATACATCACTTATCCAATAGTTATAGTATATGGTTGGGGACATCCATAAATTATGTGAGGTCAAAAAGGGGGGAGGGGTTTGGAAAAATCTCACCAATGGGGGAGGGGGGTCGATTAAAATCTCACGTCAACTTTTTAAGTTCAAAATTAAACGATTTCTTTTAAGTATGAGAAAGGAATAATACCCACAGATAAGATACTGTGGTTATTTTTAGGCGGAATAATGACCTTTTCCCCCACATCATTAATAATGGAAAAGTTTTAGGTGCTGTGAAGCACAAAATGCAAACGAATAAGATAGAAAATTATTTTTAAAGATTGTAGGTAAATCTCACGTGGGAGGGAGGGGGGTCCAGCAAAATCTCACCAAGGGGAGAGGGGGGTCCAGATTTTGGAAAAAACACCTCACCTAATTTATGGATGTCCCCTTACCACCACGCCAAAAACATGAATATTTTATTAATTACGGGATCTAGTCTAGAAGTGGGTTCAGTCACCAAGCAAAGTAGTAGCGCCAATGTGCGCCCAAGTGTCAAATTGATGATGTCGACAAAAAATTCGCCAAGAGGTGTCAACCCAAACACTCTTCTAGGATGTTACCTAATCACGAATGCAGATTCATGTTTTTGGCCTGGTGGTAGCGATGATACATAAAGTGTATTTTGTAAGTGATAAATTTTTTAAAAGTTTGACCATTCCCGACTCCTAGCTATCAAATTTGACTTTTTTATTTTTAGTTTACATTCCATTATAATTTGATTAGTTTACATCGGCATACATTTGCTTTTAACTGGAGCAATAAATTCAATTTGTGGATCTTGACATCAAGAAAAGGATCAACTATAAAGTTGTTAATTCTCAGACAGACTATTAAAAATATTGAGAGGAATTCAACTGGTCTTTAATAAATGTTTTTGACGAAATACAAATTGACTTACATTTTTTTGTCTATCCATTTTTATTTACAGGGAGGATAGTTATGAGCACTTATAGGAAGTTTCTTTTTTATTAACATCACTAAAGGCTGTTATTAAAATATATGCTCTTCTTTAATAGGTTTGTGATGCTGAATACAGAATTTTGAGTGCCTTTTGCCGCTGGTCTGGTACCACCCATGACTCCATCTCGCGGCTCGTTTGATTTTGTCTAGATTTGGAATCCATTCGAAGACAATGACTGGCTGTTACCATCGCATTGGCTCCGAGTCAGAGTTCAGCATGCCTGATCTAGAACATTTATTAATTCTCTTTCATGTCGCCCAAACTCGGCCTTATTTGTTTTCAGCTGTTAACAACAATCAGCTTGTTTACAAAATACATAGTTTGTTTCATTTACTTTTTGTCCTTCAAAGTTCAGTTGCAAGTGTAAGTTTCAAAAATCATCAGTACCTACATGAACTTTTTGAAAGACCTCTATTTTTTAACTTAATTTTTTCCTGCTGCTATTTTTAAAACACCATTATGTATATAATTATAAAATGAAATCAAACCGGCATATCTGCAATTTTCCCTAGAGCGCCTTAAAGTTTTTGCATGTACTACTTAAAATAATAATAATGTAATATTGTGAGATAGTTGAAAAAAGGAATTTATTGACACTAATAACTCAAAAACTCAATTTTTGCAGATATGCTGGTGTGATTTCACAGTGACGATATAAATAAGTACTGTTGCATAACCCGGGTGCAAATTTCACATCTTAAAAATTACAGAAAACAATTAAAAGCAAATTATTTGAAGGGTTTTAAAGTGTAAATATTTTCCTATTTAAAGTTTTTAATGGATATTTTACACTGCCCTTGGCAGTTTGGCCCAGCTAATGCAACAGTACCCATGAATTTTATGAAAACCATACATATATTTTTTACTAAATATTTTCCTGTTGTATATACTATTTCTAAAACACTTAATGATTTATATAATATCACCCTATACCAGTGGTTCCCAAAGTGGGTTTCATGGAATCCTGGGGTTTCAAGAAAAACTTAAGGGGTTCTGCGTGACAAATTGTATTTCATTAAAAATAGAATGATGTTTAATGTATTTTTGTTTTCCTCGGACCACCAAAATAAATTAAAAATTTTTATAAGCATTATAAAAAAATTTTTAAAGTTCGGATACACAATTAGAAGCCAAATTTAGCGAAACAGGCTATTCAAATTTTCTTGCCGTTTGCAACCACTTATTTGTGTGAAGCTGAGTTTTCGAAATAGTTTGCGACAAAAACCAAATATATTGACAAACTTGATGCTGCACCACATATGTACGAGTTCAGTTATCAAACATAATGCCCAATTTTAAGAGAATCATGGAATCAAAGAAGCAGGTGCATTCTTCCCATTAAAGTTTTTTCATTTATTTTAGTTTGTTTTGTATGATAAACTGCTTTTTTTAGTTTTGTTTAATTCAATAAAATCTTAATTACCAAAATAACAATAGTTTCTTTTAATATCAGATATTAAATTTTTAAAAAATATTCAGGGTTCTGCGATCATTGGCAACAAATTTGGGGGTTCCACAACCAAAATAGTTTGGGAACCACTGCCCTGTATACTAATTGCTAACACTGAAAATCTTATCTTTGTGTTGTATAGCTTCATAGTTGATGAAGTCTTCTGATTTAAGTTCCTGAATATAATTGTTCCTGAATATAATAAGTTCCTGAATAAGTAATATTGACATAGTTATTGTAACAAAAAACCAGTGCTCAATTGGTTTACAATGTAAATTACTACAGACAATAAATTGAAAATGATTGGAATTGTAATATTTATTTTTATTTATTTGGGATACTGTAGCCTATAATAAATATTTAATAATTTCACATGTTTAATCAACATACTGCACATTATAAAAATTTATCCAATACATATTCTAGGTTATACGAGAGTGGGGTTAGCAGAAAGCTTTAATTAAAGTTGCCTTATTTGGCAAGGAATGCTTCTTTTCAGAGAATGATGGATATTTTCGATTAGTTAACTATCTGATACGCCTCAGTTTTACTAGCTCATATCAACTAACTGAAATTAATTTGTTTTACAACCCATGGCGTTTTCACAGAAATGGTTGCACAAACCTATTGTGATAAAACAAAAATAGTAAACAAACAGTAAGTATGGATTAAGTATTCAATTCATAGCTGCTAATTCAGAAAGTTAAAAAACATCACATTTTTTAAATTAATTCAATTTCATTATATACCCATTATTTACAAATATTGCTTAGCCTGCTTGCACAATTTTTTAAATCACTTCCTCCAAAAAAAATAAAATAATCCAAATGGGTTATTGCATTGGATCAAAGCTTGCACGCTCTTAAAACAAATTGATTTTGTTTATTGACATGCAAAATATAATTAGGATAAACAAATATTATACTCTATTCATTTTGAATAGGTGCCTGAAAATATTTCCTTCCCCCAACCGTCAAAGCAACGAAGAAGGCTTGCTACTTTTTTCCCGCCTGATGTTAGTTGACCTTTATGACGTCCAAGAGCCACCACTGATTACACTTATTAAGACCTACCATTAAAATCCTTGTTTCTAACAAAATTGATACATCAATAAAAAACTTCCTATAACTAATTGACGATTGTTCCTGGTTTCAAGGAAGTTATTTAATTTTTTTTTATATTTGTATTGTAGATGATACAGACTTCTAATTTTTAATTTATTTTTTCATATTTTGCAACACAAATCAAATCTTAAAATGTATGTTTTTGCTTTACAGTTAATTAGCTTGTGTAATGAGGGTTATAAAATTTAACACAAGTAAAGGAATTACTATAAAGAAAACTAAAATTTTTTCAAACTGTTTTGTTGACATGAATAAAATCACTGCTATTAATATAGAGCAAGACTGTTTTTAATTTGATATAGGACAGTAAGAATTTTAGCAATAAAAAATAACATTTAAAATAATACTGACAGAAAATTCATATTTTATTGATCTATAGAAAAAGCTATGGGCTTAACATCATCATACGTGGAGCATGTTATACCCTAATAACCTGGTCTTCCAAGGGGGTCAGTGAGTCTGTTGTTCCCTCACCTTTTCCATTTTTGTTGTGGTTCTCGTTTGTTTGGGCCGCCTTTTTTTACGATTACTATAAATCAAACCACTGCTTTACCTCTTTCACTGTACGTTTGTATTTACCGAAACCGAGAGCGTTCAATTGAAGGGTTACTTTCTCCCATCCCTTTTGTTGAGCAGCTTTATCCACAAAAGTACACCCAACGCCGACCTTTCCGCTGACATTTTTAGCACTAATGCACACGAGATGTTTACAAATATTGCAGCTGAAAAGCACGTGGAGGGATCTTTCTTGACTTGAAACGCGTCTTCTAATTGGCCACGAACGACGGCGCCAGGATCTCCCGCGCGAAAAAAATAAACCAATGAGCGAACGAGTGAGGTCTCCGCCCTTCTCACTACGTGTGACTTTTGGAGTCTGAATACCATTTTCAACTCGAATGGTGAGGTCGAACATTCGATGTGAGTTCGAATATTCGAGATTCCAGAATACGGCCCTTACACGAGAAGTTGCGATTTCCCGACTTTCGCGATTCCGATTTCGTAAAATCGCAATTCTGCGGAAGAAACTCATACCTGAAGGATTAAAAATTAATAAAAAGCGGAAGTAGCGGAAAAAATGAAAAAAGGCGGAAAATCGCGTTTCGGCGGAAAAAACTCATGCCTGCATTATATTCCGACTTCCAGATGAACTAGAAGGAAATCTTGTAGCAGCATTGTCAGAAGAAACTACTTTTTTACCTTTGTTGTCAATCAATGAGGCCTCACTGTTTTTAGTAACTGTTAATTTTGAAGATCTTTTGGAAGATTCTATTTTTAAAGAACCTATATTTTGTATCATATTTTGTTGACTCTTTGGGGGATCAGGAACATTCGAATTTTTTTCCCAAACGAAAAAATCTCCTGTAGCAGTTTGGAGTGGAATTACTCCCAATACTCTTTTGAGTATACCCGGGTTTCCTATGGGTATCTTGTTAGAAGCAATGGAAATGGGTCCATACAGGTAAGTTCCACGTTGTTTTGACAGTAAATCTCTCATAACTCCTGAGCTATAAGACGTGTCAATGAAAAAAATAACGGTTCCCACATTCAGGATGTCTATTAATTCCTGTAAGAAAATACATAATGCTTAGAACAGCTTGCAAGAAAAAAGTTTCGATAGTAAATATACGTTAGTGCCGGGCAGTAATCTGACTTCTGTTCGGGGGGGAGTGCTCTAAGGATAACTTCAAAAATTAGTTACCGGTATAATGGACAATATTTACTTCATTGTTATCTTACGAGGCACCTAATAATGAAGCAATAGCTAACATGTGTTAAAAGTTTTCTTACACTTCTTAAAACCACATGTTAAACAGCTGCGTAATGTTTGCTCTTAAATTTTTCAAATACATTCCTTATTTACGCATGTGCCTCAGTATATTATTATAGCAAGTAGCAAGTTTGTAGGACCTAAAAATTCAGGAAAATCATGCAATGTAAAAAATTTTACGCACAATACAATAGAGATTTAGATTTTGTGAATTTTATGTGAAAAAAATTATTTAAATTCACAAATTATACCCAAAAGTACTTAAAGAGTGCTATATAAAAATTGAAATTAATTTTATGGATTCATTCCAAATCCTGGCATAATAACATGATTGCAATCATATTCCTCCAAATCAAGAGTAAATTAGAAAAACTTACCTGAAGAAAAGGAGAATATGAATTTCTTTCTTTTTCTTCCAAATTTAGTGCCTTGAACATGAAAAGCACATTTGTTTTTAAAAAACAATCAATGGCTTTTGAATCCCATTCCTCGAATACACTGCCTTGCAAAAATGTACAAGTAGAAGAATTAAAATTGGGAAGCGTCTTATCTGCTCGCATAACATCCGATAAAATGTCAAATGTATTCTTCCATCCAGTATGCTTCGCTATAATATTGATCTCTGAAATTATCATGTGTTTTCCGGTAAGCTCCTGGACAGCCAAACCAAATGCTAGGTAATCCAGACCAGGACCAAGACTCAAAGAGCAAAGATTAGAGCTCAATCGCAAAGTTGTAAGCAAGTCTTCAGCACTAGAACACTCGGTTAAAAACCTAGCAATGCAATCTTTGATTAAAAGTGTATGACAAGTGGCAAATCGATACGTGTAAGCACACCTGAACCGAGGTTCATCGTAAGTACTATGAGCACTGCAAGAAAGTTGAAGAACTGTAGATACAGGTAAAGATTCCACAGATTCATACATCTCTCTTTCGTACACTTCCATAAAAAGCCTGGATAGAGTATAAATGGTTTTAGACTGATTCTCCTCCAATTCAGGATCTAACGGCAAAGAAGACTGCTTTGAATCAGCAGAATCTGGCTGTATTTCGTCTGTGGACTTTGATGAAGTTTGTAAATTTATACACTCTTGGTCTGATTTTTGAATACTTTCGGTTGGAGTCAGAACATTCGATGTTTTTTCCCAGACAAAGAATTCCACCTCAGCATCCTGAGCTGGAAGAAGTTTCATGGATGTCATCAGTTCTTCGGAAACTTCCACTTCCAAGTTATGTGAAGACACTAATGTTGGGCCGTGTAAAAATGTCCCAGAAAAATATCCCAACACTTCTTTCATCATAGATAAGCTTGATGCTGAGTCCATGAAAAAGATCAAGGTTCCGGGAGACAAAAATCCAACTATATCCTAAAATGAGAACAAACGAAGCTTTGACTTCATATAATAGCATATTATAAAACGAAATGATAGGTATGATATACCTTTCAAAAAGGTTCTCATTTGTTCTATATATAACATTAACTTAACGTAATGGAAAGTCTAGCTGGTTTAACAGCAAAATTTTCCACAGGCAGCAAATTTTCAGACAGAAATTATTTCCAAGACCACTAAAAGCTCCCCCTATTTTGCAGCAAACTAATGCTGAAAATTAAAGTTTAAAAAACTGCTGATTAATTAAATGTTTATTTTTTCGAAACTGCTTAAAATATCTGTGGAAAACCTTCTTTATATACCGGTTGTTTCAAAAACTACTGTCACGGCTTTTATTTGGAACCAACGTGTTCTAGGGTCACGGAAGTAAGGTCTACCCCTATAGGTAAATGACCCTGGAGAATCCATTGAGATGACTTACAACGTCCCTAGCAGCGAAATAAAAAAGTTAAAAAATGTAAAAACTAAAGGAAACATTGAAAGTATTGTTGCCAACGTTATGAAGAACTCGCTGAAAAAATTCATAAAAATATCATGAATATTCGTGGAGAAATATTCGTGACATGCGAAAATAGCACATTTTCAGGCTTCAAAAAAGATGTATGTATTTCCTAATCAAATATCGACATTTTTTTACAAAGCTTATCTATAAGTTGAATGCCATACATTCATTTAATTCGGTTAATCCAATAAGAAAATCCTCAATCTGAATTATGTTAAATGAGCGAAGTAACAGTCAAATGCAGAGATATAAAGATGTAATAACACTGTACACCAAAATGTATTACTGAAATATTTTCCACCTTTGAGTGGCTTGTCAACTATTTTTATGACAAAATTAATTATTATTTTTTGTGTCGTTAAAAAATAAAAATTAACTTACCTTTAGAGGTGGTAAGATTGCAGTTTCTTTCTCATCTATATTTAGTGTTTTAAACATAAACACAACAGATGCAGACTTTAGACACTGGACTGCCTGGGACTTCCGTTTTTTGCTTAGATCAGTATAAATGGAACTTAAGTGGAATTGCAAATTTAGAGGAGTCTTCACTTTGTGTATAACTTCTGATAGAATATTTACAGTACTTTCCCAATTATTATGTGTTGTTATAATATGAGCATGCATAATAGCCGTAGGTTGCTTGATAACTTCCAACACTGCCAAACTGAAAGCAATGTAATCTAGGCCAGGACCATAACTTAACGAACAGTGGTTGGGTTTAGATCTTAATTTTTCAAGAATGTTGTATGCTTTAGGGTACCCTTTCAGAAATTCTATCATGCATTTTTTTATCAGTAAAGTATGACAAGTGGCATAATAGAACATATAAGCACACCTAGCCTTAGGTTCAAGTTTTCTGTGGGAAGTAAAAAGCTTCGATAGATTCGAAAGATCAATAGGATCTTCAACCTTAAATTTAGCCACTTCACACTTATATACTTCCATGAAAAAATCACTCACTAATTTATTAGTATTCATCTGATTTTCTAGTACAGCCTGCGAAACAAGATCTGTTTGAGTTCCTTTTAAGTTCGGTAGTCGACCAGCATGAAACGAATAGAACATTTCAACTCTTTTCAGGCCATTTCTCAAAATATTTATTTTCTTTGGTGGGTCTCCACGGTTGGCTACAAGCAATGCACCTTCATTCGATATATTCATTGGTTTTGGAAGTTTCTCAAGACATTCACCAGAAGCTAATAATGGGTCAAAATCTTTTACCCATACAAAAAACTCGAAGATAGTGCTTGGAACAGATTTCATTCTTTTTCCAGATGCTTCTACCCAAAACTTATTTGATGCCACCGTAACGGGACCATAGAGAAAGGTCCCTTGGTTTTCCTCCAGTAATCCTCGCATCTCTGAAGACGGACTGATTAAAGGAGTGATTGAAAAGATCAATGTTCCACTCCTCAGTATTTTTATTAATTCCTAAATATAAGAGAGAATGAATATTACAAATTTTAAAATGTGAACAGAACACAAAAATTTCTTTAAGGGGACATGGTACCTTTCTTTGACAAAAATTCGAAAAACAATTTTTTCATTCAAACTAATCTATATGCATTTGTCTATCATCCTACAAAATTTAGAAACTTTTTATTGAAAATTTTCCAAGTTATGGCTAATTTTATGTTTGATCGTATTCACTTCTCTATGGATATTGGAAACTTCAAGTCCGCTTTTCTCAGAACCACGTTTTCGTCGTTTAAAATGCTAAGGCTTTTTATCTATTGCACCAAATATCTTGAAACTTTTTCTGGTTATTGTTGGAAGTGGGAAAACAAAAGGTAGTATGGGTTTTTGGATATTCATGGTAGATTTTTTTTAAATTACTGAATTTTGATTTTTAGCAATTTTAGGGTTTTTTTTGAAAGTGAAGAAAGAAAAACAATATTTTTATTTACTTAAAATAGTACAAACCCTTAACCGATACTAGCTTTTATTATATATAGATTGAGATACTTAAATACAAAATTTTATGAGTGTAAGTCAATTATTGTAGGAGGAGTAGCATTTTAAAAACACCTCTAAAAATTTTAAGTTTAAAAAAACTCATAAATTTTCAATTTTTTAGTATTTTCAACTTGAAATGCATCTAATGCAAGGCAAATACATATATTACCAACAAAAAGTATCAAATAACAAAGAATATAAAGATTTTAGCCAAAAAGGTACCATGTCCCCTTAAAATAACTAAAATAATACAAAATATAAGCAGCTTATCTTAATCAGCTGTTTTACTTCTCAATTATGAGGGGAAATGGATATAGTTAGTGCTTAGTGGTATATTAGTGGAGGCGAGGGCACCCCCTCCCCGAAATTCAGACTAGGTGTACCAAAACGAGTTAAAACCCTGCTAGGCATTGCCAAAAAAAATTTTTGTGTGAATTTACCGGATGCCCCCTCTTATGTTGTTACAAGTAATGAAGCATTTTATTACCCGCAAATTTTTATGTATTTAGGCTAGGCCAATTTTTGAACCCCACGTACCTCAAAAGTAGTTTTCCCCCTGTTATAGGAATACACGGAAAATATTGAAAAATATCTTAATTTTTGTTGTTCTTAATTTGATTAGCCTGAAAGCTGTAAATATATTGAGTTAAAACCTACCATTATCAGCTTTGGGATATCATTGTCCCAAGATCCTATAGTGGAAACATTTAATGGAACCCCCCTACTGGAGAAAGTTCCCATAGAGTTAAAAGCGCACTCTCACCGAGGAAGAGGAGGATCGCGGTGGACGCTTTCTCATGAGAGTTGGATCGAGATATTACTAGGTTATCAATATGAAATCAGAAAAAGATTAAATTCAATGATGAAATATGAAAAAGATTCATTAAAACTATCTGGTGGCCTCACATCCCGCCCCAAGTGCCCTTGATTCTCCTCTTTTATTGCCGAACGCGCTTTTACCCACAACTTTTAACTGGGAATGGGAACTTCCCCCGGTAGGTGCAATTGAATGGTTTTCCAATACTAGGATTTTGGGAAAAATTAAGATATTTTCCTTTATACATGGAAAACTAATTTTGAGGTACGCGGGGGTCAAAAATATTGACCTAGATACTTGAAATTTTGCAATTAATAATGTTTCAGTATTTGTAACAAGAGAGGACCACCTGGGAAATTTAAAAAATCCCATAGACTTTTACAATGCCCTACCCTGTTTTAAGGGTCGAATCTCCAATAACATTTCTAGAGGGGGACCTTCTTTTGTACTTGGAACTCTATTATTCACAAAGTTTTATATTAAGTTCATCAAAATGCATATCGTACCTAAACCATACAAAAAATACATTGAACCAGCATGTGCCTTAAGAATGATAATTAATTTTGTATGTAAAGAAAAATTAATAAAACTACGGTACAGTTCAATCATTAATCTCGTTAAAAATTGCCAGTTGTTTAGAATCCCACATATTCAAAATTATATATATTGCAAAATTTTTTGTTCTATTTTAACCATTAAGAAGTCTGTACGGTATTTTAATGTAATCAATTGGTTTTGCAGCTTTTGTGGATATTTCTAATCTTTGGTAAGTTTTAGCAGAATAGATAAAGGAAAAGTACCAAACTAGGATTTTTAAACACTTACACTGATAGTATTTCTGGATGTTTTAATTTCCTGCCTGTTAAATGGTTGAAACACAAACAATACATTTGAGCTTTGTAGAAACAGCAGTTCCTTATTATTGGAAGGTCGAAGTAGAGTTTCCAATGTAACTTTACCAGACATATATTTAATATTCAGTGGTGTTTTCACCTCTTGGAGAACTTCAGATAAAATTTGAACAGACCTCATATATTTCACTGCACTAAATATAACAGATACATTGTACACTATACTAGGATCTTTGCTGACTTCCAGAACAGCTAAGCTAAAGGCTAGGCAATTTACAACTCCAGGACCTAAACTTAGGGAACTGACATTTAATGAAGATTTCCAAGTTTTAATAAGTTCCTCAGACTTAGGGTACTCTTTCAAGAATCTAGTGATGCAACCTTTAACAAGCAGAGTGTGGCAGGTGGCATAGCAATACACATAACTGCATCTTCCTCCAGTCCTGGATCCAAACCCAGATGACAGATCTAAAATATCTTCAAGAATGATGGATTCATTTATTTTGTAGACAGCCATTTCCTTTTTATAAACTTCCATGAAAAAATCGATTAAAGCTTCAACTGTATCGAGTTGGTTTTCCGATAAAGTTGCAATGATAGGATCAGTCTGAACGGATTTGGACTCTTGCATTTGTGACTGTTTAACATATGAGAGATCCATGGTAACTTATGTATTAATGAAAATAAATCAGATGTATTAATCTATCCAATAAAGCCTTTAGTTTTTAAAAGGATGCACTTTAATTGCAACTTGCACTTAATTGCCCACTTTAATTGCAATCCATCACCATTATGGTAAATATCTTATAAGATAATTTTTTCAATGATATTCAGCTCGAGAACTATTAGAAAAATTCAAAGTCAAAATGAAGAATTTTTTTTGTGATATCTAAGCAAACACTCCTGTCCATAATTTAAAGTATAACTATTGAATTTTCAGCATGGATCCTTTGAAATAGGAAGTTTCACTTATCTGAATATAATAAATAGTGCCATAGAGGAAAGTTGTTGGTTTCCACCTTTTCCATAATGTAATGATTTACAAAACTAGTTCAGGAAGTTTGCAGCTTCCGAATTCTATACAATACCTACAGAGAAAAATTAAATAATTACTATAAATACCTCAAACTATTGGTATAAATCCACAATCTCTAATATCATATTTAGTTTGGCACTTATTAGCATTTGATATTTAATTTAGAAAATAATTATTTGAGGTTTATTTTGGTGTAATTAAAATAATTATCAATAAAGAATTAAATTATGCACTTAATGTATATTTACTCAACCTAAAAATTTTAAAAAATTACAAATAAGAAAATTAAATGAACTATAAAACACAATTTTGCAGTTTAATTTAAACTATCTGTGCTTAAATCTTTTTAATGTAATTAAGATTATTGGAAACACAGATATTACAAAATGAAAATAAAATATTTCAATACCTGGTATGACACTCAATTTAGAATTAAAAAATACTTAATTTTTAGGCAAATAATTTTAAGAGGTGAAAGACAACATTTTCATTTTCATGAAAAGTAGAAGCATTAAGTACATAAAACATTTATATGCTAAAACGCATTGATAACAAGCAATGGAAACTAGAAGTTGTTATCTATATCATTATCTTACCTTCCCGACTCTGTACAAATAAATGTGATGTTGGATTTAGAAATTAAATTAATTAATAAAAAATTCTAAATAATTTTTGAATAACTGGTTTCCTTTGTGTAATTGGGTAAAATTAATTAACCAGATTCACAGAACTTAAGGTTATATTCAATACATGGGGAGACTCTTAGTGCTTTTCTTCAATGGCTTTATCAGTATCTCTATTCTAACCTGATAAAGCCATCAGACAAATGAAATAACCTGGAAGATAAGAAATTTATAACAGACCTTGATAAAACTTTTGAAATGTTTTATTCTAAAAATTGGTCACTGTCAAGTTTGTATAATTTAAAGGGGACAAAATTTTAATATAATTGAAAAATTTAAATTGATATTTTGGTATTTTTTTAAATGAATCAGATATTGTAACTATCTAATGGTAAAAACACACAAAGTAAAATTTATCACAGATTATAAATTTTACAATATTTTTAACACTGATATTTAAAAAATAACTCATCTTAAAAATTAAAACACTAATACTAATGAAACAGGAAATTTATTGTCAACAAACATAAATAAATATCATGTATTCATCAAACATTTAATGGAAATTTTTAAGAACAATATCTTCTTAAAAACAATTATTTCAATTAGTTTTTCTTTACTACAGCACAACAGAATATATTCCACAGAGTACTAGAACAGAGAGTTCGTCGCCATAGGCGCTAATGGAAATTGAAAAGTTGGATGAGTGTGGGGCTATTTTGGCGCTGCGATCGCATCAACGTCACGAGAGGCGGGAGGGAAGAGCCTGATTGGTTGAGAAAAACTTTTTCCTTCTCCTTCGAAAATAGAAGATGGAGGGACAGCCAATCACAGGTTTGATCTCTCTGTCAATCATTTAGTTCATCGTGGCGCCCTCAAACCCATCCAACTTTTGAATATATCGTTTTGGACCCTCTGTTAGGATTTTTCTCTGTGATATATTCCACAAACAAAACTAACTAAAATATATAAAGAATTCCTTATTTTAGGAATGAAATATTTCATAAGCATTTTTCCTACTTAATTCTCAACAAACAATAAGTTAGGTTTGGAAGTAAATAGAAAAAAAAGGTTACGAAAGCAATAAGAACAATTAATATAACAATTATGTCACCTTAATAAAATAATCAATAGCTTAATCAAATCTTCTACTTGGCCATGAATAAGATTTTCCTGAAGAATTAATTCTTAATTAATAGATTATACTATTATCATTATTATAAAAGATTTGAGCTTGAAATAATCTATTTTTTACTACTACTTAGTATCAAAGACAACAAATCAGGAGTAATGTTCTTCAAAGGTATCACAATACTGGGCTGGCGCACACAGGCTGCTTGAACTCTGTGTCCAAGGAACAGACTAGGCACAATGTGACAATTGGAACTTCTGCCTTGTTGGATATCACTTTTATTGGATTTCACTGAACACACACAATTGGAACTATGTGTGAGACTTAACATGGGCTTGGAAGTTTTTACAGTCATATCACAGTTATTTTGGCAAGGAGAGAAATGCATTTTGCGACTACAGTGACAATTACACTTGTGACTTCTGCTTTCGGAAGACTGGTGTTGACTACCTATATTCGATTTCAAGGTATTCACTAGGTTATTAATTCTTTTTGTTAACAAGTTAATCTCTGTTACATTCACAGAATCTTTGTTTATACTTGTTCGAGTTGGAGCACCAAAACCGTTCTCCATTGAACAAGCAAGTTCATCCATTCTTGCAATCAGAGAGTTGATTTTACCCACATGATTATTAGACACTATTTGTTTTGGTGGTCCTATATCAGATGGGGGGTTTGACACTTGAGGGAGTTCAGTATCTGCAGAATTCTTGTGAGCAGAATGGTGTTCTGAAGTGATTTTTCCATTATTGGGTGCCATCATCGGCTTATGAGCAGCTAGTTCGTGAGAATTCTCCACAACATTAGCACCAACAGGTTCATTAGAAGATTCCATTAGTTTTTTCAATTTCGTTATTGTCTTAGAAACTACAGGTTTTGTTTTTGCAGTGGAATTTAGTTGTTTCTGATCACTGGGAGTAAAACCTGAACCTGATGATGGAGTAACAGCATGTTCTGATGTAAGATTCACCTGAACATCTGAATCCTGGGGACTCAAGTGGTCCAAGATTTTATTCTTATTTTCCACTTTTATGTTCACAGGATTCGGATCATTCTTGTTGGCCCTCCCGTTTAAACTCGGTGGAGTTTCAGTAGAATTGAAAGGACGACATGCAACGGCATTGTCAGAATTTTCTTTCTGACAAAAGAGGGGTTTGTTTGTGTCAGGAAACAGTAATGTTGAAGAATTTTCACAGCTATCAAAGGACTGAATTTGTGAGTTTTGATGACTTTTGGAACAAACGGTTGTATTGTATGAACGCTTTTCCCACACAAAGAAATCCGCTGTAACACTTTGAACCGGTGACGCTCCAAAGACTTTTTTGAGTTCTCTTGGGATTCTAACACTTATGTTGTTGCATGCAACAGATATGGGACCATACAGGTAAATTCCAGGATTTATCGACAATACCTCCTGCATAATCTTTGAACTGTGAGGTGTATCAATGAAAAATATCACCGTTCCTACATTCAGGATGCTTACAAGTTCCTGTAAGAGAATATGAAATTACTTACTTCCTACTTATGTTATTAAATGTTAATGCCCTCACTAATGGAAATAAAAACTGTTTCAGTGAACATTATAAAGCAACAAATTATGATAACAAACAACAAAAAAGTTTAAAAAAACTTTGTATTATTTCATTTATTGAAATTTTAAACAAAATTTTTTTGCAATGAATTAAAAAGTTATTTGTTGTAAGTGCCTGGGAAGTTATGGTGTTTTTTAATTTCAAAGTGATTAGAGAAAATCTTACACTTCAGGAAATTTCATAGACATTTATAAATTATGCAAAGTCTAAAAGGGGTACCATAAAAATCTCCAGAGGGAGGGGGGGAACATGCAATTTTGTTTTATCTTTTTAGCACATGTTTAAGAAAACCACTCCATTAGTTAAAACACCAAATCATTTGCCAGTCATTTACAATATTCTATGTTTTTTTATTTAATTTAAATTAACACTTTTGCAATGTGTATGTTAAGGGCAAGAACATATAATCATAACATAATCTAGAGCAGGCATGGCCAACCCGCGGCCCGTGAAGCTCTGAAATTTTCCAAAGAGTAGCTTCAAAACACTTTTTAGCACACTAAAATTCAAAATTTTTTCGGGGGAGAACCCCCGACCCCCATATACCTCTTAGATCAGGCTTTGCCAACCCGTGGCCCGTTTTGAAATAATTTTGTGGTCCGCAAAAATTTTTTTAGTCAAAAGTTAAAGTTTTAGGGTAAGTTAAGGCCCCCCAAATTCGGACAAAGTGTACCAAAACTCGTTTAAGTCTGTTATTTAGAGTCGTATTTCCAAAAATTTTTCTGGGGGAGGACCCCCAGATCCCCCTTTAGTAATAGGAACTATTGTTCACAACTTTTTTAGGATATTAGTTCAGTCAGGTGCAAATCCTAACTAAAAATATATTTTAATTTATGCATTGAACCAATTAAATATGCATGGGGGCATGAGAGGAAGATTTGGGTGTACTTTTTCCCGATGCAAAAATCTAGCTGCAATTTTTAGAGAAAATTTGGGTCCTCCCGAAATAAATTTCTATAAGCGCCACAGGCTCCTTAGTTTCGAGTGATTCCAAGTGTTTTTAATGGCACCTGTTTAGTTTCTATGGATATACTACAGAAGGTATTCTTGGGGTTGCTCCTTAAGGTAAATTGAAATGAATATTTTATTTAGGAATCTGTCAAACTAAGCAAAGGATCTAAGAAACTCCCTAATTTATATACCTAATTTATTCAATTTACTTCACTGTCATTCTGTGCACCTAATATCCTAAATTTTATATGCGGCCCACGAGAGTATTGTGGTTTTCCAAAGTGACCCTCAACAACATTTGGGTTGGCCACCCCTGATCTAGAGTTATGTTGAAAATCGAAAATCTCACAAGAGAATTAAAAGAAGGGCAAAATCTCAAGGAGGTATTCAAAATCTGGAGAAAAAAATTAAGTTATATATATAGACATCCCCCTATGTAATTAAAATTAAAATTTCCCAAAACCATGGTGCTTAGAATATTAGCAGATTTTATCTGATATCTCTAAATAGGATTGTAAGAACAAGTCCAGAAAAAAAATACAAGACTTACTCGAAGATAAATAGTATTGAAGTTTCTTTCTCTTTCATCCAAATCCAGCGCCTTGAACATGAACACCACATTTGCACGAAGCAAACAATTTATTGCTTGAGATCCCCATTTTTCAAACACACTCCCTTTCAAAAATGTAGGAGTGAAAAAATTCAAGTCGGGCAGAGTCTTGTCAGCCAGCATAACATCCGATAAAACGTTAAACGTGTCCCTCCATCCGACACACTTGGTTAAGATGTTCACCTGGGTGAACGTAAAGAGTTCTTTGGTATTTTCCAGAACAGCTAAACCGAGAGCAATATAATCCAGGCCGGGACCAAAACTTAACGAGCAAAGATTTGAGTTCGACCGACAACTTTTAAGCAATGCTTCAGCCTTAGAACACTCGGTTAAAAACTTTGAGATGCAATCTTTGATTAGTAGCGTATGGAGGGTGGCATACCGGTACATGTAGGCACACCTGAACCGGGTTGAATTGGAGTCATTGTTAAAAGTAGAAGAAATGTCAAACAAAGTAGTGAGATCAAAATATTTTCCAAATTTTTTCATTTCTTTTTCGCATACTGCCATGAAAATCCTCTTAAGAGTGTCAATGGTTGTGTGGTCTTTCTCAGTTGACGATTTAGGATCTAAAACCAAAGACGAACCGTGCAATGGTTTCTCATTTGCAGAATCCGGCCCAGTTATCACCACGGAACTTGAGGAAGTTTGTGATAGTCTGTCTGTTTCTAGAAAACTATCGATAGGAGTCGAAGAGTCAGATATAGGTGACACTTGGAGGGGAGGAGAAACAACGGAATCATCAACCAACGATTTAACTACATCAAGGTGGTCACCAGACAATATTAGTTTTGTATTGCCAGTCTCAGATGGAGGTATCACATTTAGGGATAGTTCAGTAGAAGCAGAGTAGTAATTACCATCAGGTAGTACCATCGTTGATTTGGAAGCATCAGACATTAAATAAGTATTTGCCACATTCTCTGATATTTTAGATATTCCTATGGATCGCTTCTCATCCACAGAAAGTGGTCCAGTTCTATCACTGGATTTTGGAAAAGTGATAATATTTGTAGTCTGCTGGTATGACTTTTGAATGTTTTTGGCAGGAGTCGAAATGGTCGACGATTTTTCCCATACGAAGAATTCTACGGCAGCACTCTGAGCAGGTAAAAGCTTCATGGTGTTCAGCAGCTCTTTAGAAACTTCCACTTGCAGATCATTACAAACCACTAACGTTGGGCCGTATAAAAAAGTTCCAGGAAAACATCTCAACACCTCTCTCATCACTTGCGAACTTTTCGCAGAGTCCATGAAAAAGATTAAAGTTCCGGGAGCAAGCAAATTCACTATTTCCTGCAATGAAAAAAGAGCTTTGAGTTTACGTTCAAATACATAAAAATCTTTTAACTTTTTTTAATAAGACAAGTTGAGCAAAGTAACCATCACAAATGAATGGTCAGTTTGAAGAAGGGAATAAGTCCAAAAAATGACAAATTGACTTTTTGTGCTCAAAACAATCTCCAAGCTTTGCTCTACACTTGGTGAAAAGAAGGGGAAAATAACTAAACCCTATAGGGAGATATCGCCCCTTGAAGTTATGAAATCTATGTCCATTCATTGTATTTTTTAAGTTAATTTGGAATTAAAGTTAAGTTGTCTTTCTTTTCATATTCTTTGAGCTGTATAAACTAAGTTAAAATAAAATTTCCTCTTAATTTTTAATTTTTTTCCAACTTTTTTTATGCAGGGAATGTTTTGACTCCATTCATAGTAATTCACTCCATTGATACTGTGATTTAATAACTCAGTTTCACTATAATTTTGAATTTTATTTGTCTTATTCTTTGTATTTCACCCTTTTGTGGTGTAAACTAAGGAGAAATATAATTAAAATGTGAATTTAAGGGTTTTTTAAAAGACTTTTTCATCAGAAAAATTTCATAAGGTGGAAGAAGGGAATAAGTCCATCAACTCATTTTGACTGTAAATATTTTTGAATACACTTATATTTGTTTTGATGAATGCTCTGTTTTCTAATTAGGGTTCTGAACTTCCAGTAAAAATTTGGTGGTTATTCAATGAAATTTTCATTACTTATACAGATTTTTCGATTTTCTCAAAACTTGGTTTTTGGACTTATTCCTTTCTTCAAACTAACAATTCAAATGCAGAGATTTAAAAACAATTTAAAAAGAGGAGGAAGGACGAAAATCAAAAATTATTTTCACCTATTCATTTGTTAGTCATTATAATATTTCTCATGTAAACTAATTGACACTAAAACTAACTAGCTTACCCTTAGAATTTTGGGAGCAAATATCGTAGTTTCATTTTCACCCAAGTTCAGCGTTTTGAACATAAAGACCACAGATGAAGACGTCAGAAATTTTATCGTTTTTGGCTTCCATGCCTCGTAAAAATCTTGATGCTGGGTGTATTTAACACTGAAATTCAAATTTAAGGGAGTCTTCACTTTTTGAATAACTTTAGATAAATTATTAACTGTGCAGTCCCAGTTATGAGTTGCCACAATACGAGCTTTGGTAATAGCTATTAGTTTTTTGGTGACTTCCAACACTGCCAGACTGAATCCTATGTAATCCAGGCCGGGGCCATGACTTAATGAACAGAAGATGTGTTTGGATTCCCATTTTGCAAGTAAATCAACAGCTTTAGAGTGTTGAGTCAGAAATCTTGTAATGCAGTCTTTAATTAATAAAGTATGAGAAGTGGCATAATAGTAAATATAAGCACATCTAGCTATAGGTAAATCAAAATTTCCACGACATAACCACAGTTCAAAAACATTCGAAAACAGATTAATAAACTTTTCACAATTAGTTTCCATAGCTTCACACTTATATACTTCCATAAAAAAATCAGTCACTGATCTATTGGTGTTCAGCTTATTTTCCAGCACAGCCTCAGACACGAGATCCGTTTGAGTTCCTTTTGATCTCAGCCAAAAATTCGATTCGTGCACTTCATCATCAAAAAAGGAATACAACATTTCGACTCTTTTGAGGCCATCAATCAAAATTTCAATGTTCTTTGGTGGGCCTCCACAGTTGGGTACATCCAGTGCACCTTTATTTGATATATTCATTGGTAGCGGTAATTCTTCTTGACTCTTCCCAGAAGCTAATGGGTCGAAATCTTTTACCCACACGAAAAACTCAAAAGTACTACTTGGAACATATTTCGTTGGTTTTCCAGGGACTTCTATCTTTGAGGGAAAAGTTACTGGACCATAGAGAAATGATCCTTGGCTTTCCTTCATAATGCTTCGCATTGCTGATGACTGACTTGAAGGGGTGATGGAAAAAATCAATGTACCACTCTTCAGTTTGTCGAACAAATTCTAAAAATAAAATAATTAAACTAAATTTTGTATAAACACCACACATAATAAAAATATTTATCATATTCATAGTAGAACTAAACTAAGGGTCATCAATAAATTACTTGAAGTGTTTTTTCTAAATTTTGGAACCCTCCCTCCCCCTTGGAGAGATTTTCTTTAACTTTTCAGTAATAGTTTATAAATTTCTTTGATATGTTAGAGCCACATTTTTTTCATCTCATCAGCCCTCTTGCTTTGATACAAATCCATGTTGAAATCCAAAATAAGTTTCAACTTGTAATTATCATAACTAACTGGCAAATGATTCACGGTTTCTGCACGTTTTTCTTTAACTTAAGCTAAAATATAAGGGTATAATACGTATATTTTCTAAACTAAAAGTTGACATGAGATTTTAATTGACTCCCCCTCCCCTCTAATGAAATTTGGGGAGATTTTGTTAGACCCCCTTCTCCATTTCGACTTCAGGTAAATTCTGCATTCAGGTAAAATTCAGGTCCCCTTAAATCAGCAAAAAAAATAATGGCATAAAGCAACATAAATGTACATTTACCTGAAGTAGAAATAAATAATTAAACCGAAACGCAAAAATATTAAAATAATTTAATGTTTTTGCCTTTCAGTTAAATTAGTTATTTCTCAGCACATAAGGTTATTTGAACTATAAAATTTAAAACATATTTTTTAACTAACTAGGGGGCTCAGCCCTCTGCTCACAAGTGAAGCTCGCTTGTTTCATCTTACAAATCCAGATAACCCAATCTGATTGGCTTAATTAATGCTCTTTTGAAACCGAAACTAGTTGTCCTCTTGCTTAAAAGTAATTTAATCTAAATTATTGTCCTAAAATAAAACTGTTTCTGAAATATTCCTTTCCTAGCTCACCAATAATTAAAGCAAAATTTTTAACCAAAAAAAATTATCCAGCAAGTCTACGAATCTAATCAAGGACAAACACAATAGGTATTTGAATGAAAATAAGAAATAATGACATAACTTTCAAAAGTTACGTTTATGATCACAATTTCAGATATTTTCTGAATAAAATAGGTAGACTGACAATTTTAAAACTTACAATGATAGTACTCTTGAATTTCTTCAATTCTATGCAGGTAAACGGTTGAAACACCAATATCACATTTGAACTTGGTAGAAACGCCCATTCATGTATCCTGTGAGGTTTCAATAGTTTTTTCATGTTAGTTACAAAATTCACATACTTCACTTTAAAGGGTGCCTTTACTTTCTTGAGAACTCTCGATAAAACGTGAATCGTCTTCAACCACTCTGGACTCGGATGAGTTATAGTGGAAACATTTGAAACCACAGTAGGATCTTTGCTAAATTCCTGAACAGCTAAATTAAATGCTATGCAATCTAAACATGGACCGAAACTAAAGCAACTAATACTTAAATTGGATCTCCAACCATCAATAAGATCTGCTGAATAAGAGTACTCATTCAGAAATCTAGTGATGCAGTCCTTGACTAGCAAAGTATGGCAGGTGGCATAACAATACATGTAACAACATCTCTGTGCACCGCTTGATTTAAAATCAGAGGGAAGATTTAATGCTGTCTCACGAACGATGGATTCATTTATTTCGTACGCGGCCATTTCTCTTCTATAAGCTTTCATGTAAAAATCAGTTAACCACTCAACTGTATTGAGTTGGTTTTCTGATGAAGATTCAGTGATAGGATCAGTCTGAATGGATTGGGACCTTTTCATTAAATTTGACATCGGTACAAGTTTATGATCCATAGGATGCATTTTTTTTGTGAAAATGAAACTGAATCAGATGTACTATTCTTTGAATTACACTGAATTCAATGCCTTTTAGTTGCAAATATTTTATTCCATTTTTACAGAGATGGGTTCTTCTCTAAGACTATATAATGTCACTGAAATGAAAAAATTTTTATTACTAACAGTTAACATCATTTTAAATTATATATTAAGTTTATTTAAGTTTTCTATAATTGTAGTAAAAAAGTAAATCTCTATATTAAAATGGCTAGAGATTTATTCAAATTAAAATAGCAATTGGTAATTTTCCATTAAGCATTAGCCGAGTGCAAATGTCGCCAACTGTGGTTGGTTGATAGAGTTTTTATGGCGCATGATCCAAGAGAGTCTCCAATTGTGAACGAAATGCGGGTCAAGTCGTAAAGCGGAGAAATTTGGTGGAATTCTACATTATTAGGCAATTTTTTGCTTGCACCTGTTTAATGGAAAAGTACCTATAAATTATACAGATAGTTTTATGGACAAAGGGTAGGGGAGAACGGGGATGAATGGGACAGGGGATGAATGGGACAGCTCAATTTTTTATACCTTAACTTCACTTTAAATTTTTGTTTTTTCAGCCATAAGATAGTAGTACTTAGCCTATTCAAAAAAGTGTGTTCATTAACATCAGCTTCCATTTTTGTATAAATAGGACTACTAAATGTGTTTTCCCATACCAAAAGTAACTTTTATCGTTTTACTTCTATAATTATTTATTAAAAAATAATTTAACTAAAGCTATAAATTTTACAGTGTGTTGAAAGAGTACTTATATTAGTATAGTTTCCAATTTAAACGAAGAAAATCCATGGATTTTTTCCTAGTCTAATTTTAGTTTTTCAAAAATAAGTGGGTACGGGGATGAATGGGACAAGAGTTGCAGGGCTGAATGGGACAGTTCCATTATCACATCATTTCCTGTTTCTAAAACTTTCCATCAATAGCTTAATATATTCAACTCTTTTAAGTAATTTCTGATAAAGTTTACAAAAATATAGGGTGCAAAAATTTATGTTTAAACTTGTGTTTTATGTTCCAAACTCATGTGTGAATATGCAAAGTCTTCATGAGCAAATAGTTGTAACTGTCATCTCAAATATGTTATGGTTAAACAATTATTCAAACAAGTTAGGTTTTTATGCTCTATTCTTATGAAAATTTTCTTCAAAATGGCAGGGAAAATGTTACTACAGGAGAGGAATGGCTTTGGGGGTTAGGTCCAGGCATCAAAAATTATCTGTTTGCACTCCTAAAAGTACAAACCCATAAAAAGATACTAGCATTAATAGAAATAACACCAGCTTCAACCACTGAGCTGAAAGAACAAAAGGATTTGCTTAAGTTTATGTGTTAATTTTACTCGTCATAAAGTCGAATAAATGTAGTCTGTTTTTGCCCTTTAAATGCCTTTTTAATTTTTTTCTTTGGAAAACAGAAGTGTGTTGTTCCTTTAAAAAGCTAAACATTGTGCAATATTTATAATAACTTTGTTATTTTGTAAATTTTTGAAATTTTTTTAACTGTCCCATTCATCCCCACTCGGTGTCCCATCCATCCCCACCACGGGGTTGAATGGGACAAAATACATGCATTCATAAAAACTTTTCTTGGAGCTTAAATAATGGGTAATTGATTGAATACATGCATTTATAATGTAACCAAGATTTCAATTATTGGTTTTAAACTTATTACAGCATTGAAAAATGTAAATTTTTTCAATTTTAGCAAAAATGTGAAATTTGTCCCATTCATCCCCGTTCTCCCCTACAATTCCGCTAACGTTCACTGCTAAATACCGCCATGTACTTTAGGACACCAAAAAGTACAAAAAAACCCTGCTAAATATAATTTCATATTCATAAATTAAATGTTTAATTACATAAAATAAGTTCAGTTTATTATTAAAAATCTGAAAATTTTGATATTTCAATATATGGAGTTTAAAAGAGATTGGGCGATATTTAGTGGAAACGTTAAAAAAAGTTCAATTTATCATTAAAAATCTGAAAAATTTGATGATATTTCAATATATGGAGTATAAAAGAGATTGGGCGATATTTAGTGGAATCGTTAACGGAATGGAATCCGATAAAGAAATTAAATATTTCAAAAGGAAAGTGCTTCAAAGTTAAAGTAATACTTTTAAAAAAAGTCTTTCATATCATAACAGTTTTAGAAATAAGGGTACACTTAAGGATTAGCCGACTGCAAGGGCCAAGTTTTATGCTGAATTATAGCCTAAAACAATCATGTATCAATGTATAAAACCATTAAAATATCTTAAACTAGTAGTGTTGTGAATAGTAAAATGTTGCCAATATAATTCGATTGGAGAGATTTGCACCCAGCTAATCTTAAAGTATATATACCAAAAGAAGACTTAAAACTTAGGGCAATTATAATCATTTATAGCTTACCTGAAACAGATCTTATTTTCAGTGAAATTAATCGTTTCAGCACTTTCGATAAAATATATTATATATTTCTTTGGGAATTTTGTATTTAGATTATTTGTTAAACAAACAAATGCCAAATTTTAAGAAAATAACAAGCAGAAAACAAAATAAATAAGCAATTTCCCTTGAAATTTCAATCAACTTTTTATCGCCAAATGTATCATACACAGAGATAAAGAAAAATCAAAGAATATGAGAATATTTTTGTGAACGGCAAAGAAATTTTGAATAGGTAAATAAACAAACCAATTCTACCTCATCTCATCACGTCAAAATGAACCTTGAATCCTATTTATGATTGGACTATATAACTTTGCCAGATTTATAACTAAAATAGAAACTGGTTGGATAGTTGGTTGGAAAAGAAATTTGCATCATGTTTTATAAATCGTGGCGGGATAAGTTTTTCCTAAAAAAAAATATTTTTTTACAATCAAATATACTATTTTTGAGTAAAAATAATTACAATCTAAAATCTGGCAAATTTCTAGTGTCCAATCACAAGTAGGATTCAAATCTTTTGTCATTCTTCTACAGGTTGTTTGGTTTCGGTTTGGCTGATGCTAGCCGACCGTCGTACGACGGACGGCAAGTCCCACGGCCATGGCGACCGACGTATTGTTTCGTACTGTATTTCACAATCCCTGCAAGATTTTTACACTTTATTAGCAATGCGCATCCATGTGGACCTGATTCTTGCTGTTTCTATAAAATATTTTAGCGAAATAATTTTATTTTCAATAAATTAATAATTTAAATTATTTTTTTAAAAAATTAGACTAAGTAAAACATTTAAAAAACCACAATGAATTTAATTAAATAAGGAATGACTGTTAAACAAGAGCAATTAATTCTTGCAATTTTTAATGGAATTTATAAAAATTTAAATTAAATTTACTGAAAAATAATAACCGGGCTCGAACCCACGACCTTCCGCACGCCAGGCAGACGCGCTACCTTTCCCCCATCGGGGCCACGCTTACCACAATCCTAAATACTTTAAAACCACGCCTTTAACCCGAGCATGCGCACAACGGTTACCCGACGGTCGGGAAGTCACTCCCCGAAGGCTTTGGTTTGTTTTTTGTTTGAAAACAATAATTTTGCCAGTCTGGCATATTCTATTCTATGATGCTCAATAGTTTAGCAAGCTTAGGATTTATCTAATCTTGATATGTTCAAGTAAGATAGTGGAAGTGATAATAACATTCTGTTCGTATTGTTTCAAACTCTTGAAATTATTTTCCTTTATTTTTTTTATTGTTGTACTACCTAGAGTAGAATATTTTAACCATGATAACTCTATAAACCAAAAAGGTGCCAACCTTAGTTCCTTCAGTAAGCAACTATTTCAGCATTTATTAGTTGCTTCATTTAGTCAGACAAGTGTTTTTAATTAAATCTTACAATTTTATAGGTAACTTGCATTTGATCCAAAGTATTATAAAATTACCTATGGTCTAAACATTTTTTGTAGTAAATCTTAACAATACAGGCATCAACACTTAAATTATCTCAATTATCAATGATCTCTACCTAAATGCCTAAAACTGAAATTGACAAATTGGTACTGTATCCATTGCTAAAATTGAGTACTTTAGAATTAGCTGGGCTCAAATATCTGAAGGTAAAAGTTAGGCATGCAAATAAAATTCTTGAACATTTAGTTTCTTCATTTATGACTATATTATGACTTGCAAAGAAAAGACATCAAATATTGCATCCTAGTTGTCTCTAACAATAAAATTACCTACTGATTTACCAAATAATACATAACTTGTAATTATCTTAAATGCCATTAAAAATGTATTTCTTTACTGTGAATTGAAAAACTCAGAAAATATAATTTCTCTTTTAGCATACATCTCATCGTACTGTTCATGTGATAATTCTTCAGGTGAAATTCAAGCCATTGGAAACAGTTTATTTTAAGAGACACAGACTGCAGAAGTATTTGCTCTTAATTATCCCAAAGTTAATTGCATATAAATCGGTTTTACATACACATCACCGCAATGGATCCCAAAGGTAATCAGAAAGCACAAACTTTAAATTCGACGAAAATGTCTGAATCCATTCAGACAGATCCTATTATTGTATCTTCTCCAGAAAACAGACTAAATACTGTTGAAAAGCTGAATGAATTTTTCATGGAAGTTTATGAAAAAGAAAAGGAAGCAAACAAAGTTAATGAATCGACTGTTCTTGAGACACTTTCTAAACTGCCTTCTATGACTGGAGCCAAAGTGACTACAAGATGCCTCTATATGTATTCCTATGTCACCTGCCACACTTTGCTAGTCAAGGATTGTGTCTCTAGGTTTCTGAAAGAGTATTCTTATTCAGCAGATCTTATTAAAAGTTGGACATCTACTTTAAATATTACTTCTCTAAGTTATGGTCCAGGTGTAGATTGTTTAGCATTTAATTTAGCTGTTCTGGAAGTTAGTCCAGATCTTAATTTGGTTTCCAAAGTTTCCATTATAACTACCTGCAGTTCTAAATGGATTGATACTGTTGATGTATTATCCAAAGTTTTGCAAGAAGTGAAGACGCCACTCAATATTCATTACAACAGAGCTAAAAATACTTTGAGCAGTTTATTTAAACCCTCCAAGGCCCGTTTTTTCAAATTTCTTCCAGACTCAACCATAGTGCTGATGTTTAAAACGGAAAATTTGGATCAATTAAAGACAAATGTAAGTATTTAAGGATACTAGTTTTAATGATACACACTGTTGTAAGCTTACTATCTTGAGAAGTGAATTGGTCATAGTATTTAAATTAAATAGGCAAATAATTTTTCAGTGAGGTTAAATAAAATTCTTTGTGTGGAAAAGTTTTTTGGCTTTTTCTCATGCTAACCAAGTTTATTTAATAATTATCTGAATCGGTCATTAATACAGTTTAAAAATTATTTTTATTTTCTTTGTTATATATATATAGCAGTTTTTTATAATTGTACATTTGAGATACTCAACAAAGAAAAAAGTGGTATTTATTTATTTTGTCTCTATCAAAATATTTATCTTCTGAACCATTTACTTATTTGAAAAATTTTTTTTCCTTGCTTGTTCAATTTTTTTGGTGATACCAACTGTCTTGAAAAGTTTGTATTCACTAATTGGTAGTTTTTATGAAGTATAAGCATACATGGATAATATAGATCACATATTATAATCACAAAAAATATTGGATCACATCTATAAAGTTCACCAATCCTTTAAACATATTTTGTTTTATTTATAGCTAGTCATTTTTTCATAAGTGCATATTAATGCCCTTGTGTACTCTTAATTGCATAATTTAATACCATTCTTTCATAAGTTATATGAAAACATTGATTACACAAAGAGAAACTATGTATTTAAATCATGTTACAAAAAACGTAACATTGGAGTTAAACGCAGTGGACTTGGTAATAATCTCAATAATAAGATTTTCTGGCCTAAACAGTTTATTTGAAGAAAACTTATTTGTTATAATACAGTCTTTCACCACGCTCTCAACATCGATCATAAATTTTGATCAATAAATTTATACATGCAGGTAAATTTGCATACTCACAACCAGGGATGCAGAATATGTCTGATCCGGCGATCTAGGATCGGGGGAAATATCAGCCATCTGGGGAAATTTTGAGGAAAAGTATAATATTGAATTGTATTTCAGTACAGTAATAAAAATTTACCAGATGTTGATATCAACAGTAATTCAGAATTTTTGAAGGTCTTCATCACTTTAAAAAGTTTTGCGGAAATTTGTGTATGGATTGGGGGAAATCTTGGAAGTAAAAACATTTTCTGCATCCCTGCTCACAACTAGACATCATATATGCATGATACTTGATTGCAGGGCCGCCGAGAGCCAAGTCGGGCCCCGGAGACAAGGTTGGGAAGCGGGCCCCCAGTGACATACCTATACTTCTCATTTTGAGGTAGAGGGCAAACATTTCCCCCACCCATGCATTCATAGGCTTAATGTAATTTTTAGAATATTTCTAGACAAGATCTGAATTTCACTCAACTTAAAAATATTGTTTTCTTTTGATAATACGATGAGTAACAAGCAATAAAGGGGGTCTGGGGTCCCCCCAGAAATTTTTTTAAAATAAGTCCCTAGAAAACTGGGAAGTTACTCATTTTTGGACCTTTATGTGAACAAATTAATTTCCAAAATATTCAAAAATATATTCTCTTAGAACTCAATATGAAAATCTTTGGGTCCCAGGCTCCCCTACAGGGCCGGGCCCGGGGGAATCGTACCCCCTTGCCCCCCCCGCTCTCATCAGGCCTGCTTGATAGAAAAAATAAGCTCACAGAGTAACTACTCTCACAACTATTAAGGAAAACATAAGAGTTCTATTCTGAGATGATTTCAGGAGAGCAATACCATCATTTCAGTTGGCCTAACAAATCATCTTAAAGAAAGGGTTGATTTGAGGGGAAACTGGTCAGAAAAGTGTCCTCTTTTTAAGAATTGGAATCTCCCTTAGGATTGACTAAAACAGAAAGGCTTTTATGGCTGGTAGTATTTGATTAAACAAACAAACAAACAAACAAATTTTATTTACAAAATAAATACAAGTAATAGAGAAAAAACATATGATATGCCAAGGGGAAACACTCTTCCCGTACAGGCATAAGAGAAATATATTCATAATAGAAATAAAGAAAAAAAAATTATTCGTAAACTTTTATACTGGACCTTTAGAATTATCCTACTTTGGTTCCCTTGCTCCTTGAATACAAGTGCACTACTTTGAATTTTAGAATGTAAAACAAATTATTTAAGTTACAGGATATACTTAATCAAATTAATCCCAAAATTAAAAAAAAAATTCAATCAACTATTGTAATAAATATGTAGGACTTTTAGAATTACACCCCTCCAGATTTTTAAGTCTTTACTGTTTTTTAATCCGATTTTTTTCACTTATTTGTTTTAATATCCCTTCAGTTTTTCCCGTTTAAACCTATTCATTCTACTTAATATCCCCTCATATCTAACCAATATATTATGATTAAGGAGGAGCATAAAGAAATTGTTATAGGCTTGGTAAATTTTTGTGGACTCCTTGAAAATTTAGTGAACAATCTTTGAAAACTCCTTAAATACTCCTTGGCTTTTATTTTAAAAATCCTGAATGAATCCAGCGGTGGATCCAGGATTTGGTTTTTAGGGGGGCTAAGAATTTTAATATCAAAATCGTCTTTTAATATTCTGAGGGGGTCTGGGGGTCCTCCCTTAGAAAATTTCAATCTAAAAAGCAGATTTTTCAACTCGTTTTCGTACACCTAAACCGGATTTTGGACATAAATTTAGAATTTAATTTACATCTTGGTAGGAGTTACATTTTGAAAAAATAGTAAAAAATAGAGTTCCAAAAGGGGGTTTGGGGGTCCTTCCCCAGAAAATTTATGGACATTTGACCCTAAAAACTGGAATTCAACTTGTTTTAGTCGCTTTTCTCTTTTTTATACCCCTGAGTTTCCATTTCACTTCTTTCTCACTGTTAGTTTTTATTCCTGTTGGGGGCTAAAGTGAACCTGGAAAAAGTTGAAACCTTCCCCTGAACCTTATCAAATTTACCCAAACCTTATGTAGTGCTCCTATGGAGCTGGCATGGGTTTTCCCCGGACCAGGTTCGTAGGTTCGGGCACTTTTTCCAGGTCCGGGCTAAAGCCCTCTATCCCCCATGGATCCGCTAGTGAATGAATCCTGTGTGTTTCTAGAAATTGAGCTCTGAGCTTAAGTGTTTTTGTTACTAACTCCTTCAAACACCTTTTCTGTTTTTCTTTTAGAAATTTTTTGAAACAATGAAGAGTGGAGCATTGATATTTTCCATCAACTCTCCAAGTTCATCATCTGTGCTACAAGGAATACTGAAGAAAAACCAGGGATCTTTTCTCTATGGTCCCGTTACCGTGGCTTCCAATGAGTTTATGGTAGAGGTCTCTGAAAACTCCATGGAATATTTTCCAAGTACTACTTTTGAGTTTTTTGTGTGGGTAAAAGATTTTGACCCATTAGCTTCTGGTGAGTGTCCTGAGAAATTGCCACAAGGGACGGATGTATCGAACGAAGGTGCAAACCATGGAGACCCGCCAAAGAAAATTAAAATTTTGAGAAAGGGGCTGAAGAGAGTTGAAATGTTCTATTCTTTTCATGCTGGTCAAAATCCAAACTTAAAAGGAACCCAAACCGATCTTGTGTCAGATGTTGTACTAGAAAATAAGCTGAATACAAATAGATTAGTGACTGATTTTTTCATGGAAGTATTTAAGAGGGCAAAGTCTCAGTTTTTCTTCATCAGAGAGTCTATTGACCTTATTTTAAATTTTCCCGAACTTTCCTCTATCAGCGCAGACTTTGATAACCCTAAAGTTAGGTGTGCTTATATGTACTATTATGCCACATGTCACACTCTACTGATGAAGGAATGCATGGTAAGATTTATGACAGACTACCCAAAGGCGTCAAGTCTTCTTAAAAAATGGAGAACCAATCCCAACTACTGTTCGTTAAGTCACGGTCCCGGCCTGGATTACATAGCGTTCAGTCTGGCGATTTTGGAAGTTAGCAAGAAGCCAACAGCTATCACGGATGCAAGAATTGTAACACATTGGAACGGTTGGAAATTAACCGTTAATATTCTATCTCAAGTCATCCAAAGTGTGAAGACCCCTCTAAATTTGAATTTTGAAAAGAAGCTCGTTTTGCATCAGGAGTTGGATAAGAAGTGGAAGAATAAAAGAACTAAGTTTTTAAGGACTTCATCCCTTGTTTTTATGTTTAAAACACTTAATTTGGGTGAAAAAGAAACTAGGACATGTCCTCCACCTCTTTTAATAGTAAGTTAAGTTGGGTTTTTTTATATAATTTAAGTATCTACTTCAAACATTCTTAAACTAATTTGTTTTTTAACTTTAAAGGGACTTTGTGAGTCTTAACTTTTTGTCTTCTCTTGATAAATAATTTTTAAAAGGTGTGTTTGAATAGAAGTTTTGATCTTGTATCAAGGTTGTTGGGTTGGTTATTGGTTATTTGGCAATGAAGGAAGTGTGTAATTAAATTCAGATAAATCAGAAAGGAATAATTTGATTAGTGTATTCACAAAATATGGGTAAAAATTTAAGGGCCTTTTTCAGAATAAAACATGTAGAAGCCAATAGACTATGCCCTTAACTCAGGAGCTCTTGTTTTCAGGGCTCCCAGCAAGTCTCTTTTTTCCCTAAAAGTCTCTTTTTTCATCTCAGGTCTCTAAAAGTCTCTTTTTCACAGTCAAGGTCTCTTTTTTCTCTTTTTCAGCTATTTCTGGATTTCACTTTTGAAAAATTCCAAAAAAAAATCAGAAATTTTCAGTTTTTATCTAAAACAAATGTCTTGAGAAAATCTTTTATCTCTGCTATAGGCGAAAAACCGCCAAACCTGGCAGAGAAAACCGGTTTTCAACCTCGTAGCAATGGAAGACATGTTTTTGATTTCAAAGTTTAGTAGAAATTCATTAATGTTTATTTTGTAAGTATAATGAAAAAAAATGAAATGATCTAAAAGTCCAGTCTATTGCAATTTTTGAAGAGTGCCACCCATGTTTTAATGTAAAATTATATAAAAGATTGTATTTTTGAAAACCTCATAAAATATTTCTTTGTATATTTAATGCTGCTGGCAAATATTTAGATCGGTAGCTCCAGTTTTCCATATGATACTATAAAAGTTTTATCCTAATTACTAAACAAATAATTATATTGGATATGTGTTTATCAAATTAACTAACTATAATGAAATGTATTTAAAGTATGTGGAAAATTAACATCAACAAGAATAACATCTTAGTAATAAAGAAAAGACTGATTAAGAGCTACCATCTTGAATTTTTTTCAATACATTTGCTGGATAACATGCAGGGCCGTGTGGTGGCATGAGGCAGAGAAGCCGCCGCCTCTTGCGTCAATTTTAGAGGGGCGGCAAAAGCCGCCTAAAATTTTAAACCCCTCGATCGGAAAATATTTTTTGACACCCCACGTACATGTAAAAAATGTGTAATCTGCAGAATATCGTTTCTGCTGTTTTTTAAAACATTGCAATGTTGTTTTAAGATATCAGTGATCCACATGGCTAATTGGACCGGAAGCAGCAAACACTTTCAGGTCTAAAAAAGCAAAAAGTTCGCAAATTTTTCTGTTATTATTTGGTTTTGTGTTTTTTTAGTTAAAGGGAGGAGAGAAAAATTAATCAAAATTACTATCAAATTAATTACCAGAATTATAGGTTATTTATTGGAAAAATAAATTAGGGGTGGCATTTCTAGGACTTGCTTCATACTGGGTTAATCTACCACACGGCCCTGATAACATGCACATGGTTTGTAAATCTCCTTAAATTCCTGAGAAAATCCTGAAAATCTGAACTTTTTTCTAAGGTCCCTAAAAACTCCTAAAATCTATCACTCTTAAAAAATATTCAAGATTAAAGAGATGGATTGAAATTGAAATTGTGTGGGGAGTTATTTTTTTAATTAAAAAAAAGTCCTTTAAATGTGAAATTTCAATCTCTTCTTTTCTAAATTATCTGAACCTTTTCCTGTTTCGACAGAATTAAGTGAGTTGTTATTCGTCACCTCCTGTTTTTTTTAATTTACTATTTTAGAGTATGAACCCAGTATGCACGTTTTATTGATCAATTTATATCAATAAGGTAACATTTTAATTGAGCTACACGTTCATGGGCGGATCAAACACTAAAATGAAACACTAAAAAATGCATTGCGTTTAATTTTGACCTAAAATTTGGTCACTTTTTTCTCTTTTTTTAAGATTTTAGGTCTCTTTTTTCCCTAAAGACAAACCAATAGACTGCTGGGAGCCCTGTGTTTTGTGTCTGATCTAAAAACTCCTAGAAGCACTGCCTAAATTATAATTTGCCATTGAGTGTAACATGCATAACCTTTTCTTTTCATTGTTTTTTCTCATTATAGGATATGGTTGGATTTTTGTCTCCCGGAACCGTGATCTTTTTCATGGACTCTGCATCAAGCTTATCTGCAATGAAAATGGTGTTGGGATGTTTTGATGGAACCTTTTTACACGGCCCCACCACAGTGCCTTCAGGGGAGTTGGGAATAGAAGTATCTGAAGAACTGCTGAAATCAATGCAGCTCATACCCGCTCAAGATGCCCAAGTAGAATTCTTCGTCTGGGAAAAAGCATCGGACGTCTTTAGTCCTTTCGAAGCTCCTCAAGAACTAGACCGACAATCACTGGGTTTACAATCAAAGTCCCCCGAGAAAATCAGGCCAGGTTCTGCTACCTTGAAACCATTGTGTGAATCTTCCCTGCTCTTTTATCCTAAATTTGCCGAAAGAAGTATCAAAGTACCGTCACAAACTCAGATCATTGATACATTGACACTTCTTTTCATAAAAGTGTACGAAATAGAGATTTCTCGGTACAGAGCTAATTGTTCTCTTCCACTCTCTACCATCTTTGAACTTCCTTCTACCCTTCAGGCTAGCTATAACGCAACTTGCGTCAGGTGTGCCTACATGTACCTTCGCGCCACTTGCCACACACTGCTAATCAAAGACTGCATCGCTGGGTTTTTAACTGACTGTCCTAAAGCCGGAGAATTATTAAGAAGTTGGCGATCTAACTCAAATTATTGCTCTTTAAGCATTGGTCCAGGTCTCGATTACCTAGCATTCAGTTTGGCTGTTCTGGAACTTACCAAACGACCAATGATGGCTGCCAAGACCAACATCGTAACCAAGTGTATTGGGTGGAAGGACACGTTTGAAATTTTATCGGATGTTATGCAGGCTGACAAGACTCTATCTTACTTGTTGAACTTTGGCTCTTCCACAATATCGATGGGCAGTGTGTTTGATCCGTGGGGCTCGAAAGCAATCGACTGTTTACTAGGAGCAAACGTGATTTTGATGTTCAAGGCATTAGACTTGGATAAAAAGGAGGAAAAGGTTAAACCCTCATTCATTCGGGTAAGTATGAAATATCTCTTTACCAGGAGTACAGAAAATGTCCCAGGACCCTATATTTTCCCAGAACATAGTTAACTTTGCCCGAAATTTCCCAAAGTAGTTGTAATTTTCCTTTTTTCGCCACCATCCATAATTCTTACCCAATTTCCGAAGAATTTGAAGGGTATCATATTGTTACCAGCCAAAATATATGTTACTAATAACAACTTACATTGGAATAGGTTTTTTTCTTTATAAACTTGAGGACAATTTCCCCACAACTGCCGGAATTTACCCCGAACATGGTTCAGGCGATCGGACATATTCTGCACCTCTGCTTTTTACTTGAATTGGAGTGTATTTATAATCATAGTTAGCTCATTAACTCTGAGGTAAGCTCGTTGTTGACGTAAGACTTACATTGAGGAAATTTGAAACTAGTACTGAAGCACTTAAAATACTCCAGTACTAGTTTCAAATTTTCAAAGCCTTTTAATAGTGTACCATGGTTTTTAAACATTTCTAATAACAATTTTTGTTCCAAAATTCTTTTTAAAAAATACAGTAAAGCACCTTTTATACGTTTCTCATTTATACGACTTTATCATTTATACGTCGTTTTCGCGAAGTCCCAATTCATTCCTATTCTTTTTAATTCAAAAATTCTTCGTTTATACGACGCGCAATATCGGTTATACGTCGTTTTCGGCTGTCTTAAAATTCGAAAATATCCAGTATCAGTTGTTATTCCGTGGGAAAATTTCCCCAGGAAAGGTTGAAGATCACTGCATTCCTTGGCCATTGTTGGGGACATGACCAATGGAGTGGGGGTGAGAAAAAGGGCAGTTCGTTGAACTGATAACGGGATGAACTACACTACAGTTTTATGGCCCTTATCTCTGGTTAGGGGGTCTCCAGCACCCCCTGCAGAGGAGAAGAATTCTTTTGATTGCTAAATGACCCCACTAAGAAAGCAGGACCATAAAACTGCCGTTATATAACCCTATCACTATAAAGGTAGAGTTTCTTTAATTTTTATGTTAAATGTTTTAATATTTTAAAATATTTAATACTATTTTAAAGTTTATTAGTCAATATTTTTCAGTTTATAGACTGTTTTGAAGTAATTTTTTTTCTTTAGAAAAACCTAAAATTTATCGTATTTTTGTAAATCTGCATTAGGGGCATTATAAACCTAATATTAAGGACATTTTCGTTTATACGTTTTTTCATTTATACGTCAATTTACGTCGGTCCCTTGAAAGACGTATAAACGGTGCTTTACTGTATTAACTCTGGGATTTTTACGATTAACTTTTTGTCTTAAAAAACCAATGTTAACCACTAAAAATATTAAAGACACTGTACTGCAACATTGATTAAATCAAATTTTTAAAATAGCTTAATTACTAAAAAAGCAGTCCATTTTGGCTTTACCTCAAATTGTAAATTATGACCTTTTTGCATCAGTTCCTCTCTCCTGTAAACTCACAAAAAAACCCTTAATTTATACATGATGCTGTTATTTTGGATCAATTGTAAAAAGGCAAATATTTTTTGTCAACATAGGAATTTTTTTCAATCAAAATCATAAATCTTTGCATAAACAAATCTCTAAAATAAGTGAAGCATATACCTATTTTTTTAACTCTTTTTGTATGGTTATTATGTTCTAATTTTATTATTTCTTGCAGGAATTAGTGAACATTCTAAACGTAGGAACCGTTATCTTCTTCATTGATACGTCTCACAGTTCAAAGATCATGCAAGATCATCTGACAAAACACCACGGATCATTCCTGTATGGTCCCATTTCCGTTCCTTGTACCGAAACACCAGCAAAACCCCCTGCAGAACTCCAGAAAGTCATGGAACTACTGCCTGCTCAAAGCACAACAGTGGATTTTTTCGTGTGGCAGAAGAGTTCAAATGCTTCTGCTCTTTCCCAAAGTCTTCAAAATTTAAAAATGAATAGCAATTCAATGCCTATTAGGTCAAGTTCTGTAGAAGACTGCAGTTCTTCAAAATCAGCACTCCATAAAAAGAGTGAGGTTCCATTAAAATCTGAAGAAATGCAGGTCCTTTCTTCTGACAGTGAATCTAATTCTTCGAGCCCTTCCGCGAGTCCAGCAGTTTCGCCGACTCCAAACTGGAGGGCCAAACCAAAATCTAGTGAGCAGAGGTGCACTGTCATAAAAGTTGGAAATAAGAATAAAATCTTAGACCACCTAAATTCTCAGAAATCTGATGTTTCTAAACAGGATGTTTCACCTGATCATGGGAGCACATCATCATCATCAGATTCTGGTTTTAATATCCGTGATGAAAAAGAACTTGTGATTTCTGAATCCTTACTGAAATTAAAAGAAGCGTCTAGGAAACCTGAGAGTGCCAAAGTTGCGGAGAATTCTTCCGAACTTGGTGCTGGAAAGTCGAGGACTGTACCTGGTAAAGTCAATGAACCTACTGATGGCAAAAGTACTTCAATCCAAGAATCCTACATTCGTAAAAGTTCCACTGCAAAAGTAAAACCTGTAATTTCCAAGACTATAGTTGAATTAAAAAAATTAATTGAATCATCTATTGAACCTGATGCTCCTAAGCAGATGATAGCACCCATTGATGGGAAGAGCACTTCAAAACACGATACTGCTCCTCTAAATTCTTCAGATACTAAACTCCTACAAGTGTCAAAACCTATATCTGAGATGAAACCAACTAAAGAAATATTGCCTGGTATCGAGGTGAATAAAATCAACTCATTGATAGCAAATATCGAATCATTTAGTAAACTTGAGAGTAGTAATGCTGTGGAGGATGCTTTTGAACCTGATGTCCCTAACCCAAGGACCAACCAGTTAACCAAGTCAATGATTAATCTTCCAAATTCTGCTGATACTGAACTCCCTCTGGTGTCAAAACCCCTATCTGAGATGGGGCAAACAAAAGAAACATTGTCCGATGACCAGGCAGATAAAATCGAATCATTGATTCAAAGAATCAACAGGATCTCTAGTTCCATAGAAAATGGTTTAAGTGTTCCAAGTCCATTTTGTGTGAATGAAGGTTCAGTGAATGTAACAGAGATCAATGCACTAACGAAAATAATTAATAAACTGGTCACTTCCTTAGAATCAAATGTAAGCAATCAAAGCCAGTCTTCCGAAAGCATAGGTCATGAGTGTAGTTGTTACTACAGCTGTAAAACGCATTGCTTTTCGTGCCATAAAAACTGTGATATAACTGAACGGAACTACAAACCTAAGTTAAACTTCAATTCTTCATCTAACTGTGTGTCTACAGAGGAGGAAACTGACTCAAAACCCGATAAAGGAGATATTCAAAGTAATTTCAGTGCCAACTATCAGACTGCACCTCGGTGCCTTGGACACAGTGTTGAAACCTGTTGTGAGCATCAGCCCTCCAAGCCCAGCATTGTGATACCTTTGGAAAACATAACTCCTGAACTGCTGTCTTTGATACTCAGTAGTAAAAAATAGATTAATTTAAGATAAAATCTTATATAAAAATGTCAGGTGTCCGTTCAGACTTTTTGTGAAGGGTTTTTTTTCTAAAAATTATGAAAATCTACTCATAGTTTTGTGAATTTGAAGTTCATGTTAAAATAGTTTTTTTTTCAGCTAGGAGCCCGGACCTGGAAAAAGTGCCCAAACCTACGAACCTGGTTCGGGGGAAGCCCCTGCCAGCTCCATAGGAGCAATACATAAGGTTTGGGTAAATTTGATTAGGTTCGGGGGAAGGTTACGACTTTTTCCATGTCCGCAGGAGCCTGTTTTTGTGAAAATAAGGTCCCATGTTTGTGTATACTCTATTCATTTTGAATAGGCCACTGAGAAAATATTTCCTTCCCCTCCCCCGAATTGGTAACCATGGCAACTATCAACTTATCATCAACAAAGAAGGCTGGTAATGTAACTATGGTTACGCTTCTATACTCTGTTCATTTAGAATTGGCGCCTGAGACGAAATGTATTAGAAGCAGTTACTACTATAATTATCATTTGAAATTTTTCTTGTGCAATGACAAGGCAGCCGAAACAGAAGTAGTTAAAATACTGTAAAAAAAATCGGTCACTGAAGTTGTGTGATGAGCGTTATTAGGCGTAATTGAGCGTTTTTTATCCTGTTCCAGGTGCCAATTCTAAATGAACAGACTATAGCAAGGGGGAAAGCACTATTTTTCAGTGGCCTATTCTAAATGAATAGAGTATTGTGAAAATTAGTGTATGTTTGAAGGCATAAATTTTCTTGGTGAAGGGTGTGTTTTCACAATTATATATTTTACGAAGTGTCCGAAATCGAACTAAAATATCTTCTTAACAGACCCCTGGATATTAATTCAACTGACAAACTAAGGACAAAAGTACTGGGCTGACAGTGAGTAATTTTGACTATTATTTATTTGTATGTGAAAGTTTCCAGTGATGAATTAATTCAAAACTTGATGAAGAAAAAATAGAGCTTGATGAAAGTTCCTGTAAATCAACTTATGAAATCAGTGCCTTCGATAGTGACCTATGCTGTGTGTAATCTACTCCTGGTATTGTTGTGACTAATGGGTAATATTAATCTTGATTTGTTATCTTTAATTCTCAGCAGTAAGTAATTAAAGTTTTAAGCTCAAAGCTCTTTTAAATCATGGAGACTATTTTAAATTTTTATTTTGAAGTTTTATGTACCTTTTCAAGTTATACACTTGTTAATAATAAACTCCATGTTTGTTAAGAATCGTTTCAGAGATTTTTTAATTGTTTTAAGCTCATATTCTCCTTTTTGCTTTGATTTACTGCCATCAGCGTCATTGTTAACCAGGAGCTTAAGAAAGAAAAATCAGCTTTTTGCTGACTCGAATTGGTGGAATCCTTCTTTGGCCTAGGATTTAAAAGTGGCACTGATGGCTGTGAGTATATCTGTTAATCTTATTATTTGTAATCAAAACAAAAACAGCTGCCACAAAATCTGATTTGAAAATTTTTTCCTCGACTTATTATTATTTAGAGAAGAAACATTTTGATGGACAACCTTTTAATTAGATGCTCAAATGTACTAACACAGAATATGTTAGTTTTGAACATATTTGATGTACTAGCATTTCATACACACAATTCAGTAGATAGTATTTTAATTGACCATTCTTCTTTACTAGCATTTCAGCCTAAGAGTATAAATAAGATTACAGTACTCATTATGACCCTTAAACTTGTTTATGAAATCTGGGCAATGATTTTTAAAGTGATTGTCTTCCAAATATTTTCATAAATTGATCTACAGTAGAAATATGAAACATATTTCAATAAATAAAATACTATGCAAATTTAAAATTTCTTGTGAACTTTTTAAATTTATGTGAAATATAACTTTTATACTTTAAAATAAATCTAAAGGAAATACTGTTAAATTCTTTATTAGAGTTTTTAAAAATATAGAAGTAATGTGTAACTGGTGTATCCTGATTGTATATCTCATAACCAGGGATTTTCAAAGTTTTAAGCTTGAAGGTCCACATTTGCTGCTCTGAATTGAATACTAAACTGGACTACACCAGTACACCATAGACCTAGCTATTTCATCCAACATTCAACAATTTTCAATTTGAAACTGAGATAAGTATCATGTTTTTAATTTTAAAACTAATTCATAGGCTTAACCATATTTTCTTTGACCCAACCCAGGACATACTTTTGAAATTATTTAATAAATACCATAAATATATTCATCGAAGATTATGAACTAAGGAAAAAACATTCAAACTAAAACTTTTAACAGAAATGTTAATTTTTTTTGACAATACTTTTTCAGAAATTATTTAATTGGCTTAATTTTATCATAAAATTCATTAAAGTAAGTTCTCTGAATTAATACAGACATCAGAAGAGGAGAAAATAAAAACGCAATTTTATACAGCTTTGTCCGGATTTTTTCATAAAAATGTTTTGCAAACATTCACTGTATGAAACCCCGGAAGCTCTAAAAACCTGGACGTACGGTAAGTCTACCTTTAATCTTATCATTAAAAAATATCAAACCAATAATTTAAAATTCACCAAGTATTAGTCTTTTTTGACATTGTAAATTACAATAGCTGTAAATATTCATAATTTTCTGTTAGTTCAGGTCCAATAGAATAACATGGTGGTTAGATACAGAGAAAATCTTGCCAGTCGTTGCTAAACAAATGCCCTATCACATTTCATTTATAATGATTTCATGGTGGGCTACCTCAGATCAGATTTGGTCCTTGTTTATTTTTGAGGGAACACATTTAAATACAGTACCTATAATAGACAATATGCATGATTTTCAAATTCATTTTAAAAAGAAAGAGCATGAAAAATTACGTTGAAAATGCTAATAAAACTGCAATTTGATCAAATAAATTCGATTTAAAACGCATTTAAAGTTGCTCTGACGTCACTATCAACAAAAACTTCAGTACTTAACGATTCCAACATGTGACGTCATACTTCAGTAGTTCAAATTACGCGCAAAAGGCATCCATTGAAAAGCAATGGTGTTTATGGCAATGGTTTAATTTATGTTGGGGTTTTTTGGTAGCCTGTAGTTTCTTATTTCTGCAGCTATGGACGGTCCTAAACAAGTAAAAAAGTACTATAAAGGATGTTTAGTACCTACCTATGTGCAAAAATACAAGTGTTAGAATGCTGGATAAAAATTGTTTTTCTCAGTACCAAAAAATGAAAGAATTCGTCATAAATAGTGTAACTTTATGCTTAGAGACACAAAGAAACAAACAAAAACGGGATGCCAGCTGCATAAAATGTAATAATGCATAGCAAAAGAAAACTAGAATTTTTGTGATACTAGTACATTTCCATTGCTATGAATGGAATGCTTGATTATCATCAGTTTAAATTAATAAACGAAAGAATTTAATGAAGTCAAATAAATTATTTACTGTTGCAACAGTTCGAAAATTCAAAGATTTTTTGGTTTTTAAATGTTTTTTACATTTTTATTTTACTAGTGATTTTTTTAATATTTTATACTGACTATAATTAAACTTAATATTGTGAAAAAATCTACATCACATTCATTATTTATTTACAAAATTTCCAAAGTTAGTTCTAATGCTATGAAACTGAATGAAAATACAAGAGATCTGTCCAAAAGGAATAAAATTTTAATTCTGCAAAAACATTTTTGAGTTTCAAGAACAGTGTTATCCAGTCTTAAAGAGATGCATAATGGGAGAAGTCAAAAGAGTAAGTTTTTATGCTCTATGTGCTCAAAACAGTATTGACTGAAACAAATCTACTGAAGTATGATGTCACACAAGCTTACACCTCGTTTTGAGTCAGGTGACTTAGGGGCTTTTTTTAACACTTTTTGTGTTTAAATTAAAACTTTTTGTGATTTTTAAGGTGCTACTTTGATATACCCCCCCAAAAATTACGCGCCAAATCTGGCACTCCCTACGGACTTTTTAGGTTTGCTGTTTCTTGTTTTTTGTGTATATGTAGTAGTAATGTGTAGCCTAGTGAATTACTGGAAAAAATTGAAATTTTGAACTTTAATAATTTCAAAACTAATGAGAATTTTCGGAAAAACTAAATTACAATATTTTTATAAAAAATATTTTTGTTCTTGGTTCAAATATCAAAGTTCTAATATGATTAGTTTTTCTGTTATATTCCAAAAACGTTTCAGCGATTTCATCGGTTCAACTGACCGGACATTTGATTTTTAGGTATAGTAAGATTTTATTGTATTTTGTATCATTTTTTGAGTCTTTTTTTAAGTTTTGTGGCAATAATTTTTGGATTTCATTATGTTTTACACCATGGCTTACTGCGATATGGTAATTGAAACACGTAGTTTCAATTACCATATCGCAGTAAGCCATGGTTTTACCGTCATTTTATTCATTCGCCATTTCTTTGTGAAGTGATCAAGCGGTTTTATGACTTGCTGTATTTTGCTGCAAATCTGGTTTTAGCTTTTAGCTTTCAATATGCCTACTGTACATAGTGTTGTTGAAAAGTTTCAGGGAATTTTGAGACGAAAAATTGATAGTTGTGCTTCATTTTCGTCGGGTAAGCCGACAGTTGGAAGGCCAGGTATTGTTAATTGTTTATTTTTGCATCATTTGACTCAGGATTTGCAGATGTTAATTGATTTTTTGATGGAGGTTGGATTGTTGAAGGCTGCAGTATGTAAGAAATGTGGGTCTGGTATGAAACAGAAGTTGAAGAAGTCGTATTCGGATGGATCTGTGTATGTTTGTCGCAAAATGGTAGGTGGTAATCAGTGCAACACTGAAATGTCGATAAGGCATAATTCTTGGTTTTCGAAGTCTAAGCTTAAGTTGTTTGAGGTTTTGTTGATTACTTATGAGATTTTGAGAGGCACTAAGACGGGTAGGATTGCAGAGGAGTATGGTTTCTCTAGTGCTACTTTAGCAGATTGGAGGCAATTTATTAACGAGACCGTTTTGAATTATATTGAGGAGAATTCTGAGAAGGTAGGTGGTGATGGGGTTGTTGTTGAGATCGATGAGTCGAAGTTTGGCAAAAGGAAGTACCATAGGGGTCATAGGGTTGAAGGTCAGTGGGTTTTTGGTGGGGTTGAAAGGGGATCAGGTAAGGTTTTTTTAGTTGCTGTGCATGATAGGTCTCAGGAGACCTTGTTGTCGGTAATTAAGGAATGGATTAAGCCAGGTACGTCTGTTTACTCTGATTGTTGGAAAAGTTATGATTGTTTGACGGATGAGGGTTTTGATCATTTAAAGGTAAATCATTCCTTAACTTTTGTAGACCCTGATTCCGGGTGTCATACAAACACAATCGAAAGTACGTGGAGGCATGTAAAAGCTACTTTGCCTACGTACAATCGCAAGGCAGATTTTAAATTTTACCTTGCGATGTACATGTTTCGTAAATCATGTTTAGCGGCTGATGTTGATTGTTTCAATAAATTTATGGAAATTGCTGCTGGTGTAAATTGGGAGGATTTCAAAATTTCTGTATAAATAATTCTTTTTATTAGATCGACGTGAACCGATACACATTTTTAATTGTACGAACAATAAATAAAATATGTTAATTAGTGTTATTCCTTTATTTGTATTTTTTATGTATTCATTGTATTTTTTAGGTATTTTCTATATTTAATGATTCCGTATTTTTTATGTATTAATTATTTGTGTTTAGCGAGAATCCATCTTTGCGAGAAAAAAAGGCGTTTAAAACAGGTATTTTGCTTGGCGAGAAAAAAAGTCGCCAAATTTCCGATTTGGGGGTGTATATCAAAGTAGTTCCATTTTTAAAGTTGATTTTTGGGTTTTTCATGATTGAATTAGTAAATAGGGTAAGTGTTAATAGGGGATGTTTCGTGACATAGTGCATATTGTCTGTTGTGAACGAAATGCGGGCCAAGTCGTAAAGCGGAGAAATTTGGTGGAATCCTACATTATTTGGTAATTTTTTGCTTGCACCTGTTTAATGGAAAAGTACCTATGAATTATACAGATATGCAGATAGTTTTATGGTTTTGGCCACAATTCCGCTAACGTTCACTGCTAAATACCGCCATGTACTTTTGGACACCAAAAAGTAAAAAAAACCTGCTAAATAATTTCCCATTCATAAATTAAAATGTTTAATTACATAAAAAAGTTCAATTTATCATTAAAAATCTGAAAAATTTGATATTTCAATATATGGAGTTTAAAAGAGATTGGGCGATATTTAGTGGAAACATTAACGGAATGGAATCCGATAAAGAAATTAAATATTTCAAAAGGAAAGTGCTTCAAAGTTAAAGTAATATTTTTTAAAAAAGTCTTCCATATCATAACAGTTTTAGAAATAAGGGTACACTTAAGGATTAGCCGACTGCAAGGGCCGAGTTTTATGCTGAATATAGCCTAAAACAATCATGTATCAATGTATAAAACCATTAAAATATCTTAAACTAGTAGTGTTGTGAATAGTAAAATGTTGCCAATATAATTCGATTGGAGAGATTTGCACCCAGCTAATCCTAAAGTATACCAAAAGAAGACTTAAAACTTAGGGCAATTATAATCATTGATAGGTTACCTGAAACAGATCTTATTTTCAGTGAAATTAATCGTTTCAGCACTTTCGATAAAATAAATTATATATTTCTTTGGGAATTGTATTTAGTTTATTTGTTAAACAAACAAATGCCAAATTTTAAGAAAATAACAAGCAGAAAACAAAATAAATAAGCAATTTCCCTTGAAATTTCAATCCACTTTTTTATCGCCAAACGTATCATACACAGAGATAAAGAAAAATCACCGAATATGAGAATATTATTTGTGAACGGCAAAGAAATTTTGAATAGGTAAATAAACAAACCATCAAACCAATTCTACCACATCACGTCAAAATGAACCTTGAATCCTATTTATGATTGGACTATATAACTTTGCCAGATTTATAACTAAAATAGAAACTGGTTGGATCATAGAGTAGTAATATAGATAGAGGAAGTCAGCGGGGCATTTCTCCTTCGATCGAGCGTACCCACGATGGTACCACGTGACCTGTGGCAAAGTAGTCCCGTTTTTGGCAACTTATCGCGAGTCTGGCGTCTTGGCAATGCCGTGCTGCACATCGCGTCGTGTACGTTCGTGTAAAAGGAATAGGATTTTGTTTGTTGGGAAATATGTTTGTTTCCTATTTTATTTTGTAAAAAGGAAAGAAAATAACCATAAAATATAAAAGAAAATTATTCTGCTTAAATTTTAGTAAGAAATTTGAAACAATGAGAAACGTTTTATTCAGTGTATGCAAATAAATTCTTTTTTTTAAAATAAAATCAAATTGAATAATTTAACAAAATTAAGGTAAGAGAAAAGTAAAATGTTTTTGACAAAAAAGCATTATTACAAATTAAAGCTAAATAATGAAAGAACAATGACAAATAAATATTTATAGTGTGTTTAGATCAATTTTCAGATAAATAAGGAATTCTATACTCGAAGAATTTAGATTATTTCGAATTCAAATTTTGTTTTCTCCCATGTGATACTGGTAAACAAGAATTATTATGGTTTTTTATAAATTATTAATGCCCTCTCAGGTTTTTTTTGGGCTTACCAATCTTATCAAGCATTGTTAGGGGGTTTTAGGAGGATTTAGTTTTAATCCCCATACCTCTTTAGAACGGATCTTTTACTATACATATAGTTAACAAATTTAAAAGCTTTCTCTTTCTTTATAACTTACTCAAAAAATTATTTTATAAAACAATTTGGTAATTTAGAAGAACATAAAAGTTTGGTTTTTATTCTAAGAAAAAAAACAGAAACTATATTACAGAAAGAAAAAATTTTTATAAAAAATCATTAACAAGACAAGACACATGGAATAATTGTTAGAGAGAGCGCTGGTACTTTATTAATTAAAAGCTTATGTGCCTCTGTAAATTAAAGTTTATACTATGTTTATATGTTATATTAAGGAGACAAAAGTTGATGACACTACATTTACCCCCAGAGCTTAAAATTTGGTTCATAAATATTTCAGGTAAACCATACCTAAAATCCAAAAGTTTGATTTTTAAAAATCTTAAGTACATATTGAATAATGAATAAGATCAGAGTTATAATGAATATTACTGTTCTTTTTTTATTTTTAAGTGATACATAAAACCACAGCATGTAAGTTGCCAAAATATTTGGGATCTGGTTATATATTAAAGTGGGTAATATGTACTGAAAAAATTTTAACTTGGTGAAATTTGTGATGTGTATTTCATTTTATTACAAATGAATTTCTAGAAAAAAACAGTGATGAACAAATAAAAGGTGAATGGATTTTACAAATAATAAGAAATTAAGACATAGGTAATTAATACAAGATTTATCAGCGTACCGGGAAAAGTTTGCAATTGATGTTCCAAATAAACACGAAAAAAACCTCACCCAGTTTTATGTTGTTTTCCTTCTGAAATCAAACATAATTCACAAAAAATAACAAGGTAATTATAACAAAGTATAGAAACATTTCAGTTCAATATTCTGTCATCTGTAAGGCTAAATATTGCCAAGCTGTTGGGGATGCCAAATGTTAGACACTCTTCCGATGATGATACAATTGACAACACCGAGAAAGATTTGTTATTGGATGTTCCAAAGAAGCATTCAAAAACAAACCTCACCCAGTTTTATGTTGTTTTCCTTCTGAAATCAAACATAATTCACAAAAATTAACAAGATAATTATAACAAAGTATAGAAACATTTCAGTTCAATATTCTCTCATCTGTAAGGCTAAATATTGCCAAGCTGTTGGGGATGCCAAATGTTACACTCTTCTGATGATGATACAATTGAAGACACCGAGAAAGATTTGTTATTGGATGTTCCAAAGAAGCATTCAAAAACAAACCTCACCCAGTTTTGTTGTTTTCCTTCTGAAATCAAACATAATTCACAAAAAATAACAAGCTATTATAACAATACTGTTTAAAAACCTTAAATTCAAATTTAACCAAGAGTAAAAATTATCAGGAGTTATCTCTAATTTCTTTTTCAATTTTGTACATGTCTTATCCCACTCTTCCTACTGAAAATTCTTGCTGGTACTAATTGTCTACTAAGCTATCAGCCCATTTGCAAACACAGAAACTTTCTAGAAAAAAGTTCAACAATACATTACATATTTCTTCAGATTTTTATTACGACAAATTTAATTATAGCTGAAATAGTCCGTCGCTAACTTTTGTACCGAAAATTTATTTACTTTCAAAATAGAAACCAAAGTAATATCAACACCAGATAAAAACGGTTTTGTGAAAATACACTTAAGATATTTAACAAGACAGTGTAATGACTTTAAATTCAAATTTCATATTACTTATGATACTATCCACTTGTCTTGTCATAACGGTAGGTACACTTGATGGCTTTTAGAAAAATGAAAATTGTCGACAATTTAAGTAAAACACTGAAGTGAGAGGGCAAGCCAAATTAATAGTCGAGTCTGCTTAACGTGATCGCATTTGTCTGATATTAAAATGATAACATTATCAGATTGATAACAATAAGCGATTTCATATAAAAAGTTATCAATGAACTGCATTGGTTTTAGAGGTTATATAGTAATTTTAACGAGTTCATTATTCCCAGTTGAGGGGTTATATGGCATTAAGACAACAAATGTTAATATAAAGTATATACTAATGTGTGTGCTATGTACTAATGTGTCCACTAATACAATACTATATCCTAGGAAAATTAAAGAACAAATAAAACTTAGCAGTACTACTAAGATGTAATAAGAATACAACTAAGGCAAACACTCGATAAGCATGCAAAATCTTTCACCAAAGTTAATAAATTACAAGCAGATTATGTGTAATGTACCCAAAACTGTACTAAAAACATAATACAACCATTATTTAGCTGTTCCTCTTTAAAAATATATGAACTATTATGAAGAAAACAAACCCATCAATATGAAGTTAGGCATGATGAATATTTTCTAAACATCACCCATCCACATCCAAGAATGCAGAAAGAGTAGTTATGCTTATCAAACGAACAATTAAACAGTTTAAGCACTTCATAATTAAATAAAAACACGAATCAAATACAATAAACATTTTTTGTTTACGATTGATTGGCGACAAAAAATCCCGCCAAACCTAAACACGGGCGGACAACTCTTTTCAGGTCTTTGTAGAGCAAATTACAAAACCATATGCAACTATATTACCTCTAAATGAAGCTTAAAACAAGTTGTAACAATTAAATTTAATAGCAGAAGCGTATACCGAAATATAATTAAGATAAAGCACTAAATTCAGTGAGTGATTCGAGTAACAAGATTTTAAACTGTTTAATCATCATAACAAAAACAAAAATATAAGCGCAGGTACCTGTGAAACGTTACTATATTATCTTAGGAAGCTTTTCCTTGCATCTATAGGTACATCAAAACTGAAGAATGATTAAAAACAATTATTTAAAGTAGCACAGTTAATCCGACAAATGGATTCGCCATTGAATTGCTATGAGGAGCTTGGGAAGCGGTTACGGCTAAGACAAAATCTTGCCACATGTCACGTGACCTGGTCTTGCCCTCGCAGAAAGTAGGGTTGCACGCTCTCTATTCGGCGCAAGTTCAGAGGTGCGGATGCGCCAAGTTTTTAGCAGTAAACATGACTAATATGGTAACCCTAACTAATGTTAAAAGAGTCATTTGGCTTCTAAATATGGCGCCAAATAGCCAAAATTCACCAATCATCCGCACCTCTGAACTTGCGCCCTCTATTCAGTATTACTACTCCATGGGTTGGATAGTTGGTTGGAAAAGAAATTAAGATTGTTATAAAAGATGGAGTTTTTAGAGTTCGTTCAACGTTTTTAAATTTCTCACTTTGCAACATGTTTTTTTAAATCGTAGCGTGATTATTTTTTCCTGAAATATCTTTTTACAATCAAATATTATCCTTATTTTTTAGGGAAAATACATTACAATCTAAAATCTGGCAAATTTCTAGTGTCCAATCACAAGTAGGATTCAAATCTTTCTTCTATAGGTTGTTAGGTTTGGTTTCGGTTTGTTTTTTGTTTGAAAACAATTTTGCCAGTCTGGCATATTCTATTCTATGATGCTCAATAGTTTAGCAAGTTTAGGCTTTATCTACTCTTGATATGTTCAAGTAAGATAGTAGAAGTGATAATAACATTCTGTTCGTATTGTTTTAAACTCTTGAAATTAATTTCCTTTTTTTTATTGTTGTACTACCAAGAGTAGAATATTTTAACCATGATAACTCTATAAACCAAATAAGGTGCCAACCTTAGTTCCTTCAGTAAGCAACTATTTCAGCATTTATTAGTTGCTTCATTAGTGAGACAAGTGTTTTTAATTAAATCTTACAATTTTATAGGTAACTTGCATTTGATCCAAAGTATTCTAAAATTTCCTATGGTCTAAACATTTTTTGTAGTAAATCTCAACAATACAGGCATCAACACTTAAATTATCTCAATTATCAATGATCTCTACCTTAATGCCTAAAACTGAAATTGGCAAATTGGTACTGTATCCATTGCTAAAATTGAGTACTTTAGGATTAGCTGGGCTCAAATATCTGAAGGTAAAAGTTAGGCACACATGCAAATAAAATTCTTGAACATTTAGTTTCTTTATTTATGACTATATTATGCCTTGCAAAGAAAAGACTTATCAAATATTGCATCCTAGTTGTCTCTAATGATAAAATTACCTACTGATTTACCAAATACAGTAAAATCCCGTTACAACGAACTTCACGGCACTGTAAAATTTTTTCGTTATAATAGAATTTCGAAAATTGAACAAAAGAAACAATTAGATTAAGAAATTATCAAAACCAAGCATGAAAAACTGGCTTTTCAAGTACGTGGTTGCTACGATCATCTAAAATATGAAAAAAATCATTTACCTCTTGGGAAACAATCACCTTTAAACAACAGATAACGAAGCAATAAAATTTTATTTTAGAAAATCTAGGATCTTTTTCTGTACAAGGTTAGTCGTCACATTAGAAACTAAGTAATTTTGCAGATGATGAATGCTAGAAAAAATCAAGTCCAGCACATTACTTTGTGAAGTAATAAATGACCGCAATGTCTCCAAACTCGCTAACACTTCAGTTAAAGTAACAATAGGCGCTTCTACCACAGTTTCTTCATCTTCACTGCTACTTTCAGCAGCAGCATCTCTGCCGTCTTTAATGGATTGAATGATGTCTTCTATCAGTTCATAGCATGTTAAGACGTTGTCATCTGCACAGAGATAATCGTCCAAATCAACTGAAATTTAAGTTTTCTTTTTTGTGGCGTTCCAAATTTCTTCCAACTTCGATTGCCGAGTGTCGTTTGGATTCGCTTCTTCTTAATCGGCATCCTCTGGATCTGAATCACCGTCTACAGAATGGGTTGCATGTTTCCAACAGTTAGCTATTGTGGATTGACTGATGTCATCCCAAGATCTGCATATCCATTCAATAGCTTCCACTTTCTGTTGCACTTTCTTTCCACATTTTCTCCAAATCGCTTAAAATTTGTCGTAGTAAAAAGCAGGGTTGGCAAAAAACCGGGTTTTTTTAAAAAAACCAAAAAAACCGGGTTTATTTGGTTTTTTTTGGTTTAAACCAGGTTTTTTTGGTTTAAACCAAGTTTTTTTAGAATTTTTTTTATCAGAATAAGTTATTTTAGCATTGATGTTTGAAATTGAGTTGTAAATGAGACATTTATTTCAGGGTTTGTTTATAATTGATAAATGATTTGTATATTTCAATTAATTAATTAAAATTAAATTAATTTGTTTTAAAAATAATTTTTGTTTCTAAAATATTCCAATTTGAATATCTAATATTATTGTAGTGAATAAAAATCAGTGTTAATTTATCTTGGATAAATGGTTGAAATAATCATATTATTTATCTTAATTATATATGGATTAATTTATGAACTTAAGAAATTTCTTTAGAAAGAGAAAATTTTATTTTTTAAATGAGAAGTAAAAGTGAAATGTAAACAACTAATGTTAATTGAAATTGGATAATTGATAAAGATAATTAATTTGATTAATTATTAAATGGTAAAATAATAAAATTAATTATATGGATTATTTATGAACTTAAAAAATTTCTTTAGAAAGAGAAAATTTAACTTTTTTAATAAATAAAAGGGAAATGTAAGCAACTAATGTCAATTGAAATTGGATAAATGATTGAGATAATTAATACCATTAAGAAAATTAACGTTTTTTATTAATTTAGTAAAAAAACCCAACTGGTTTTTATATGTTTATAAACAAACCAACTGGTTTTTAGTTTTTATCATTAAAGAAATCAACGGTTTTTATTAATTTACTAAAAAAACCAACTGGTTTTTATGACTGAGACAAATTGGTTTTATTAATTAATTAAAATCCAAGCCATATTTTATCAGTGAAAAACAGATAACTTTTGTGTATGTTTAGTTACTCTTTGAAATAATGCTTCATTTTAAAGGAAATTAATAAATGAACTATCTCTTGCAAAGTATAATAAGTTTAACTTAAGCATTTAAGGTTAAGTTTAGAGAGAATTCAATAATTAAAACCATTAAATTAAAATATTTCTGATTTTTAATCACCTTAAAATGTCAATTTTTTTTATAAATCTGACCTTTTAATTTTGTGCAAAAGATTATACTTAATAACACTTTCTTTAGAAAATCCTGAAAATATTTTATAATTTCTAAAAAAACCAAAAAAACCAAGTGGTTTTTTTGGTAAAAAAACCATGGTAAAAAAACCGTGGTTTAAACCAATGGTTTAAACCATAGGTGTCTAAACTATGACCGTTTGAGGGCCACATTACAACGAAAAAAAATTTGCTGGGCCGCACACAATATTTTTTCAACAAATTGAAATAAAAATTTACTCTATGTAGTTTTATTAAAATAAATTAACTTCTTTTTATTATAATTTTTAATGTATAGTTACATATATAATTTAAATTTGTAAAATTTTCTTTTCATTTAGTTTGGATTCCATAAAGATAGAAATTAATTCAAATTAATGAGATGGATAAATTTGCTTTTGTTGAACCAGCAAATTGATATAGGGTTTAATAGACTTGGTTGCAATTCTTAAGGTGCCTGCCTACCTAAAAATGCCGTTTTGGACCAAAAATTAAAAAAAAATTATCTTATTTCGAAAAACGCATCTTAAGCTTTCTAAATCAGTTTAAATTTTGTCTTTATCTTTCCTAGAACCAAAGTTCCAGAAATTTTACTTAAAACTATAAAGGCATTTTATTAAGGAAAAAGTAAAGAAATTCGCGTTTTTCTCAGAATCACATTTTTGCTATTTTCCTTCTCCGCAAAACTACATAACTCAAAATATTATAAGTGAATTTCTATAAAACTTGGGCAAAATACTTGACATAATGTTGTTTAGGAGCCCTACTATTTTTTTGGCTGTGGGTGTAATATTTTTTATTTTATGAATAGTTTAACTTCAAACTTTACTGAACTTTGGTGTTTTTTTTATTTTTCAAGTTTAGTGCTATAACTTTTTATATTAAAATAATTTGGACATAAAAATAGTATGCCTCCCAAAATATGTTTTTACGAGGATAATAAAGCTTACAAAACAAAAATATCTTCATATATATTTGAGTTATGATGTTTTGCGGAAAGGCTGTTTCTTGTGATTTTTATGCATAAATTCTTCAATAATATGAAAATTTAAATTAATATTTAATTATTTTTATATAATTCATAGTTTTTAGACGTATTTAATTGTATACATCACAAAATAGGTCAACATTTTAATTATTTAAAACAAAGCCTCCATAGGTAGGCAACCACCTAAATGCATTTTAAAGATGTTTGTTCACAAATATAGGTACTATACTGCCAAAAGCTGAAGACTTTAATAAAGCATGATGGTGAAAATTAGGATATTTATTGCGGGGTAGGTAATCTTTATAAAACATTCGCAAATTTTTCTTTCAGTTGAGTGTTGCTTTGCAGTTCAATGCATTCTATTTGAAGGTAATTTATTTTCTAAAGAAAGGGGGGATCTTCCTTTTTTCGAAAATCTTGAAATATACTTTCAAACTCTTGAATCAAATCACTTTTATCAATCAATATTTTACTTTTATTTGATTGTGCCAAAATGTTAACTCTGGAACATATCACTAATAAATTGATTTTTCCCCTTGAAGTCTCAAATTTAAACCATTCAAATATTCTGTTAAGTCTACTAAAAAAGCTGAATCTAAAACCCAATCTTCGTCTTTAAATTCAATCACAAGGGGGTTCCCCTTTTGTTTCCATAAATATTTTTATTTCAGTTCGAATCGATTTATATGAAAAATATTGCAAACATTTATTTTTTAAAAATAAAAATGTGCAAATTTAAATGTTTTCATAATTTGCATTTGGGCCACATTTTAAAGGCTTTTGGGCCGCATGCGGCCCGTGGGCCGCACTTTAGACAAGCATGGTTTAAACCAAATGGTTTAAACCGGCCAACCCTGGTAAAAAGGTTCTGTAGCGGGATTTTACAGCTCGGATGATACCTTGGTTAAGAGGTTGAAGGTTTGATGTGCAATTACAGGGGTTCATCCAGAATTTTTTGCCAGGGGCCGTTTTTGGGAATTTTGTGAAAAACGGAATTGAATTTTGTGAAAAATGGGAATGAATTTTGTGAAAAATAATTTTTCGTTGTAAAATAAGGTCCTATTTCTGTAAATATATTATTTTTCTTAATAAAATTGCACTTACGGAGTGCATATAGCTTGATTAAAGTCCGTTTTTGGGAACCGGAATTTTGTGAAGGGCCTGTTTTTGAGGATCGGAATTTTGTGAAGGGGCCGTTTTTGAGGGTCGGAAGTTTATGAAGGGGCCGTTTTTAAGGGTTGGAATTTTGTGAAGGGTCCGTTTTCGGCCCCAATTTCTTTCTAGATGCACCCCTGAATTAGGTGGGAAATATTCCACACGTATATTATCCAATTTTGGTGGATTATTATGGGGAGTACAGTTGTCAATGAGAAGAAGGATTTTCTTCCTCTTCTTTTTCATATCTTTATCAAAATCGATGAGCCAGTCATTAAAAATAGCTTGCGTCATCCATGCTTTTCTGTTTGATTTGTAAATGCATGGTAATGATTTACAGTTTTTGAAACATCGATGTTTTGCGGATTTTCCAATGATGAGAACTTTTTGCTTCTCTGTTCCAAATTTGTTACAGCAAATGAGGGCAGTGATTCGTTGCTTTGAAACCTTCCCACCAACACATTTGTCTCCTTTTAAGGCCAAGGTTTTTCTCGGTTCAAGCTAAAAAAAACCTCCAGCTTCATCAGCATTGAACACATCATTTGGGCTGTATTTTTTTATTAGAGCTGCAACTTCTCCTTTTCTCCATTCGTTGACCGATTCCATCGGCACATCATTCGTCTCCCCAGATACAGATTTCATTACTACACCGTACCGCTCTTGGAAGCAATTCAGCCATCCAGAACTAGCACTGAAATTTTCCACACCCAACATCTTAGCAAATTCTAAGGCCTTTTCTTGGATTAAAGGTCCGGTCAGTGGAACATTTCTGGACCAAACATCTTGAAACCATTTGAAAACCGCTTTATCAACATCTTCAAATTGGGCTTTCCTTTTTCTGTCGGGGCCAAGAACAGTAGTTTGCAGTTGCTTGAAAATGCTTTCACTGTCTTTTAAAAAAGTTGACAATGTTGATGGAGAAATGCCATACTTTTTAGCCACCTCTTTTTTTAAAGCCATTGTCTACCTCGGATATGATGGTTTTCTTTTCTTCCAAAGAAAACTTCTCTTTTCACAGAAGGAGCCATCCTTTATGGAGCTGTAATAGCATGCAGAAAGCTTACTTTTCTTAAACTTCTCACACCCGTCTGACAATCTTCATGAAAGGCTAGAATTTGCAACCAATAAGCTTTAGGTTGTTTTCGGGCACCGAGACAATTTTTTGTTTACTTCTTTAAGAACATCTTTTTTTTACAGTCAGGGCCGGACTGGCAGGTAGGAGGCCCCGGTGGCTAAAAATTAAAAGGGCCCCATACATTTTCTGTTTCTCCTTCATTTCAATATCACATGGATTTCAATTATTATTATAAGACACTTAAAAGAGTTTTTATCAATGTATTTAGGTTGATTAACAGGGCTTTGTTAAGTCCACGGAAATTTGGTATCCCTACCTGAAATTTTCCTATTTTCATCTCAAAAATCCCTTTAAATCATTTATATCTCCATCCAATGCTAAAAGGGGGGTCCGGGGGTCCTTCCCCGAGAATTTTTTTTTGAGTTTTAGCAAGTTGTAAAAATATTTCTAGATTTTCCATAAAATCATCATCCCCCCCTACGCCGCCTGAGGGGAGGTAGCCCCCCACTTTGGGAACCACTGCTGTGAAGATAATGCTATGCTGTAACATAAGCTAGAAAAAAAGTATTTCATTTTCTTTCCTCACTCTTTCTTCCAGTCTTAAATATTCTTTATAATTATTTAAGTTCATTTATTTCCGTGATTTGAACAATCAAGAACATGTTGCTAAACTTGTTAACTTGTTTTTCGTACTTGAAAACACTTTTTAAGTTTTCCTTTTTTGGACTTTAACCAATCTGTTTAAGTTTCCTGGATAAATTTCATTTTAAATAACTGTTCAGGATTAAAGTCTAATTAAGTGATGCTAATGCCTTTTGCAAAAGTTTAAATTATTCATTACAATAATACATACCTTGCCCACTCACCTTAAGGAGGTGAGGGGCAAGAATCTGTTTGACCCGTTTTTGGGCCATCAAGTTGAGAGATTCTTGAATAATATCAAGAATATAAGACAATCTGATGGGTTGAATTAAAAAATGTTTCAAAAGTTTTTCGGATTAGATGCCTGAAAAAAATTCATGAAAAACTGGGGGGGGGCGAAATATAGTGTACGCCCGGGGGCGAAAACCCCCCCTGCCCCCCCCTGTTGGCACGTCCCTGTGCCCGTCCTTGAAGAAGTTGTCCTTTAACTAAACAAAAAATAGGATAGTATTGCAGAGGGATGGCCCCCCTTTCCTTGAATTTGACCTGAAAACACATGCATCGTTGATAGAAGCCACGCGCACATTCCCCTTCCAACAGGAAATAAACAAGGCCATAAACTGGGGGCAGAAAGGATTGGCCCCCACCCCTGTAACGTGAACCGCGTGACATCAGTTTCGCCTGGTTTTGGAGAGCTAACACGTAGGATATCAGATATTTACCTACACTTCGAGGGCAAACTTTCATCACTACGGGGAAAACAGGAGTTAACGAAAGGTCGAATTTTAAGACCAAATAAAATTGAAAAAATTAAATTTTTTTACTTTTCCGATTTTTACCAATTTTAGTGTAGGTTATTTCTAAGGGAAAAACGTGTGAATTACTTCTTTTGCTGTTATTTTGTGGTTTTGAGCGATGTTTTAATTTCTTCGATTATCAAATTTTTGAAATTAATTTTTAAATTGATATTTTACCCTTTTTTCAATTTAAATGAAATATTCGTATTTAGCAGAAAAGTTTTCCGTTCATTTTTATAAAAATTATAAAAGTTAAATTTAAGTCTGTAGCTCATCTCTATTATACTTTTAGTTTTTCTTCAAGAAAGTGAGGGAGAAGGAATGTTATAGTAAACTTCCATTGAATTTTTTTCCTAGAATCTATGGGAGTAGAAAGTTTTTAATAAACGCCTTTTAAACCTTTTGAGCAAAAATTGGGAGAATTTTTAAATTACATGTCTTAAAAATATCAAATCATAAAATCCAATTGTAATTATCTAGAATCTAGATAATTCTAGATAAAAATATAAACACCGATCAGGACCCCAACTTACAAATTTGGGGGCCCAGGGCAAAAGACTCGCTTGGGGCCCTAGACATGTCTTAAAGTAAAATTTAAATTTACTTGACTTAAAATAGCAAAATCAATCATCTTTAATCCTTTGTAAGCACTACGTAAAAATTATTTATTTTTGAAACGTTCATAATTAAATTTATAATTTAATAAATTTATTTTACATTATCTCATTTTCTTAGCATTTAAACATTTTTGGGGGCCCCTTTGAAATGAGGGCCCTGGGCAAGTCCGATCCCTCAAAATAACGGGCGCGGGTACACTGTTTGTTTAAAAGCTAAGGCAGCGAAATCAAAGGGAATTGACCGAAGCGTGGTTTAATGTGAAAAAAATTCTACATTTCTCTCGGGGCCCCATTGCTTCTGTCCCCATTTTGGGGGCTCTCTCACCTTTTGAACTTATTTTTTGAAAAATCTTAATTTTGATTAGGGCCCCCTTCAGGGTGGCGACCGCCACCCGACCACCCGGGCCAGTCCGGCCCTGTTTACAGTTACACTAACTGTCACCAAATTTTATCTCGCAGCTGTGTACCCTTTGCTTTCAACCCGGGGAGCAGTAAATTCCAGCACCTGCTTCGGGATATCGGTTTCGGTTTAATCGGGGGTGATGTGGAACCGCCTCGGAAATAGTAGTTGAAAGAAACGCGAAATAAAAAAATGGAAGGTCTGAGTAGTTCGTTGTAACGAGATTTTCCTAATTTGATAATTTCGTTGTATCTAGATTCATTTAACATTGTTTTAATAGGTTTTTGGTTGGAACTTCTGTAAATTTCGTTACAACGGGATTTTTCGTTGTAAAGGGATTTTACTGTTATACATAACTTGTAATTATCTTAAATACCATTAAAAATGTATGTTCTTTACTGTGAATTGAATAACTCAAAAAATATTTCTCTTTTAGCATACATCTCAACTAACTGTTCATGTGATAAATCTTCAGGTGAATATCAAGCCATTGGAAACAGTTTATTTTAAGAGACACAGACTGAAACTAGAATATTTTCAACAGAAGTATTTGCTCTTTAGTATCCCAAAGTTTATTGCATATAAATCGGTTTTACATACACATCAGCGCAATGGATCTCAAAGATAATCAGAAAGCACAAACTTTAAATTCGACGAAAATGTTTGAATCCATTCAGACAGATCCTATTGTTGTAACTTCTCCAGAAAACAGACTTAATACTGTTGAAAAGCTGAATGAATTTTTCATGGAAGTTTATGAAAAAGAAAAGGAAGCTAACGAAGTTAATGAATCGACTGTTCTTGGGGCACTTTCAAAACTGCCTTCTATGGCTGGAGCCAAAGTGACTACAAGATGCCTCTATATGTATTCCTATGCCACCTGCCACACTTTGCTAGTTAAGGATTGTGTCTCTAGGTTTCTAAAAGAGTACTCTTATACAGCAGATCTTATTAAAAGTTGGAAATCTACTTTAAATATTAGTTCCCTAAGTTATGGTCCAGGTGTAGATTGTTTAGCATTTAATTTAGCTGTTCTGGAAGTTAGTCCAGATCTTAATTTGGTTTGCGAAGTTTCCATTATATCTACTTGCAGTTCCAAATGGATTGATACTGTTGAAGTATTATCCAAAGTTTTGCAAGAAGTGAAGACACCACTCAATATTTCTTACAACACAGTTAAAGTTACTTTGGGCAAGTTATTTAAACCCTCCAAGGCTTGTTTCGTCCAATTTCTTCGAGACTCAAACATAGTGTTGATGTTTAAAACGGAAAATTTGGATCAATTAAAGACAAATGTAAGTATTTAAGGATACTAGTTTCAATGATACACACTGGTGTGAGCTTACTATCCTGAGAAGTGAATCAGTCCTAGTATTTAAATTAAATAGGCAAATAATTTTTCAGTGAGGTTAAATAAAATTCTATGCGTGGAAAAGTTTTTTTGGCTTTTTCTCATGCTAACCGAGTTTATTTAATAATTATCAGAATCGGTCATTAATACAGTTTTAAAAATATTTTTATCTTTGTCACACTATTGTATAGTAGTTTTTTTAATTGTACATTTGAGATAGTACTCAACAATGAAAAAAGTGGTCTTTAACTTTTTTTGTCTCTATCAAAACATTCATCTTCTGAACCATTTACTTAGTTGAAAACCTTTTTCTTTCCTAACTTGTACAATTCATTTTTGCTTTTATCAACTGTCTTGAAAAGTTTTAATTCACTAATTGGTAGTTTTTATTAAGTATAAGCATACTTGGATAATATAGGTACGCTGAGAGTTTTGGGATTTTGCCGATAATTTAATTTTTCTGCTAATTTCTCTTTTAAAAAGTTTTTTTATAAAGCTTAAATTTTTTAGAGAGTTTAGAAGATTATTGTCAATTTTTGAAAGGGTCAATACGATATCTATCTCCTTTTTAATGTTGAGTCTAAGTTGGGAAAATATTAGATCACATCTCTGAAGTTTACCAATCCCTTAAACATATTTTGTGTTATGTAAAGTTATGTAGCTATTTAAAGGAACAACACACTTCTATTTTCCAAAGAAAAAAATTAAAAAGGCAGTTAAAGGGCAAAAAACAGCCTACATTTATTAGACTTTATGACGAGTAAAATTAACACATAAACTGAATCAAATCCTTTTGTTCTTTCAGCTCAGTGGTTGAAGCTGGTGTTATTTCTATTAATGCTACTCGCTTTTTAAGAGTTTGTACTTTTAGGTGTGCAAATAGGTAATTTTTGATGCCTGGACCTAACCCCCAAAGCCATTCTTCTCCTGCAGTAACATTTTCCCTACCATTTTGAAGGAACTTTTCCTAAAAATAGAGCATAAAACCTAACTTGTTTGAATAATTGTTTAACCAAACATATTTGAGTTGACAGTTTCAACTATTCGCTCATTAAGACTTTGCATATTCACACATGAGTTTGAAACATAAAACACAAGTTTAAACATAAATTTTTGAACCCTATTTTAGTGAACTTTATCAGAAATTACTTAAATGAGTTGAATATAGCAAGCTATTGATGGAAAGTTTTGGAAACAGGAAGTGAAGTGATAATGGAACTGTCCCATTCATCCCCACAACTCTTGTCCCATTCATCCCCGTACCCACTTATTTTTGAAAAACTAAAATTAGAATAGGAAAAAATCCATGGATTTTCTTCATTTAAATTGGAAACTATACTAACATAAGTACTCTTTCAAATCACTGTAAAATTTAAAGCTTTAGTTAAATTATTTTTTAATAAACTAGGGAGCTACCGCCCCCTGCTCGCTATCGCTCACCAACCCTCGTTTACTGCTGACGCAGGACCTTTTGGATCCCACAAATTCCAACTCGCTGAACTTAATACACTTTATAAAACAATTAAACAATTTACAGAAAAAACGTCAACCAACTTTCCAAAAATACGTCACCAAATCCCATCCATGAACCAATCTCCCTTAAAAGTTTGAATATACATATATTAACTCGAACATCAAAAATTTAATCGAAATGTTTTTAAAAATATATTCATCTTAATTACTTTTAATCTATGATTATATAAAAATAACTAATTCTAATTGTTTATCAATATTCGGCCCAAGCAAAAACCATTATTTTAAAGTAACTCGTTAGTATAATATGCCTAGTGTTTATCATTCATATTTTTTTTAAACCCAGACTTGTTAAAAATACCGTTTAAGCAATTGAAAATAATAAGAGACAAAACATCACTATGTTTACAATTACTTTTGATAAAATCAGACTAAAAATTGTAAATAATGGACAAAAAGTGTGAAATTTTAGTACATAATGGCGTACATGTAAGTTTTTAGAATAGGTTTTTATCAGTCTTTGAGTGATATATCATCAAGAAAGTACTTTTTTAAATGGTGAAAAAACATGTTTCATCTTAAACTATAGCGTCAATCGGTCGTTGTGATTGGATGCATAATAATTTGTTTGACAGTACTTGCTTTGTAACTGCGACCTTATCCGTTATCCAAAAAAATGGAAATATTTTAAAGTTGAGAATTTTTTTGAAAAATCGAAGGGCCTACTCGGAAATCCGGAAAGAATCCGGACATTTTGATACCATATATGTGTCATTCGGTTCAGTAATTAAAAAGCCTTTCTCTGGAAACCGTTCACCAAAAACTTTTTTTTAGAATAGAGAGATAATTATAGAAGAGTAAAACGATAAAAGTTACTTTTGGTATGGGAAAACACATTTAGTAGTCCTATTTATACAAAAATGGAAGCTGATGTCAATGAACACAATTTTTTGAATAGGCTAGGTACTACTATCTTATGGCTGAAATAACAAAAATTTTAAGTGAAGTTAAGGTGTAAAAAATTGAGCTGTCCCGTTCATCCCCGTTCTCCCCTATAGCTAGTCATTTTTTCTTAAGTGCATATTAATCCCCTCGTGTCAGGGTTGGCTGGATTGGACCCAATTGGGTTGGACCCAATGGGTTTTTTCAAAAAAACCCATGTGAAAAAACCCACATTTTGGACACATTTTTGGGTTTTTTCAAGAAAAATCAAGATTTTGGCAGTTCCTTCAAAATTTAATGTTTTTTTTTCAAAGTTAAGGATATTTTTAAAATTTTAATGGGTTTTTTTCAAAATTTAAATTATGTTTCAAAAATGAAATGGTGTTTTTTTCAATTTCAGGGAGTTTTTTTAAAAAGTTAAATAGGTTCTTTCATTATTCAGTGGGTTTTTCATTATTGAATGGGTTTTTCAAAATTTAGGACGTTTAAAGTTCAAACTAGATGTAAAAATTAAAGAAGATTTTTTTAAAAATTTCAGTGGGTTTTTTTCAAAGTTGAATAGATTTCTTTCAATATTGAATGGGTTTTTTCAAAGTTTTGGATATTTTTTACAATTTCAGTGGGTTTTTTCAAAGCTTAAAAACTTTGAAAAAACCCACTTAACTGTGGAAAAACTGACATTATTTTGACAGAACACATTTAACATAGATAGAACTCACTAAAATTTGAAAAAACCCAGTTACTTTCTAGGAGAAATCCACTTAATTTTGAAAAAACCCACACTTTTTTTGAAAAAACCCAGTTTTATGTGGTTTTTTTCAGGGTTTTATTGAAAAAACCCGAACAAACCCAACCCACTTGGGTTTTTTCAAAAAAACCCAAGTTTTTGCCAACCCTGCCTTGTGTGCTCTAACTGCATAATTTAATACCATTCTTTCATAAGTTATGAAAACATTGATTACACAAAGAGAAACTATGTATTTAAATCATGTTACAAAAAATGTAACATTGGAGTTAAACGCAGTGGATTTGGTAATAAACTCAATAATAAGATGTTTCTGGCCTAAACAGTTTATTTGAAGAAAACTTATTTGATATAATACAGTCTCTCACCAGGCTCTCAACATCGATCATAAATTTTGATCAATAAATTTATACATGTGCAGATAAATTTGCATACTCACAACTAGACATCATATTTGCATAAAACTTGATAGAAAAACAAATTCACAGAGTAACTACTCTCACAACTGTTAAAGAAAACATACTAGTTTGATTCTGAGATGATGTCAGGAGAGCAATACCATCATTTCAGTTGGCCTAACAAATCATCTTAAAGATAGGGTTGATTTGAGGGGAAACTGGTCAGAAAAGTGTCCTCTTTTAAAGGATTGGAATCACCCTTAGGATTGACTAAAACAGAAAGGCTTTTATGGCTGGTAGTATTTGATTATTCATAAACTTTTACACCGGACCTTTAGAATTATCCTACTTAGGTTCCCTTGCTCCTTGAATTCAAGTGCACTACTTTTAATTTTAGAATGTAAAACAAATTATAGAAGTTACAGGATATACAGTCTAGTCCGCTTAATGTGATCGCAATTGTCCGAGACTAAACTGATAACATTATCCGAATGACAACAATAAGCAATCTCATATAAAAAACAGCAAACAGTGTAACTAGATTGTTTGCTTTAAAATCAAAATAATGTTAGCGTAATAAATGTATTCAAAACTCTATTTTTACACTAGGTAAAATTTTAAGGGGAAAATAATATAAGAGTAGTTCAGTTAATAAAATAAAAATAATCGCTTACTTTGTATTTTTATAGAAAGGTCTCTTTTTTCTGCTCCATTATAGCCTTCCACTCCAATAAATCACTTATTTATAACATATTCTGAATTTCAGAAAACAAGGGAAAATCAAATTATCTTATTAGAAACATCTGCAAAGTATGGATCTTGGTGTTTCTTAAACGAATCACAAGTATGGATTAAGACCCCTCCCCTATAACCTTTTTCTTTCAATATAATATGGGGATAGTTTTATTTTTCTTACTCATACTGAGTTTCAGAAAAAGAAGCGCCAGATGTTCTCATGGAGCACATGTTTACTTGTAAAAATTGACCTTTAAAATGAAACTCGAACTCAAAAGCTGTTGTTTTAAAGGGGATATTGATAAATTTGAGAAACTATGTATTTAAATCATGTTACAAAAAATGTAACATTGGAGTTAAACGCAGTGGATTTGGTAGTAAACTCAATAATTAGACTTTCTGGCCTAAACAGTTAATTTGAAGAAAACCTATTTGTTATAATAGTCTCTCATCAGGATCTAAACATCGTAAACTTTGATCGATATATTATAAATTCAGGTAAATTTGCATACTCACAACTAGACATCATATTGCATAATACTTGATAGAAAAACAAATTAACAGAGTAACTACTCTCACAACTGTTAAAGAAAACACAAGAGTTCGATTCCGAGATGATGGCAGAAGAGCAATACCATCTTTTCAATTTGCCTAAAAAATCATCTTAAAGAAAGGGTTGATTTGAGGGGAAATTGGTCAGAAAATTGTCCCCTTTTAAAGAATTGGAATCCCCCTTAGAATTGACTAAAATAGAAAGTCTTTTATGGCTGGTAGTATTTGATTATTCGTAAACTTTTTCATCGGTTACCTCACTCCTTGAATACAAGTGCACTACTTTAAATTTTAGAATGTAAAACAAATTTTAGAAGTTACAGGATATACCTAATCAAATTCACATCCCAAAACTTAAAAAAAAAACTTTTTACACAATCAACTATTGTAATAAATATCTAGGACTTTTAGAATTACACCCCTCCAGATTTTGAAGTCTTTACAGTTTTTTTTAATCAGAATTGTTTCACTTATTTGTTTTAATATTCCTTCAGTTTTATCCCATTTAAACCTATTCATTCTACTTAATATCCCCTCATATCTTACCAATATATTATGATTAAGGAGGGGGATAAAGAAATTTTTATATGCTTGGTAAATTTTTGTGGACTCCTTGAAAATTTAGTGAACAATCTTTGAAAACTCCTCAAATTCTCCTTGGCTTTTATAAAAATTCTGAATGAATCCAGCGGTGGATCCAGGATTTGGTTTGTTAGGGGGGCTAAGAATTTTTAATAACAAAATCGTCTTTTGATATTCTAAAAGGGGAGTCTGGGGGTCCTCCCTCAGAAAATTTTGGAAAATTTCAATCTAAAAAGCAGATTTTTAAACTCGTTTTTGTACACCTAATCCGGATTTTGGACATAAATTTTCAAGAATTTATTTAACATCTGGTAGAATTTTTGCATTTTGACAAGCTTTTTTTAATAAAGTAAAAAATATAGTTCCAAGAGGGGGTCATCCCCCAGAAAATTTATGGAAATTTGACCCTAAAAACAGGATTTTAACTTGTTTTTAGAGTCGCTTTTCCTTTTTTTTACACCCCTGAGTTCCCATTTCACCTCTTTCTCACAGTTAGTTTTTATTCCTGTTGGGGGCTAAAGCTCTCTAGCCCCCTGGATCTGCTAGTGAATGAATCCTGTGTATTTCTAGAAATTGAGCCCTAAGCTTAAGTGTTTTTGTTACTAACTCCTTCAAACCTTTTCTGTTTTTCTTTTAGAATTTTTTTGAAACAATGAAGAGTGGAGCATTGATATTTTCCATCAACTCTCTAAGTCCGTCATCAGAGATGCGAGGAATACTGAAGGAGAATCAGGGATCTTTTCTCTATGGTCCCGTTACCGTGGCTTCCAATGAGGTGATGGTAGAAGTCCCTGAAAAATCTATGACAACTATTCCAAGTACTACTTTTGAGTTTTTTGTGTGGGTAAAAGATTTTGACCCATTAGCTTCTGGTAAGTGTCTTGAGAAATTGCCACAACCAATAATTTTATTGAAAGAACGTTCCAACCATAGAGATCCACCAAAGAAAATTAAAATTTTGAGCAATGGGCTGAAAAGAGTTGGCCAAAATCCCAACTTAACAGGAAGTCGAGTTTCAGTTGTACTAGAAAATAAGCTAAATACCAATAGATTAGTGACTGATTTTTTCATGGAAGTTTTTAAGAGGGAAAAGAATCAATTTTTCATCAAAGAGTCTATTGATCTCCTTTTAAATTTTCCAGAACTTTCTTCTATCTGGGCAAACTTTGACAACCCTAAGGTTAGGTGTGCTTATATGTACTATTATGCCACCTGTCACACTCTACTGATGAAAGAATGCATGGTGAGGTTTCTGACAGATTACCCTCACACGGCAAGTCTTCTTGCGAAATGGAGATCCAATCTCAACCACTGTTCGTTAAGTCACGGTCCTGGCCTGGATTACATAGCTTTCAGTCTGGCGATTTTAGAAGTTAGCAAGCAACCTACAGCTATCACAGATGCACGAATTGTAACACTTTGGAGCAGTTGGAAATTCACTGTTAATGTTATATCTGAAGTCCTCCAAAGCATGAAGACCCCTCTAAATTTGAATTTTGAAATAAAGCTTACTCAGAAGAAGGATCAAACAATCAAATTTTTAAGGACTTCATCCCTAGTTTTTATGTTTAAAACACTTAATTTTGGTGAAAAAGAAACTTGGAAATGTCCTCCACCTCTTTTAATAGTAAGTTGTTAGATTTTTTTATTTAAGTATTTACTTTAAACATTCTCAAACTAATTTGTTTTTAACTTAAAGGGACATTGTGAGTCTTCTTTAAAAGTGACTGAGTCCTTAAATGTTGTGTTTAAGGTAAAACTGACTGGGTTGGGAGGCCTTTTTTTTTTAAATATTAACTAAATAATTATTTAGTTGCTATTTTCTGAGAGCTTATGTTCTAAAACAATGAAAAACATTCGAAAAAGAATTTTAAAAAAATTATTTTTTAAAATATTGAGAAATTTCATTGAAAATAAGGCTAAAATTTCAACTTGCGCCAACAACTCCTGCGAATGTTCTTTTATAGGTACAAATAATAATTTTGCAGGATTTTGAGCCTAAGACACTAATCTGTGTCACTATCTACAAAAAATATGAGATTTTTAAAATGGAAAAGAAATACAGGCACTTGAAATCGAAAAAAGTAAAAATTCATGAAAAAAAACATTTAAATCAAGTTCACACACTTTAAAAAATACCTTAATTCAAATATTTTTCTTAGATTCTAGAAGATAACATGCGTTATAATATAAAGAGTGAAATAAAAAAGAAAGCATCAGAATATTCTAAGTAGTTTAAGAGTAATCACTGTTACCGTGATCCAAAATGTACAAAAATGTCATTCTTCAGAAAGAGGCTTTAAAGTTTAAAATTGTATGTTAATCCTTGTACTACTCGGTATTAAAATAGCTGTAACTTGTGTTCTAGATTACTCAGAGTTTAAAGTAAGGTAGTTTTGGAAAGCTTATTAAACAGGCTATAAAATGAAACAAAACGAAATTCGATATTTTTGGCAAAAATGACGATTTCAACCCAGTCAGTTACCTTAAATGAGTTTTGGGCCTGTATAAACGTTGTTTGGTATTCAAAATCGGTCATTAGATGTTTATTTGGCAAAGGAGGTATGTGTAATTGAAATTGAAATCGAAAGTTGTCCAGGGGTATTTGCTTACTCTTACGAGCCGCTTAACCCTCTTCTTTGTTCCCTTATTCTCTTTATCTAGATTTTATTTGTTTTTTTTCATATTTTTCTTACTCTGGGCTGTGTTTTCTATATATTTTTCAAGAAATCACCTATCGCTATTAAATACTTCTTTGACTTATTACCGCATTCTTTTACTGTTTTTATGTCCAGGTCTATTTGTTGATCTATGTCTAATTTTCTTCTCAATTCTCTCCGCAAGTCTGAATATCTGCTGCACAAAGTAATGACATGTTCCATTGTTTCATTTACATGGCATGTTGGGCACAAAGGGGACTCCGTTAAGCCAAATCTAAATAGTAGGCTTTTTGTAGGCAACATGCCCGTATACAACCTGGCCAGGAGTACGTCCATTTCCCGGTCCCTTGACCATTTGAATATCTTGGGTTTTTCGTCAAGGGGATATTCTTGAGAGTATTTTGTAGCCTCCCATTCCCTTTTTTCCTCTCTTGAATAGAAATCTCTAATATTTTTAATTATATCGGTTGGGGATGACCATTTTAATATAGGGGTTCCTTCTGTTGCGCTAGTTGCCAGTCTATCTGCTTGCTCATTCTCTTTTATTCCTATATGGCTTGGGGTCCAAATTAATTTTATACTTGCTCCTCTTCTACTAGCTTCCTGGATTGCATTATATGTTTGAAGTATGATGGCCGCTGATTTTTTGTTTGTGTTTTCCAGAGCTGTCAACACTGATTTACTATCTGAAAGGATGATATATCTTTTGTTTTCTCCGATGAATTTTTTTATCCCTGAGCACAAGGCAATGGCTTCAGCTGTGAATATGCTATTTGTATTTGGTATTCTTCTTAGGAATTTTTTGTTTTTCTTGATATCCAGTGCGGCTATTGAAGTTCTTGTCTTTGTTTTTGAGGCGTCTGTGGCGATTATTTCCCAATCTTTTCTATATCTTTCTATAAACTCTTCGTATAATTGGAATGTTTCTTCTGGTATGGTTGCTCTCTGGAAGTGCAAATCAGAGACATGGATATCCACCTTCATATCGATTCTTATTCTTGGGATATGCTGGATTATTGATTTATAGTCCACTTTTATGGTCGTTAGGATAACTCTTATCTCCTCTAGGTTTTTCATTCCCCGTCTGGGGTTTGCTTCGTTTGACTCTAATTTGTTTACTACCATAGGGAACAACGTCGATTCATTTTTTAGCGACATGATTTTTAAGTAAAACTTTCCTGTTAGGAAGTTCTGACGAACCATCATGGAAGGTTGGCCTGTCAATTTTCGAAGAAGCGGTATGGGTGTCCATCTTTGCAGACCTGACGCCACCCGGAGGGCAGCATTATAAACGGTTTCTAGTTTTCGTCTTGATGTTGCGCAGGCTGTTGATGTGACTGCGCTTCCGTATTCCAGGCTGCTCCGAACTACCTGGTTTGCTATCCTGATTAGGATTTCTGTTCGGGCTCCCCATTTGTGCGAAGCTATCGCCTTAATGGCATTTAGTTTTTTAAATGCTTTTTCTTTTGTAACCTTAAAATGATGATGAAAAGTTAGGTTGTCTGAAAAGTTTATCCCCAATATTTTTGCATTCTTAACCGTGGGGATAGGGGTTTGGTCTATGAATATACTTGTTGGTTGTGTTACTTTCTTTCTTGAGAAGTTTATTACCTGGCATTTGTTTGGTAATATCTTCAGCTTGTTATTTACACACCATCTTAGAACTTGGTCTACTGCTTTCTGTAAATTTTTTACTGTTTCTGGGTACGAGCTTCCATTTGTATATACTATAATGTCGTCCGCGTATGATAGGCATTTCGCTCCGTCTCCTATTGCTTCGTGAAGGTCTGACATAAATAATGAGAACAGGAAAGGAGATAATACACTCCCTTGAGGTATTCCCTTTTTTGTGCTGTCCCCGTCGGATATCACATTTTGCCACTTAATTTTTGTTGTTCTGTCTGCTATTAGCGAATGAATTAATTTACATGCCTTTCCGGGCACCCCTTTCTCCAGACATTTATAGATCAGACCGTCTTGCCAAATCAAGTCATATGCTTTGTGTATGTCCATCATAATTAGTAGCACATAGTCTGATTGGTTTCTGTAGTGGTTGATGTCTTCATACAGCAGTTTTAGTGCAGTCTGGCAATCTCTAAATGGGAGGAAACCGAACTGATTTTGGTGGAAAAATTCTTTCTGCATGGCCAGTTCTGTGAGTCTTTTCAAAATAATTTTTTCGACTAGCTTACATGCAATAGAGGTCAGAGCTATGGGGCGATATGACTCTTTTTTCTCCGCTGGTTTGCCTGGTTTTAATATGGGAATTATTAACGACACTTTCCATGATGCTGGGACTTCTCCTTCATTCCATATTGTGTTTATGATATTGAGGAGTTTCTCTCTATTTTTTGGAGAAAGTTGTTGGAAGATTTTTATCGTTAGGCCGTCTTCTCCCGGAGATTTTATCTTTGTCGAATTGATAGCTGACTCCAATTCCCCCATAGGTATGTGTAATTAAAGTCAGATAAATTGGAACAGAATAATTTGATTAGTGTATTCTCAGGAGGGTTGGAAAAAAAAGGTTTTTTAAACCAAAAAAACTGGGTTTATTTGGTTTAAACCATGTTTTTTTTAGATTTTTTTTTCACATTGTTATTTTAGCAGTGATGTTTGAAACTGAGTTGTAAATGACATTTATTTCAGGGGTTGTTTAAAATTGATAAATTATTTGTATATTTCAATTAATTAATTTAATTAGTTAATTAAAATTAAATTTGTTTGTTTTGAAAACAATTTTTGTTTTTAAAATATTCCAATTTGAATATCTTATATTATTGTAGTGAATAAAAATCAATGTTAATTTATCTTGGATAAAATTATTTATCTTAATTATATATGGATTAATTTAGGAACTTAAATTTCTTTAGAAAGAGAAAATTTTATTTTTTAAATAAAAAGTAAAAGTGAAATGTAAACAACTAATGTTATTTGAAATTGGATAATTGAGATTAAGATTATTAATTTGATTAATTATTAAATGGTAAAATAATCAAACTAATTATATTAATTATATGGATTAATTTATGAACTTAAGAAATTTCTTTAGAAAGAGAACATTTAATTTTTAAAATAAGTAAATGTAAAATGTAAGCAACTAATGTTAATTGAAATTGGATAAATGATTGAGATAATTGAAGCGATTAAGGAAATCAATGTTTTTTTATTAATTTAGTAAAAACCCAACTGGTTTTTATCTGTTTATAAACAAACCAACTGGTTTTAAGTTTTTATCATTAAAGAAATCAACGGTTTTTTATTAATTTAGTAAAAAAACCAACTGGTTTTTATGATTGACAAATAAGACAAATTGGTTTTATCAATAAATTAAAATCCAAGCCATCTTTTAACAGTGAAAAACAGATAACTTTTGTGTATCTTTAGTTACTCTTTGAAATAATGTTTCATTTTAAAGGAAATTAATAAATAAACTATTGCAACATATAAGTTTAACTTAAGCCATAGGCGTAGCGTCGGGGGGGCACGGGGGGGCCTGTGCCCCCCCAACTTGTCAACAAAAATTCCGAAATTTACGAAAAAAATCCATAATTCTCCCCAAAGAAACAAAAGTCCTCTCCTTTTTTCTTCGTCTTAACACCCTCCTGCCTACTCGACTACAGCACATGGCCCCCTTTCTCTTATCTCTTTTCATGCCTGTTACGGGGGGGGGTTTCATGTCCGGTGTCGGGTCTTCAAAGAGGCGCCAACTGGTCGTTAACAAGCAGACCATCGGGAAAGTTTTTTGAAATACGATCACTGTATTGAAAGGCTAGGCAATAAGGGCCCCATATGTTAATGTTTTTAATGTAATAATAGTTTTTGATAAAAACAAATTAATATCTTAAGGGGCCGTATACCGTTGCCGAATGCATACCGCAAATGCTCTTTCTCGTTCGTTTTATCAAAAACTAATTGATAAAATCGATTGAAATTTCGGTTTCCTTCATAAAATTACTACCAGAATCGATTACCATAAAAAAAATTCACGATTTAAAAAAAAAATTTTTAAGTTTATTTTTGAAAAAAAAAATTTTTTAAATCAATCTGGATGAAACTGGGTATTTAAGGGTTTGGGGGGATGGCCTTTCAGAAAAACTAATAATAATTGGGGGTCCCCATTGGAAAAAAGAAAGTTAGTGTTACGTTTAATATGAAGACGACCCCCTAAGGACTCGAAAATTTTTTTGGTTAAAGAATACTTTAATTAATGAAAAACGACCCCTCTTTTGTCTTCCTAACCCAAGTGGTTCGCCCGCAAACCCCACTGTAACGTTTTTTTTTGCGGGAGCTGTACAATAGGGTGGAGTGAAACTGGCCAAAAATGACAAACTTTTGAAATTAAAAACGCCTGAGGTGGGAATAGGTGCCATTTACGATAAAACTTAAAAATTCAAAACTTGTGTTTGATCAATTAATATCTTCAGGTTCCACATTCACGTTAAAGTTTCGCAGTTTCATCAAATTTTACGTAAAAATGGTTATAAATGATTCCTACACAATTTTAGCTCCTTTTTCAAACTATAACTGTTTGAGTTTATATTCTTAGGATGTCAAACAACATTTTAAGACCTTCTATGAACCTGAAATGGGGGGAATTTCCGATTTTTCAAGCCCGAAATAAGGGCGCATGCCATTAAAATAGTCTAGCGACCGAAAAACAAATTTTTGAATATTGGTACCAAATAGAGCTCAAAAGTTGCGTTTTGCCCTCCTTATTCATGGAAAAATAATAAAAAAATTCGTTAAAAATAATTTAGGTGTGTTTCGGCCATAAAATTTGAAAAAATGGATCTTTTTGCATAGCGTATAATGGGAAAAGTCTTAATTAATCAAATTAAAGTTTTAAATGTTGTAAAAGCTTATAGTTACCTTAGTTTAGTGTATTAATTGTCAATAATACTTTTTAGTTCATTATTTAATTTTTTAAAAATCAAGTTAACAGCCTAAAATTGGAAATGTGGATGAAAAAATTTAAAAATCCCAAAATTCATAAACTTTAAGTTCAAATGTTTTAAGTAGTCTGTAATACACATTCTTGTTTACATAAATGCTTTTAAATTATTAAGGTTGATATTTTTACAGAAAACAGACGAAAAAGCGTTATATTGCACTCAGGCATTTTATTCCTAACTTTAACCTAAACTACCACTTTTTGTAACAAGTCTTCAAATTTAAAGTGATGAAATATCAAATAAAAGGTTATGATTTGTGTTATATATAAAAAGGAAAAATTTAGGATATATTTTAAGTAATTTTAATGCTCTGATCTGAAAAAATAAATATCAATAAGTATAAAAATGAATTTTTCTCTCATTTGGCGATTCTAGGCTGTATGCCTTATCTACTTAGCTCAAATTACAATGCAATACCTTTTAAATACTTTTTTGACGATTAAAACACCTAATTAAGGCAACTATAAGTTTCTATTACATTTAAAACTTTAATTTGATTAATTAAGACTTTTCCCATTATACGCTATGCAAAAGATCCATTTTTAATGTTCTAGGGCCAAAACACACCTAAATTATTTTTTACAAATTTTTTTATTATTTTTCCATGAATAAGGAGGGTAAAACGCAACTTTTGAGCTCTATTTGGTACCGATATTCAAAAATTTGTTTTTCGGTCACTAGACTATTTTAATGGCATGCGCCCTTATTTCGGGCTTGAAAAATCGGAAATTCCCCCCTTTCAGATCCGTAGAAGGTCTTAAAATGTTGTTTGACATCCTAAGAATATAAACTCAACCAGTTATGGTTTGAAAAAGGAGCTAAAATTGTGTGGGAATAATTTATAACCAAAGCAAAATTTAAGCAAAATTTGATGAAACTTCGAAACTTTAACGTGAATGTGGAACCTGAAGATATTAATTGATCGAACTCAATTTTTTTTATTAATTTTTTTTATTAAATTTTTAATTAAATTTGTACAAATTCACCTGAAGGTATGGACCCGTATAGGTAAATTCAACACACACAAGGACAGTAACACTAACATCCATGCCGTACGGGGATTCGAACCCCAGACGTAAGGCTTTGCAGTCAGATGCTCTAACCACTAGGCCATTACGTCGGCTTACGTCAAGTTTTGAATTTTTAAGTTTTATCGTAAAGGGCACCTATTCCCACCTCAGGCGTTTTAAATTTCAAAAAAAAAGTTTTTCGCTCCACCCTACTGTACAACTAGTAGTTTTTTCATGTGTGTTTACAACTTCGGTTTTTCTACATCTTGAGACCTTTTATAAGGTTCAAATGCAAACTAGGTTTTTTTGAAATTTTTTCACTTGTGCCCCCCCATCATTTTAGGTCACGCTACGCCTATGACTTAAGCATTTAAGGTTAAGAGTTTAGAGATAATTCAATAATTAAAACCATTAAATTAAAAGATTTCTGATTTTTAGTCACCTTAAAATGTCAATTTTTTTATAAATCTGACCTTTTTATTTTGTACAAAAGATTATACTTGATTACTTTCTTTAAAAAAAATCCTGAAAATATTTTATAATTTCTTAAAAAAACAAGTGTTTTTTTTGTTGAAAAACCATTTGGTTTAAACCGGCCAACCCTGATTCTCAGTATTCACAAAATTTGGGTAAAAATTTAAGGGCCTTATTCAGAATGATAAAACATGTAGAAGAAACAAGAGATTTTACACTCTTACTCAGGAGCTCTTGTTTTGTGTCTAATCTAAAAACTCCTAGAAGCACTACCTAAATAATAATTTGTCATTGAATGTAACATGCATAACCTTGTCTTTATAGGAGAGAGTCGGATTTTTATCTCCCGGAACCTTGATCTTTTTCATGGACTCTGCATCAAGCTTATCTGCTATGAAAATGGTGTTGGGATGTTTTGATGGAACTTTTTTACACGGCCCTACCACAGTGCCTTCTGGGGAGTTGGGTATAGAAGTATCTGAAGAACTGCTGAAATCAATGCAGCTCATACCCGCTCAAGATGCCCAAGTAGAATTCTTCGTCTGGGAAAAAGCATCAGACGCCTTTACTCCTTTCAAAGCTCCTCAAGAACTAGACCAACAGTCACTGGATTTACAATCAAAGTCCCCAGAAAAAATCAGGCCAGGTTCTGTTGCCTCGAAACCATTGTGTGAATCTTCCTTTCTCTTTTATCCTAAATTTGCCGAAAGAAGTATCGAAGTACCGTCACAAACTCAAATCATTGATACGTTGACACTTCTTTTCATAAAAGTGTACGAAATAGAGATTTCACGATACAGAGCTAATTGTTCTCTTAAACTCTCTACCATCTTTGAACTTCCTTCTACCCTTCACGCTAACTATAACGCAACTTGCGTAAGGTGTGCCTACATGTACATTCGCGCCACTCGCCACACACTGCTAATCAAAGAATGCTTCGTTAGGTTTTTGACTGACTGTCCTAAAGCCGGAGAATTATTAAGAAGTTGGCGATCTAACTCAAATTATTGCTCTTTAAGCATTGGTCCAGGTCTCGATTACCTAGCATTCAGTTTGGCCGTTCTGGAACACACCAAACAACCAATGATGGCTGCCAAGACCAACATCGTAACCAGGTGTATTGGATGGAGGAACACGTTTGAAATTTTATCGGATGTTATGCAGGCTGACAAGACTCTATCTTACTTGTTGAACTTTGGCTCTTCCACAATATCCACGGGCAGTGTGTTTGATTCGTTGGGTTCGAAAGCAATCGACTGTTTACTAGGAGCAAACGTGATTTTGATGTTCAAGGCATTAGACTTGGATAAAAAGGAGGAAAAGGTTAAACCCCCATTCATTCGGGTAAGTATCAAATATCTCTTTACCAGGGGTACAGAAAATGTCCCAGGGCCCAATATTTCCCCAGAACATAATTAACTTCCCCCAAATTTCCCAAAGTAGTTGTAATTTTCCTTTTTTCGCCACCATCCATAATTCTTACCCAATTTCCGTAGAATTTGAAGAGTATGATATTGTTACCAGCCAAAATATATATTTAGATTGGAATAGGTTTTTTTCTTTATGAACTTGTGCAAAATTTCCCCACAACTGCCGGAACTTCCCCTGCACATGGTTCAGGCGTCAGACATATTCTGCACCTCTGCTTTTTACTTGAATTGGAGTGTATTTATAATCATAGTTAGATTATTAACTCTGAGGTTAGCTCATTGTTGACATAAGACTTACATTGAAAAATTTTAAACTAGTACTAAGGCACTTAACCCTCTCGGCACCAGAACATCAAAAAAGTGAAAAACTTTTTTTTCTACTTCTCAATACATCCAAAATGCCCCTATAATTTGTCTGTAAAAAATTATTCTTGCGTGCACTCCTTCCTAGTTATTTTTATGAGGCCATATGGGCCATATTTTTTTCATTTTAACAGAAAGTACTTGGTTTAGAACTTATTAAAAGACATGGTCATAATATTAGACAATTACGAAAAAAGAAAATAATGTACCAACTTATACAAAATGTTCTACAGAGGCTAGTATCTAGCTAGTATTTTCTCTTCAAAAGCATCACAGCTTAAAATGTAAACATTGAGGTATAAATCATCTCGCTGCCATTTAGGAAAGAATTCAGAAACTATGTAGAAGTCTCATAGGGACCATTCATTAATTACGTAAGGGTCCCGAGGGGGAGGGGGGTTGGAAAAATCTCTACATACCCTTACTTGGGGGTGGGGGGGGGGTCAAACCAATTCTTACATAAGATTTTCCGAGTTAATATAAACAAATTCCAATTAATCTTATCAAGAGATAATAATATAATAGTAATATGTAGTTGACAGCAAGAATATTACTTATCGGTTGAAAAATAAAAATCTCTGATTTACGTCAAACGGAGAGTTTTCTAACATTTTATTGTTTTGAAAAACATAATGGAATCTTATGTAAGAATAGGGGGAGGGGTTTTAAAAATCTTACGTACCCTTACATGGGGGGAGGGGGTCAAAAATTGCCCAAATCATCCTTACGTAATTAATGAATGGCCCCATATGTGATTTACATGAATCAGTGAAGTCACTGTGGAAAGAAAATAAATTTGCGTGTTTACATCATACCAAAATTGAGCTCATAAGTAGGAGCCTCATATGAGGCCCAGGGTGGCGAGAGGGTTAAAATGCTTCAGTACTAGTTTCAAATTTCCAAAGCCTTTTAATAGTGAACCATGGTTTTTAAACATTTCTAATAAAAATTTTTGTTCCAAAATTCTTTTTAAAAAATATTAACTCTGGGATTTTTACCATTAACTTTTTGTCTTAAACAACCAATGATAAACTTAAAGGATGTAAGCAATAAACTATTCCATCTGAGTGATTGTTATAAAAATTTTTCAAGAGTAAGGGTAACTCTAGATCAGGGGTTCTCAAACTTTTTATTTCGCGGAGCCCTTTTCAAGAGACAAATTCTTCGCGGAGCCCTTATCCGAAATAAATTTTTCAAGGTATAAAAAGCAAATTACATAAAACCTATTGCTTCTAGAAATAAAAGCATAAATGCAGTAGTGTATATAGAATTTTATTTCCGGAGGGGTCCAAAATTATTCCTCAGCCCCTCCCATGCATATTTAACAGTTTAACGTAGCTTTTAAAAACATTTTTAGGTATAATTTGCATCTAAGATAATTTATTTGTGAGAAAAAATGTGACTAATTAAGATCCAAGTACAATAGAGGGTCTGGGGGTCCTTCCTCCCCAGAAGGTTTTGTGAAATGTGATCCTTAAAAAAAGTTTTTTTAACTCATTTTAGGTACATCATTGTCCAAATTTTGGACATTCATTTTTAGGTAAGATTTTAATTTTAACGAACTTATTATAAAAATTGACAATAATAGGGGTTTTGGGGGTCCTCCCCAGAAGAATTTCGGAAATTTGACCCTAAATAATATGGTTTTAACTTGTTTAGTTATAGGTAGTCGGAATTTCCGGGGGGGAGGCAGGGCTCCCTCTCCCTCGCCCCTCCACACCCCGGGATATATGGAATATTTTGTTTACCGATTATATTTTACCATTGGATACAATGTAAATCTTTGTTTTAAATTTCTGAATATTAAAGCTATCACTTTTTAATCATTATGCCCGAGATGCATGAACAAAGGATTCATTCAGAAATCTGTAAATTTTGTTTTCCTAAAAGTTACTTCTTTTGAAAAAGAGAGCTGTTTTTGGGGGCTGCTAGACCATACGTCAGAGGTACATATAGAAATTTATTTACACCTAGGAGCCCAAAATCATTCCTTATCCCCTCCCATGACATAGGTAGCTTTTTATAAATTTTTTGGTAGAATTTGCATCTTAAAGAACTTAATATAAGAAACCAGGGCTGGACTGGGAAGAAATTTCGGCCCGGGCTTTTTAAGTCTGAATCGGCCCAACGCATAATTTTCATGGAAAACATAATATCATAGAATCAAAAAAGAAGTTTTTGGGGGGGGATCGTGGTACATCCGCAAGAAATTGACCCCTAAAATTGAATTGACCCCTTTTGAAAATTGACACCTAAGAAATAGTCTAAAATCCATCTTGAAGTACCTAATTGGATACGAAATAAACTCAATATAGACTCTTAATTCTTTGTTGGTAAATTCAGTGGGTGTAAAGAATTTCCATCTTGACGAACTTAATATTAAATGAAATTGTGAATAAAGTAGTTCAAAATACTTATCTAAATTTAAATTTATACTTAATTAAACCTAATCTATACTTATCTAAATTTAAACAAAACTAAATATATTCATTTTAGCCTAAGACAAAGTGATTTAAACTTAAACATCAAATATCATTCTTTATCTTGCAATAGAAACTCCAATAATTGTCACTGTCACATCCTTCAATCAGTTAATAGTATGAAATATTTAGGTTTATTTATCGATTCAAATCTTAAATGGAAAACGCATATAAATGAGCTAGGGAAAAAATTACGTTTTGTTCTATATAAACTTTTCCACTTTAAAAATAAAGTTGCTTTAAATTTTCTAAAATCATTATATTTTGCTTGGATTTATTCGTTATTTAATTATGCAGCTATCATTTGGGGTGGGGAATATAGATCCAATCTTCAACCGTTAATTTCTATACATAATAAATGCTTCAAACTTCTGAATCACCAATCTAGTCCCCATAATTTTAGGTCTCTTAAGTTATTACCATTACGGCATAATGCTTTTTATCGCATTCTACTTTATATTTTTCGTAATAAATCTCTTTGTAAATTTAGAACCAGGGAATATAATACTAGATCATCTGAAATTTTTGAAATTCCAACATTTTCAAAGGACATATTTCGTAAACACTTCTTTTATCTTGCACCTAAATTGTACAATAGTTTACCTACAAATTCAATTCAAACTAATAGTTATTCTGTTTTCAAAAGAAATCTTTTTGAATTTATAATTAACATCGACGACCTGGATCTGTATTTCTCACTTTGAAGCAAATTTTTCATTTTAAATATTATTCAGCCTTTTGCCAATAATATTGTGTGTGATTATGTCGTGGTTTTCTTGTGTTTATTTATAGTTTTAATGTATTTTCCTTTTTTTTTCTTTTTTTCGTTACTCAGTTATGTATTTAATTTCTTTTACGCCTGGACGGGATTTTTTTATTTCCCCTTGGCGTATAACATTGTTTTTCTGTATTTATGTTTATTTTTTCTTTAATTGTTAATAAAAAATCATTATTATTATTATTATTATTATTATTATTATTATTATTATTATTATTATTATTATTATTAAAAATAGAAAGGGGGGTTTGGGGGTCCTCCCCCAGAAAATTTTTGGAAATTTTACTCTTAAAAGTACTGTTTTAATTCATTTGGGACCCTTTTGGGTGACATCCGAAAAGGTTCGCTCCTTTTATGCCGTAGAATTTTTGAAGATGAAACCAGGAAAATTCGTTCATAAAAATATTTTAAATAATATAATATGTTTTTGAATTCAGTAATTTATGCCATCATTAATGAATTAAATTGCTGGTAAATTAATGGTTTGGTGGCCGCACAAAAAGAATTCGTGGGCCGCTAGATGGAAATTCTTGCGGAGTGCGGATTCATTTTTACAGGATCTTTTTCGTTCATACCCCTGTAAAATATTTTGGTTGTAGGCGCCCACAAACGGCCCTCGATGAGAAGCAGCCCACCGGGCATTTGCCCAAATGCCCGCATGGCCAGTCCGAGCCTGTAAGAAACGCTTTGAGTAATTAAGTTCCAAATGCTATAAAGGGGGGTTGGAAATTTGACTCTTCTAAAAACAGGTTTTCACTTTGTTTTGGTACATCTACTCCGAATTTTGGACATACATTTTTAAGTAGGATTATGATTTTGCTGAACTTAATAAAAAAGGTGCTGAGTATAAATTTTCGAAGTGGGGGATCGGGGTTCCTCGATGTGCTAATACTATTTGGCGCGGGGCCATTTGGGTGAGGTCGTTTCAGCGGCAGAAATAAAATGAAAGTAAATAGAACTTTCATAATTCTTTTAAAAATTAGAAGAAAATGAGAGAGAAATTAGAAAGAAATTTGGTGCCGAAACGGACCGGCGGCCCAATCGTCCCCATCAAGGGGGTTCCTCCCCCAGAAAAGTTTTGGAAACTTGACCCTAAAAACAGGGTTTTAACTTGTTTTGATAATTCAAAAAAGACCTGAAAAAGACAAAAACCAGAAAAAACTATATTTAACAGAGCTCACTTCATTGGAGGCTCCACACCAAATCCACTTTAATTTAAGGATGATTTTACAGCTCTAAAAACTTGGTTAGGAAGGAGCAAAAGTAAGTTCTTAACAAGAAACACCTTACAGAAAGTTATTTATAAAACATTTCAGAGCAACGCAAATTAGAAATTATCAGCATATTTATTGCAAATTTCTTCGCGGAGCCCCTCGAAATGCTTGGCGGAGCCCTAAGGGCTCCGCGGAGCACAGTTTGAGAACCGCTGCTCTAGATCACACTAAAATATTAAAGACACTGTACTGCAACATTGATTAAATCAAAATTTTAAAATAGCTAAATTACTTTTAAAAAAACAGTCCATTTTGGCTTTACCTCAAATTGTAAATTATGGCCTTTTTGCATCAGTTCCTCTCTCCTGTAAACTGACAAAAAGACCCTGATAATTTACACATGATGCTGTAATTTTGGATCGATTGTAAATCGGCAAATATTTTTTGTCAACATAGGAATTTTTTTCAATCAAAATCATAAATCTTTACATAAATCAAATCTCTAAAATAAAGAGAAGCATATACCTATTTTTTTAAACTTTTTTGTATGGTTATTCTGTTCTAATTTTATTATTTCTTACAGGAATTAGTGAACATTCTAAACGTAGGAACCGTTATCTTCTTCATTGATACGTCTCACAGTTCAAAGATCATGCAAGAAGCACTGACTAAACACCACGGATCATTCCTGTATGGTCCCATTTCCGTTCCTTGTACCAACACACCAGCAAAAACCCCTGCAGAACTCCAGAAAGTCATGGAACTACTGCCTGCTCTAAGTTCAACAGTGGATTTTTTCGTGTGGCAAAAGAGTTCAAATGCTTCTGCTCTTTCGCAAAGTCTTCAAAATTTAAAAATGAATAGCGATTCAATGCCAATTAGGTCAAGTTCTGTAGAAGACTGCAGTTCTTCAAAATCAGCACTCCATAAAAAGAGTGAGTCTCCGTTAAAATCTGAAGAAATGCAGGTCCTTTCTTCTGACAGTGAATCTAATTCTTTGAGCCCTTCTGCGAGTCCAGCAGTTTCGCCGACTCCAAACTGGAGGGTCAAACTAAAATCTAGTGAGCAGAGGTGCACTGCCATAAAAGTTGGAAATAAGAATAAAATCTTAGACCACCTAAATTCTCAGAAATCTGATGTTTCTAAACAGGATGTTTCACCTGATCATGAGAGCACATCATCATCATCAGATTCTGGTTTTAATATCTGTGATGAAAAAGAACCTGTGATTTCCGAATCTTTAATGAAATTAAAAGAACCGTCTAGAAAACCTGAGAGTGCCAAAGTTGCAGAGAATTCTTCCGAACTTGGTGCTCAAAAGTCGAGGACTGTACCTGGTAAAGTCAATGAACCTACTGATGGCAAAAGTACTTCAATCCAAGAATCCTACATTCGTAAAAGTTCCACTGCAAAAGTAAAACCTGTAATTTCCAAGACTATAGTTGAATTAAAAAAATTAATTGAATCATCTAGTGAACCTGATGCTCCTAAGCAGATGATAGCACCCATTGATGGCAAGAGCACTTCAAAACTCTATACTGCTCCTCTAAATTCCACAGAAACTGAACTCCGACAAGTGTCAAAACCTCTATCTGAGACGAAACGAACAAAAGAAATATTGCCTGGTATCCAGGTGAATAAAATCAACTCATTGATAGCAAATACAGAATCATTTAGTAAACTTGAGAGTAGTAATGTTGTGAAGGATTCTTTTGAACCTAATGTCCCTAACAGAAGGACCAACCAGTTAACCAAGTCAATGATTACTCTTCCAAATTCTGCTGATACTGAACTCCCTCTGTTGTCTAAGCCCCTATCTGAGATGGGGCAAACAAAAGAAACATTGTCCGATGACCAGGCAGATAAAATCGAATCATTGATTCAACGAATCAACAGGATCTCTAGTTCTATCGAAAATGATTTAAGTGTTCGAAGTCCATTTTGTGTGAATGTAACAGAGATCAATGCACTAACGAAGAGAATAAATAAACTGGTCACTTCCTTAGAATCAAATGTAAGCAATCAAAGCCAGTCTTCCGAAAGCATAGGTCATGAGTGTAGTTGTTACTACAGCTGTAAAACGCATTGCTTTTCGTGCCATAAAAACTGTGATATAACTGAACGGAACCCCAAACCTAAGTTAAACTTCAATTCTTCCTCTAATTGTGTGTCTGCAGAGGAGAAAAATGACTCAAAACCTGATAAAGGAGATATTCAAAGTAATTTAAGTGCCAACTATCAGACTGCACCTCAGTGCCTTGGATATAGTGTTGAAGCCTGTTGTGAGCATCAGCCCTCCAAACCCAGCATTGTGATACCTTTGGAAAACATAACCCCTGAACTGCTGTCTTTGATACTCAGTAGTAAAAAATAGATTAATTTAAGATAAAATCTTATATAAAAAATATCAGGTGTCTGTTTAGACTTTTTGTGAAGGGTGTGTTTTTTCCAAAAATTATGAAAATCTACTCATATTGATGTGAATTTGAAGTTCACGTTAAAATAGTTTTTTTTCAGCCAGGAGCCTGTTTTTGTGAAAATAAGGTCCCATGTTTGTGTATACTCTATTCATTTTGAATAGGCCACTGAGAAAATATTTCCTTCCCCCACCGAATTGGTAACTATGGCAACTATAAACTTATCATTAACGAAGAAGGCTGCTAATGTCACTATGGTTACGCTTCTATACGCTGGTCATTTAGAAGTGGCGCCTGAGACGAAATGTATTAGAAGCAGTTTTACTACTATAATTATCATTTGAAAATTTTTCTTGTGCAATGACAAGGCAGCCTAAACAGAAGTAGTTAAAATACTGTAAAAAAAATCGATCACTGAAGTTGTGTGATGAGCGTTATTAGGCGTGATTGAGCGTTTTTGATCCTGCTGCAGGTGCCAATTCTAAATGAACCGACTATAGCAGCGGTTCTCAAACTGTGGTCCGCGGACCCCTGGGGGTCCGCGGCGCCTTCCTAGGGGGTCCGCGAGTTACCTTGAGGAATTCCTAAAGTTACTTTTAGAATTCTCCTAAGTTTCAAAATTAGATAAAACACTAGTTTTAAGAGTCAAATTTCAAAAATTTTCTGGGGGAGAACCCCCAGCCCCCTCGAAATTTTTAATTCAATGCATCATTCTTTCCTTGAAATTTCCATACTCTCACCTCAGAGACTTGAAGTAATTCAGGGGCATATAAAACGGGTGAAATCAGGTGGGGCCCTATCCTGAAATTTGGACTTGGAGTATCAAAACAAGTTAAAACCCTGTAGTTTGGATCAAATCTCCGAAAAATTTCTGAGGCAAGATCCCCGAACCCCCTTTAGACTTGGTATACTTTAATATTAAAAACTTTTTAAAAATAAGTTCATCAAAACTGAAATCCTACCTAAGATTATTGTCCGAAATTTGGACGAAGTGTATCAAAACCAAGTTAAAATCCTGTGTGTTTTTAGAAACTAATTTATCTAAAACTTTTCTGAGGATGACCCCCCAGATACCTTTTTGTTATTAAAACTCTATTATTATTATAAACTATTTTTTACATTAAGTTAATCAAAATGCAAATCTTACATAAACATTTATATTCAAAAAAATTATAACTAGGGTATCAAAACTAATTAAAAACCTGTTTTCCTAGTTAAATTTCCAAAAATTTTCTGGGGGAGGACCCCCAGACCCCCCTTATAGGTAGAACTTAATTACTTATAACCGTTTCATAATATTAAGTTAATTCTACTTAAAAATGTACTAAAAAGCTACTTGGACCTATGAAATATACATGGGGGGCTGAGAGATAATTTTTGTACCCTCCCGAAATAAATTTCTATATACGCCTCTGGAGTAAATGTGAAATTTATTATAATTCATATACTAATTTTAATTAATCTTGAACTTAAAACGTAAGTCTGGTAACAATTTTTGGTGTTTAAAATGTAGGGGGTCCGTGAAGTCTGGCTGTTACATAAAGGGGTCCGTGACGATAGCAAGTTTGAGAACCGCTGGACTATAGCAAGGGGGAAAGCACTATTTTTCAGTGGCCTATTCTAAATGAATAGAGTATTGTGAAAATTAGTGTATGTTAGAAGGCATAAATTTTCTTGGTGAAGGGTGTGTTTTCACAATTATATATTTTATGAAGAGTCCGAAATCGAACCAAAATATCTTCTTAACAGACCCCTGGATATTAATTCAACTGACCAACTAAAGACAAAAGTACTGGGCTGACAGTGAGTAATTGTGACTATTATTTATTTATATGTGAAAGTTTCCAGTGATGAATTAATTCAAAACTTGATGAAGAAAAAATAGCTTGATGAAAGTTCCTATAAATCAACTTATGAAATCAGTGCCTTTGACAGTAATGACCTATGCTGTGTGTAATCTACTCCTGGTATTGTTGTGACTAATGGGCAGGGTAGGCAAAAAACCGGGTTTTTTTAAAAAAACCGGGTTTATTTGGTTTTTTTGGTTTAAACCAGGTTTTTTTGGTTTAAACCAAGTTTTTTTAGAATTTTTTTTCAGAATAAGTTATTTTAGCAGTGTTGTTTGAAATTGAGTTGTAAATGAGACATTTATTTCAGGGGTTGTTTATAATTGATAAATGATTTGTATATTTCAATTAATTAATTAAAATTAAATTAATTTGTTTTAAAAATAATTTTTGTTTTTAAAATATTCCAATTTGAATATCTAATATTATTGTAGTGAATAAAAATCAGTGTTAATTTATCTTGGATAAATGACTGAAATAATCAAATTATTTATCTTAATTATATATGGATTAATTTATGAACTTAAGAAATTTCTTTAGAAAAAGAAAATTTTATTTTTTAAATAAATAAAAGGGAAATGTAAGCAACTAATGTTAATTGAAATTGGATAAATGATTGAGATAATTAATCCGATTAGGGAAATTAACGTTTTTTTATTAATTTAGTAATAAAACCCAACTGGTTTTTATCTGTTTATAAACAAACCAACTGGTTTTTAGTTTTTATCATTAAAGAAATCAACGGTTTTTATTAATTTAGTAAAAAAACCAACTGGTTTTTATGACTGACAAATAAGACAAATTGGTTTTATCAATTAATTAAAATCCAAGCCATATTTTATCAGTGAAAAACAGATAACTTTTGTGTATCTTTAGTTACTCTTTGAAATAATGCTTCATTTTAAAGGAAATTAATAAATGAACTATCTCTTGCAACATATAATAAGTTTAACTTAAGCATTTAAGGTTAAGATTAGAGAGAACTCAATAATTAAAACCATTAAATTAAAATATTTCTGATTTTTAATCACCTTAAAATGTCAATTTTTTGATAAATCTGACCTTTTAATTTTGTGCAAAAGATTATACTTAATAACACTTTCTTTAAAAAATCCTGAAAATATTTTATAATTTCTAAAAAAACCAAAAAAAAACCAAGTGGTTTTTTTGGTAAAAAAACCACCATAAAAAAACCATGGTTTAAACCAAATGGTTTAAACCGGCCAACCCTGCTAATGGGTAATATTAATCTTGATTTGTTATCTTTAATTCTCAGCAGTAAGTAATTAAAGTTTTAAGCTCAAAGTTCTTGTAAATCATGGAGAAAATTTTAAATTTTTATTTTGAAGTTTTATGTACTTTTTTAAGTTATACACTTGTTAATAATAAACTCCATGTTTGTTAAGAATTATTTCAAAGATTTTTTAATTGATTTAAACTCATATTCTCCTTTTTGCTTTGATTTACTGCCATCAGCGTCATTGTTAACCAGGAGCTTAAAGTAAAATCGGCTTTTTGCTGACTCGAATTGGTGGAATTCTTCTTTGGCGCTGATGGCTGTGAGTATATCTGTTAGTCTTGTTATTTGTAATCAAAACAAAAACAGCTGCTTTAAACAAAATGTGATTTGAAAATTTTTTCCTCGATCTCATTTATTATTATTTAGAGAAGAAACAGTTTGATGGACAACCATTCAGGGGTGCAGAATATGCCTGAACGAGGTTTGGGGGAAATTCAAGCAGCTCTGGGGAAATTTTTCCCCAAGATGGAAAGAAAAACTAAAAAAATCCAATCATCATTAGCTGACTAACGGATATTTTGGGTAGTGACTGTGCATTATAACCTCCAAGTTCAACAGAAATCGGGTGAAAACTGCGGAGTTACGGATATTTAGAGGGGAAACTACGGAATTGCGCTAAAAATCCTAGTTTTCTAGGTGAATACCTGAAAGTTGGATTTTCCTTGCTTTCCGATTGGTATGCAAAAAAAACAACATATTCGTGGTAGGATGGGTAATTTTCACAATAATTACGTTCTTGTTAAATCACACCGACGTTCTTTTCTAAAAAGTTGAGTAAATTAAGGAGAAGTTTATATTTAGTTTAAATTTGAGAAAAAATTGAAAGTTTTTCATATTTTAAGAAAGAGGCACTTTTGAGCTATAAGATTATAAGTGTGTAAGAAAGATTGAAAGGAGATCATTAAAATTTAAATCTATGGATTATGTGAAAATTATTGAATCTGAAAGAAGTTACTAATTAAAAAAACTACTTTTTTTAAATGAAATCTCATTTTGGGGGAAGTTTTGGAAAGAAAAATGTGTTCTGGGGAAATTTTGGACCCTGAAACATTTTCTGCACCCCTGCAACTATTTAATTAGATGCTCAAATGTACTAACAGAATATGTTAGTTTTGAGCATATTTGATGTATACTAGCATTTCAGCCTAAGAGTATAAATAAGATTACAGTACTCATTATCACCCTTAAACTTGATTATGAAATCTGGACAATGATTTTTTAGGTGATTGTCTTCCAAATATTTTCATAAATTAATCTACAATAGAAATATGAAACATATTTCTATAAATACTATGCAAATTTAAAATTTCTTGTGAACTTTTTAAATTTATGTGAAATATAACTTTTATATTTTTAAATAAATCTAAAGGAAATACTGTTAAATTCTTTATTTAATTTTAAAAATATAGAAGTAATGTGTAACTGGCGTATCCCTATATCTCATAACCAGGGATTTTCAAATTTTTAAGCTTGAAGGTTCACATTTGCTGCTCTGAATACTAAACTGGACTACGCCAGTACACCATAGACCTAGTAGCTATTTCATTCAACAATTTTCAATTTGAAACTGGGATAAGTATTTTTTTTTAATTTTTAAAAACTAATTCATAGGCTTTACCATACTTTCTTGGACCCAACCCAGGACATAGGAAATTATTTAATAAATACCAAAAATATATTCATCCTAGATTATGTGAACTAAGGAAAAAACATTCAAACCAAAAAAAACCTTTAACAGAAATATTAAATTTATTTTTTATTTGACAATACTTTTCAGAAATTATTTAATTGGCTTAATTTTATCATAAAATTCATTAAAGTTAGTTCTCTGAATTAATACAGACATCAGAAAAGGAGAAAATAAAAACGCAATTTTATACAGCTTTGTCAGAATTTTTTCATAAAAATGTTAAGGAAACATCCACTTTATGAAACCCTGGAAGCTCTAAAAACCAGGATTATGGTAAGCTTACTTTTAATCTTAACATTAAAAAATATCAAACCAATAATTTAAAAATCACCAAGTATTAGTATTTTTTGACATTGTAAATTACAATATCAGTAAATATTCATAATTTCCTGTTAGTTCAGGTCCAATAGAATAACATAGTGGTTAGATACAGAGAAAATCTTGCCAGTTGTTGCTAAACAAATGCCCTATCATATTTCATTTATTATGATTTTATGGTGGGCTACCTCATCAGATTTGGTTCCTGCTTATTTTTAAGGAAATACATTTAAATACAGTATAATTATCTAATAACTTAAATTGATATTAATGAATCAAATATTTGTAATCTATAGCTAATTTCAAATTTTACTTACATTTTTAATTACTACTTTATATTTTTTTTGAAACGTATATTTTCTAAACTAAAAGTTATTGTGAGATTTTGATTGAGTATCCCCCTCTCCTATGATGGTGATATGCTGCTGGACCCCTCCCCCTTTTCTGACCTCACATAATTTATGGATTTCCCATAAGTATGATTAGTAAAAAACTTATACACCATCAACCATTCTTTAAGGTTAAATCAACATACTTTTTAGAGTACTCTACAATTATTTAATTTTATTAGAATATAAACCTTCAATTTCAGTATTGAATATTAATTGTGTTGCAACTACATTTCTTCTTTACCTATAATAGAGGAGATTAGTGAAAACGTCACTTCCGGTTTCTTGTTTTGTTTGGAAACGTTGATTCGATCCGTGATTGGTTACATACGGATCCGTACTGTCCGTACAGTTCACGGAACCAATCACAGACTGAATTTACGTTTCCAAACAAAACAAAAAACGTCACACTAATCTCGTCTATGAAGTGGAATCTTCTCCCAGAGTTGCAGAGCCAGCAAACTTCAGGAAATAATAAATATAAAAAAGTATTCAGCACTCATAACAATATAATAAAAAAATTTATTTCATGGCACTTTGACAATTTAAAATCTCAAAACAATCCTTACTTCTTATTACTAAAAAAGTAGCAGACAAATCAGGACTATTCCAATGTTAGGAATAAATGGCTGGTGCACACCTCTTTTTTTAGCACCATGTCTAAGGCACTTTTTAGGAATCTGAAGATAAAATAGGCACTAATCAATATCGATTTTTCGTCACATTTCATACCAGTTTTCTTTCCTGAGGAGGCACAATTAGAAAAAGGCTTGAAATTTAACAAAGGCTTTGCAGTTTTTTCAGTCATATCATGGCTTTTGTGACGACAAACGTCACAAGTCTAGAGATCTTTGGAAGTCTAGGTTTGGTTATTCATATTAGATTCTAAGGTTGTGGCCAGTTTATTTATTCTCCTCGTTAATGTGTTAACCTCTGTTACATCTACAAAATCTTGACTTGAAGGGTAAATATCCTTCTCAATGAAACTACTTAGTTTATCTATTCTCTCTATCAAGGAGTAGATTTTTCTCTTGATCCCATCAGTCTCTCTATTAGATGGATCCTCTTGCTTGACCTTCCAGTTTAAAGTTGGCGGACTTAGAGACGAACTCGAAGAAATGCTAGACACAGAATTGTCAGAAGAAATTGTTGCTGTTTCTATAAGGTTGACTTGGGCCTGACTTTTATCATGCAGTTCTGACTTTGGAGAATTATCACAGATTTTAAGGGAATTTAACTTATTTTCTGATGATTTATTAAGCTGCGTAAGTTTTGGTGAATTGTCATTCTTTTGCCAAACGAAAAAATCCGCTACAGCACACAGAACGGGCTTTTCTCTCGAATCTGTTTGCTTTTGTTCTGAGCTCTCCTTGTTGTTGCAAGAAACAGAGATGGGACCATACAGGTAAGTTCCAGGACATTTTGCCAATACATCTTGCATGACGGAAGAACTATATGACGTATCAATGAAGAGGATAGTAGTTCCATGTTTCAGAATGTTTACTAATTCCTGTAAGAAAAACAATGCTATTAGTTAAAAAGTAGAAGAGTTAGTATGCAACTGTTATTGCTTATTCAATTAGATGCATGGTTAAATATAAACATGGCACTATGAACCTTAGATTGAGGTGCATGACCACTAGCAGATCCAGATGGGCTTTAGCCTCCCTCCAAAAAAAATGAAAAGCTTTACACAACAATTAAATTTTATTTCGGTTGTTTTTCCCTATTCATATGTATTTATCAGAGATCAGCAACTTTCACATTCTTAAAATGCGAAAGAAATTGTTGCTATACTGGGCCCTTTCTTTTACATCCTGTAGGGAGTCTCACACAATCTGCATTTAGGCATACTTGTATAATATACACGAACGCGTGAACGGCGTTCGCAGAAAATTTTGCCCTCTGCAGAAAAACTACAAAGAAAATTTTTTTCAGAAATTTTTCTGCAGAAAAAATATGAAAACAATTTTTTTAGAATTTTTTCTGCAATAAAACTACTTAAAAATTATTTTTAAAAATTTTTCTGCAGAATTGGATGGATTTTAATACATTTTACCTGGTAAAATAAGGTATAAAATATATTAAAAAATTTAAAGAAGAAATTTTAAAGCCATAACTCCACCCATGCAAGGCCAGGTATTTTAACTAGTTGATTAAATTTTTCAATCCTGCTGATCTATCAAAGATTTTACATCTTTCATTTTTAGATAGAGCAGTTATTAGGAATCTCCAATTGTGATAAAAAATACAATGATGTAAATTATTTAAAAGTTTTAAAATCACTAGTATGAAAAATTAGTATCAATGTAAGCACAGATAAAAATGATTACAGTCCCAATTTTGGTATTTCAGAAATAATGTATTTTTTTGAGAGGGATTTAAAAATGTGGAAATTCTTGCAGAAAATTTTTTGGAAAAATTTAAGTTTGCAGAAAGGTTTTCATTTTATACAAGTGTGCATTTAGGTATGGTATTAGGTTAGGTATTCTTATATTATCTTTACTAAGTACATTCCTTCATATTTTTTGAGAGCTAACTAAGAAAGAGGGGAGGTCAAAACTCAGGGTATACAAGTGGGAGGGCAAATAAGGGTACCAGGCCAAGTTAAGTTTTTTAGGGTCAAATTTCAAGAAATTCTTTGGGGAAGGACCCTCACAACCCCTTTAGTTACTTGGAACTAATTATTTACAACTTTTTTTAAGTTTGTCAAAATGCAAATCATACCAAATAATATATTAAAGTCTTGAAAACTTTCTGGGGGAGAACCTCCAAACCCCCCTTACATTGTAATTAGAACATGATTATTCAGAACTTTTTTCATATTGGGTTCGTCGGGAAGATTCAAATTGATTTAGAAAATTCTTAGCCTCAATAAAACCAAATCCTTGATCCGCTACTCTGCCGTCCTAAGTGAAATTGTACATAAACGAGTTTTCTTAAAACTTCACTTTCTTGATTGGCGTGAATATATCATGCAACTTCCAAGCCACTACAGTGGTTTTCAAAATCATGAAAAGACCCCTTAAATAACAGAATTGAAAGCAAACTTATCCTTCTTTGTTAGATTGAAATTCCTATGAATTGAAATGGAAAATAATATTTAAACTAAAACAGATTAGTTCAAACACATTGTGTAATAGTTTTAAATATATAAGAGTACAATTATAACATCTGGAATATATGAGTTGCTAGAAATAGCAGCTGGCATGCATGTTTTTCATTATTTGTAATCGAACCCTATTTGCCATCCTAATTCCAAACTCTAATGAAACCCAATGTCATAGCCAATTACTAAGGTTTTTTTCAGAAAAGAGGGTCTACCTCACAGCATAAAAAATATGCCAAATACTCTTTTGGCGAGATTTTTCTCAAAGTAAATCTGAAAGAAATTTCCTTAGCGTACACTTTTGCTTAGGACGGCAGTACTGTACTTGACTATTTGCTCCTCCTTGTAATTTTATTTTAATAAATATAAATTTTAGAGAGGAGAACATCAATTCAAAGTGTCAATAAGAAATAGTTTTGAAACGTATATAATCAATGAACATAAATCTTACCGACAGATAAACAGTATTAACATCTCCCTTCTTTTCTTCTAAATCAAGAGATTTGAACATGAAAATTATATTTGATTTTTCCAAAAACTTCTTTGCTCCACTTGTCCAGGGCTCAAACACGCTGCCAGCCAACACTGTGGAGGATTCGAGTTTCAAGAAAGGCATGCACTTGAATGCGTGCATAGCCTGGGAAAAAATGTCAGTCGTCTTCTCCCATCCTGTACACCTTGTCACCATACGAACTCTGATGTCAGACCAGGAAGATAGGCTACGATCCTGAATTGCAAAACCGAAAGCTATATAATCTAAAGCTGGACCAAGACTTAAAGAACAATAAAATGGGTTTGATTTCCAACCTTTTAGCAATTCTTCAGCTTTAGAATACTCCGTTAAAAACCTATTAATGCAACCTTTAATCAGAAGCGTATGGCAAGTGGCATATCGACATAAGTAGGCTCGTCTAAGACAAGTAAGGTTGAAATTAGCAGAAGCTGTCGAAGAAAGTTCGAGGACAGTAGAGGTAGAATAATATTGATTTGCTTCAATGTTGTGAATTTCTTCGTTGTATACTTCCTTGAAAAGCCACGATAAAAAGTCGATAGTTGTAGGCCGATTATAAGATGATACTTCAATCTTAGATTGGCACATTTTTATTAATTTTGAATTAGTGTTTTAATACTGATTAATGTCACTTTTTAATTTACTTTTCACCATCCATGTGATGCGTACTAATTTAAAAATTAAACTGAACTAGAGACATATTATATTTTGAGATACATAAACATAATGGCTTTAATTTATAAGAATTTTATGAATCACTTCCTATTAATTAGTATGGCAAGGCTTTTCTGTATTGAACTGGATGCTGAAATAAAAAGGAAATAATTAACTACAAATATTTTAACTATATACAGCACTGAGTTTAATAGTTTAAGTGTTATCCATCGATGTTATACTCAAGAGAGGTGGGAGGTTTATTGATCAATCTGTGATAAAGGGGAGGGGAATTCAAAAATTGTGACAACACACATTAAAAATCAATCAAAAAGGGAAAAAATCTGATAAATGTTCCCCTTAATATTTGATGCAAGTTACAATTTTTTAAGAAAAGACAAAGAAAAATATTAAACAATAATGTTTTGCTTGAAAGTGTTCTAGCATTAACATCATATTCTTACCAGGATAAAATTTTTCCATTAAATAAGTACAAAGCGATGATGAAAGCACAAAAGAGCATTAAACATGAGGCAAAAACAAAAAAAATGTTTTTGTTTAAAACATTAAACTCAAACAAATAAAACGCGCCCGTCGTGTGTTTATACGTAGCTTTCAATCCTTCCTATGATTGGATGCTAAAGCTGAGCCAGATTCCAAAATAAATTGCAATGACACTCCAAAAGAATGGAGAGTCTAAAAAAATAAATCCAAACTAACTTGTACTGTTCGTTGGATATTTCTGAATCCCTATATATATATATATATATATAAATAACATCTTAATATTTAATTTGTTCATTTAAAATTGCAATCTCCAATTGACAACAGAACCCCTTTAAGTGCACTGTTTAAGTGTAGAATCTGGCACAATCACGCTATCCAATCACAAGAAGGATTCAAGCCATTGAGATAGACTTGGTTTGTTTGGATACAAAATTAAACTCGAGATATATTAAGTTTCGATTAATTAAGCTTGAAACTTTTATCTTATGATGAAGTGCTACAGTAAAACAACAGAGAAAAGTATAAGATCACAATTACAATGCTTGCGCATTCCCCTGGCGCCATCTATCAAAATTCTCTGAAATTTTGATCTGAAATAAAATTTTTATCTTTTTTTTAAACTGCTCTCTCTCTCCTAAACATCATAACGTTTCTCTAAAAAAGAAACAATGTTTATTAATCATTTGAATTTTGGTTTCTTGATTCCCACTGGTCAGAAAATAGGGGAGACTCGGGGAAGGATGGGACACTTTTTCCAAGAATATTTTTTTTTAAATTTAATTTTCATTGTATAAATTTGAAACTCTCAAACTAACATCTTGGAACATTTTAACATGTTTAAAAAATATAACCAAAGTGATTTAAAGTAACCTCTAAAAGTGTCCCATCCCACCCCGGGGTGGGATGGGACACATCTTTTTATCAGTGGCGGCTCGATGGTAAAATTATAAGGGGTGCTGCTCCGGCGGTATCAAGTTGGCAACGTATTTTAAGCGATATAATGCATATTTCACAAAAACGTGAAAAGTTGGGAAAAATATAAAATTTCGATTTCACACTTAATAAGCATTCAAAAACTGGCACTTACCTATATTTAGCTGATTATTACGAATATGAAGAATCAAAGATGAAGTCTATTTCATTTAGTATCTCAAAAGCAAATAAAACTAAAATCAACATTTCGAATTCAATTTATTCATTATAAAAAGAAATAAAAACTTGGCCACAAAAAATTAAACATAAATCTTTATTGACTTGCCGAAACATCAGAAAAGATTTTGTTCTCTCTCTGTTGAAAAGAAAAAAAAAGCTATGAATAAAAAAATTAAAATAGCGTTGGAGTAATGTGATTTATTAGTAGTAGAAATCGTTTATTTTTCTTCTTCCCTCAGTTTGTTTTTTACAGCTCTCTCAAGAGAAAAGGCTATCATTCTTTTGGTCGGGGCTGCTGAAAAGCAGCCCCTTTTCTCCTAACAGATTCGCATGCTAAATTCTTGATATTTTGATTTCATATGATAGAACTAGTGTTTTATACCACGATTGGTATATCTGCGGGGGCTGACCGACCCGGAAAGAAATCTGTTGTCGAGACGGCATAGCAGAGAATTATTAATTGAAAAAGGATTATAAAGGAAAAAGATTAAAGGGGGGAAAGATAATTTTTTAAATATTGTAAAGCAAATAAAAATTGGAATATCGGGGAATTTTGGTTGGGGGTGCTGCAGCCCCGCAGCCCCTATGGACGAGCCGCCACTGCTTTTTATATTAAAATTTATGATTACTTTTTAAATATATGATTAAAACCACAAAGATGGAAGTATTTTACACATTATAAAGATTTATTACAAAAACATCAGTTATATTACCCTATATTTACTTCGAAAAATCTAACTTAAGTGAAAAATGCAAAATGGTTAAAATTCTTCTTTAATCTAAAAAAATTTTTCAACGGCAATACTTATCAGTTTCAAAATAATGATATGGTAATGGAATTGGGCATGTCCCATCCCACCCCAAGTCATGGTGTCCCATCCCACCCCGGTAGCAACAGGTTTAAAAAATAGGTTCTTTCAAAAGAACTGTAGCTTTTTGGCTTAACTCAACTATATATTCATAAAGAATACATTATTCTGCTTAGATACCAATATAAACCATTAGGAAAACAACCAAGAATCAGTTTAAAAATTCACTTTGAAAAGTGTAATACTTAGTTACTTTCGCTATAGTGAAACCATCTTTTTCATTCAGAAACTTGTAGGAGCTTGCAACTTAAACAGTTAGCAGCAACAAGTATGAAGCCATGGTGGCTTCACCTGGTGGAACACTCAAAAACTAATTTTATTAATAATTTTAAGATTTATTGAAGGTGTCCCATCCACATCCCCGGTCTCCCCTATCTAGAAAAGTCTGGAAATTTTAATTTTACTCACAAAGTTGGGGTTAATTGAATTTTTTCCCTAAATTCTAGAAAATCTTTCAAAACACTTGGAAAATTATCAATTTTTAACATTTGTGTCTACTTTTTACTCTGGAAAAGAAAAAAATTGCACCATGTACTAAAAGTATGTTTGATAAAGCAAGAAAATCCTTGGATTGCTAGTGTTATTGGAAAATCTTCAAAATTAATATAACCTGGAACAGTAAGGGGTTTAATTCCAAATTGGAATGGGAACTCTGAATTTGTATTTTGAGAAAAATTTTGATTTTAGTATCTTTCATGTTATGATTTGAACTTATAAATTTTGCCACAATTTATAATTTTTAACCCAGGAATATTTCATGAAAAAATTACTTTTTTAATTGTAACCCTTTAATTGGATGTGTTTCCTTTTTAGCGGATAGAAGTAGGCCAGACATAAGTTTTGCTGTGAACTTGATGTCACTATTTTCAAATGGGTATAATTATCAGCATTGGAAAATTCTAGTAGATATTTTAAATTATGTTTTTTCTACTAAAGATTATGAGATTGATCTTTCTAAAGTTTCTAATTTTGATCTAAATTTTTATTCTGATGCAAACTGGGGGTCACAGCAGATGACTGACCATCATTCAATGAGTGGTTATATAGTTCTTTTTGGAAATGTACCATTTACCTGGAAGTCGAGCAAGCAAAAGTGTATAACTCTTTCTTCCATAGAATCAGAGTTTGTTGCTTTAAGTGAGAACGTAAAAGAATGTATATGGTTTTCTAAAATTATTAAAGAGTTAGAATTGATTCCAGAATGTTATTTTGTAAAACCTAAGGTTTATTGTGATAACGAAGCTGCAATTCATTTTTGTAAAAATACCGTGGAAAACTAAACACATTGATATAAGGTATGAATTTATTAGAAAATTAGTAATTGAAGATGAATGCATTGAAATTTTTCATTTAAGTACTAAAGATAACTTAGCAGATTTCCAAACCAAACCATTAATGTTAGAGAAATGTAAATGTATTTTGATGAGGATTTTCTTGACTTTGAGTAAACTGTAATAATTATTTTGTGATATCGACTGATGGGGCTGATTGTTGGAATTCAAGCTATTTTTGGTTGTTATCGAACTCTTAACCTTTTCATTTTATGTGTAGCTGAGTTGCTACCAATGTTAATTTTTGTAAATAAAAGATGTAAATTGATATTTCTATGTGAACTATATACATGCGTGTTGTCTAAAAGGATGGTGATTTATTGTTACCAGTATCTTAAAATAAACGTCTTCTATTTTTATTAAAGCTGTTGGTTATGATTTTCACTGCATGTTTAAAACTCTGCTTTTGCTTATTTATAATATCCTCATTAAGGTTAAGTTCATAAATATCAGTATACCTGTTTTTAACAGTCAACCATGAGGTAAACTTGTATATAAATTTTCAAAATCGAAAGTATCCACGTATGAAATATCATTGTACTTTAAATGCTTCAGAATTTCTGAATTATTATCAATTATGATATTTTTCTCTTTAATTTATATTAGCACTATTTTGAGTATTTCGAAAAATATTTTTCCTAAAAAGGAATTGTAACAATTTATACTGCAGGTAACAAATCCACGTGTGAAATATCATTGTACTTTAAATGCTTCAGAATTTCTGAATTATTATCAATTATGATATTTTTCTCTTTAATTTTTATTAGCACTATTTTGAGTATTTCGAAAAATATTTTTCCTAAAAAGGAATTGTAACAATTTATACTACACTTGATTTAATCTAAACTTGACAGGTTTTTTTCGTATTTTAAAATTGACGTTCTTTGTTTCACTCGAAATTCCGTGATGGGAACTACTTTGTTAGTGACGTAGTAGGTTCAACTTAAGTTGCTGTCTAGTATAAATGGTTTGATATTTTTTCAAAGTTTTGATTTTTCTAACCTATTGTATCACATCTGGGTTTATCTATATTCTATACTATAACATAAAAAAATAATTGATGATTAAATCATTAGTTCATTGAAAATGAACATGGAAAATACAGGTTAAATCTTTAAACCAAGGGAAACATAAAATATTTCACTCATTTGGAAAATAATTAAATTCAAAAAATATTTTTAAATGTGATTAATTCATAACACTGAAAATTTACCTCTAAACATCCATTACAAAAGTTTAAATTGTAATGTTATTTTTTTTTAGTTTTTTAAAGTTGATTTTTTTATTTTGTGATCTTAATATAATTTAATTATTATTTTTAAAAAATTCTGAAAGAAGGATGTGTTGTTTAAGAAAACATTTATTTTCAATTTTTACACAACATGCACAATGAAAAAAAACTAGAAAAAATATTCTCAGAGTACAAGATCAAAAATATTTACAAAAAAAACAAGTTGCCCAGGAATCGAAATTTTTAACCACTACAACGTGGCTGTTGCTCCTGGTTCACTGCAACTATGCAAAAAAAAATTGCGGACCTGGAAAAAGTTGTAACCTTTCCCGAATTTACCCGAACCTAATGTATTGCACCTAAGGAAACTGGCAGTGGCTTCTCCAAACCAGGTTCGGGCACTTTTTCCAGGTCCGAAAAATTGTAAATGGAAGTAAATGACGTATCATTAATTCATTTTAGTTTGTAACGTCCGGCCATGTGCAAATAATGGAACGTGATGAGGGCAGCTAGTCGATCCTTGAGCTTGCTCTCTTACCTGCTTCCACCTCTGATGCCTAAAGAGAGAAAAAATGTATTGATATAATAAGGCACTATTCTGTCACTTTTCGCAATCCACAACACTATACTCTATTCATTTAGAATTGGCGCTTGAGAAATAGTGCTTTCCCCACTCTAGAAGCATAACCATAGTTACGCTCTTCGAGCAGCTAATAGTAAGCCTTCTTTGTCACTTTAACGAGGATAGTTGCAATGGTAACCGATCGGTGGTGGGGGAAGGAAATATTTTCAAGCGTCAGTTCAAAATGAATAGAGCATAACAGCCACATGGGCGTAGCCAGGATTCCACTTAGGGGAGGCTAGCTGGGTCGACTTTTTTATATTTGTGGAGAACAATTTTAAAACCAGGGCCGTAGTCACAGCATTGTTTCGAGACTGGTTTTTGACCTATAATGATATTAATGTAAAAGTTTTGTGGAAACATTGAGGGTTTTTGAGGTAAAATTTTTTGTAATCTGTCACTAAAGAGTAGTTTTGTGACTCCTTTTTGGACATTGGGGACCATTTAGGTTGCACTCGAGGTGGATCACTCTTTGTATAATCTTCCAAAATTTTCAAATAATCAAGGCAAAAAGCAACATAATGGGGGATTTACAGCACTACTGTAAAAGCGACATTTTCGGTTTGCTGTAACAGCGACGAAAATTTTTTTCAAAAGCACCAATAGGAAGCCTCGAAAACTATCGCTGGGAAAAAATCGCTACGACATCAGCGACGTAATTACGATCACTGGCGGCCATTTTCTTGAGCTGGCGGGAGATCTGGGTTGACTTGATTTCTCTAATAGAAATGCAAAAATTATCTTCTAATTCTAATATCAATATCGTGCTTCCTTGAAATTCAAAGGCTGTTGCATAACCAGAGTTGACCAGAGCGTTCCGATTAATTGAGGAGTAATGAAATCGTAGTCACAGAACATGTGCTGCCATCTAGTTCAAATGAGAAAATTCATCAGTTCTTCAACAGCCAAAAATATTTTTTATCAGCCTCAGTTAATTATTTAGGCTACTTGTGAATACATAGGCTTGATTTTTTGTTTTCAAATGAAAATTTCAATATTCTGTTTGACATAAAGTCACATAGAAAGGGACTAGGAAAAGCACAAGCAATGTGAAGGAAAATCCGGGCCGCCATTCCTGCGGCTGAAAGCGATTCAGAGGGAGTCACTTTTCCCGCCGAGCGATCAAAAAACCTGTCGCTTTTCCCGCTCTCGCTGGCAACGCCATCTTTTGGGAGAAATATCGTTACAGAAAATGTCGCTGATGTCTTTTTTACAGCAGTGGTGTAAATCCCCCATAATAGGTATAATCTTGGAATGGGGGTCAACTCCCTACCCCATTGGATATTGCCATGGGTGAAACCAGGGCTGGTGAATAAGGAAATTTATTTCGGGAGGGGCCTAAAAATATTTTTCAGCCCCTTTCATCCCTATTAATAGGTTGAATGAAGCTTTTCAACACTTTTTTAGGTAGAATTTGTGGCCAAAAAAAACTTATATACGGAAAGGTTCAAGTTTCAAAGGGGAGTCTGGGGGCTCACTCAAATTTTTTTTTGAAATTTGACCCTAAGAAAATGATTTTAAACTTTTTTTTTGGTACACGTAAACCCAAATTTTGACTTACATTTTTAGGTAGAATTTGGATTTTAATGAACTTATACAAAAGAAGTGTGAATAATAAAGGTTTAAATACTAAAGGGGGGCTTGGCTTCCCTCGACCAGAAAATTTGACCCTAATAACATGGTTTCAAACTGTTTTTTTTTACACATAAACCCAAATTTGGACATACATTTTAGGTAGAATTTTGATTTTAATGAACTTAAAAAAAAGTATGAATAATAAAGGCTTAAATACTAAAGGGGAACCTGGGGGCCCTCCTCCAGAAAACTTTTGAAAATTTGACCCTAAAAACAGGGTTTTAACTTAACTAAAAGTAAAGTATAAGTAAATTACTCGGAATTTGGGGGGGCAGCTGCCCCTCCCTGGCTAGGCCCATGAACATATTCACTGTCGTCAGAGTTGGTGTCGAATCCTAGGAAGGATTCCACCAATCAGTCAGTGAAAGGCTAATTTTTCTTTCTTTACCTAAGAGTTTTATGATGGCCTCTACGAGGATACTTCGGGCAGTGGATATCCCCCCCCATATCTTGTGTGGTTAGGTAAGGTCAATTAGCGAACAAAAAAGTTCCCCTTTTCAGCAGGGGACTTTAACTAACCACACAATGAGATGGGAGAGATATCCACTGCCCGATGAGGGTTGTCGAGCCCACCATAAAACTTTAGACGCACTTATACCGTAGACGGAGCCAGCCTGACTGTACTCAAACTGTTACCTTTGCCTCCGTTCCTCTTCTATTTCTGCCCTCTTCTCTGCGGCCCTCCTGCACCTCTGTTTCTGGTTGAAGGTCTCCAATCTCCTCCTGGCCTCCTCCACAGCACTAGTGCTTCTCCTCTCCAACAGGGGCTTCTTTAGGACAAGAGGCTTATTGGAAGCCAGTAGCGCATCCAGTTCGACATTCAGTCTGTGAATGGTGGCCAGCTCCTTCAAGAGCCCGTTTCTTTCACCGGGAGGCTCATAGGGGGACCTAGGGGACGTCCACAAATTACGATAGGTTTCTATACAGGGTGTAACATTATCAATGGACAGTTCAATGTATATTTGAATGAAATAAGTTAAGAACATTGTTTTAACTTAAAACAGATGGTCTCCTGCAAAAGGAAAAGAATGGATCAATTATGCCTAACTATGACCCATTTTACCCCAAGCACAAAATATTGTTACAGAAGACAAAATATTTTATATTTTTCTAAGCTGATTGGCTTGGCTCTTTTATGGAAAAATATTACAAAAGTCTACTGAAATTTAGTACAATATATAAATATTTCGAAGTTGGTAAACCATGTTTTTTCAATGACATCATTTACGGTTCAAATTAAAAAAATTTTCAGTCCTCAAATTCCTAAATCTAAATTTTTGACAGTCAAAAAAGTTGCCAACAGATAAAAGAATATAATACAAAAAATGGGTGAAATTAATTCAATTAAAATTTAATTTATATCGAGTTGATTAAAACTGGCCCATTTTACCTCAACCCACCCTATCATTTTTTGAGGTCTAGGTAGCTAGGAAAAATTTCGGAGGAGATATTGCGATTGGGAATAGGGATGCCAAAAAGTAGATAAATCAATTAAAAAAATTTATTGAATTAAAAAACCTATGAAGTTATGCACTATGAATCACCAGGTATTTAATATATTTACTAAATAAATACAATAATTTATTTAACTAACAGATAAATACGGTTTTGGAGACCTATTTAGGAAACCGAAGAATTTTTCAACACAAAATTTTACCCAAAAACCTTTATGCAAAAAAAACTAACCACTCTAGCAAAAAAATAGGTAAAGAAAAAACTTACGGATGCCACTTTGCCAGCTCCAGCTTTTCTGTATTGAGTTTTGGAACACAGCCTGTAAAGTAAACAGATTGAGTAAGCATATGAATCCATCCATAATCTTACAATTCAACTAGGGTAAAAATCCTTCTCAATTAAACTACCTAGTTTATCTATTCTCTCTATCAAGGAGTAGGTTTTTCTCTTGATCTCATCAGTCTCTCTATTAGATGGATTATCTTGCTTGACCCTCCAGTTTAAAGTTGGCGGACTTAGAGACGAACTCGAAGAAACGTCAGACAAAGAATCGTCAAAAGAAATTGCTGCGGTTTCTCTGAGGTTGACTTGGGCCTGACTTTTATCATGCAGTTCTGACTTTGAAGAATTGCCACAGATTTTAGGGGAATTTAACTTATTTTCTGATGATTTATTAAGATGCTTAAGTTCTGACAGTGAAGATTTACCACAGATTTTAAGGGAATTTAATTTATTTTTTGATAATTTATTGAGCTGCTTTAGTTCTGACTGTGAAGATTTACGACAGATTTTAAGGGAATTTAACTTGTTTTCTGATGATTTATTAAGATGCTTAAATTCTGACTGTGAAGATTTACGACACATTTTAAGGGAATTTAGCTTATTTTTTGATAATTTATTAAGCTGCTTAAGTTTTGACTTTGAAGAATTACCACACATTTTAAGGGAATTAAACTTATTTTCTGATGATTTATAAGGCTGCTTAAGTTCTGACTTTGAAGAATTACCACATATTTTAAGGGAATTTAACTTATTTTCTGATGATTTATAAGGATGTTTCAGTTCTGACTTTGAAGAATTACCACATATTTTAAGGGAATTTAACTTATTTTCTGATGATTTATAAGGCTGTTTCAGTTCTGACTTTGAAGAATTACCACACATTTTAAGGGAATTTAACTTATTTGCTGATGATTTATAAGGCTGCTTAAGTTCTGACTTTGAAGAATTACTACACATTTTAAGGGAATTTAACTTATTTTCTGATGATTTATAAGGCTGCTTAAGTTCTGACTTTGAAGAATTACCACAGATTATAATTGAATTTAACTTATTTTTTGATGATTTATTTGGCTGCTTAAGTTCTGCCTTTGAAGAATTACCACAGATTATAAGGGAATTTAACTTATTTTCTGATGATTTATAAGGCTGCTTAAGTTCTGACTTTGAAAAATTACCACAGATTTTAAGGGAATTTAACTTATTTTCTGATGATTTATTAAGCTGCTTAAGTTCTGACTTTGAAGAATTACCACAGATTTTAAGGGAATTTAACTTATTTTCTGATGATTTATTAAGCTGCTTAAGTTCTGGGGAATTGTCATTCTTTTGCCAAACGAAAAAATCTGCTACAGCATACTGAACGGGCATTTCTCTCGAATCTGTTTCCGTTTGTTCTGAGCTCTCCTTGTTGTTGCAAGAAACAGAGATGGGACCATACAGGTAAGTTCCAGGACATTTTGCCAATACATCTTGCATGACGGAAGAACTATATGATGTATCAATGAAGAGGATAGTAGTTCCATGTTTCAGAATGTTTACTAATTCCTGTAAGAAAAACAATGTTATTAGCCAAAAAGTAGAAGTGTAAATATGCAACTGTTATTGCTTATTTAATTTGTTGCACAGTTAATGACCACTAGCAGATCCAAAGGGGCTTTAGCCTCCTCCCAAAAAAAATTAAAAGCTTATTTGTGTTGTTTTTCCCTATTCATATGTATTTATCAGAGATTAGCAACTTTCACATTCTTAAAAAGCGAAAGAAATTGTTGCTAATGGACCCTTTCTTTTACATCCAGTAGGGATGTCCCACACAATCTGCATTTAGGTAATGTATTAGGTTAGGAATTCTGGTATTTTCTTTACTAAGTATGTTCCTTCAAATTTCTTGAGAGATGACTGAGAGAGGGGAGGGGGTCGAATTTCTTTAGGGTCGAATTTCAAGAAATTTTCTGGAGAAGGACCCAAATAATATGTGAGGCAGAAAGCGAAAAGGGACCTCTTGTCAGCAAAGTCGATTTCGAGAAAAAGCCAAAAAACCGGAAGGTCAAAACTATCGAATTTTTTTTTCTCTCGATTTTATCGATCCTTGGACCCTTTAGAACCGAATTTTAGCTGTTGGAATCATTCCTTAACTGTGAAAAATAACGAGAGGGTAGCATTTTGAAAGTTTAAGGTCGTTTTTCCCGAAATCCACTTATTCTATTAAAACTTTTAATTACTGGCGATTCATCATTTTTTGAGCTACAAGGATGATGATGGTCTTAAAATCTGTACAGATTGAGAAAAAAATAATAACTTGATTTCGACGAACGCCGACAAGAGGTCCCTTTTCGCTTTCCACCTCACATATATTTAAGTCTTGAAAATGTATGTCCAAAATTCAGATATGGTTTGCCACAAGTTGAAAACCAGCTATTTAGACATAAATTTCCCAAAACTTTCTGGGGGAGGACCTCCAAACCCCCTTACATTGTAATTAGAACATGATTATTCAGAACTTCTTTTATATTGGGTTCGTTGAGAAGATTCAATTTGATTTAGAAAATTCTTAGTCTCAACAAAACAAATCCTGGATCCACTACTGTGCTTAACTATTTATCCCTCCTTGTAATTTTATTTTAATAAACATAAATTTTAGAGAGGAGAGAATCACTTCAAAGTGTCATTAAGAAATAGTTTTGAAAAGTATATAATCAATGAACATAAATCTTACCAACAGATAAACAGTATTAACAGCTTCGTTCTTTTCTTCTAAATCAAGAGATTTGAACATGAAAATCAGATTTGATTTTTCCAAACATTTCTTCGCTCCACTTGTCCAGGGCTCAAACACGCTGCCAGCCAACACTGTGGAGGATTCGAGTTTCAAGAAAGGCATGCACTCTAATGCATTCATAGCCCCCGATAAAATGTCAGTCGTCTTCTCCCATCCTGTACACCTTGTCACCATACGAACTCTGATGTCAGACCAGGAAGATAGGCTACGATCCTGAATTGCAAAACCGAAAGCTATATAATCTAAAGCTGGACCAAGACTTAAAGAACAATAAAATGGGTCTGATTCCCAACTTTTTAGCAATTCTTCAGCTTTAGAATACTCCGTTAAAAACCTATTAATGCAACCTTTAATCAGAAGCGTATGGCAAGTGGCATATCGACATAAGTAGGCTCGTCTAAGACAAGTAAGGTTGAAATTAGCAGAAGCTGTAGAAGAAAGTTCGAGGACAGTAAAGGTAGTATAATATTGATTTGCTTCAATGTTGTGAATTTCCTTGTTGTAAACTTCCTTGAAAAGCCACGATAAAAAGTCGATAGTTGTAGGCCGATTATAAGATGATACTTTAATCGTCTTAGATTGGTACATTTTTATTTATTTTGAATTAGTGTTTTAATACTGATTGCTGTTACTTGTTAATTTACTGTTCCATGTGATGCGTACTGATTTGAAAATTAAACTGAATCAGATGTATTATATTTTGAGATATGCAAGCATAATGGCTTTAGTTTTAAACATTCTATGAATCACTTCTTATTTATTACTATGGCAAAGCTCTTCTCTGTATTGAACTGGATGCTAAAACAAAAAGGAAATAATTAAATATTTTAACAGCACTGACTTTAATTGTGTTATTCATAAATTATGTTATACTCAGAGGGGTGACAGGTTTATTAATCAATCTGTGATGAAGGGGGAGAGAAATTCAAGAAATGTGACACAAATCAACAAAAAAGAAAAAAATGTTCTGAAAAATGTCTCCCCTAATGTTTGATGCAAGTTATAAATTCCATTTCGGAACAGCTTTCGTCTACGGGTACGGCGACTTTTAATCCACTTGGAGCTTTTAGAAGACAAGTTGCCATATATCCATACCACGTATCCAAGGGGTTTATCGCCCTTCGCGACTTTCAAAAATCGCCGTACCCGTAGAAGAAAGCTGTTAATAAATGTTCTAGAAAAGACAATGAAAAATATTCAACAAATACAAATATTGTCGACCAGCTACAGGCTCGAAGCCCAACAAGGCTGGTCCATTGTTTATTATTTCACCAATTCCCACTGTCTGTCTCAGATTTAGCTTAAACTCAGTTTTGCTTGAAAGTTTTTTAGCATTTAGCTTACCAGGATTCAATCTTTCGGGTAAAAAAGGGGCAGAGCGTTAATGAAAAATTCAAGAGCCCAAAAACATGTGGCATACAAAACAAAATTGTTTTGAAACGCACTCAAAGCTCAAAAACTCCAAACAAATAAAACACGTTCGTTGTGTGTCTATTCATAGCACTACAATCCTTCTGATGATTGGATGCTAGAGCTGAGCCAGATTCCAAAATAAATTACAAGGACAATTCACAGAGTACTAGAACAGAGAGTCCGTCGCCATCATAGGGCCATATGCAGCTGCCATCGTATATCGAAATAACAGGTTATCAACCTGTTACTTCTGCTACTCGTATCGAGTCACGTGATCAAAAACGACTTCGATACCTCCGGAGGGTCTCGAATATTGGTCACGTGAATCGAAGTGAATGCTGATTGGATGGTAGTTAGCACGTCATCCTTACGTCAGGTGAAGCAAGTCCAATGGGGTCAATTTATCGCCAGATGGCGTTAGTAATACTGGTAGTTCCATTGGTCGACCTGTGAGCGCCGACGTCATGGAGAAAAACGATTGTGACACTGCTGAATCGCTTTTTTCGATTTACGATGGCAGTACGAATATTCGATTTTCGGTTCGATTCGATGGCAGCTGCATGTGGCCCATAGAGTAGTAATACTGAATAGAGAGCGTGCAACCCTACTTTCTGCGAGGGCAAGACCTGGTCACGTGACTAGTGGCAAGATTTTGTCTTAGCCGTAACCGCGTCCCCAGCTCTTCATAGCATTTCAATGGCGAATCCATTAGTCGGATTAACTGTACTACTTTAAATTGTTGTTTTTAATCATTCTTCAGTTTTGATGTACCTATAGATGCAAGGGAAAGCTTCCTAGGATAATATAGTAACGTTTCACAGGTACGTACACTTATATTTTTATTTTTGTTTTGATTATTAAACAGTTTAAAATCTTGTTACTCGAATCACTCACTGAATTTAGTGCTGTATCTTAATTATATTTCGGTATTCGCTTCTGCTATTAAATTTAATTGTTACAACTTGTTTTAAGCTTCATTTAGAAGTAATATGGGTTGCATATGGTTTTGTAATTTGCTTTACAAAGACCTGAAAAGAGTTGACCGCCCGTGTTTAGGTTTGGCGTGATTTTTTGTCGCCAATCAATCGTAAACAAAAAATGTTTCTATTGTATTTGATTCGTGTTTTTATTTAATTATGAAGTGCTTAAACTATTTAATTATTCGTTTTATAAGCATAACTACCCTTTCTGCATTCTTGGATGTGGATGGGTAATATTTAGGAAATATACATCATATTGATGGTTTGTTTTCTTCATAATAGTTCATATATTTTTAAAGAGTAACAGTTAAATAATGGTTGTATTATGGTTTTAGTACAATTTTGGGTACATTACACATAATCTGATTGTAATTTATTAACCTTGGTGAAAGATATCGCATGCTTATCGAGTGTTTGCTTTAGTTGTATTATCATTACATCTTAGATTTAGTACTACTAAGTTTTATTTGTTCTTTAATTTTCCTAGAAGATAGTATTGTAATAGTGGACACATTAGTACGTAGCACACACATTAATATGTACTTTATATTAAAATTTGTTGCCTTTAATGCCATCTAAACCCCCCAACTGGGAATAAAGAACTCGTTAAAATTACTATATCCTTATAAAAACAATGTAGTTCATTGATAACAACTAGTTATATCATCCATTGTTTTATCTGACCCCTCTTTTGGTGACTGCAGTCTAATCCGCGTAATGTTATCACAGTTAATGTTATCAATTGGATAATGTTAACGAAATCAACAGGTCCCGATCATTCCTATTAAATTAAAAGTAAAATACGTCGTTTATTGTGATCAACTATGGATCAACACGATGCTTAATATTATCAAAATTTGTCTATAATATATGCCCTAAAAACACCCGCTTTTGAGTTTTGTAATGAAGGTTAATTACTTTTTTCTGAAACTCAGTATAAGTTCACAGTTATGTTTCTTTGCTTTGACTGTGAGAAAAAGAAATCATTTGAAACTCCCTGTCCTCATACATAGAAAAAAAAGTTAAAGGGGGGGCAAATCCATGCTAGTCATTAAATATCACCATCGGCACCTTGCAAATGTTACTGATAAGAGAATTTGATTTTTTCGTGTTTATTGGAATTCACATGAATTTCAGTGGGAATGTTTCTGAGCCTTTTCTGTGTAAATTTTTGAAAACTAGCGATGATATATCTTGTCTGGAAGTCAAAAGAAAACAAATTTATCAGGGGTGCATCTAGAGAGAAATTAGGGCCGAAAATGGACACTTCACAAAATTCCTACCCTCAACACGGCCCCTTCACAAAATTTCGATCCTCAAAAATGGACTTTAATCAAGCTATATGCACTTGCTAAGTGTAATTTTATTAAAAAACTAGCGCTAAAGCGCTAGACCCGGCTTTGCCCGGGCGCAGTAGCGCTGACGCGCTAAACCCGAGCTTCGCCCGGGTTTTATTTCTTTTTTATAAATATTATCTGGTGCGTTACAGATGGGCTTCGCCAGTCCATTTTTAAAGAAGTATACTGGTGTGTTACAGATGGACTTCGCCAGTTCATTTAAAAAAAAATTTCTGGTGTGTTACAGATGGGCTTCGCCAGTCCAAATGTGGAAATAGTTAAATAAAAGGAGCCATTTTTATGTTTATGCTACAAGAATCGATTTCAATCTGCAACAATCGAGAATATGCCCACAACAATTAAAGTTACATCTTCTGTAATTATATTTACAACAATGTGTTTGCCATGAAGTTAGGCACGAAATATGGGTTTTTGAGCATAAAATGGGCCAAAAGAGTTGTTAGGATGCATCGATTTCAAATTATTTTTATTCAGAAACCTTCCCTGGAGCGAGTAGATCAACGTGGTATAGTTTAATAGTTAATGTAGGTTCGAAAAGTTTAAAACTATAAAGGACATACATACATACATACAAACAAACAGACAGACATTCATTTTTATATATATAGATAAACATATATTTACAGAAATAGGACCATATTTTAGAATGAAATATTTTCACAAAATTCCCAAAAACCGCCCCTGGCAAAAATCCTGGATGCACCCCTGTCTCCTGAAGCGGAATCGCATAGGTATAGTGCTAACACGAATGAAAATACAAAGAAAGCAACTATTTTATTTTTATTACTTGGACTACTTGGAATTTTAAATTTTACCCTAAAAAATTCAAGTAGCCAAGTACATATAGTGTAAAATTGTTTTAAAAACTTGAATTGCGGTTACATAATTTTAATATTAAAGCAAACAATCTAGTTTTACTGTTTGATTCCTTTTATGTGAAATCGCTCATTGTTATCAATCGTTTTAATATCAGACAAATGTGATCTCAAAAAGCAGACTCTACTATTAATTTGGCTTGCCCTCTCACTTCAGCGTTTTACTTAAATTGTCACCAATTTTCATTTTTCTAAAAGCCATCAATTGCACCGTTATGACAAGACAAGTGATAGTATCATAAGTAATATGAAATTTGGGTTTAAAGTCATTACACTGTCTTGTTCAATATCTTTAGAGTATTTTCACAAACAAAACCGTTTTTATCTGGTGTTAATTTCCTTGTTATTTTTTGTGAATTATGTTTGATTTCAGAAGGAAAACAACTATAAACTGGGTGAGGTTTGTTTTTGAATGCTTCTTTGGAACATCCAATAACAAATCTTTCTCGGTGTCGTCAATTGTATCATCATCAGAAGAGTGTCTAACATTTGACATCCCCAACAGCTTGGCAATATTTAGCCTTACAGATGACAGAATATTGAACAGAAATGTTTCTATATTTTGTTCAAAGCTAATTCTAAATTTTTTTGTTTTTATCTGGTTTTAATATTTATTACTTTTGTTGGTTTCTATTAAGACCATTTTATCTATCAGAAAAAAGTGTATATAGTTACAGTGCAAGTTTCTATGTTGGCGAGTTGGTCAATGCCTTAATGAACAGGTAGTACACAAATTTTTTGTACCTTTATATTTTATTTTGTGATGTGAAAACTTTAAGTAGAATGAGTGTGATGTGTTCAAAACTGAAAAAATAAAATATTTTCTAGCAGAAAAGTCCTCTTCATATTTTTTAGCATTGGGAAAATTCCCATTTTAATTTTAATGTTTTTTTATCAATACTGTAATAATTAATCTTTTTATTTTTTATGAATAATGTGATTGTTTAAGGAGATGGAAACTGGATACCTCATGTAAATTTACTAACTTTCAAAAAAAATTTTAGATGACTGCTTCATAAAACTGAGTGAGGTTTTTTCGTGTTTATTTGGAACATCACTTGCAAACTTTTCCCGGTTCACTGATAAATCTTGTATTAATTACATTTGTCTTAATTTCTCTCTCTCTCTCTCTTATTATTTGTAATATTCATTCACCTTTTATTCGTTCATCCCTTTTTTTCAAGAAATTCATTTGTAATTAGATGAAATACACATGACAAATTTCACCAAGTTAAAATTTTTTCAGTTCATATTACCCACTTTAATACATAACCAGATATCAAATATTTTGGCAACTTACATGATGTGGTTTTATGTATCACTTAAAAATAAAAAAAGAACAGAGTAATTTTCATTATTACTCTGATCTTATTCATTATTCAATATGTACTGAAGATTTTTAATATCAAACGTTTGGATTTTAGATATGGTTTACCTGAAATATTTATGAACCAAATTTTAAGCTCTGGGGGAAAATGTAGTGTCATCAACTTGTGTTTCCTTACATAACAAAAAAACTTAAATTTACAGAGGCATAAGCTTTTAATTAAAAAGCACTAGTGCTCTAACAATTATTCCTTGAGTCTTGTCTTATTAATGATTTTTTTAAAAATTGTTTTCTTTCTATGATGGTTTCTGGTTTTTTTTTCTTAAAATAAAAACCATATTTTTATGTTCTTTTAAATTACCAAATTATCTTTTATAAATTAAATTTTTGAGTAAGTTATAAAGAAAGAGAAAGCTTTAATTTGTTAACTATGTATAGTAAAAGATATATTCATTCTAAAGTTTATGAAAAAAAATAATAAAGTAAGCTATAGGGTAATAAAAAGTAGCTATAGGGATTAAAAATAAATCCTCCTGAAATCCCTAACAATGCTTGATAAGATTGGTTAGTCAAAAAATAAAGCTGAGAGGGTATTAATAATTTATAAAAAACCATAGTAACTTCTTGTCTACCAGTATTACATGGGAGATGACAAAATTTGAATTCTTCGAGTATAGAATTCCTTATTTATCTGAAAATTGATCAAAACACACTCTAAATATTTATTTGTCATAGTTCATCCATTATTTAGCTTTAATTTGTAATAATGCTTTTTTGATAAACCATTTTCTTTTCTCTTACCTTATTTTTGTTAAATTATTCAATTTGATTTTATTTTTTAAAAAGAATTCATTTGGATGCACTGAATAAAACGTCTCTCATTGTTTCAAATTTCTTAATAAAATTTTTAAGCAGAATATTTTCTTTACTATTTACAAAATAAAACAGGAAACCTATTTTCCAACAAACACAATCCCATTCCTACACGGACTTAACGACGCGACGTGCAGCCCGGCATTCGTAAGCATGCCAAGACGCCAAGACTCGCGATAAGTTGCCAAAACGGTAGTAGTTTGCCACTAGTCACGTGGTACCATCGTGGGTACGCGCGATCGGAGGAGAAATGCCCCGCTGACTTCCTCTATCTATATTACTACTCTATGGTCGCCATAGGAGCTATTGGAAATCGAAAAGTTGGATGAGTTTGGGGCTATTTTGGCGCTCCGATCGCTTCAACGTCACGAGAGGCGGGACGGAAAAGCCTGATTGGTTGAGAAAAACTTTTTCCTTCTCCTTCGAAATAGAAGATTGCGTGACAGCCAATCACAGGTTTGATCTCTCTGTCAATCATTTAGTTGATCGTGGCGCCCTCAAACCCATCCAACTTTTGAATATATCGTTTTGGACCCTCTGTTAGGATTTTTCTCTGTGGACCAAGGCTAGACTGGATCTGGCAGCGCTCTCTCTTGCATACCAGGCTGTAACATTTCAATCGAGAACAATAGCAAATAGGTTCCCTCGCTAGAGAAAATTCTCGCCGCTAGATGTCGCTGAGTCCCGACTGTTATTTACTCATATTTACTATTGGTTTCAGTTAGAACAGTTGATTGTTTTTGTAATTTCTATTAAAATTTTCATTCTTTCGATGATGTTTTTTTTGTAAATTGAAAGCAGGGACTTCCTTCACCATGCCGTATTGTTGTGTGCCGTTTTGTAAATCAGATAGGAAGAGGGAAAAGATTTCATATCATGAGTTTCCTTTTGACACATCTCTGTCAGCCTTATGGTTGAAAGCAATTTATCTATGAGCAGTATAGAACCGCTGGATTTAAATAAGAACTAATAATATTTTAGTGGATTTTTTCCCTCCATATAGTTTTTATAGCATTTTATTACAATTTTCAACTTTTTATTTTACAGAAATTTCTGAAAATCTAGCCCTGTTCACTTCTAAATATTTGGGTTCCATCACATTAGATATAAATGATCTTATAGCATTATATCTTAAATAAGGTGTTTGATCTTTCTAAAAAGAATCCTTGCTATTTGGTTATAGTCAATTCAAAATACTCTTCTAGTGATTACAGGCTTGTGTGGTGGGAATGAATTAGTCTTTACAATGTAGATCACAGTCTCAAAGATTTAAACAGTACTTTATTTTTATTGAGTATATTTATATTATCAGGCAAGAGAAATTTTTCCAATTTTTATCGGATTTTCCGACTTTTTCAGCTTTCTTAGAATTTTCACTTATTCTGATTTTTCCATAAATTTCTGATTTTTTTTACCGAAAAAGAAATGCAGACGAAGTGTTCAAAAATAAGCTAAAACCTTGATTTTTAGGATAAAATTTGCAAAAATTTTCTGGGAGACCCCAAGACCCTTTTTAAGTTCTTGGAGCTCTATTTTTCAAATCTTGTTTTATATTAAGTTTATTAAGATGCAAATTCTACCCATTAGAAAGTACATTGAACCTACTCATGGGCATATACAGGGCTCGATTATATTACAAAAATATAAAACAGGAACGTTAAACATGTAAACACGCATAAAAGGGCTTAGAGGGAATTCCAAGTCTCCTCCCCCTGTGCAAATATATAACTTTGGGCCTGATAATTATCTATTTTCTAAATTTAAATTTGAAAATAAATGCTTTTTATATTAAAAAGAATTTGCTTTTTCAGTTTTGAGACCCCTTAGCCCAAAGTAAAAAATTTTTTAAGCTGAATACCCATATTTTCAAATCTCGAGCACAGGTGTCTGCACTAAATAAAAGGTTAAAATATGCAGAAAAATCTAATTCCGGCATCATTAATTATTTACAAGAAGCTTTTCCCTTTTAGTGTGAATGAAGGTGTGAAATGTTTCTATGAACTTCTTTAGACTGTTATGACCGTTGATTAAGACTGTTTAACAATTAATTTCCTTAAAAAAGCTTACCCTGTTTTTAACACATTTATAAAAATTTATTTTTGAACCGTTTTATTTAAAAACATTGTTATTTTGTTATCTTATTTTTAAAAATGTATAAAACTTGAACATGTTTAAGAAAAATTAAAAGTTATACTAAAATGTTTGAAAAACATTTCAGTGTGTGAAATAGTCCTTTTTTCATTACATAATGTCTGTTATGTGTATATAAGATTCAATAAAATTTTATTTCACAGAGTACCTCCTATCTTGAGATTTATAGTCATTATTTTAATTTTCTTTCAATATTTAACTATAAAATATAATTTTACGGTTCTAAAACTTTCAGTTGTGTATGAAGTTAATGTCTTTCAGAAACACTCAAATAGTTATTAAATGAGGTTAAATCCTTATTGCCTGTGAGACTAAAAACACGAACAGTCGTTTCGATCTTGTTAAAGGTAAAATATATCCTAAATTAGCTCTTTTCAGGATTTATTTTTATAAAAAATTAATATCTTATCTAAGAATAAAATTACTTATATTTCCGATAATTTTAAAAACATTTATTTAACAAAAATAGTTAAAATACAAAAAATAGCAATGATGAATGTAAACTGTTATGATAATGCGCTCTAATAGGTTTTAAAAATATTATTTACACATTTGAAAATAAAAAATTTCATATTTTTAATTGAATAGGTTAAAATATTTTAATATAATTAAACAATTTCAGTGAAATTGTAATCGTTTTAACTCATAATTTAAATCCGATTCTATCTAAAAATGGTTCTGTTATATTTATTTTGAGAGAAAAAATGCCCTCTGATAAGAAAACTTTCAAGCCTCATTTTCCAAAGCAGACGCAGCACGGAGATAAAAAACGAAACTACTTTTAATTCTCGCTTCCACCACAGGGAGGCGCTGAGTGCCGACGGTTTTCGAACCGATTCTCAGGTCCCAACTTTTGAAGCAAGTGTTATAGCCTGTTCCCCACGCGCACCCCACAGCGCGCAGGATCCAGTTGAGCCTTGCTGTGGACCCTTTAGGCGACTTTAGACCAACCGGTTCGCGACAGCGATTCTGCGACATCCGGTTCGCGACAAAAAAATGACCCGCTTCCCTCAATTGAACAGCGCCATCTTTCGAGAGGTCGCTGAGTTACTGCGGCTGTCGAAATTCCCGAAAACCGCGGAATCGCTGTCGCAAACCGGGTGGTCTAAAGCCGCCTTTTCACTTTAAAACAACGAAGTGTATATTTGGACGGCCAAAACGGTCAGTGGCGCATGCGCTGTAGGCCTCGTGATTACGTAGCAGTCTCGGCGCTTAGTGATTGAAACGCCGAGCTGTAGCCTAGCCGTGGAAATTAGAGTAGAGTTTAGTTGAAAAAAGCCGTCCAAATATACAGTGCCTTAAAACAATGGGTGAGGATCCTAAAAAAATAAATCCAAACTAACTTGTACTGTTCGTTGGATATTTTAGAATAAATAACGCCTTAATAGTTCATTTTAAATTTGTTCTTTTCAAATTAAAATATCTCCAATTTACAGTACTCTATGATTTACAGCCATTTACAGCAATAACCCCCTGTAAAATCTGGCACAATTACGCTATCCAATCACAAGAAGGATTCAAGCCGTCAAGATAGATTGGTTTGTTTGGATACAAATTTGGAATCGGGATATACTAGTTTTGCTTAATTAAGCTTGAAACTCTCATCTTACGATGAAGTGTAAAAGTAAGACAATAGAAAAAACTAAAAAATTTTATTTGTTTTACTTGTAAATGTTCATTTTCCTTATTAAATATGATTTTTTTTCTTAAAAAGTGTTACAAACTCGCGACTCGCGTCAACTCTTAAATAAAACTATACAAGTTACTTTCCATGAGATTTTATCTTTATCCTAGAAATATTCTCAGGAATTTTGAGCTGAATTATAATTTTATCTTTTTTTAAACTATTCCCTCCCTAACATCGTAACGTTTCTCTAAAAAACAGTGTTTAGTAGTAGGTAATCATTCCAAATTAGAATTGGTTTCTGTGACTTGCATGATTCCCACAGGTCAGAAATACCTGGAGAAGTCAGGGAATCTTAAGTCTGCTTAAAAGTCAGGGAAAATTGCATTTTTTTGTCCAAAACCTGGAAAATCTTTAAAACACTAGGAAAATGATCAATTTTTAACATTTGTCTCTAATATAATACTCTGGAAAAGATAAAAAAATATAGTACCATGTATTAAAGTATATGTTTGATAAAGCAACAAATATCCTTGGATTGCTAGGGGTTTTTTTTAGTGGAAAATCTTCAAAATTAACCTTTAAAAGTAAGGGAATTTTAAGGTTCAATTCCGTTAACATTCGTGCTAAAATATCACCAATATCTTTTGAACGCTATGTATTCAAATATCGACACATTTTTCTGATTTTTAATGATAATAAACAATAAACTATACAGTTATTTATCTAATTAATCATTTTAATCTACTAGTTGGAATTTAATTAGCAGGTTTTTTACTTTTTAGTTTCCAAAAGATATTGGCGATATTTTAGTGGGGATGTTAACGGAATTTAACCAATTTTAATTCCAAAAGGGGTCAGGAACACTGGATTTGTATTTCAAAAAAGTTATAATTTTGGTATCTAACATGTTTATGGACTTATAATAAATTTGCTGCAATTTATAATTTTTTGCCCTTGAAACTTTTCATGAAAAAATTAATTTTTTAACTGTAAATTGTAAGAATAATGAAATATTTCTTAATTTTAGCATCCAGTTCATCATCTTGAAGTTGATTCTAAAGCACTCGACCGTAATGAAGACCAATTACAATGAGAATATTTTCAACTCAAAGCTTTGATATTACTCTATATCCCAAAGTTTGATCTTCTCATCTGCAAAATGGACTGTAAAGACTATGAAAAATCACAAATCATAAAATTGACGAAAATGTCTAAATCCATTCAGACCAATTCTATTATTGTAACGTCTTCAGAAAACAGACTGAATACTGATGAAAAGCTAAATGAATTTTTCATGGAAGTTTATGAAAAAGAAATAGAAGTAAACAAAGTAAATGAGTCCGATGTTCTGGATGCTGTTTCAAAGCTTCCTTCTACAATTATACCCACAGCATCTGAGAGATGCTGTTACTTGTATTGCTATGCCACCTGCCATACTTTACTAGTTAAGGACTGCATCACTAGATTTCTGGATGATTACTCTAATTCAGCAGATCTTATCGACAGTTTGAGATCCAAGTTAAACATCACATCCTTAAGTTTTGGCCCTTGTTTAGATTGCATTGCATTTAATTTAGCTTTTTTGGAATATAGCAAAGATCCTACTGTAGTTTCAAATGTTTCCATTATAGTTGCTTACAGTCAAAGTTGGTTAAGGACAATTGAAACTTTATCTGAAGTTTTTCAGGAAGTGAAGACTCCACTGAATATAAACTATCTGACTCATAAAGTTTACCTAAGAGATATGTTTAATGTTAAGGAGCAGCTATTCCTACAAAACTCAAATGTGGCATTGATGTTTCACCCATTTTCCACTAAAGAACACATGGAAAAATATAGATTTCGAATCAGTGTAAGTATTTGAATTTTTCAGCCTATTCCAGAAAAGTGGTGAGTGAATGTTTTAAATGGTTCTTTCTTACGTATTATCCTGTCAACCATGCCGCTTAATCAAAACACGTTATCAAAGCCCATTGGCTTTTTTAATGCTGTACCGCTGAATTAGACGGCCACTGAACAGCCAACAGGGTCATACGTAAGTACCTTTTAAACTTTTGGTACTTGAGGATTAGATGGGCTCAAGTATCAAGTTTTATGCTAAATTGCAAAAATAATTAAATATTAAAATAAAAGTTTATTACATTTTATACCGTTGATCGTACTGCTTAATCTATAATGTTATCAAATCCCATTGACTTTTCTATTGATGTGCCGCTGAATTAAACGGTCTCTGAACGGTCGACGGTATAATACATAAGAACCAAATAAAACACCATTAAAGTATCTTAAATAGCAGTTTCTTCTAATTTTTCCTATACTTTTATGTGCAAGCAATAAAAATGTTGCCAATACAGTCCAGTTGGAGAGATTTGTGCCTGGCTAATCCTAAATTAACCTAGCTTTTCTTTTGTCTATCCCCTTTGAACAATATTACCAGACCTGCCAACTCTCAGGTTTTTGGCCTGAGTCTCAGTTTTTTTCGCTAAAACTCCGGACTCCGGCTTTTCTTACCTTTAATTTTTCTTTCTTTAATTTTGTTACCGTTGTGCAATGATGGCGCTAGCGGGAATCATATTACTCAGAATACGTAAATACGTCAAAAATACGTATTATCTCAGGTTTTTTGAAGTTAACAAGTTGGCAGGTCTGTATTACCAAAATAAAAGCTTATATACCTTGAATAATCACTTATCACATCTGTAATAAAGTCCTCAAAGTTGCTTTCAGACATAATTTTTAAAATTCATGTTGTAATATTACTGATAATGTAATTTTTAATTGTTAGATTAAGAAACACTAATTATCTGATTATTATTAATAATCTTGAATTATTTCTTGAATTACTTCTGCTCTAGTCTAAGTTGGTGTCTGAAAAATTTTAATACCTAAACTAAAGATGGGTTGATTCCCGTAACATTCTGTTTATAAAAAGGGGTCAAAAGTTTGAGGACCTCTGAATTAAGAGATGCTTTGTTACAAAATGCACTGATAATAATTTAATTGAATATCATTCTTCAAAAAATTCAAAGTAGCAATTTTTAAATGACTTGGAAATCTATTTCTAATGTGTGTTTTGTTTTTAGGAATTTATAAAAACTCTCAAAAATGGAGCTCTACTCTTTTCCATCTATCATCCCATCCTGACATCGGAAATGCGAAGCATATTATGTGTACACCAAGGAAGCTTTCTACATGGACCCGTTGTTGTGCATTCGCCAGAGACAGTAATAGAGGTCGCTGGAGATTCTATGAAATCTATTCCTAGTACTTCTTTCCAATTTTTCGTGTGGGTGAAAGGTTTTGACCCATTGGATTCTAAGAGATTATTGCAACCTTTAAATATGCTGAATGAAAATGACTTGCTTACATCCACCAACCATGGAGAACCACCTAAGAAAATTACAATTTTGAGATACGGCCTGAAAGAAGTAAAAATGTTTTATTCTTTCCACGCAGATCGGACGCAGGAATCAAACTCTCTGCTAAAGTCTAAAGGAACTCAAACGGATCTTGTTTAAAAGACTGTTCTGGAAAATAAGCTTAATAAAAATAAATTGGTGACGGATTTTTTCATGGAAGTGTTTAAGAGACAGGTGGCTCAATTCAATGTTCGAGAATCTGTCGATCTTCTTTCAAATGCATTGAAACTTTCCTCATCTGGCGGAAACTTTGATGACCCTAAATCAATATGTGGTTATATGTACTATTATGCCCCCTGTCACACCCTACTGATAAAAGAATGCCTTGTTAGGTTTCTTACTGACTACCCCAACACACAAAACCTTCTTGCAAAATGGAGATCTAAACCCAACAGCTACTGTTCACTAAGTCAAGGCCCTGGCCTAGATTACATTGGTTTCAGTCTGGCAGTGTTGGAAGTCAGCAAGCAGCCTATAGCCAACACACTAGTTCGAATTGTAACAACTCATGATAATTGGAAATGTACTGTCGATATTCTATCAGAAGTGATCCAAAGAGTGAAGACTCCTCTCAACTTAAAATTTGATTTAAAATGTTTCCACCACCAGGATTTATCTGAAGTATGGACATCAAAAACAATCAAGCTTTTTAAGTTCTCATCTATAATTTTTATGTTCAAAACACTGAACTTAATTGAGAATAAGGAATCTGGGAATTGTCCTCTGTCTATTTTGGGGGTAAGTTTATTTTAAAAAAACTACTTTTAGTAATACTCTGAATGGATTTAATTCCTATAATCTAAAATATTAATTGAAAAATTTTAAATGTTTATTTGCACATCAATTTTCTAATCAGTCTTATAGAATTGCAACAATTAATTCAAACATCTAATCACTTTTTATATTAATTTGTAAAAAAACAAGGAATAATATTATTGTTCTCTAAGGGATTGATCTTTTTGGGTAAATTTCCCGAGTATAAAAACTAGTGATGGGCAGGTATCGATACCAAATACTTAAGTACTCGATACCTATAGGTATCGAGTGTATTCGATACCCACAGGCACAGGTATCGAGTGTATTCGATACCCACAAAAGTATCGATACTTTATTCACATATTTCGTTTTAAATTTTTCAATGAAGTAATCTTTATAATACCTACTGTAGATCAAACGCAGCCTGTTTCCGTTTTCATTTTGCAACGCTCAAACCCAAGCCGTTAATCATCCGCGAGAGAAATTTGACGCGGCTAGGTTTTTCCCCCGCCAAATCCTTCGCCTCTATCCACCTCCAGACTCCAGACCCGTATCTACGGGGCTTTTTGATGTATCGCTTTCAGTTTTTGAATATTAGTCTGATTATGGATAGGCCCTAAAAAAATTGTCCCTTCAGGTTCGTTTCCCGACATTGAAAAAAAGTACTCGATACCTGAAAATACTCGATACCTATAAGTATTCGATACCAGAGTATTCGATACCTATGAGTATTCGATACCAAAGTATTCGATACCTAAAATTATCGATTTTGCCCATCACTAATAAAAACCGTATCTTATACAAAATTGGTCTGTCGACCATCGCAGCCCAGTTAGGACTTTGTCTAAACTTTGAGTAATCAATGGGCTAATATAGGAAAGTATTAAAAACATTTTATAGATTTACAATACTTTATGTAATTTTTAAAGAGATACTTTTCAAGCCAAAAATCATTTGTTTTATTTTATTAACTAGGGGTCTCTGCCCCCTGCTCGCTATCGCTCACCAACCCCCGGAACTGCTTCGCTGTTCGTTGAAGATCGCGAAGCGATCTTAGCGAGCAGAGCTCGCTTGTTTCATCTCACTATCCAGTAACTACAAAAATATCAAAATAAAACTGCAACTAAAATATCCTTGTTTTAACTTGTCAATAATTTAATCGAAATGTTTTTTAAAATATCCAGCAAGTCTACTAATTATCATCAACTATCTTAGAGAAAAAGCGTGCCATTAATATCTTTTAAATTTATAAAATGCACAAATATCTAGTGAATCGTTTGAAATAAAAGAAATCAGACTCGCAAAAAAATCGGCTGTTTCTCTAGTGAACAACCAGAAAGAGATGAAAAAATTGAAACTTTGAATCTTAATAATTCTAAAAATAATTCGAATTTTTTAAAAAATGAAATGCCAATCTTTTTATAAAAAATAATTGTATGTGTGTTTAAAATATCATAGTTTTACTGTGATTAGTTTTTCTGTTATAACGAAAAAACCGAAAAAGGGTAAAAAATTTTGAAACTTTAGAATTTAATTACTCCAAAAATAATCGAAATTCGAAAAAAGGGCAACAAGGTGCAAAACTGCATACCTAAGAATATGTGTCTGCAAAAAATCATGTTTCTGCTGTAAATAGATTTTGCTGGAGGCGAACTCGCAGCAGAAAAAAATAATTTTCGACTTTGACATTAAATAACTCCAGAACTAATTATCTAATTAATTATGTTTGGGAACTGAAATGACCATCATGCATTTGTCTACCAATGGTCAAAATTTCATAATATTCCTTCACATAGTTTTTGCGTAGTGATAGTTCAAAGTGTTCAAAAATAAAATTTTCAAAATCAGCGGCGGTGACGGCGGCGGCGGTCACTGTTACTTTTTTTTAATATAGAGGGATTTTTATCTTTTAAATTTTTTAGTTGTAAAAATTTTTAAGGTTTTTTTTAGGAATTGGTTTTTCTAGTTTTTTACGATCATTGAAGATTTTTTAGCCATATAAATCATTAATTCCAACTAATGTTAGTTTAACTTCTTAATGTTTTTTTAGCGAGTTCAATATTTTTGGAAATATTATGAAAGTAATTGCTTAGTTCTGACTACTTAATGCATTAAAAAACTTTTAATTCCATATCTGTAGGGGTCGATCCTGGTTTAATTTTTTATGGGCCATTTTTGTGAGAAATTATATGTTTTTCGGGAAAAAAAATTGCTTTTGTAAAAAAATTGAAGCAGTAATAGCTATATCAGATATTTTGCTTAAGTAGTGATTTTGGGATTATTTTCTTGCAGATAATCAGTAAAGCTCATCTTAATTTTGTGAAAGAGGGGTTTTTATGAATTTGAATTTTGTAAGAAAGGACAGGAAAGGTTGGAAAAGGAAAGGAAGGGGCAGGAAAGGTTGATTGACCCCTGTATATTCTTAAACTCAATGAGGGATGATCTGTATAATTTTTGGGCTGTTTCAATGATTGTAAAAATTTAATTTGGTTCTTCATTGTAGGAGATGGTTAAGTTACTGTCACCTGGAACTATAGTTTTCTTCATGGATTCAGCAGCTAGTTCAGCTGTGATGAGAGAAGCATTGGAAGTCTTTAATGGAACATTTTTATATCCGCCTATGCTAGTGATTTCCAAGAACTTTCAGATAGAAGTCTCCGAAGAGCTGAAAAAATCGATGCAGCTTCCGCCTGCTCAGATTGCTGAGGTAGAATTCTTTGTGTGGGAAAAAATATCAAATCCTCCTCCGACCCCTACTGAATGTCCTCAAGAATCTGGCAAGAAGTTAACAACTAGCAATTCCGAAGGGGAAATCGAGCAAATTTCTGTGGGTGCAGAAAAATCTACAGAAGTACCTAGAAAATCTAAGAGTGCTGCAAATAACTCTTTTGAGCTTGATTCTTCCAAGCCACTAATAGTACCTATAAACAGAAGAAGTACATTTTCTTCTTTGAATTCTGCTTCCACTGAATTCCCTCACGTTTTCAAACCTGTAGCTGCTGAGAATAGTGCAACTAATATCCTATCTGATAACCAGCTTAATGGAATTATGACTGGAATTCCTCCAAACTCAGCTGGTATTCAAATCTCAAATGAGTCAATGGCGTCTAACTCTTCTATTCCTAACAACTACCTTTCAAAACCAGATCAATGTTCTACGGATTCTCCGAGTTCTGCGGAGGAGCTATGGCCAAATGCCACGAATGTGAAACATTTACAAGATTTCTCTTCTTTTTTGGATCTCAGTTTGACTTGCAAAAGAATTGATGTATCAACTCAGGATCGGCCACCAATCATTGATTTTTTAATGTGGCTTTTTATGGAAGTATACGAAAAAGAGATTAAAAAATATAAAGCGAATCAATTTTTATCTCTCACTACTGTCTTTGAACTTTCTTCTTCGACTTTTTCTGCAAATTATAAAGATGCTCACATCAGGTGTGCCTACATGTATCGATATGCCACTTGCCATACACTTTTAATTAAAGGTTGCATTGCTAGGTTCTTGAGTGAGTATTCCGATGCTGGGAAATTACTAAATATTTGGAAAGCCAATCCATTTTTCTGTTCTTTAAGTCTTGGCCCTGGTTTAGATTATATAGCTTTCCGTTTGGCTGTTCTGGAACATACTCAACTGCCATTTCAAATGATCAAAGTTCGAATAGTAACAAGTTGTACTGAATGGAAAAGCGCAGTTGACATTTTATCGGAAGTTATGCAAGTACGCAAAGTTATGCCCGACTTGAAACTTGATTCTTCTAGAGTGTTGAATGGCAGTGTATTCGAGCAGTGGCCATCAAAGGCTAAGAAATATCTCCAAAAATCAAGTCTCATTTTCATGTTTAAATCTCTCAATTTGGAAGTAAAGGAAAGAGATGTCGATACTCGTTTCCTTTTGGTAAGTTTTTAAAAAATATTTGTATTGATTTTTGAATGATTTTAAATTTCTGTAGTTGTGTAGCATGCAGCACTCTTCCATGGAACCCCACTGAATGAGAGCATAGTTAATTTTTTACTACATGATTTCAAATGCTCTGTTGACTGACTGGATCAGAATCTGAGGCAGGCTAGAGGTTGCTCTTATGTGCTTAAAACAAGGTGTCTACAGAACCTGGAAATCTGGGATTTCAGGAAAAAGTCGGTGAATTTCATTAATCTGGAAAAGTCAGGGAAATTCTTAAAAATGTGGTAAAATCGGGGAAATTTCTTGGATGAGATCATTTTGTGCTACCATTTTTCTTCCTCTGAAACCTTGTGAATATTTTTTACTTTTCGTAGCTCAATGAGAAACATATTCTGCATCTCATACTGTGCTTAGACTCAAGCATAACTCAGTCAAAATTAAGTTTTAATATTTCATGTGTATTTTTAATTTTAAATAACAAGTACTAGTATTTTTTTAATTATCTTGTATGCACATAATGGTTCTAAGTACAGAGAAAGTCAGAAAATTAATAAAATTAATTCCCGTTAATCAGGGAAAAGCTGCAAGTTTAGTCCTGGAAATCAGGAAAAAGTCAGGGAATTTATTTTCACAGTTTCTGTAGCCAACCTGTAAAAGGTGTTTTTCTCTAGGAAATAAGTTCTTCAGTTCTGTCTTGAATATAAGAGCTTCTTCTCATTAAATTTTTAATTAAAAAAATAACAATTAACTGTAACAGTGTTGCATTGTTTTTCGGAAACTTAAATCCTGCACTGCTATTTCAAGTAAAAATATTGTTTTCTTTTCAGGAATTGGTGAACGTCTTGAAACCCAGAACTGTCATCCTTTTCATTGATACATTATATAGTTCTTTTGTCATGCAAAATGTATTGGCAAAATGTCCTGGAACTTACCTGTATGGTCCTGTTTTGGTTGCTTGTAACAACATACCCATAGGGAAACCAGAGCAAATGAAAACGGTTTTGGGAGTAATTCCTGTTCAGAGTGATCAAGCACATTTCTTTGTGTGGAAAAAGGATCCCAACACTCTAAATCCCTCAAAAAATCACAGGGAATTGAAACAAAACGGTATTTCTTCAGAAATAAAGTCAAATCGGTTTGAAAGCTCTGGTAGTTCTACAAAATTATTACAACATGAAAAAAGCCCTACCCAATTTCAAAAAGTAGTTTCTTCTCCAAATACTACTAATGTTTCTTTTACTAGTTCATCTCGATGTCCACCGACTTTAAACTGGAGGGTCAAGCAGGAAGATTCACCTCATAAACCAAGTTCATTCAGTGTTAAAGTTGAAAATAAGCATAAGATCAGAGATTATTTAAGTGGTTCTCAAAACTCTGATAGTTTTAAAATGAGCGCTTTATCTGATCAAAGCAGACCTTCATTAGACTCTACCTCATTTTCCCCTAGTGGGAAAGGACCAGATCCCAGAGAAACTGTGAGACCTGTAGATCACAAGTCCTCAATAAAATCAAAAGTGTCTACAGATTCATCCTGCATATTTACAAGTCCTGATATTGTGAATAGCAATTTTAAATGTGGTGTTATTGATTCCATAGCACGTATTATAAAACCAGAAGTGTCTGCAGATTCATCCTGCCTTTTTTCAAATGTTAATGTTAAGAATAGTGATTTTGACTGTGATACCATTGAGTCTATAGCACCTTTTATAAAATCAAAAGCGTCTACAGATTCATCCTGCATTTTTTCAAATGCTAATGTTGATAATAGTGATTTTGACTGTGATACTACTGAGCCTATAGCACCTTTTATAAAATCAAAAGTGTCTACAGGTTCATCCTGCAAACCTGCAAGTTCTTGTGTTTTAGTTAGTGATTTTGAATGCGGTGCTGTTGAACCTTTAACTTCTATTGTAAAATCAAAAGTTCCTATGGATTCATCCTGTAAAGCTTCAGGTGGGAATGTTGTTAATGGTGATTTTGAATGTGGTGCTGTTGACCCTATTGCTTCTATTATCAAATCAGAAGCATGTACAAATTCATCCTGCTTATTTACAAATGCTGATGTTGATAAAAGGGATTTTGAATGTGATGCTGTTGAGCCTATGTCACTTTTTATAAAATCAGAAGTGTCTACGAATTCATCCTGGAAACCTTCTATTGTAAATATATATAGCCATTTTAACTGTGATGCTATTGAGCCTATAGCACCTATTGATTGTGAAAGTACCAGGGAGTCCCATCGCTCTTTTTTGGGTTCTGCTAATTCTGAACCCTCCCTTGTATCAAAACTGTCATCTGAGATTAAGGGGACAAAAGAAATACTCTCCAATAACCAGGTGACTAAAATCAACTCATTGATTGAAAGAATTGATAAACTTGCTAGTTCCATTAAAAACGATGATTACCACGCTCCAAGCAAAATGAGAAAAAAAGAAGAATGTGTGAGCATAATGGAGATAAACAACTTAACAAAGAGAATTAATCAAGTTGTTTCTATTTTAGAGTCAAATATAAGTAATCAAACTCAGAATTCCATTAGCTGATATCTCCAGGCTTCTAATGATGCTATGTTATATTCTAGAAGACTAATCACAAAAACTGATATGCCTAAGCTATGTAAAATTTCAAAGCTTTGTTTTAATTGTGTCTATTAAGGAGGGAAAAGCTTTTTAGAAATGTGATAAAACAGCAATATATTGCTTGAAGAGCCATTAATATGATAAACAAGCATTGTGTATCAGTCATATTTGTGATGTGTCATTGAAAAGTATTAGTCAAGATTTTTAATATATTCTTTATAACAAAAGAAATACAGTTCAGTGGAACTCCTATTATCCGAATCAATTGGGACCAGACCTCATTCGGATAATCAAAAATTCGGATAATTGGATTTTTTTTATAATAATATATTATAGGGTTCTTAGCCAGTCATTACTTGCTTTAGAGAGAATGAACAACCAAGTATCTTAACTTTTCCTAAAATAATCAAACCCAAAATTGGGTTTCCCATAAATCTTTTTTGCAAAAACCACATAAAACGGCATCTTCTAAATATTTGTTTGTTGCTACCTTCACTTCATTCATCTTCGTTTTCAAGCCTGAACAAAGTTTAAAAGTGTAGGTTTGAATTCTGTTAAGCGAATTGGTTAGTCGGAGTTCGGATAATTGGAGTTCTACTGTATATAGTTTTTTAAATTTCATTCCTTGAAGTGCAATCAAATAAATGTTAATTTTGATATACTTATTTGAATTCTAGATTTACTTTTCATTTATTTTAACTTGTTATATATTCTGACCACAAAAGTTTTTTTTAAGCTTGGAGGAAAAGTATCTACCTGTGGACGTGGGAGATATGAGAGGAAGGGAATCTAAATTGTTTTTTTGTTGAATCCAACTACCTCCGATCCATTTACAGGTAGAGTCTTAGGGAACTTACCCATACTACGTGACCCATTTTTTTACCCCCCTCTCTAGTTTTCACGTAGTAATTCATAAATACGGTTTGCCATCATTTTTTGCAAACAGAAAGTTTAAAAAAATCACTTTTGCTTAATTTGTCTAATTTTAATAATTAATTTGGCTTAATTAGTCTTTATTTGGCAAATTTCAATAATTAATTTGTGTTAATTTTGTCGTATTGACTAGAAGAAATTGACTACGTGACGAAATGTGGTACCGAGCGTGGTATTTTGAAGACACCCTCCCTCCCCTGAATGGGTCACGTAGTATGGGTACGTTCCCTTATTATCAGAACAATGGTGAAAGTAAACCCAGAGTGTTTAAACATAACTGATGTTTATAGGCAAGTTGCAGCTCAAAATAGGCAATATCAGTTGGAAAAAGTTTCTGAGATACACAACTATTATTCAGATAATCAAAAAGTAAAATATTTTTATAATGTGCTAGAATGTTTAAAATACTTCAATTTTTATCTCATAAGAAGTAAATTAACTGGATATATTAAGGCCAATATTTCTCTAAGTGGGGCCTTGGTCTCATAGGGGGAGGGCAACTTAAAAATATAGAGGAAAACATCATAAATTTTGGGGACTTTTTAAAGAAACATGCTGCAAATTACTCCTCATTGAAAAAACTGTTGATATATCTCCTAATTTTAAGAATCAAATTACAAAAAAATTATGGAAGAACCCCCATACCCCTTTGTGTAAAACTATGCAAAATATTTAAAAAATTTTATACATCAAATTTCAAATTAAGCCACTAATATTTTCAGTAAAAATTCTTATTAGATATAAATTTATTAACCATTTCTTTTGCTTTGTAGATGAAAAAAATTTTTTGATGTTGCAGGGATTTTTTTTAAATATCAGTTGGAAACTTTTAATACAGTTTAGCCGGGGGGGATTGGATTAGGGCCTGGGTACTGAAGAATTCAAGACCATTTATAATATGGCCTTTCAACTTCTACCTTTGACATAACACTTTAGGGTCAATCCATATCAAGTGATCCAAAGGTGGTCGCTCGACCATTTTATAATCGAATGATTTTTTGTGTGTTGATTCTTATATCATTAGAGAGTCCAAAATCACAAATTTTAATTGTTTATCTTTATTTGAATTTTTATAGCAGCCATCAATGTTTTACAGAACAGCGATTGTAAGGGTTTACGTTAACTAGCGTTATTCCTAAATGGTTTAACTTAAATTCATGGAACAAAAGCCATTTTACTCAGAAAGATACAGGCTTTATGATGGTTGAATCAAATATAAGGGGTATTGAGTCCCAATTAGAAAAAATCCCCCTCAAAGTCGAGCTTTAAAATGGTCATTTTTCACTTTTCAAACGCATATTTTTTTTAAAGGAACTATTATTTTTCTATTTTTTTCTTGAGGAAGGTGTAGTATGCTTCATAAACTTTACTTTTAAAAAAATTTGACTTCGGTATTCGTTTATTTTTAGAGTTATGAACTCTCAAAATCGGATCATTTAAAAAAAATCACCACTTTGACCCCCAATATCTCTGTTGGAACAAAGTTTAAAAATCTGAAATTGTTACTGGTTAAACCTTTCTAGGGTATAATCCTGTTCTATAAGGGCCATCTTTGGTATTTGCTTACAAGTCGAGTTACAGGTCCTCGAAGTTGCCATAAAAACGCTCAATTTAACGGTTTGAAAAGTGCAATTTTAGTTCGAAGGCTCGCCACTTTATTAATTACAATTAGGTTTATTTGATTTCTCATTTCATTTTCTACGGTTTTGATTTCTGACAAAAAATTGAATGAGTGAGGGATTTGCTTGATTTTATACTTTTTTGATGCATTATGGTTTAAAAGTCCCAAATTTCTGATTTTTAAGTTCAAAAATGTGTTTTTAAATAATTTAAAATTCAATTTTATTTTTGTCAAAAAGTCAAAAAAAAATCACGCTGTCAGAAAACGGGCTTCTATTGGATGGGGCATAACAGCGCATGAAAACCATTGGGTTTACTGTTTTCACGTGATCGGAAAACGGGCTTCTATTGGAATTGACCTCACAGCGCATGATTTCTGATTCTAGTGTTTTCGCGCCCAAATAAAAAACGAAATTTCAAAAATTTATATCTCAGAAACTAGGCTACGAAAATACTTGATGTAAACATCATTCTTCATGGTTTTTTATCTACTATTTTAATAAAATTTAATCTCAAAACGTGAGAATACCTAATTGAATCGTTTAATTCTGAAACGTGTCAAACGTCACTTTTTCAAAATTGAGTTATTGGTGTCATGGGATTTTGTAGGGGTACACGCACATTTTAAAGTAGGAATAATAAAAATAACGTGATTTTAAAATAGTTTTCCAGCATGTTAAATTTCAGCTTTAGTGCAGAAACAGGTCGAACGACGTCGCTTGACTGGTTTCTGCACTTACATTGGGGGAATTTTGTTCATGCCGTCTCAAAAGAATTGATCAAAGAATTCATTAGTGCGATCTTCTGATTGACAACAGTCAATGTTGCTTCGGATTCTCAAAAACTTTGGAAAAGCAATTTCGGCACAGACTTTCCCGGAATCAAAGAGATTGTTGTTATTTTTTGTTAAATGTTCAATAGTTATTTTGTGAAGTCCTTTTTTAAGGTTTTTTATGTTCCTTGAAAGGATCACAACATTTCCGGGAAAAAATGTTTTTAATTTTAAAAAATTTTTGTGGTACTTACATGGAACACTGAGTTTCCACAGCTGTTTTCAATTTGCTCTAATTTTAATAACCCTTACAGAATCTAAAGCCACCTCACAGAAATAAAAAAAAGAAAAAAAGCAATGAGAAATCAAATAAATCTAATTGTAATTAATAAAGTGGTGAGCCTTCGAACTAAAATTATACTTTTCAAACCGTTAAATTGAGCGTTTTTATGGCAACTTCGAGGACCTGTAACTCGACTTGTAAGCAAATACCAAAGACGGCCCTTATAGAACAGGATTATACCCTAGAAAGGTTTAACCAGTAACAATTTCAGATTTTTAAACTTTGTTCCAACAGAGATATTGGGGGTCAAAGTGGTGAATTTTTTGAAATGATCCGATTTTAAGAGTTCATAACTCTAAAAATAAACGAATACCGAAGTAAAAATTTTTTTAAAGTAAAGTTTAGGAAGCATACCACCCCTTCCTCAAGAAAAAAATAGAAAAATAATAGTTCCTTTAACAAAAATATGCGTTTGAAAAGTGAAAAATGACCATCTTAAAGCTCGAATTTGAGGGGGATTTTTTCTAATTGGGACTCAATACCCCTTATATTTGATTCAACCATCATAAAGCCTGTATCTTTCTGAGTAAAATGGCTTTTGTTCCATGAATTTAAGTTAAACCATTTAGGAATAACGCTAGTTAACGTAAACCCTTACAATCGCTGTTCTGTAGAACATCGATGGCTGCTATAAAAGTTCAAATAAAGATAAAAAATTAAAATTTGTGGTTTTGGACTCTCTAATGATATAAGAATCAACACACAAAAAATCATTCGATTATAAAATGGTCGAGCGACCAATTTTAGTTTTTCTGGATCACTTGATATGGATTGACCCTTTATGGATTTTATTTTTTGAATTATTACTTTAATGCAGTGTTTCTCAACCTTTTTTGGTCTATGGGGGGCCCCACCAAAGCCTTTCTAATTTTGCTATGTCCCCCCATGTCTTTTCTCCAAAAACCTTCTTGGAAAGTAAATAAAACTTGGTACTTCATGCCCCACCTGGGGGCAATTTGATTGAAAATTTTCCAATTGCCCCCCGGCGGGGCGTGCACCCCACGTTGGGAAACTGCCTTAATGTTAAACAAAATATTTTGAGGTTTAGAACAGTTCTATAAACAGTCTTGAGGAAACGCGAGGAGTTAAAAAGTAAGTATGTAATCCATAGAATTAGCATTTCAAATTCAATAATTTCTCCAAATTTTGACCTCACACATCCGAGTATTTTAACTTAAAATTCATTTTTTTAAAAAGGGCGCGAATAATATAATGTCTCAGGAACGTAACGAGCCGTGCTAAATGCGCATGCGTCACAAAGAAAGGAGATATTTTAATAAGTTTTAAAGGTATTGAAGTCCTGTCCCGCTGGAGCAGTGGTAGCGTGCCTGCATAGCATGCGGCAGTTTCTGGGTTCAATCCCCAGTTATTATTTTATTGTATTTTCCAAAAATAAGTCCAAACACATGCGCATTTAACACGGCTCGTTATTACGCTCCTGAGACAAACGTCGCGAATACGACCCTACGTAACAAAATGAAAATCTAGTACGGTTGTTTATTTTTGGTGTTCTTTGCTACAGCATTAACACGCGTGGAGTATCGAGTCATTCGGGTTTATAAAGTTCTAATTTATTCATTTCCCTAAGCTTTGGTTGTTTTCTCCCTGAGGGCTCAGATCAGAAGTTGGAGGTGGAAAAAATAAACACAAAAGGTGTGCCATCCGTATTTAAAATTATTATTTTCTCCCCACTTTACAGTATGAAATTACTTAAGTTTTGAATCTGGCAAAGTCAGTTTAGCCAATCGGAGAATTGTTTACCAAGTTTAATCTTGTAAATATTGGAATTTTAGTTTTTGTTTGATTAAAAGCTGGAAAGTTTTTATGTATTAGTTTATCACCGAATTGTGAAGGTAAATTAAAAGAAAATAAGATACTATATGTTGTTAGAAAATATTAAAATTACTTATGATTTCTATTACTAGTGATTGCTGTAATTTCTATGGATTATATTATTATTTTTCCTGAAATTCGCCATGTAGTAAATTGTAACACTTACACTTGTGTTTACTCTAGAATCTTTTCTTGCCATTTAAAGGGTTATTGACAAACTATTTACGAATTATTTTATAGAACATTTTGGTTTCACTGATTGTAGTTCGTATTTATTTTAGCAGAATATAATTGGAATTCATAGTAATTCTAAACTTAAGGATATATAAGTACTTAACGATTAACCGGGCGCAAATATCTGCAATTGGACTTAAATATCAACATTTTGCAAATTGCAAATGAAAATATTTAAAGTAATTAAAGCAACAATGCTAGTTGAGGTCATTTAATTTTTATTTCCCTTGATATATTGCTTAAATTCGGCCATTTATCAAAACACTTGGTATTTATGCTCGGCTTTATTTGGTATACCAAGTTTTTGCTATTTATAAATATTTTACCAAATTATATGGAATGAAATATTTGGGTTCCTTGCCACTTGCTTTTTATTGCATCTCCAACTAGGGTTTAGTGATTCATTTTCTAGCAATTTTGTGGATATCAGATTGTAGACTAGAATAGTGGCACTCAGTTGTAAATATAGCACTAAAATTTGCTTTTTAAATCCTAAATTGCATGACTAAGGAAAAATTTCTTTCTTTTAGCATACAATCATCTATCAATTCTATTATCTGTGGTAAATCTTGAGATTGAATTCAAGACATTGGACACAGGTTATTTGAGAAGTATTCTACCTTAAGAGACAGACTGCACTAAGAATATTTTTGACTGAAAGGCTTGAACTCAAGTATTCCAAGGCTTTATTTCATCAGCATTATGGATCATGAAGATGATGAAAAGTCACAAATTATAAATCGGACAAAAATGTCTCAATCTATTCAGACTGACCCCATCACAGCCTCTTTATCGAAAAACAAGTTGGACACAGTTGAACTGCTGACTGAATTTTTCATAGAAGTTTATAAAAAAGAAATGGCAGAGAACAAAGTTAACGAAACCACTGTTCTGGAGACTGTGTCAAATCTTCCTTCTTCGTTTGGACCCAATGCACCAGAAAGATGCTGTTATTTGTATTGTTATGCCACCTGCCACACTTTGATGGTAAAGGACTGCATCACTAGATTTCTGAATGAGTACTCTAACGCTGCAGATCTCGTTGATAGTTGGAAATCCAGTTTAAACATTACGTCCCTGAGTTTAGGTCCTTGTGTAGATTGTATAGCATTTAATTTAGCTGTTCTGGAATTTAGCAAAAGTCCCTTTCTGGTTTCCAATGTTTCCGTTATAACTGCTAGCAGTAAAAAATGGCGGGAGACGATCAATAACTTATCTGAAGTTTTCAAAGTAGTGGAGACTCCAGTGAAAATGAATTATGTGAGTCAGAAAGTTATCCTGAATCTGAGAAAACTATTTCAACCAAGCGGGAAAGATGAATGGATGTTCATACAATGCTCGAATGTGATATTGGTGTTTCAACCATTTACCTTTACTGAAACGAGGAAATATATGTGTCGCATCAATGTAAGTATTTAACTAAAGTGCAACTTGCATGGTTTTTCTAAAAAATATTTAAGCTATTTAGGATTTTTTTACCATTCACCTATTATAAAATCATTGCTGGAATCAAACAAAACATCAGCTGTGCATTTGCAAGTTGCACTGTATTATTATTTTTAAAAAACTAAGTTGTAATTTTTTAAAAGCTTTAAAAATTTAAAGTTACTTAAATAACATCAGATCCAGTTTCTCCAAGGTAAACTATGAAAATCAGATATACACTTATTATGAGAATTAAATAAAATAATTATGATTTTTTTTAATTTCCTTAATTTTCTAATCATTAAAGTTCCATTATAAAGCACTGATATACCATTTAATTGAAATAAATTCTTTCAAAACAATAGAACAATTTTAACTTGACAGCAAACTACTTTAAAATTAATTTTAAAATTTATAAATTATCTTGTCAACCATCAGTTTTAGCTACACAGTTAATAGGCTTTGACTTTTTATTTTTTCAGTGGCACAATCGATGGGATAGTACAGTAGTATACTGATAGTTTTTAAAAATTTCTCTAAACAAATTTAGAATTTTTCCTTTCCTTTTTTTTAGAAATTTCTAAATACCCTGAGAAGTGGAGCACTGGTATTTTCCATCAACTTCCATCCTCAATCGGCTGCAATACAAAAAATAATGAAAGAAATCCCAGGAACCATTCTGTACGGACCCGTTACTGTGTCGTCACAGGAAATAATGGTGGAAGTCTCTGGAAAATCAATGAAATCTGTTTCGAGTACTACTGTTGAGTTCTTAGTGTGGGCAAAAGATTTTGATCCTATAAATAGGTTGCAAAGTCCTGATCAACTTCCTCAATCCTTAACTAGTCCGAATGGAAGTGCTTTGAATGCTCCCAAACCCTCCCAAAGTGTTCACAAATTTCCAAGAAAGGAAGCGATTACGATTCTGAGGAACGGTCTGAGAAAGATCTACAGAACGTCCTATTCTTTTCACGATGACCCATTGCAAGAATCAAATTCTGGTCTGAAGCCTAAGGGTACTCAAACAGATCTCGTATCTGAGGCTGTACTAGAAAATCATCTGAATACAACTAGATTAGTGACTGATTTCTTTATGGAAGTATTTAAAAGGGAAATGGCTCAATTTAATCTCGCAGATTCTATCGATCTCCTTTCGAAAATATTGGAACTTTCCACATCTCACGGAAACTTTGACGACCCTAAGGTTAGGTGCGCTTATATGTACTACTATGCCACCTGTCACACTCTGTTGATCAAAGAATGCGTTACGAGATTTCTCACAGACTACCCTAACACGTCAAGCCTTCTTGCAAAATGGAGATCCAATCCCAAACACTGTTCCTTAAGTCAAGGCCCTGGTCTAGACTACATAGGATTCAGTCTGGCAGTTTCGGAAGTCTGCAAACAGTTGACGGCCGTCACGAAAGCTCGTATCGTAGCTAACCATGCTAACTGGAAGTGCACTGTCGATGTTTTATCCGAGGCTTTGCATAGTGTCAAAACCCCTTTGAATTTGAACTTTGATACAGCAGGTACCGTGCACCAGGATTTTTCCAGTGCATGCTCGCAGAGAATGATCAAGTTTTTGAGGACTTCGTCTGTTGTCTTCATGTTCAAAACGCTAAACTTCAGTGCAACGAATACTAAAAAACATTGCCCACCTGTTATTCTGTGGGTAAGTTCTTATAGTTGAAATGAACTACAAAATCATCCAATTGTTTTTACACAAATTACATTTTGCATAAAATGTTGCATTAAAACAGTTTTATAATTTTACAGCTTGTTTTAGACTAGAAAAGTTGAGTAAAAGGTCTATAAAAACTGGAAAATTGGCGGCTATGGTTACTTGAAAAACTTTAAATTTATTTTTGTGTTTTATTTTGGTTGATGAAAATATAGCATAACATGCTTTCCTCAGCTAAAAATCAATTTTTATCTCATTTTTAAGCTATCATGTTGAAATCAGATGATATTCTCTTAATTGTTGAAGTCAAAGGTTTAATAACAATTGTTCTACTACTAAAGTACTCTTACGGTATCCCCCATGTTATAATAGTTTTTTTTTCAGATTTCTGATACTAAGCATATTTATGTACGAAAAAAATGTGGATATCTATTTATTTACATTTATAGTAGATTTTTAACATACAAAACAGGGAATCACACACATTTTAAACTGTTTAGTAAAACCTTTTATTTATTTTTACTTATTTTTTTAAACTTTATTAATTTTTTACTTAATTTTAAATTAACTGTGAAATTTGTTTTAAAGATGAATGTATTTTTATAGTTGGTCATTTAGAATAGGTGGCTGAAACAGCAGCAAAAACGCTTAATAACACCCAATACGCCCATCACCCAACTTCAGTGACCAATTCTTTTACAGTATTTTATCTACTTATGTTAAGGCTGCCTAGTAATTGCTCAAGAATTTTTTTATGATAATTATAATTGTAACTGCTTCTGATACATTATGCCTTAGCCACCTTACCTATTCTAAATGAACAGACTATAGCAGAAATAGCTCCCATAATTTTTTTTTCAAATAACCCTATTTGGATTTTTTAGCTTTGTGAATAATCAATATAGTCTTATTTCAGCTAAAGCAAGTTAATAAATCCTTTAATTTTGTATGTATGTGTTCTCCAACTAAATAATAAATGTTAATTATTTCTATCATTAGGTTTTTGTATTTTAACGTAGTCATATTACTATGTCAAATGTAAAATATATATCTTTTTTAAAGGAAATATTGAAATGTCTGACTCCTGGAACCGTGATTTTCTTCATGGACTCTGCAACAAGTTCAACTGTTATGAAAGAAGTCTTGCGATATTTTTCCGGAATATTTTTACACCAGCCTACACCCGTGGTTTGCAAGGATCCTCAAATAGTAGTCTCCGAAGAGCTGAAAAAAACGATGCAGCTTCCTCCTGCTCAGAACGCTGAGGTGGAATTCTTCGTGTGGGAAAAAATATCGTACTTTCCACCCAACACTGCATGTCCTCAAAAATCAGATCCACAATCCCTGGAGTTGCAAACTTCATCAGAGTCTACAGGGATAATAGAGCACATGGAAAAATCTACAGAAATACCTAAAAAATCTACAGAAACACCTAAAAAATCTGAAAGCGTTGTGAATAATTCTTTTGGGTTCGATGCTATCAAGCCAATGATGATACCTAAAAACACTTTAAAACACCCGTTTAGTTCTCTGACTGTTGCTGATGCCCAATCTCCCAGTGTGTCAAAAGTACTTGGCTCTTCAACTCCCATCAAAAGTGTGCAAGAATCTGTGAAGTTACCAACTCCATCGATTTCTGCAACAGAGAGGTTTAAAACAGATTCTGTGGATGTTAAAAAACGAGCAGAAACACCTATAAAATCTGAAAGTGTTGCAAACAGTTATTTAGGGACCGATACTTTGAAGACGAAGACGTTATCCATTGATAGCAAAAGTTCTTTAAAGCGCCCTGCATCTCCCGAACTCCCACAAGCTTTGAAAGAAATGAGGTTACTAAGATTACAAATTGCTGAGATTGAGCCAACAAATATCTCGTCTGATAACCAGCTTGACAAAGATAAATCGTCGGTTGGCACCCCTTTGAATTCACCTCAAGCACTCCAAATGTCACAAATCCAAACCTCTTCAACTCCGATAAAAGGTCTTCAAGAATCAGACCAACCATCCACGAGTTTGCAAACTTCATCAAGTTCAATGGAGAGAACTAGGTCAGATTCTGTTGACTCGAAAGGTTCTCCCTTGTCCTCAGGTCCTAAATCTACTGAAAAACTACTCGTCGAAACATCGCCTAAACGTCCGCTCAAAGCCATGGATATTTTGAAATGGCTTTTTATGGAAGCATATAAGAAAGAGATCTATCAACACGGAGAAAACCAATCTTTCCCTCTCTCCACCGTCTTTGAACTTTCTTCGACTTTTCACGCCAGTTACAACGCAACTCGCATCAGGTGCGCCTACATGTACCGGTACGCCACTTGCCACGCAGTTTTGATTAAAGGTTGCGTCGATTCGTTTCTGAGAGAGTGTCCGAAAGCTGAAGAACTGCTGAAAAGTTGGCGATTGAAATCAAACCTGTGCTCTTTGAGTCTTGGTCCCGGTCTGGATTACCTGGCGTTCAGTTTGGCTGTCCTGGAACACACCAAACGACCGATGAGGATCGGCAAGATCGACATCATCACCAAGTGCATTGGATGGAAAAACACTGTCGGCATTTTGTCAGATGTCATGCGAGAAAACGAGACTCTGTCCAACTTGAAATTTGGCTCCTCCACAGTTTTGACAGGCAGTGTGTTCGAGCCTTGGGAATCGGAAGCAATAGATTGCTTGCTGCGCACGAATGTGCTTTTCATGTTTAAGGCATTGGACTTGGATGAAAAAGAAACAAATGTTCATCCTTTTTTTCTTCGGGTGAGATTTTCAACTTTTCGCTTAGACTTTAAATGTTCTTATATGGTCTGTGTTTGATTCCAGACAAACCTTAGTAACTTGTGTTTCTTTGAAATCTTTCACTTGAAATTCTAGTGTTATGTTTTTATTTTTGATTTGTTTACAAGTAAGAGAATAATAATAATTATGACACAATATCTCTGATTAGCATTGAACTGGTTATCCATCCTACTTCTGTCTTATATTTAAGTTAAAAACAATGTTTTTACTGTTCAGCAAGAGTAAACTTTCTTTTTTATTTACTTTGTTTTACCAGTAAATGGAATGCATAGAAACTGACACTATATGTTTATTTTAATCCTAAACTTCCCTCCCTCTAGAAAGTGTATGAATGTAAAACTGATTCATAATATGGTTTTTCACTCATGTAATCAAATACTTCTGGGTCCCTTTGGGTGTGCTGATAATGGCCATATTCACCACTAACCTGACCGGTGATTCACCTTTGTTAACTAGCAGTCAAATTTCTGATTGGCAGTAAGAAGAAAAACTTATTTTCCACCAATCAGAAATTTGACTGATGGCGAACATGGCCATAAGAGAATGATGTCGAAACGGATCATACTTTTTCCTCCTATTATGTCCAGTGGCGGCTCGTGAGTTTATTAACAGGGTGTTCACACCCTTTGTAATATGAATTAAAATTTACACAAGAGCAAGAAAGAGAAGGGATGTTGGACGAATACATAAAGAAAACTTGTTTTCGAACAAATTTATTTATTTCAGGGGAGTTATTTTAAGTTTCCTAAATTTTTCACTGCATGCATTTTTATTTTTTAAATATGCGTTTAATGGAAATAAGCAAAACTTATGATAAAGAAGGCCTTTATTTTTTATAATACCCCTAGCCTATAATATAATACCTCAAAAAAAACTTTTATGCATGATGTCCACTCGTCTAACCTTTTTTGAAGCAAACAAATTTTTCACACTTTCATTAAAATCGTGCATAATACCTAATCATAATTTTTTTTAATTAGGAGCATGACAAGAGCACTGGGTCTGTCTACTCATAGTGCTTGTTATATATGCTTAATAGAACAATTGATTGTGAAAAATACAGGTGATATGTACTCCAACGTCACTTTAAAAAAATAACCAATAACAAAAGAATTAATTATTACAAATTAGCTGACGTGAAAAGTTTAATGATACTTTCAAAAGGTTCTTATCTCGTTTTCCAATCCGGGAAAAAAATCCAGACCACAAAAAAGCAAGCTTAACCTCAAAACCGTAAGCCTCGGCACACAAAATCTGTGCGCACGGGGATCTCCAATGTGTTGCCGTAAGCCCAAATGTTCTCCGGCGAGAGGTCGAGGTTTCTTCCGACTCATTCAGTTTCTTCGCTCACACGTGCGTATAAGGAAAGAAAAATAAGAATGTAGTATTCTCTTTATTTGATAAACACAAAACTTTCGCGTTTCCGGCAATAATTTTTTTGCTGACAGGTGAAAGGGGGGGGGGTAGAAACTTGATTCTGAGTATGAAAAAGAAATTAGGAAGGATTTATGTATTGTTTTCTTTTTATATTTGTGTATCTTTGTATTTGGGTTTATTTCTAATTTTTCACTGGGTGTTCACGTGCTCCTGTGCTCCTATGGACGAGCCGCCACTGATTATGTCACTTAATTTTGTTAAAGAAGAAAGTACATACTCATTAAAATTTCAAAGGAATATTAAATCTTATAAATTGCTTTCTCATTGCCATAGAATATCATGAAACATTTACCTAATTTTCCAAAACCTTTTTATTTTTACACTTCCGTTCGAATCATTTTGTATTTTCTTACAGGAGTTAATAAGCATCCTGAACGTGGGGACTGTCATCTTTTTCATCGACACACCTCACAGTTCAAAGATTATGAAAGACGTACTGTCAAGACATCCTGGAAGTTACCTGTATGGCCCCACTTCCGTTGTCTGTTACAACGCTCCTGTGGGAATCCCAGGGGAACTCAAGAAAGTCCTGGGAGTACTTCCTGTCCAAAGCGCAACCGCGGATTTTTTCGCGTGGCAGAAGCAGTCAAACCTCATCGTTCCCTCCAAAAGTCATCAAAATTTTGAAAGGATTAAAAATTCCGAAACTCGGGGAAAAAATCAACTTCTGTTCCACCATCGAGAAACGAAAGCAATTTCACCCGACAATTCTGCTTCAAGTGTTTGTTCTAGTTTATCCGAAAGTCCACTCGCTTTGAACTGTAGGGTCAACTGGGAAGCCCCATTCAATAAACAGAGTGGATCTAGTGTGCAATTTGGTGATAACAAGATCACAGACCACGTGAATCCTCAAAAATCCAATGAAATAAATCTTTCATCTGATCAAAGCAACTCGCCGTCTAATTCTGGATTCATTTTTTCTAAAAAGGAATTGCATTCTATCGCAACTGTGAGGCCCATAGTTTCAAGTTCTTCAATGAAATTGGTGGACTGTTGTGTTACTGTTGAGGATAATTATTTGGAACTTGATGCTTTTAAGCCGAAGATAGTTGAAGAGAAAAGCACTTCGGAACACCACCCTACTCCCCTAAATTCTGATAGTTCTGAACTCCCCCTGGTGTCAACGAATGGGGCTGGTCTAACAAAAGAAACATTGTCCGGTGATAAACGGGTGGATGAAATCAATTCATTGATTGCCAGAATCGATAGAATTGCTCGATCTATAGAAAAGGATTTTCGTGATTCAGGTCAAGTGAGTACAAAACATGGTTCAGTAAATGCGACAGAGATCAACCTTCTTACAAAGAGTATAAACAGGCTAGTCAGTTCATTGGAATTGAGTATAAGTGACCAAAACCAGACTTTCAAAAACTCATCCAAGCGTGAATGTATAGATGACCCTGTTTGTGAAACACACTGCTGTCCCGGCCACAACAACTGTGATATGACTGGACAAACCTCCAACCCCGTGTCCAATTTTAAGCCTTACGCTAACTGTGTTGACACAGAAGAAGTAACTGACTCGAAATATGGTATAGGAGATATTCTAGATCATTCGAGTTCAGACTGTCTTATTGCATCTAGTCAGTGCCTTGGACAAAGTGATGAAGCCTGTCGTGAGCATCAGCCCTCCGGTCCCAGTATTGTGATACCTCTGGAAAATATTACTCCCGAACTGATGTCTCTCATTCTTAGTTGCACAAAATGAAAAAAAAATTGAGGTTGAGTGATGAAAAGTCTCAAATGTAAGAATGCTCTTTTTTCTAGTCGAAAAAACTGTGATATAACTGAAAAAAATCTATGCACAGGCTAAATTTTATGCCTTCTAATTACAACATTTCAAAGTGAAAATTATTAGAGATTAACTTGAAAATTTAGTGAAGAAACGATTGAGCTTAAAAATATTCTTATCGTGAATCATTCTCTAATCACTGCCTTGGACATAGTAAGTGTTAAAACATACTGTGTGCCTATTATTTTGATACCAATTTATTATTCCTAAAGATTTGCTACCTCAAAATTTTAGTAATGAATAATGAAATGTTATAAGCTTAAAGCTTTATTATAAATTTATTAAGGCAAAAATTATTTAAAAAAAAATTTATATTGAATGTTTGATGTACTTAATATTTATTTATACTTGTTCATAATAAACTTTATTTTTTGTAATTTTTTTCTTCAATTTTTTAGCTTGCTAAGTTTTAAACAATCTAGTTCTTCAGAAATCTTAATTAAGCAGCTGTCCTTAAACTAACCTATATTACTGATTGATGCTTTTTAAAAAAAATATTTGGTACTTTTCCACTAGCCAGGCGCAAATGCCGCCAATTGTGAGCCAAACGAGAGCCAAGTCGCCAAGCAAAGCAAATGGCTAACAGAAAAATTTGACTGAATTCTACATTATTTGGTGATTTTTCGCTTGCGCCCGGCTAACAGAAAAGTACCAAATATTTATTTTTTACTTAATATTTAAAGAAAAAATATTCTGATGATATACAAATAAGCCTTTTGTCAAAGTGTACACAACACAATTGCAATAAACCTGCAGAATTTTTAAATGATTAAGTTTTGTAGTATATTAGGTAATGTTATTTTATTGTCCTTTTTTAAATGGTTAACATTTTAAAAAATAATCACCATAAAAAAGAAAGTGCAACTTATTGATGTTTAGGGAAAATAATCTTGTGCAAATATTAATATCAATTGAAAAACAACGTTTATTTTTACACAATTTATAATTTTTTTTAATTATTTATAAATTGTGTAAAAATAAACGTTGTTTTTCAATTGTTATTGATGTTTGTTTGAATTTATTAAATGGCTTCTCCAATTGGTTTACCAAACTTGTAACGAAAGTTTGATTTTTGCCTAATTTTTTTTCTAGAAGAGCAAGAAAGGGGAAGATAAAAAAACATTCCTTTATTGTTACAAATATTAACTTTAGTATCTAAATTTCATATAAACAGATGCTTGATATTTAGTCCTAATTGTCATTTCTAGTAATCATGTGCATTACATTTAGATTTTAGATTTCCCATTATTGCTAAAACTATATATGTGGCGGCTAGAGTTCGACTACGGTTCGAGTCCCACTGCTATTGTTCTATAATCTCCAGTGTGGTTCGAGTCCCACTTCTAATGTTCTGTAAATTCCAGTGTAATTTATGCAAATGAACTGTTATGAAATTTAGTTCATGGGTGTGGCAACACATCCCCTATCTTATAAAAGGCGATCACTGTTGTTAATAGTTCTTCTTGTCTTATCTTCTTGTTGCCGTGCCGGCACAGCTATAACCTTGATTTTAATGTTCAAATAAACTTGTTGAGTTTTATCCAATCTGCCTTCTTATTTAAGCCACCTTCTGAACATGAGCAAGTGAACCTGATGAACTGCTTAAGCGGTTGGCACAGTGGTGACCCGGACGTGAGTTGAACTGGAAATGAATTTGTTTTAAGCCAGGTAACCCTTCTGATTTTCGCACCGCGTGACACCTCTGGTTCTGATAGGGTTTATTAGTATTAATATTTATTTAGTATGAAATATTGTGCCTTTTTTGAATTTTTTTGGAGCCGTCGTCTGTGAGGTGGTATGTCTCAATCTCCCGAAAAAACCAATGCCCCCGTTCCCAACCCCAATGTCCCGATTGATCAAAATGAAGTCCACGCAGTCGGCTTTAAGCCACCCCAATTTTGGAAATCAAATGTGGTACCATATTTCCACTTTATTGAAGCACAGTTTGCTACCTCCGGCATTAGTGCTGATCAGACGAAGTACTATTGTTTGGTAGCTGCTTTAGATGAGAGCATTCTTTCTCACGTCAGTGATCTCATTTGCTCTCCTCCTGCATCGGGGAAGTATGACGCGTTAAAGAAACGTTTAATCGATCAGTTCTCTGAGTCTGAGACATCGAGACTGCGATTGTTATTGCACGATTTGGAATTGGGGGACAAAAAACCTAGTACCTTATTAAGGGAAATGATTGAATTGGGAAAGGGATTTTCGGATGAGTCTGTGAAAACGCTTTGGTTACAGCGCTTACCGGTGTCGGCTCAGCAAATCCTCAGCGCTTCAAGGGAAGACGTATTGGCGCAGGCTGACATAGCGGACAAAATTTTGGAGGTGTCTAGAGGTGCAGGGGCTTTTGCGATAGATAGAAGGCCTGATAGTGAGGTTTCCGAGTTAGCTCTATTGCGGAAGGAAATTTCGGCGCTGCGCGAGCAGGTCTCGAGAATAGGTAGATCTCGCAATCGCTCGAAATCACGCGGTAGATTTCGCTCGAAGAGCCCGAGGCCAAAGGATGAAGGGGATAGTGAGCTGTGCTGGTATCATGCTCGATACGGCGAGAAGGCTCGTAAATGCAACCCGCCATGTACCTGGAGGGTTTCGGAAAACTAGCCAACCCGACCCTCGCGACGACGGAGGAGGTCGAGTTTAGCGGCAGTCGTCTCTTTGTTTTTGATAAAGTCACCAAGTTACGCTATTTTGTCGACACTGGGGCGGGTGTTTCCGTAATTCCGAAGGATAAATCAAAAAATTTGAAGCCAAATCAAAACGTTAACCTGTATGCTGCAAATGGCTCGCGCATACGAACTTTCGGCATGCAATTCGTAAACGTTGACATTGGATTGCGGCGTAAGTTTCCTTTTAACTTTCTGATTGCGGAAGTCACCCGGCCCATTCTCGGCGCGGATTTCTTACATAAGTTTGGTCTTATTGTAGATGTTAAAAACAAAAGATTAATCGATAAGGAGACAACTCTCAGCATTAAATCAAAAGTTTTCCAGGGTCCTTCTCTTGGGTTGAGTTTGGTGTCTAACGATTCCCCTTACCATGACCTGTTGCAAGAATTTCCCGAGATTCTAAACGCAAACCTATCAACTACCAACGTATTACATACCACTACCCACTGTATCCAGACGACGGGCCCACCCGTTTTTTCTAAGCCTCGTAAATTGTCGCCAGAAAAACTGAAGATCGTTCGACAGGAGTTTGAAAGGTTGCTCGCGGAAGGCATTGTTGTTCCGGCCAACAGCCCTTGGGCCAGCCCAATACATTTGGTTCCCAAAAAAGATAAGTCTTGGCGCGTTTGTGGGGATTTCAGGCGGGTAAACTCTGTCACCGTTCCTGACCGTTACCCGATCCCCCACATCCACGATTTTTCCCACTGCCTTTCGGGGAAAACAGTCTTTTCAAAAATTGACTTAGTTAGGGCGTATTACCAGATTCCTGTCGAGCCATCCGATGTTTCAAAAACAACAGTAACAACCCCTTTCGGTTCTTTTTCGTTCGTTAAAATGCCTTTTGGATTAAGAAATGCAGGGAATACCTTCCAAAGGTTTATGCACGAAGTGCTTAGAGGGCTGGATTTCTGCTTTTCCTACTTGGATGACATATTGATAGTCTCAGAGGACAAGGGATCTCATAAAGATCACTTAAAGCAAATATTTAGCAGGCTGAAGCAGTACGGGTTGGTTATTAACCCTGATAAATGCATCTTTGGTGCTAGTGAGTTAGTGTTCTTGGGTTATCTCATTTCCCCTGCTGGTATAGCACCCGTACCCGAAAAGGTATCAGCCATAGCTAATTTTCCTCGTCCTGAGACTGTGAAGGATCTGAGACGTTTCCTTGCGATGCTTAACTATTACCATCGTTTCATCCCAAGGGCAGCAGAGATCCAGTCCACATTATACGCGTTCATTAACAGCAAAAAAAAGAACGATCAGTCAAAAATTCAATGGCACGAAGAAGCCATTAATGCTTTTGAGGCATGTAGGGAATGTCTGGCGACATCTACTTTGTTAGCTCATCCAGTAATGGATGCAGAAATTTCTCTCATGGTTGACGCTTCTTCGGTCTCTGTCGGAGCTGTGTTGAACCAAGTGGTTGGTGGGAAAGTTCAACCTCTTCAGTATTTCTCCCGGAAACTAAATTCTGCTGAAATTAAATACAGCGCTTATGACCGAGAGTTATTGGCTGCATACTCGGCAGTCAAGCATTTTCGGCATTTTTTAGAAGGTAGAGAATTTGTAATTTTTTCCGACCACAAACCACTTTCGTTCGCATTCCGGCAGAGATCGGACAAGTGCTCACCAAGACAACAGAGACATTTAGAGTACATAGGTCAGTTTACCACCAATATCCAGTATCTACCTGGTGATGAAAATGTGGTTGCTGATGCTCTGTCACGAATTTTCAGTTTAGATTTTCCTAATCAAGTAGATTATAAATTATTAGCTAATAGTCAACTTAATGACCCAGAATTAGAGGTGTTGCGTGGTCCGGGATCAAACCTGGTCATAAAAGATGTTTCGATTCCCGGAACAAATTTAAAAGTTTTTTGTGACGTTTCAACTGGTGTAGATCGGCCGTATATACCAAGAGAGTTTCGTCGTCAAGTATTTGACAGTGTGCACAATCTGGCTCACCCAGGTGTTCGCTCGTCCATCAGAATGGTGAGGTCAAGATTCGTCTGGAAAAATTTACGAGCAGACTGCGCCAAGTGGGCCCGGTCATGTGTGCCGTGCCAAAAGTCAAAAGTTACTAGACATACTAGGTCACCTCTTGGAACTTTCCCCGAGCCGGACGATCGTTTTCGAGTTATTCACATGGACATTGTGGGTCCTCTTCCTCCATCGCGTGGCAATCGTTATTGTCTCACGTGTGTGGACAGATGGACTCGTTGGCCCGAGGCGATCCCAATACCGGATCAGACGGCTGAGACAGTTGCCGAAGCTTTCCTTTCAGTCTGGATCGCCAGGTTTGGATGTCCGCAGACCATCATCACAGACCAGGGAGCACAATTCGAGTCTCAACTTCTCAAGCAGTTTTCGAACCTTTTGGGAGCTGAGAAGTCTCGGACTACCGCTTACCACCCCGCAGCTAACGGCATGGTTGAGCGGTTTCACAGAGGTCTTAAGGCTGCGATTCGCTGTCAAGCCTCCGAGGACTGGGTTGCGAAACTCCCCTTGATCTTGCTTGGTCTGCGCTCCGCCATCCGCGAAGACTTGGACGCCTCGATTACTCAGTTCGTATTCGGCTCGACACCACGCCTGCCCGGTGAGTTCTTCGCAGAGGCTACGGTCACGCCAACACCTCGCCAGCTTCATGACTGCGTCAAGCGGTTCCGGACAGGCATGAACCTCTTGAAGCCTGTTCCTGTGGCACGTCACTCCAGACCAGATGTATTCGTCCACAAGGAACTCGGTACATGCTCTCACGTGTTTGTTCGGGTCGACTCAGTGCGCCGCCCTCTTCAGCCTCCTTACGAGGGTCCATTCAAGATTCTCCGTAGGAATAGGAAGAACCTTCAAATACAGCGTGGTAACCACAAGGTAGCAGTTTCGATTGATCGAGTTAAGCCAGCATTCCTCCTTCAGCCACAGCTTGAGACGGGAAGCTCTCAACATCCCCGGACTGTTCCTGTTCAACCCGCAGAGACTGTTAGTCGTTCCGGAAGGCGAATCCGTTTCAGGATACCCCTTGATCACTGAGGGGGGGTACTGTGGCGGCTAGAGTTCGACTACGGTTCGAGTCCCACTGCTATTGTTCTATAATCTCCAGTGTGGTTCGAGTCCCACTTCTAATGTTCTGTAAATTCCAGTGTAATTTATGCAAATGAACTGTTATGAAATTTAGTACATGGGTGTGGCAACACATCCCCTATCTTATAAAAGGCGATCACTGTTGTTAATAGTTCTTCTTGTCTTATCTTCTTGTTGCCGTGCCGGCACAGCTATAACCTTGATTTTAATGTTCAAATAAACTTGTTGAGTTTTATCCAATCTGCCTTCTTATTTAAGCCACCTTCTGAACATGAGCAAGTGAACCTGATGAACTGCTTAAGCGGTTGGCACATATAAACTCTTGCACCAATTTCTCACCTGATGTTAAATGTTCCTCAGACCCTCCCATGCATATTAAATAGGTTCAATGTACTGGGTGACTATAAAATAGCATACCTAATTTTAAATTATCTACAGACAAAATTACTGGTAAAAAAATCTGAAATTTTGAAGAGATTGTAATTTTTTTAAAACAAACATAGTTTATTTGCCCCTTTATAAATGGGGCTTTATCTAAATTTTTACCTTAGTTTTTTCAGACCGTCACCTGAAGTCTAAAAGTGAATGTTTATTCAAACCATCAAATTAGACACTTAAGAAAAAATAATTTAGTTTGAATTGTAACTCCCATTTGCAAGAATTGTCTGAAATTCAGTCAGTTGCAGTTTTTTGTATAGCAGTTTAACTCTTTAGTACGGCATTGAACCCTTCCGCGGGTGCTTCGGGGGGGGGCGCTAACACCTCAACCGCTTTTAGTAAAAATAATTTCTGCATATTTTCATTAAATTTGGTTCCTTGGGGGAAGGGTTAGGACCCTTCAATGATGAATTGCGTAAAAAAATTAGTAAGAGGAAAAATAGCCAAAAATAAACTAATTTTTAACGATTTTTTAGTTAGTTAATAACCCCTTAAACGTATTTATTTGCTACACATTTTTATATTTTAGAAGCTTTAACCTTAACCGTTGAATTCTAAACGCTATCAAATTACATTGACTGTTCTATAGCTGTATCGCTGAATTGAACTGGTGGTGAACGGTCGACGGGCGTATTACGTAAGTACCAATTGTTTTTAAGAACGTTTTTTAAGTGAGTAAATGCAGTGAGCTGGGTTTTTCAAGGATTGCGAAGCAATCTGAAAGTTGCAGCGTGAAAAGTTTAGGGGGTAAGTGCGGGGCCGGTAAGTGGCAGTAGTTCACTAATGTGAGTACTGTAAAAGAAGCTGTTCAAGTGTTGAAAAAATTTATAGTTATTAGGCTAACAAGGAAACATTCTCAGGATGAACTCACAGAATTGGACGAAAATTTTACAGGGGTTAGTATATGACTCAAAACAGCTTCTGTAAAAAAATTAGCTGCTGAATTACAGTAGAAAAGCTGTAAAAAATTATTGAAAATTATCATATTTAACGCCAAATGTAACCCTACAAGGCGAGAAACGCAGAGAGAACGCCAAATGCTAGAATGAACTGGCCGCGTTTTCTCTGATGCCACTTAAATGAGCGAATAAAAAAAAGTTCAACAAAACAGGAATAAAAATTAATTAAAGAAGGAAAATTAAAATAAATAACGCATGAAGCAATACAAAATTATATGCAAATTAAAAAGAATCCAACATCTATTTAGCATTTAATTTTTAGGAGTTAACTGTTTGCCGCATATTTTTTAAAAATGCATTGGAAACTATATATTTTATGGCACTGTCTAAATACACGAAAGTAACAACTCAACTCTAACAAATTTCGCTAATACTTTAGCACGGGCCAACTTTCGGGGATTTAGACACTTCGAATCAAATTTCTCATTCCATCCGATTGGAAAGTCGCCAAGTGGTGCTAAATGAATGTGTTTGGCAACTCAGAACCCAAATTTCAAATTTAAATAACTTCTCTCCTATTGAAATTCAGCCGCTAATTTTTTCACAGTAAGTGTTTTGAGTCATCTTCTTATGCCTGTAAAATTTTCGTGCATTTCTGTGAGTTCACCCTAAGAACGTTTCCTTGTAAGCAAAAAACAATGGAATCTCACAAGAACTTTCGAATAAAGCTATATCAGCCACACAAACTTATAACTGAGCACAAAATTAATTCAGAAATTATGGGGGGAAAATACTAGTCTGAAAAAGCGAAGTGCGTTTTCCTGCAGTACTCTTTGTCTCTGTAGAACGGGTTCTTCGGCCGAAAGAGTGTTACGGCAGCGAAAACAACTTTAACCCGCTCTCTGAAAGCAAGGAGGGAAAGCAAACAATTATGCGATGGGGTAAACAAGGAAATTCTTTGATCCATAGGAAATATTAAATGTGTCTAAATACTGTAACAAACTAAACTGAAGTTTCTGTAAAAAAAACTGCTTTTTAGTTGCAGATTCCAGACTTTGAAACGACAAATAAAAAGCCTTAATATTCAGTCACAAAATTTGTGTAAATGCAATTATTAGCCTCAAAAACATTATGTATTTAACTTGTTCTACCTATTACTAACAAGTAATTCTTAAAGTTATCTTGGTAAAAAAAGCTTAATAGGATATTTTTTATTAGAAATAAAAGCTTTACAGGATATTTTTTTTATCAGAAAAACATTTTTTTCTCAAAATGGCGGCCATTTTTTAGAAAAATGTTGATCGCAACAATATAACTCAAATCGATTGTTGCAAGAATAATACTGGAATATAATTAACAACAATATAATTCAGTTTTACCTAATGATGAAACAAAGGTATTTTTTCAGTTGTTGCTTGACTTTCAAGGATGTTGCATCTCCCAAAATCGTCTCCGTCAAATACTATTTTTATTTTCTATAATGATCAGTTTAGAGAGCTGGATGATATTAGACGAAGGATATTATATTAGAATATTAGTAAGTTGAATTCTGCGTCACTTAGTTTTAATATTTCATTAATAATATTTGAAGACTGGACTTCAAAAAGAAGCTAAGTGCCAAAAGTAAAAAATATGAGTTAAACCCGAAAAAACAATCTAAGTACCATTGCCAACAACCTATAAAGTCGTCTTAGCGCCACAACAATTATTAATAGTTAAAAGTTAACCCGAAAGATGACTTTTTATGTGTATTCCTATGGAGAATCGAATTTAAAATGATCAATTACAGAAAATTTACTTTTTGGCACTTAGATTGTTTTTGAAGTCCAGTCCTCATTTTAAAAGTCAGAAGTTAACTTTTGACTAAATTCATTTACTTACATATACATCATTACACTTATTTAATTAAACAATATTTTTACCCATCCGTTAGGGATATTTTAATTTACTGTTTACTTTCTATTTTGACTAACTATTAACTGACTATTGTACTACTAGTAGTGAAGAACATATTTCGGAACAATCTTAAATATCATGATCAAGAATACTTCTGTAACTGATATAAGTACTTTTTATTTTTTTGTGAAGAAATAACTTTAAAGTTTTTAACTTTCACCAAAATTCTAGTATTCCAATTTATTTATTCCTTTAATAGCTTTTCTAAGTAAAATAATCCACTAAACTATAACTATAAATTTAAAGTTAAGTAAAAATGTTTTTACACTGTGAGTTTGAAAAAAAATACATCAAATAAAATTTAATGTAATAAAAATACGTTTAAAAATGCAAATTTTAGTCCCGGAGCAACGTTAACCCCTTTTTGTAAAAAAGAAACAATTATATTTTAAAGATTTCCTAAAGTTTGAACGTAGATTAATTTATTAGTCCCATTCATATCAGAGAATGAGGCTCTTCAAATTATAAATTATTCAATTGTACACCCCATAATTAAACGTATAAAAATGTTGGACCAGTCTAAGTTGAAGATAATCTTTTATGCAAAAATGTTGATTTGTATTTACAGTTTTATAGTTCTGATATAATAAAACTGAAATATATAGAAAAGATTTTATATTAGAAAAAATTACTTTCGAGATGGCGACCTAATTTTCAGAAAATGGTATTTACAACAATATAAGTCATCCCCATTGTTGTAAAAAGTATTTTACAACAATGCAATTTAGATACCTTTCATTACAACAAAGATTTTTTTTTCAGTTCCGACTAGACTTTCAAGAGTGACGCGGCTCGAAAAATCAACTCCGCAAAAAACTGATTTCTTTTTTGGAGAAGATTTCATTGTGGAGAGATGGACGACCTCGAAGCAAAAAGGCAATTAACAAAGTAAGTTGATTTTAATGATATATTTATGAGTTTTAATATTGAAAAAACCGAAATCTAGACTACTTTTGGTCTGGTTCATTTGTATCAATGTTATTTAATTGAACAACTAATTCTTTTACCTCTAGTTCACGTTATTTATTCCTTGTATTGACTAATAAATAATTATTTGTGTAATAATTTGATTTGTGTAGTAATATAACCAAATAAGCATAGTTATGGTTTCTCTCTTGAATAAAAACTATATATAAGTTTACTAAACTATATAATTTATTTTCCCCTAAAACTTTCAAGCAACTTTAAATGTAAAAAAAAATTAATTAAATTCATTCATTGTTCTTTATTATGCCTTAATTTCTCTTAATGTATTTATAGGAATTAATTTTTAGTCGTTTATTGGTGCGTATTTATATTTTAAAATTGATATTTCTGTATTCGTATTCATTACTATGGATTTCTTTTTTATTGCTTTTAATTCCAATTTTGCTGCAAACCAAATATTTATGTTTTAGGTGTTTAACACCAAATGTTTATTTTTTACCAGTTTTTCCTCAATAATCCAAGTATAAAGAAATTAAAAATATTCCTTATACATAGCTTGTGACTCAGTTACAAAATTTGGTCAAAATTTCAATTATGAGGTTTTATAATAAAAATGATGATTATACCCCTTTATAATGATGCAAAGGTTTTAAACTTTTACCAATTTTGAGGATTTCAGAACCATAGATAGTTTTACTAAAGGGTAGCTTTCAATCTTTAAACGACTTTTTCTTAAAACAAGGTTTTTATCATTCAAAACCGCCTAATGATTTTAGGGGTCAGTTGTAGCCATATTCAGTAATATATGTTTAACACCTCTAACTCCATGCATATGGGCTTTAAAATATATTTATTACAAAATGCTTACAATGCAAAGAAAATATATAAACTTGGGTTATTTTTTCGATAAAACAGAATACTATATAACAATAAGATGAAAAACATTTAAAAATTTCGGAAAGAAACTTTCAAACAATGAATCATAACAATGAAAAAACAGTTAAAATTCCATCACATTTTGCTGCAACAATTGAAACCACCAAAAAAAGATTTTTACAAAACTCTCATATGAACATTATTTGCATCCTGAATTTGGTGTTAAGATTTTTTTGTGAGTAGTAGTAAGTACAGTTTTTAAGCATATTTCCGAATTTTTCCATCAGGTGAAATCCTTGTGAGCAGGACAGGAGATAATGCTGCGAATGCCGCTAAGAATGGACGCAACTCTGCCACCTGCTTAAGTGGAAAGAAAGACACCATTAGAGTAAGTTATCGTTTATCTTGACACTAGTCGACATGTTGGTTTCCTAACAAAAAACCAAATAATTAATTTTGTTACTAATTCTCTTATTCAAATATCTGTTAGTAAAAAAAGTAAAGTAAAATTTAATGAATGTTTAAGGGGTTTTAGTCTGTCTGAAACACGGATGTGTTATCTCATTTATATGATAGTATTTTCTCTCTATTCTAAAAAAAGTTTTTGGTGAACGGTTTCCAGAGAAAGGCTCTTTAATTATTGAACCATATCGAAATTAATTGTAAACATAGAGGTATGTTTTGTCTCTTATTTTTTTCAATTGCTTAAACGGTATTGTTTAACAAGTCTGGGTTTAAACAAAATTATGAATGATAAACACTAGGCATATTATACTAACGAGAAGAATAATGGTTTTTGTTTGATCTGAATATAACAATTAGAATTGATAAACAATTAGAATTAGTTATTTTTATAATCATAGATTAAAAATAATTAAAAATTAATAATTTTATAAGTTCGAGTTAATATATATTTTAACTTTTAAGGGAGATTCATTCATGGAGAGGATTTGGTGACGTACTTTGGAAACTTGGTTGACGTTTTTTCTGTAAATTGTTTAATTGTTTTATAAAGTGAATTAAGTTTAGCGAGTTGGAATTGGTGGGAATTTCGAAGCAATTCCAAATGGTCCTGCGTCAGCAGTTTACGAGGGTTGGTGAGCGATACTACTAACTACTCTCTTTTCCCAAGAAGACAGGTGTCAGGAAATCTCGTGATCGCTTTCATTCGAGTCAGGGGGCATGGGGATGAACGATAGAGAGAGGCGGGGTACTCGCTCACCTTCGGGTGGATTATGTCTCCGGTCGCGAACTACTCTCTTTTCCCAAGAAGACAGGTGTCAGGAAATCTCGTGATCGCTTTCATTCGAGTCAGGGGGCATGGGGATGAACGATAGAGAGAGGCGGGGTACTCGCTCACCTTCGGGTGGGTTATGTCTCCGGTCGCGAACTACTCTCTTTTCCCAAGAAGACAGGTGTCAGGAAATCTCGTGATCGCTTTCATTCGAGTCAGGGGGCATGGGGATGAACGATAGAGAGAGGCGGGGTACTCGCTCACCTTCGGGTGGGTTATGTCTCCGGTCGCGAACTACTCTCTTTTCCCAAGAAGACAGGTGTCAGGAAATCTCGTGATCGCTTTCATTCGAGTCAGGGGGCATGGGGATGAACGATAGAGAGAGGCGGGGTACTCGCTCACCTTCGGGTGGGTTATGTCTCCGGTCGCGAACTACTCTCTTTTCCCAAGAAGACAGGTGTCAGGAAATCTCGTGATCGCTTTCATTCGAGTCAGGGGGCATGGGGATGAACGATAGAGAGAGGCGGGGTACTCGCTCACCTTCGGGTGGGTTATGTCTCCGGTCGCGAACTACTCTCTTTTCCCAAGAAGACAGGTGTCAGGAAATCTCGTGATCGCTTTCATTCGAGTCAGGGGGCATGGGGATGAACGATAGAGAGAGGCGGGGTACTCGCTCACCTTCGGGTGGGTTATGTCTCCGGTCGCGAACTACTCTCTTTTCCCAAGAAGACAGGTGTCAGGAAATCTCGTGATCGCTTTCATTCGAGTCAGGGCGCATGGGGATGAACGATAGAGAGAGGCGGGGTACTCGTTCATCTTCGGGTGGGTTATGTCTCCGGTCGCGAACTACTCTCTTTTCCCAAGAAGACAGGTGTCAGGAAATCTCGTGATCGCTTTCATTCGAGTCAGGGGGCATGGGGATGAACGATAGAGAGAGGCGGGGTACTCGCTCACCTTCGGGTGGGTTATGTCTCCGGTCGCGAACTACTCTCTTTTCCCAAGAAGACAGGTGTCAGGAAATCTCGTGATCGCTTTCATTCGAGTCAGGGCGCATGGGGATGAACGATAGAGAGAGGCGGGGTACTCGTTCATCTTCGGGTGGGTTATGTCTCCGGTCGCGAACTACTCTCTTTTCCCAAGAAGACAGGTGTCAGGAAATCTCGTGATCGCTTTCATTCGAGTCAGGGGGCATGGGGATGAACGATAGAGAGAGGCGGGGTACTCGCTCACCTTCGGGTGGGTTATGTCTCCGGTCGCGAACTACTCTCTTTTCCCAAGAAGACAGGTGTCAGGAAATCTCGTGATCGCTTTCATTCGAGTCAGGGGGCATGGGGATGAATGATAGAGAGAGGCGGGGTACTCGCTCACCTTCGGGTGGGTTATGTCTCCGGTCGCGAACTACTCTCTTTTCCCAAGAAGACAGGTGTCAGGAAATCTCGTGATCGCTTTCATTCGAGTCAGGGGGCATGGGGATGAACGATAGAGAGAGGCGGGGTACTCGCTCACCTTCGGGTGGGTTATGTCTCCGGTCGCGAACTACTCTCTTTTCCCAAGAAGACAGGTGTCAGGAAATCTCGTGATCGCTTTCATTCGAGTCAGGGGGCATGGGGATGAACGATAGAGAGAGGCGGGGTACTCGCTCACCTTCGGGTGGGTTATGTCTCCGGTCGCGAACTACTCTCTTTTCCCAAGAAGACAGGTGTCAGGAAATCTCGTGATCGCTTTCATTCGAGTCAGGGGGCATGGGGATGAACGATAGAGAGAGGCGGGGTACTCGTTTACCTCCGGGTGGGTTATGTCTCCGGTCGCGAACTACTCTCTTTTCCCAAGAAGAAAGGTGTCAGGAAATCTCGTGATCGCTTTCATTCGAGTCAGGGGGCATGGGGATGAACGATAGAGAGAGGCGGGGTACTCGCTCACCTTCGGGTGGGTTATGTCTCCGGTCGCGAACTACTCTCTTTTCCCAAGAAGACAGGTGTCAGGAAATCTCGTGATCGCTTTCATTCGAGTCAGGGGGCATGGGGATGAACGATAGAGAGAGGCGGGGTACTCGCTCACCTTCGGGTGGGTTATGTCTCCGGTCGCGAACTACTCTCTTTTCCCAAGAAGACAGGTGTCAGGAAATCTCGTGATCGCTTTCATTCGAGTCAGGGGGCATGGGGATGAACGATAGAGAGAGGCGGGGTACTCGTTCACCTTCGGGTGGGTTATGTCTCCGGTCGCGAACTACTCTCTTTTCCCAAGAAGACAGGTGTCAGGAAATCTCGTGATCGCTTTCATTCGAGTCAGGGGGCATGGGGATGAACGATAGAGAGAGGCGGGGTACTCGCTCACCTTCGGGTGGGTTATGTCTCCGGTCGCGAACTACTCTCTTTTCCCAAGAAGACAGGTGTCAGGAAATCTCGTGATCGCTTTCATTCGAGTCAGGGGGCATGGGGATGAACGATAGAGAGAGGCGGGGTACTCGTTTACCTCCGGGTGGGTTATGTCTCCGGTCGCGAACTACTCTCTTTTCCCAAGAAGAAAGGTGTCAGGAAATCTCGTGATCGCTTTCATTCGAGTCAGGGGGCATGGGGATGAACGATAGAGAGAGGCGGGGTACTCGCTCACCTTCGGGTGGGTTATGTCTCCGGTCGCGAACTACTCTCTTTTCCCAAGAAGAAAGGTGTCAGGAAATCTCGTGATCGCTTTCATTCGAGTCAGGGGGCATGGGGATGAACGATAGAGAGAGGCGGGGTACTCGCTCACCTTCGGGTGGGTTATGTCTCCGGTCGCGAACTACTCTCTTTTCCCAAGAAGACAGGTGTCAGGAAATCTCGTGATCGCTTTCATTCGAGTCAGGGGGCATGGGGATGAACGATAGAGAGAGGCGGGGTACTCGCTCACCTTCGGGTGGGTTATGTCTCCGGTCGCGAACTACTCTCTTTTCCCAAGAAGACAGGTGTCAGGAAATCTCGTGATCGCTTTCATTCGAGTCAGGGGGCATGGGGATGAACGATAGAGAGAGGCGGGGTACTCGCTCACCTTCGGGTGGGTTATGTCTCCGGTCACGAACTACTCTCTTTTCCCAAGAAGACAGGTGTCAGGAAATCTCGTGATCGCTTTCATTCGAGTCAGGGGGCATGGGGATGAACGATAGAGAGAGGCGGGGTACTCGTTCACCTTCGGGTGGGTTATGTCTCCGGTCGCGAACTACTCTCTTTTCCCAAGAAGACAGGTGTCAGGAAATCTCGTGATCGCTTTCATTCGAGTCAGGGGGCATGGGGATGAACGATAGAGAGAGGCGGGGTACTCGCTCACCTTCGGGTGGGTTATGTCTCCGGTCGCGAACTACTCTCTTTTCCCAAGAAGACAGGTGTCAGGAAATCTCGTGATCGCTTTCATTCGAGTCAGGGGGCATGGGGATGAACGATAGAGAGAGGCGGGGTACTCGTTTACCTCCGGGTGGGTTATGTCTCCGGTCGCGAACTACTCTCTTTTCCCAAGAAGAAAGGTGTCAGGAAATCTCGTGATCGCTTTCATTCGAGTCAGGGGGCATGGGGATGAACGATAGAGAGAGGCGGGGTACTCGCTCACCTTCGGGTGGGTTATGTCTCCGGTCGCGAACTACTCTCTTTTCCCAAGAAGAAAGGTGTCAGGAAATCTCGTGATCGCTTTCATTCGAGTCAGGGGGCATGGGGATGAACGATAGAGAGAGGCGGGGTACTCGCTCACCTTCGGGTGGGTTATGTCTCCGGTCGCGAACTACTCTCTTTTCCCAAGAAGACAGGTGTCAGGAAATCTCGTGATCGCTTTCATTCGAGTCAGGGGGCATGGGGATGAACGATAGAGAGAGGCGGGGTACTCGCTCACCTTCGGGTGGGTTATGTCTCCGGTCGCGAACTACTCTCTTTTCCCAAGAAGACAGGTGTCAGGAAATCTCGTGATCGCTTTCATTCGAGTCAGGGGGCATGGGGATGAACGATAGAGAGAGGCGGGGTACTCGCTCACCTTCGGGTGGGTTATGTCTCCGGTCGCGAACTACTCTCTTTTCCCAAGAAGACAGGTGTCAGGAAATCTCGTGATCGCTTTCATTCGAGTCAGGGGGCATGGGGATGAACGATAGAGAGAGGCGGGGTACTCGTTCACCTTCGGGTGGGTTATGTCTCCGGTCGCGAACTACTCTCTTTTCCCAAGAAGACAGGTGTCAGGAAATCTCGTGATCGCTTTCATTCGAGTCAGGGGGCATGGGGATGAACGATAGAGAGAGGCGGGGTACTCGCTCACCTTCGGGTGGGTTATGTCTCCGGTCGCGAACTACTCTCTTTTCCCAAGAAGACAGGTGTCAGGAAATCTCGTGATCGCTTTCATTCGAGTCAGGGGGCATGGGGATGAACGATAGAGAGAGGCGGGGTACTCGTTTACCTCCGGGTGGGTTATGTCTCCGGTCGCGAACTACTCTCTTTTCCCAAGAAGAAAGGTGTCAGGAAATCTCGTGATCGCTTTCATTCGAGTCAGGGGGCATGGGGATGAACGATAGAGAGAGGCGGGGTACTCGCTCACCTTCGGGTGGGTTATGTCTCCGGTCGCGAACTACTCTCTTTTCCCAAGAAGACAGGTGTCAGGAAATCTCGTGATCGCTTTCATTCGAGTCAGGGGGCATGGGGATGAACGATAGAGAGAGGCGGGGTACTCGTTTACCTCCGGGTGGGTTATGTCTCCGGTCGCGAACTACTCTCTTTTCCCAAGAAGAAAGGTGTCAGGAAATCTCGTGATCGCTTTCATTCGAGTCAGGGGGCATGGGGATGAACGATAGAGAGAGGCGGGGTACTCGCTCACCTTCGGGTGGGTTATGTCTCCGGTCGCGAACTACTCTCTTTTCCCAAGAAGACAGGTGTCAGGAAATCTCGTGATCGCTTTCATTCGAGTCAGGGGGCATGGGGATGAACGATAGAGAGAGGCGGGGTACTCGTTTACCTCCGGGTGGGTTATGTCTCCGGTCGCGAACTACTCTCTTTTCCCAAGAAGAAAGGTGTCAGGAAATCTCGTGATCGCTTTCATTCGAGTCAGGGGGCATGGGGATGAACGATAGAGAGAGGCGGGGTACTCGCTCACCTTCGGGTGGGTTATGTCTCCGGTCGCGAACTACTCTCTTTTCCCAAGAAGAAAGGTGTCAGGAAATCTCGTGATCGCTTTCATTCGAGTCAGGGGGCATGGGGATGAACGATAGAGAGAGGCGGGGTACTCGCTCACCTTCGGGTGGGTTATGTCTCCGGTCGCGAACTACTCTCTTTTCCCAAGAAGACAGGTGTCAGGAAATCTCGTGATCGCTTTCATTCGAGTCAGGGGGCATGGGGATGAACGATAGAGAGAGGCGGGGTACTCGCTCACCTTCGGGTGGGTTATGTCTCCGGTCGCGAACTACTCTCTTTTCCCAAGAAGACAGGTGTCAGGAAATCTCGTGATCGCTTTCATTCGAGTCAGGGGGCATGGGGATGAACGATAGAGAGAGGCGGGGTACTCGCTCACCTTCGGGTGGGTTATGTCTCCGGTCGCGAACTACTCTCTTTTCCCAAGAAGACAGGTGTCAGGAAATCTCGTGATCGCTTTCATTCGAGTCAGGGGGCATGGGGATGAACGATAGAGAGAGGCGGGGTACTCGTTCACCTTCGGGTGGGTTATGTCTCCGGTCGCGAACTACTCTCTTTTCCCAAGAAGACAGGTGTCAGGAAATCTCGTGATCGCTTTCATTCGAGTCAGGGGGCATGGGGATGAACGATAGAGAGAGGCGGGGTACTCGCTCACCTTCGGGTGGGTTATGTCTCCGGTCGCGAACTACTCTCTTTTCCCAAGAAGACAGGTGTCAGGAAATCTCGTGATCGCTTTCATTCGAGTCAGGGGGCATGGGGATGAACGATAGAGAGAGGCGGGGTACTCGTTTACCTCCGGGTGGGTTATGTCTCCGGTCGCGAACTACTCTCTTTTCCCAAGAAGAAAGGTGTCAGGAAATCTCGTGATCGCTTTCATTCGAGTCAGGGGGCATGGGGATGAACGATAGAGAGAGGCGGGGTACTCGCTCACCTTCGGGTGGGTTATGTCTCCGGTCGCGAACTACTCTCTTTTCCCAAGAAGAAAGGTGTCAGGAAATCTCGTGATCGCTTTCATTCGAGTCAGGGGGCATGGGGATGAACGATAGAGAGAGGCGGGGTACTCGCTCACCTTCGGGTGGGTTATGTCTCCGGTCGCGAACTACTCTCTTTTCCCAAGAAGACAGGTGTCAGGAAATCTCGTGATCGCTTTCATTCGAGTCAGGGGGCATGGGGATGAACGATAGAGAGAGGCGGGGTACTCGCTCACCTTCGGGTGGGTTATGTCTCCGGTCGCGAACTACTCTCTTTTCCCAAGAAGACAGGTGTCAGGAAATCTCGTGATCGCTTTCATTCGAGTCAGGGGGCATGGGGATGAACGATAGAGAGAGGCGGGGTACTCGCTTACCTTCGGGTGGGTTATGTCTCCGGTCGCGAACTACTCTCTTTTCCCAAGAAGACAGGTGTCAGGAAATCTCGTGATCGCTTTCATTCGAGTCAGGGGGCATGGGGATGAACGATAGAGAGAGGCGGGGTACTCGTTCACCTTCGGGTGGGTTATGTCTCCGGTCGCGAACTACTCTCTTTTCCCAAGAAGACAGGTGTCAGGAAATCTCGTGATCGCTTTCATTCGAGTCAGGGGGCATGGGGATGAACGATAGAGAGAGGCGGGGTACTCGCTCACCTTCGGGTGGGTTATGTCTCCGGTCGCGAACTACTCTCTTTTCCCAAGAAGACAGGTGTCAGGAAATCTCGTGATCGCTTTCATTCGAGTCAGGGGGCATGGGGATGAACGATAGAGAGAGGCGGGGTACTCGTTTACCTCCGGGTGGGTTATGTCTCCGGTCGCGAACTACTCTCTTTTCCCAAGAAGAAAGGTGTCAGGAAATCTCGTGATCGCTTTCATTCGAGTCAGGGGGCATGGGGATGAACGATAGAGAGAGGCGGGGTACTCGCTCACCTTCGGGTGGGTTATGTCTCCGGTCGCGAACTACTCTCTTTTCCCAAGAAGAAAGGTGTCAGGAAATCTCGTGATCGCTTTCATTCGAGTCAGGGGGCATGGGGATGAACGATAGAGAGAGGCGGGGTACTCGCTCACCTTCGGGTGGGTTATGTCTCCGGTCGCGAACTACTCTCTTTTCCCAAGAAGAAAGGTGTCAGGAAATCTCGTGATCGCTTTCATTCGAGTCAGGGGGCATGGGGATGAACGATAGAGAGAGGCGGGGTACTCGTTCACCTTCGGGTGGGTTATGTCTCCGGTCGCGAACTACTCTCTTTTCCCAAGAAGACAGGTGTCAGGAAATCTCGTGATCGCTTTCATTCGAGTCAGGGGGCATGGGGATGAACGATAGAGAGAGGCGGGGTACTCGCTCACCTTCGGGTGGGTTATGTCTCCGGTCGCGAACTACTCTCTTTTCCCAAGAAGACAGGTGTCAGGAAATCTCGTGATCGCTTTCATTCGAGTCAGGGGGCATGGGGATGAACGATAGAGAGAGGCGGGGTACTCGCTCACCTTCGGGTGGGTTATGTCTCCGGTCGCGAACTACTCTCTTTTCCCAAGAAGACAGGTGTCAGGAAATCTCGTGATCGCTTTCATTCGAGAAGGCCTGAGATTAACATGTAACGCAATACAAAATTTGTTTTGGTTATGACTGAAAAAGTTATGTATGTGAACTTTCTGAGTGAGACCCTTTTGAATAATAGTCTATTTCTAACATATAATGGAAGTAACACTTAATTTTTATTTCATGGATATCTTCCGAGAGGTTTTATACCTAAAGATTTGTTCGCACAATAACTGATGATTGGCAATCTTTCGGAACACTATATGGGGAATCAGGAAACTGCTTGTCGCATGGAGAGGCTGTATCAAAAAGGACAACATACTTCCAAAATGGGCATCCCTCCCCCGATTGTAAGTATGTACTGCGATATCTTTCACAAATATGCTAATCAATTTTTACATTTGATGTCTTATGTTACGCTGTTTTACTATTCTTTCAGGGGACGTAGAAGAGACTGAGAAATTCATGGATCTCTCTTAGGTTCAACGACTGGGACTTTTCCCCCATTCTACAGTTCTTTTCCTTGGAAGGGGATTGACCCACCCTGGGGCTAGGAAAAAAAGAAGACAAACCCCGAATTTGGACATCACTCCCCGAAAATAAGTACAAATTAAGTAAGTTTAACACATTAATAAATACCGTAAAAGTGTCCCTTTATTAATATTCTAATATAATTCTTGAATTGTTCAATCATTATCGGACAATGAAAGGTGAAATTTGTTTTTAGTGGTTAATTTTTCAATCTACTCATATATTGTTTCATTTTTATTATAAACATTTTTGATGATTTATTATTTAAGTAGTATATATTGGAATTTTATATTTTTTTTGTTTATAATCTACCCTTTGATTTTGGGTTTAGAATCAAGAATACTATGGTATCTAAGCAATATTTTTACCTCGGCAAGTATTGTGATTTGGATAAAAAATGTGTTGAGATGTTTTAAGACTTTTGTGTAAAAGCTAACTATATGCTACTAAACTATTATTATTATTATTATTATTATTATTATTATTATTATTATTATTATTATTATTATTATTTTATATACTGAATATTAATATTCTAATACTATATTATGCATAATCAATCAATCAGTTCAATCATTATTGGCTTAGAAAAACAAAACTTTATTCCAGTGGTTGAAGTAAATTTTCTTTATATTTTTTTAACTTTACCTTTAAAAAAATTTAAAATTTTTATTTTAGTTAGCGTCTTACAAAAATATGTAAAAATAAGTTGTCATAGATATTTTTTAAAATTTCATACAGATTGGTACCTTTAAGATGTTTAACGTAAGTCTTTGTCATAACATGGTAATAATTCCCTTTTTTTCGATCCAGGTTCTCAAGTCCAAGAAAAAAAAAGAATTGCATATTGATCATGATGAATTGTAAGAAAATAAATCAATACCAAGGTACTACATTCAAAATATCTTTGCTCTGAAACCCCTCACGAAATGAATATACTGTGGTTTAAACAAGTTTGATTTTGTTGTAGGTTTAAAAATATTTTTCCAAATAAAATGGATTTGTTTCAAAGTATATGTCTTTTCTAGTTATAAGCTGCTTCATTTCACACATTGTAGAAGCTAAAAATCCCTTTTTTATCTAACAATTTCTTAATTACCTTCTGAACATGTTTTCAGGTGCTTGCCCATCAGGATTGGATTGTTGGGTTTATTTTACTGATTTAACGCAAACTCGCATCAATCAGCAGGCCTGACAAGAGGGAAGGCGGGGTTTACAATCCCCGGGACCCAGAAATTTTCATATTGAGTACTTAGGGGAATCTCATTTTGAATGTTTGAAAATATTTTTTTTCACCTGGAAGGCCAAAAAGTAGAAAATTCTCAATTTTCTTTTCAAAAAAATTTTGTGGGGTACCCTAGACCCCCAAAAGAATTCATTCCAAGAAGGAGAATGTGATAATTTTTCAGTAAAATTTCATGCATAGGATAAATCATCATTAAAGGGAATAACTTCATTTTGGAAAAAGCCCATCAATGGGTGGGTCAAAAATGAGTAAAAAATTTTCTGGAGGTTCTCCCAGACCCTCGTTAGTCTTGTTACAAAGAAAACAAAATTTTTAAGTTCATCAAAATTAAAATCTTGCCTCGAAATATTCTAAAAACTACATTAAGCCTGGATCATTTACTAACGGATGGTAAACATGGGTGGAGGTACTTCAGAAAATTTTTGCTCCCTCCCTCGAAATGAATATGTCACTTGGGGGCCAGCTTCTCAACTTAGTCCCCTGGGCCCGGCTTGTCTCACGGCAGTCCTGTCTATCAAAGTTCCTATGGTTTGTTGGTTCATGCCATTTCTTCATTTCTTCTTCAGAGGGCCCCGGGTTTGATTTCCGACACCGCTGAAGACCCACCGAGTATATGCGGAGGACGTGCTCATTAAATATGTGGGTTCGAAAGTCCTGTGGTCGGTCGAAGCAGTTTGCCATGCCATGGGTCCAGGTCTTCTGGAGACTTTTTCCTTCCCCTTCAGAAACATGGCGAAATTGTGGAGGTGGTTCATTAGATAGATGATGGCGGCCATTCATGGACCTCACTTTCTCAGGAGCCGCACCCCCTTTGCCTTAAATCCTGTACGCTTTGCGGTGGAGCTTGGATATTCCAAGTGGCATAATGGTCAGGGTGTCAACTCGAAAAGTGTGCATTGGAGTGTCGGAGTGTGTATGGAATTTTATAACTGTTTCTGATAGAGTTGATGGTGTGTAGATATCAGAACCTATTGATGCCACTCTGCAAATATTGAGCATTTTTTATAAATCAAGATGTCGTCCAAAATGGCCTCCATTGAAAACAGCAACAACAGGCAAGCTTTCATCACTTCTAGGAGGGCAACAGACCACTGCGGGGCATTGAGCCCCAAACTTCTTACATAAAAATGGCCCAGATATTTAATCTCTTAAATAAGTTATTATCAAGGGATAGTGTTTGTCCGTTTGTCTAGTTTTATAAAAAAAACTAGATCGATGTATTTACGATTTTCTTGACGATTTTATTCACTCGAGATCGCTGCCATAACCTTCTGATATAAGCCCCGCCTACTGAGCCTAGCTACTACCTATCTGCATTATTGAATTTTACTACAATTCAAAAGAAGGATCTGGCAATTCTGTAAAGACCGCGAAATTGTGTTTTGTTTACGATTAATGTTTAGTTCGTAAGTTTTTTAAATTTGTAGTTTAATATAATTTTAATTTAGAATTATCATGGGAATTCTAGGATTAGCCAAGTTAATTGCTGACCAAGCACCCTCATCTGTGAAGGAGAATGAAATTAAGAATTATTTTGGTTTGTATGCGAATCATTCTTCCCCGTGTTCTATAAAGCGTTTTTTGCTTTTTTTCATGTAATAAATTCGTTCTCATTTTATTCATTTACAACGGACCTAGACCTCATTATTTTGAAGTATATTTAATTTGTTATAATAAAACTTTATAAGTTAAGAAAAACTCTAAATCCTCCTTAAAAAAAGGTGTATTTGTTTTTTGTATCAAAATATCTTGCATGTGTGTTGTCCTTGCTATTTACTCAAAATAATGTGTACCGAACTACGTTTTAAGTATTTACTTTAGTATTGGCCTTGGAACAGCTTTCGTCTACGGGTACGGCGACATTTGAAAGTCGCCAAGTTCACTTGGCGCCTTTAAAGGGCGCCAAGTGAACCTAGCGATCTCAGTACATGAAAATGAAACTAGAAAACAAATACGAAGAAAAATCTAAATTTATGCAAAAACAACCATTTAAAAATACAAATAAAATCACAGAAATAAAATACAGAAAATCACAAATTTATAGGAACTAAAAAATCAAAATAGATATTAAAACTACTAGAAAAAAACAAATGATATCACTAATTATCACAATTATAAGACAGGAATATTAAAAATTCAGAAATAAAACACTATTATTTCTCATGCAAGTTTGAGAACGGACCAGTTCTCAAACACGATCGTTTTGTTTCGTTTCTTCTAAATAAATGGGCCGTACTGAATTTTGTTGATGTACTTAGGCTGACGAAACATACGATGCAAGAGTAGACGTTCAAAACACATTTTAATGACAGATTCGGGACTATTTACATTGAGAAACTTACCAACTTCTTCTTTACAAATACTTCTTTCTTTGAATTTTTAAACATAATAAAAAAACTTTTGTCTTGTCTCACGCATCTACATTGTTGCCACTCTTTTAACAACAAAAGTCTACAAAAATAGTAAAAATACACAAATAAATAAATTAAACCACAAAATTTTATACTTTTAATTGGAAAAACTCGATAAATGTCCATTTAAAAGCTCTATCGGCTAAGAAAACACCAAAATAAAATCAAATAGTTTATTTTCAAGCGTTTATTTTCCTTTAATTCATTATTTTTTCCTTTAAATTAAAAATATTTATGAAATAACTGATAGGACACTGTTCACTAGACTTAAAAATTTACTAGGATTTTTATTACGTTGAAACTAAAACTTTAGGGTTGCAATTGACTAGGGTTGCCGGATTTAAACGTTAATCACTATTGGCGACTTTTAAATGTCGCCGTACCCGTAGACGAAAGCTGTACCTTGGCCTTTTTAGCAAAACATTTTTGTTCATTTAGGTACTGATCAGCCAACAATAGTAAAAGGGTCACGTGATTTTTACAGACTTTGCACGGCCGGTAGTTAGGTAACCGGTGATAGTTGGGGTCTTGCTTCTATATACAAGCAAACGTCTCTTCCTCTTTCGATCAACTGCCCCTCAACTTTCACCTGTCTTCCCTCCGAAATACTTAGTTCCCCAGCGTTGTCAAAATCACGTGACCCTTTTCTATCGTTGGTTCAGCAGTAGTAACTGTGGAAACGGCTTTTATAAAGAGTCCCCCAGTTGCCATAAGTAACAATCAGGGGTCTGTTTAGAAGAAATTTGGGTCTGTTTTCGGATCCTTCACAAAATGTGTCTTGGTGCAAACGGACCTTTCACAAAGTATTTTAACCTTAAAAACGGACCCTTCACAAAGTATTTTGGCCTATAAATGGACACTATTTTTCACAATACTGAAAGTTTGTGATCTTATTTCACAAAAACAGGCTCCTGGCTGAAAAGAACTATTTTAACACTAACTAAAATTCACAAAATTATGAGTAGATTTTCACAATTTTTACAAAACCGGACCCTTCACAAAAAGTCTGGAATGACCCCTGGTAACCACAACTCCCACAGCAACATGATTAAGTGTTGTCAGCATTGAGATCTAAAAGTGCTATTAGTTAGATCTCTAAGAATTATCTTCTAATTACTACAGTAAAATCCCGTTATAACGAACTTTGCGGGACCGTAAAATTTTCTCATTGTAATGGGAATTTTGTTATAACCGTACCATTGCTAATTCAAATAAAGGTTGGGGACTTTTGTAATAACAGGATTTTTTTGTTGTAACGGGATTTCACTGTATTATTCTAGGATCTAATAATAATTAGATCACTATGGTGAGAAGTCATAATTTGAGCTGTGGGTAAACATGACGGCTGGAAGACTTTCCAAAGCTGTACCAAACTGTGTTGTTTTTGTGTAATTCAGGTTAGTAGCTATTATTTCAGGGGTTTTTCTTTTATAGGTAGAAAAATAGCTGTAGATGCTTCTATGTGCATATATCAGTTTTTAATAGCTGTTCGACAAGAAGGAAACATGTTAACAAATAGTGAAGGAGAAACAACTAGGTATTTAATGTTTTAAAATTTTTAATCATTTTTTGTGTTACCGAATTGGTACCTCCCAAAAAACCTAGACAGACCTGAAAGCTTTAACTTTGCTTTATTATTTAGTGTAGTCCTAATTATACTTTTGTTTATTTCTTTAAAATTTCAGTCATCTCCTTGGGTTATTCTATCGAACTATCCGAATGATTGAAAATGGAATCAAACCTGTGTATGTGTTTGACGGAAAGCCCCCTCAAATGAAGTCATCTGAAGTAAGTTTCAACTTAATTTTTAGAGTAAATTCTCGAATATTGCTTAGGGCCTGCTCAAACATTGCGTAAGCACCTGTAGTCTGTTCGTCTGGAATTGGCGCCTGAGAAATAGTGCTTTCCCCCTCTCCAAAAGCGTAGGTGTTGATAGTTGCCATGGTTACTGATTCGGTGATGGGGGAAGGAAATATTTATAGGCGCCTACTCATAATGAATAGAGTATAAAAGAGGAAGAGGGTTTGCTATTTGCTTATTTTTCTTATTAAAACGAAAGGGGGGTGTTAATAACACTTACGTAAGATGTTACAAACATCATATTTTTGAAAATCTCCTGTTCATTGCTTTAATAACTTCAGAATTTAACCAAAAATAAATTTTACAAAAAATGACTAGAAAAAATTTCAAGTATACTATTTTTGACTTTTTTTTGGGGTGGAAGGGATATTTCCTATGTGTAATCATAAAGAGAATAAAAAATGACCAAAAACATACTTAAGCAATATTTGAATAACCCCTTATGATAAATTAGAAATAAGTATCTGTCTAAATTTCGATGAATGAAAAATTATATAGTGCTGCAAAATAATTCCTACATATCATTTATAATCTATAGATATTATCATTTACCTTCAAATATTTGGCATCGTGAGAAGCTGACAAATCTTTAATACAACCATTTTTTTCTTTTATTAATCATTTTTGTATTGAATTTTAATGACAGAATAAACTCATAATTTATATGCCCTTTAAAAATTTTCTTCTAAAGAGTTCTTAAAATTAAAAAAATATTCAAATATTAGTTCTGTCTTATCCTTAGCTTTCTTTTATATCTTTTTACTTTGTAAGAAAGCATGGTTTATTTTAAAATTTGGCTTGCTATTTATCCGATAATGATAATAAACTAATCATTATAAAAATATTTAGTTTATTTTTACTCTTAGAGGAGGGTCTTATACTTATTGGGATCGTAGAGGTTGTGCATAATTTTTATTTTTGAAGTTTTCAGAAACCAATAATCCTTACACTAACTTTGAGAGTACTTTTCAATTAAATTCTTATTTTTCTTCTGATATTTTTTTCAGCTTGAAAAGAGGCAGGAAAGGAGAGCAGAAGCTCAGAAAAGTTTAGAAAAGGCTGAAGAAGAAGGTGTGGGAATTATTATTTTTCTCTGTCCTGTTAAATTTTGAATTTGATGCTTGTTTTTTCAGACTTCATGCTTTTTTATTCTCTTCAGGTACGGTCGAAGACGTGAATAAGTTCAGCAGACGGCTAGTCAAAGTCACCAAGCAGCACAATGACGAATGTAAAGAGCTCCTGCGGTTAATGGGTGTCCCTTATGTTGAGGTATGGATCAAGGGGGTTACTTTCAAATCCAAATAACAGTTGGTTGAATAGAGGGTCTACTGTATAATATAGACAGTTTTTAATGTTTTAAGTTGTCTTTTTATTATGATGGAGTTAAGTAAGTTGATTTATATCACTACTCTAACAATCTTAGTAATGTCAGTATTTTTCAATAATTATAGATTTTTTACTATTCAAGAGTTCTTATGTATTATAATTAATACCAGGGTTGCTGATTTTTTTGATTTTTTTAAAAAAATCAAAAAAATCGGATTTATTTGATTTAAATCAGACTTTTTTGATTTAAATCGGATTTTTTTGATTTAAATGAATTACTAGTCCTGAACTTCCTGAAACTGGTTAATGATATACTGAACTGGTTATTGAAATTTCAATGTGATAAAACAATTTAGCATTACTAAATATCTCAATTATGATCTATTTTATGCATTAATTAATCAAATTAATTAAGGGAAACAGTTCACTGCCATCTCACCAACAATATGCCTATCCTAAAAGAGTGAATGAATAATTGTACCACCAGTTACTAAAAATCTTTATCCTTCTTTCTTAATATTAAGTTTGGAAAATAAATTGTGACTATGATTACTAAAACAATGCCTAATTTTTGTATAAAAATTAAAATAAATTTGAATTACATTGATTCAGTTAAAATAATTTACTCAAGGTAATACAGGTTTATTTCTTTAAAATAATAATTTGTACAGACCACATAGAAAAGGGCTTTCTCTGGCTAAAATTCCATCTGGTTTTGTAATATAAGAAAAATTATTTCGGAAAACATGACTAAAATCATAAAAACAATCTTTCAATAAAAATCATCAACTTATAATCGTATTTTTAAAATTTTATACTAGGTAAAAAAATTATTTAATTCTTGTTTAGTTAATTACAATTATTGATTTCAAACCTTGCTATTAACCCTTTTTTGTCAAAAACATTTTTGTCATTGGTAGTAAAATTTGTTCTTGATATTGCAGGCTATTTTATGTAGAAGTAACTTAAACCTATCTCTCCCAGTTAATATCTAGAAGAGTTTTTAAAAAATGTAAGCAAATAATCTTGCAAACCATTTTTAAAGCATACAACTACTTAATTTTTTTATTTAAATTGTGCTACTTTAAAATTTTTGATTTAAATCAATGATTTTTTAAAAAAAATCAAGTGATTTAAATCGTGATTTAAGTCATGATTTAAATCAAGTTTATTTAAATCAAGCAACCCTGATTAATACTACTTGTGCAATACTATACTATCATTACTTCTACATCAAAAACATCAATAAATGTTTTCAACACAGAGGGGAAAGCAGTTACTCAAATTTAGAAAACCTATTGGAAATTTAGTTTGTCAAGTCTGTTACGGTGCACAATATTTATTTAGACTACTTTCAAAATTATTTCTAAATGGAACAACCTTTTAAATTTTGATTCCATGATGAAACGAGTTCATCTTAATTGATTTGTGTAAATAAAGTACCCTTAACTCCAGGGATATTAAATTTTAAACACTTAGTATTTAAATCACTTGTATTCAACACATTTAAAGAACATTGTTTAAAACATGTATTTTTGTAGCAAGTTGCTCACTTTTTTTATGCAACGAACACACCGTTTTCATTTGGTGATAATCCAGTGTTTATAAAATTGCTATATCAAGTACAAGAATTAAGTACAAACCACACCAAATCCCAATGACAAAGTTGGTACATTGCCTGATAGAGAGCATGATTCTGTGATGAAAATTTACAAATATCATTTGAAAGGAAAGACTTTTGATTTCAGAAAATAAAGCTGTGTTCACCAAATTTCAATTTCTTAAATCAAATTAAATATTTTTTAATTATGTGGGGGTTCATTTTTGTGTTGAGGCTTAAAAAATAAAACTAGTTTAAAACAAAAAAAACTTTTATGAAGTTTTTTCTCCCACCCTGACATCGTCTAATATATCTCAATTGTGTTTTCAGGCCCCCTGTGAAGCCGAGGCCCAGTGCGCTGCTCTAGTCAAGGCAGGAAAAGTGTATGCGACTGCCACTGAGGATATGGATGGGTTGACGTTCGGTTCAACGGTCCTCTTGAGACACATGACCTTCAGTGAAGCCAGGTGAGATCAATGCCCCTCTTAAGGTGGTTGCCTACCTATGGAGGCTTTTTTTAATAATTAAAATGTTGAACTAATTTGTGATTTATTCATTAAATGCGTCTAAAAACTATGAATAATATAAAAATACTTAAATAATAATTTAAATTTTCATATTATTGAAGAACTTATGCATAAAAATCACAAAAAAACAGCCTTTCCGCAAAACATCATAACTCAAATTTATATGAAGATATTTTTGTTTTGTAAACTTTATTATCCTCTTAAAAACATATTTTAGGAGGCCTACTATTTTTATGTCTAAATTATTTTAATATTAAAAGTTATAGCACTTAACTTGAAAAATAAAAAAAGACCCACCATATTTCAGTAAAGTTTGAAGTTATACTATTCATAAAATAAAAAAATATTACACTCACAGCCAAAAACGTTGTAGGGCTCCTAAACAATATTATGTCAAGTATTGTGCCCAAGTTTCATAGAAATTCACTTACAATATTTTGAGTTATGTAGTTTTGCGGAGAAGGAAAAAAGCAAAACGTGAATTTCTGGCAAAACGTGAATAGAAAAACGTGAATTTCTTTACATTTTCCTTAATAAAATGCCTTTTTATTTGGAATAAGAGTAAATATTGGATGCATCGGCAGCATATTGTGAGTAAAATGACAACTAAATGGTAGATAATTATTAATGTCTTAACATTTTAGGTCTGAGAGGGTCGCCAAAAAATTTTCCCTGAAAAGGGGGTCGCGGAGTCAAAAAGATTGAGAACCCCTGCTCTAAAGTAATGTCATATGAGCAATAAAAAAATCCTTTTCATAGGAAATATTTGAGATTTCCATATTTTATTTTATGTGTCAATTTCTGTTTCATTTAAACAAGAACTACAGATAATAATCTTTGCATTTTTCTCTGAAATAATTTGAATTCTAAGAAACATGCAGGGTTTTGTTTGACAAATTAATATTGCAAAGCCAACTAGTGTCTTTAATACTAATTTGAATGTTTAAAGCATTCAAAGGTATTAAAATAAAGAAGTATGCACTTGTGTTTAAACCATGATTTTAACTATCTCGTTATATGAAGGAATAACGTGAGAGGTTCTTTCATTTGAAACTTTAATGTGACATTCTTCTTTTCCATGTTACAAATTTCGCTTTTGATTATGCAGTTTACTATGGTACCCAGTCTAAAAATATTATAACTATGAACTATGCTTAGCTATGAATCCTAATTTATTCATCTAATTTGCAGAAAGATGCCTATAAAAGAGTTTCACCTCAATAAAGTATTAGAAGAACTTGAAATGAGCCAGGAAGAGGTAAAACATTGTTATTGTTATTTGTTATTTTACTTAACTGAATACTTATACTGTAAGCCATGATATGATAATAATTAAATAGTAAAATGTTTTTTAAGTAAATCAGGCGTGTGATTTTTCCGCTAATTAGCGGAAATCCGCTTATTTTAGTGGTATTGATTATTGGAATTTTGATTTTTTGTAATTTTATATTCCCTTCAATAGACAATATGCATGATTTTCAAATTCATTTTAAAAAGAAAGAGCATGAAAAATTACGTTGAAAAATGCTAATTAAACTGCAATTCGATCAAATAAATTCGATTTAAAACACATTTAAAGTTGCTCTGACATCACTATCAACAAAAACTTCAGTGCTTGACGATTCTGACTTGTGACGTCATACTTCAAGTTCAAATTACGCGTGAAAGGCATCCATTGAAAAGCAATGGTGTTTGCATTTATGTTGGGGTTTTTTGGTAGCCTGTAGTTTCTTATTTCGGCAGCTATGGACGGCCCTAAACAAGTAAAAAAGTACTATTAAGGATGTTTAGTACCTATGTGCAAAAATACAAGTGTTAGAACACCGGATGAATTGTTTTTCTCAGTACCAAAAAATGAAAGAATTCGTCATAAATAGTGTAACTTTATGCTTAGAGACACAAAGAAACAAACAAAAACGTGATGCCAGCTGCATAAAATGTAATAATTCATAGCAAAAGAAAACTAGAATTTTTGTGATACTATAGTACATTGACATTGCTATAAATGGAATGCTTGATTATCATCAGTTTAAATTAATAAACGAAAGAATTTAATGAAGTCAAATAAATTATTTACTGTTGCAACAGTTCAAAAATTCAAAGATTTTTTGGTTTTTATGGTTTTTAAATGTGTTTTACATTTTTATTTTACTAGTGATATTTTGAATATTTTATACTGACTCAGAGATGCCAACCATTCCGGATTTTGCGGAATCATTCCGCATTTTGGCCCAGAATTCCGCAATTACGGATAAAGCTAGAAAAACTACGGAAACTACGCTGCTTATATTTTAAAGACAATGTATTAAATTTTTCTTCTTAATTCTCTGTGTTTAGCCTTCAATCCTTATAATGCATATTTTTTACTTAGAATTGCGAATGAAAACCATAACGCTAGTCGCTAGTAATTCATGAGATGGGCAATAAGGGGGAATCAATCTGAATTCGGAATATTCTAATCTGCACGGATGATTGATTCATGGGGAGAAAAAAGGCCTTATTTTCTCAAATATTTGCGTTTTCAGGACTTTTCTAAAACTTATCAAAAGATTGGCACATTATTCTACATGCAGAAGGCGTGGCATCGGTAGGCAAGCTACGCATTACGTCAGATTTTTTTTTACGGGTGGGGGGGCGATTACGGATGAGCGTTGTCTCAGGTTGGCAACCCTGCTGACTATAATTAAACTTATTATTGTGAGAAAAAACCTACAAGACATTCATTATTTATTTACAAAATTTCCAAAGTTAGTCCGAATGCTAAGAAACTGAATGAAAATACAAGAAATCTGTACAAAAGGAATAAAATTTTAATTCTAAAAAGAACATTTTTGAGTTTCAAGAACAGTGTTATCCAGTCTTAAACAGATGCATAACGGGAGAATTCAAAAAAGTAAGTTTTTATGCTCCATGTGCTCAAAACAGTATTGCCTGAAACAAATCTCTTGAAGTATGACGTCACACAAGGTTACGCCCCGTTTTGAGTCAGGTGACTTAAGGGCTTTTTTTAAACACTTTTTGCGCTTAAATTAAAACTTTTTGTGATTTTTTAAGTTGATTTTTGGGTTTTTCATGATCGAATTAGTAAATTGGGTAAGTTTTAGGATGTTTCGTGACATAGTGCATATTGTCTATTGTGTATGGAATAAATTTTTCGAAGCGGGAAAAAATCGGAATATTTCACTTCTGGTTAAAAATGAATGTGTACCAAAACGAGTCAAAACCCTGCTTTTAGGGTCAAATTTCAAAAGAATTTCTGGGGGATGACCCCCTCACCCCCTTTGGTATTTGTAACTCGAGTATTCACAATTCTTTTTATATTGAGTTTAGTAAGATGAGAATCCTATCTAAAAGTATTAAAAAGCTAAATTGAACCTATTGTATATGGGAAGGGGCTGAGCAATATGGGTCCTTCACAAAATAAATTTCTATATCACTGTAACTAATCTAAAAAATTTCAGATAATTTCTTTCTTGAGCAATCACATGCCTGGTAAATTATTGAATTGCTGTCTTTTAACATTTGTCCTCTCATGAACTGTGTAATTGAAAATAGATGACAATGTTTAAAGTAGTGATGCACAACCTGCGGCCCGCGGGCCACATGCGGCCCGCGAACCATCAACATGCGGCCCGCGAACAAATTTGGATATTTCAGATAATTCCTAACTTTTGTTACTTTCCTTATTTTAACCGAGAAAAAGTGACGATTTATAGCGGAAAAAAGTCGGGAAAATCGCGATTTTTCGAGTTTCGTTTTGCTCGCGAAGTGTTCCGTTCCTGTCGCGATTTTTGGGCGGGCGCCAAATTGAAGTTGGCTTCTTCTTGTATTGTTTGTGCGACGGTGCGATGTGGAAAAAACAACTTAACAATGGTTTGAAGTTTTGAAGCCAGAAGTCCGGTGTTTAGGATCACGCGCCGCGGGAAAAGTCGAAAAATAGCGATTTTTCGCGAAAGTGCCGTTTTTACGGCGCCTAGTTGAAGCTGGCTTCTTTTCACATTGTAATTGCAATGCAGAAAAATTTAAGCGTGGTCAGAGGAGTCTAATAAGTCTAGTGAAACCTCTGACATAGCTTTTTTTTATCAATTTTAGTATTTTCAACAAATTTTTCTTAAGGATTTCCGAAGTTCTAAATTTTTGCAAAAAGATCACTTTGAAACAAGATTAGATAATAATGCAGTGCATTTTTTTTAATTCTTATTAGATCATAACCTGTTTCAGATATGCTATCAAGGGGGATAGCAGAAGGCTGGGGGCCTGTCCCCCCAAAAAAAATCGAACTTGATTTCTAAAATAAGTTAAAACCCTGTTTTTTAGGGTCAAATTTCCAAAATTTTTCTGGGGTAGGACCCCCAGACCCCCCTTTACATTTGGAATTCTATAATTATCATTTTTTAAATAAATATTAAGTTAATCAAAATGCAAATCCCATCTTAAAATATATGTGCAATATTTGGGCTAAATGTGCAAAAACTAGTCAATGCTTTGTTTTTTTGGGGTTAAATTTCAAAAATTTTCTTGGGAGGACTCCTAGAACCCTTTAATGGTACAAACTCAATTATTCACATCTTATATTAAGTTCCTTGAGATGCAAATTCTACCTTATTTTTACTGTTACTGTTTGCGGCCCTCCGTGTCTCAATCAACTATGTGAGTGGCCCCCCTCCCAAAAAGGTTGTGCATCCCTAGTTTAAAGAAATTAGAAGGTAATTCTCTGCTATTTTTAAAATTTGTTTATAAACTGGAATTTTCAACTAAAAACTACATCTTTTTAATTTTTTGGGAATGTTCTTAGTTTATGAGGATCTTTCTTATGGTAAATTTTCATATTTGAGGCAGCTAAATTATTTTATTTGGTTTGGTTCATGATCTTCTTATCGATTCTTGCAGTTTTCAGACTTTGTTTTTTTTGCCAACCTCATCCCTGTGTATATATATGGCAATTGTAAGCTGAGATTTTATTGTTTTATTTTGCATGAAAAATGAAGCTTTTCTCAATCGGAAGCAAATCCAGGATTTTGGTCTGGGGGACAGAGGCACCGAAATTATATTACCACGACTTTCTTGATTTAAAAGGATTGAAATTTCAAGTTTTATAGAAAGGATTTCTCTTAAAATAACGTCATAAATTCCTTATTACTATCTGCTTTCATAAAAAAGTAGAAAGAAATTCAAATTAATATGAAAATTTTTACAAAATTTGGAAGACTTTTTTTACTTCTTGGGGGGCTGCAGCCCCATAGCCCTCCCCCTGGATTTGCCTTTGGTTCCAATTAGTGTGTCCAATACTGTTGACTTTGTTCACTGCTCTAATGTAATACCTACTAATTTTACACCAGTTGATCTTATTCGTTTTACAGTAAACTTTTTTTTTGTAGTTTATAGATCTCTGTATCCTTCTCGGGTGCGACTATTGTGAAAGTATAAAAGGAATCGGTCCAAAGAAGGCATTTGAATACATAAAAAGCCACAAGAATATAGAAGGCATAATGGAAAAGATAGATAAGAAGGTAATCTGTAAATTTTATTGTTCTCTTTCTTCCCCAACTGCTTTTTAACCCTTAATCTACTGATGGTACTTACAAGTTCCTCCAACTTCAAAATTAGATGGAATAACCATCCTTACGAATATACTGACGATACTTTGCAGGAACACTCTAAGTTTTACTCTTCCAGGATAAAACGCAGCACGGGGTTCTATGATGAGTATTTTTTAAGACTTATAAAACTGGGATAAAAAGTCATGGATTTTTGTGTTGTGAGAATATTTTTTCTCTAAGTTTACTAACGGTACTCAAAAGTATGAATTTAATTAATTGGCTCTAGCGGATCATTTTATTTATGTATATCCCTTAATTTTCAATTAAGTAACTCAAAAAAAATATTTCCATGAAAAAAATTGCAGAAAGTCGTTATGCAGTAGATAGAGGATGAAACTCTTAAATCGACTGTTTTGATTTTTAGAAATACAAAATCCCAGAAGACTGGATGTTCAAAGAAGCAAGGGAGCTCTTTAAGAAGCCTGAAGTTGCTGATTCTGAGAAAATTGAAGTGAGTTTTTCTCTATATTTCATGGTTGATATCCCCTTGACACTCCCCCTTTATATTGAATAATTTAAATTAAGTTGGAAATGCAATATTGAAAGTGGAAAACATTATTTCTGAGTTTTTCTTTTTGTGTTAAGTTTTGTTTCTGTCTTGTCACTTTTCTTATAATGTCCAAAGAAAATTACTCTTTTTCTTCAGGGTTTTTCCCCCATGATATTTCAGAAAATGGAATAAAAATCTGCAGTCTATACTAAAGAAGCATGTTTGCATTATATATGAAGATTATTATAGCTTGCAAGAATACGCTAAATTAAGAGTTCCCAAACTTTTAAGTTTTTTTAGTACTACCTTTTAGCTATTGCAGGGGTATTTCCCTTCAAAGTACTATTTTGTTTGTCAATATAAATTCAAATGTATTATTCCCAACACTGATCATAGGAAAATTATTTCCTTTAAAGTTTAGATCAATAATGTCTACACAATACTAACTATAATTGTTATGCTGTGAACTGTTAAGTAGACATCAGGCAGGAAGGTAAACTAGCAAACATTTCATAAAGTCTAAAAGGTATACAATAGAAATTATAAAGTATGTGAAGTGTTTACAAACAGAATATCATTATTTTTATATCCAAGAACAGGTTAAAGCTAGAAGTAAAGTTTAATCAAGTCAGTTCATATCAAATCATAACAATTGAACTAATCTTAATGCAGTTTTTATAAAATGGTTATCATGAGATTCATCTTCTACTTTGTGGGAATTGTAACCTCTGTGACAACATTTTATTTTCATTTCCTAACAATTTATATCCGAAACTATTCTTTTTGAAATGAGATGTATTTCATGTACAGATCTGGGAAGTTTGAATGACTAATACAGTTTCTGTGAATTACTGTGGCATTGTTTAATGTATGTTTGAATTTTTTTTAGCTTAAGTGGAATGAACCTGATGAGGAAGGTCTTATCAAGTTTTTATGTGGTGATAAAGGCTTTAGGTATGGTATGAGCTTGCTAACTCTGAAGAGATGAATGTATATGTATATTAATTTATTTTTAGTTTATAAATTTTTTTCAATCTTTATAGTGTTTTTTAAGACTTGGTAATTCATTATGTACAGAATAGTTGTATTCAGTTAACAGATTTTTCATTTGGTCTGATCAATGATTAATAGCCATTACTATTAGTTATGCATATAAACTCTACATTCATAGTTGCAAATTGTGAAATGCCCAATAATTATGTTTTTTATTTCAACTCCCTAAAATCGATAAAAATATTTTTACTGTTCATTCCCTCCTTATGACACAATATTTTGCCTTATTTGAATCTTTTCTGTTTTAATTGGGTCTTCTTGGAAGAAATTTGGATCTCTTCAGGGACTTTTCACAAAATGTTCTAATCTGAAAAACATATCCTTCATACAATATTTTAGCATAAAAAAGCGGACAATACTTTTCACTTTGAAAACAGATCTTCTTTGTTCTTTTCAATCCTATTTCAACATATTATTCCTTATATAAAGTTAATAAAGCCAGAACTTGACCCTTTTTTCCACAAAAACAGGACTAGCTGAAAGAACCTCTAATTTTTAAACTTTTCCAGTACTGTAAAACCTGGTTTTTCCAAATAATATTATCTGGATCTGTTCTGTAGACACTGACTGGTTTGACAGATTTGTAGATGTGTTTGAAACAAAAAAAACTCTGACCCGATTCTTTGATAAGAAATTATGTGGAAAGTTAAGATTTTTTTTGTCTTTCAAACAATCCTTTGTAAATTTATTGTGATAAATAGCAAATTATCTTATGTGGAGGTTTCTTTCTCTTATTACCCTGATTCCCCTTTGATTTCAGTTAGTCTGTATAAACAAGATTGTACTGTGCAGGAGCTTCTTATTTTTCACTGTTATTCTTGGAAATAATACATTGTTTTTAACTTTAAATAGAAATAACATAAGACCTTGTAATGTCTTAATGAAAACAATTAAGAAAAATGCGTCTTTTTATTAAAACACCTTTTCAATTACAATTTTTTTTCAGAACAAGGCGAAGTCGAAGTTTTTTCTACTTAGCTACTAGTCTATTGTAATTTCTTTTGTTTCCTGTTTGTTTTCTTTTGACTGCTACTAATTACACTCTGTTACAACCAGGGTTGATAAGTTTAAAACTTGTTTTAAAAAAACAAAATAAAACCATTGTTTAAAACGCATGTAGTTTTTAGCAAGTTGCTCCCTTTATTTAGGCAAAAAACTCACAATTTTCATGTATGGATCACCCACAGCCTAAAAAGATGGTGTCAAGTATAAGGCTTGGGTACAAATCACCATGATATAGGCAGAACATTGCTTGACAAAGAGCATGATGCTGTGAAGAAAACTTAGAAAAATCATTTAAAACGAACTGTTTGTGGTGTATTTAAAAGTATAGCTTTATTAGTCTGATTTCAATTTTTTAAAATCATGGATTTTTATTATCATTTCTATGTTGAGGGTAAAAAACCCAAATAAAACATGTTTTAAACAAAAAACACGTTAACAGATAAACATTTTTTTATTTTTTAAAACATGTTTTTTTACAACCCTGGTTAAACTCTTATTTCAACCATACATATAACTTTCATGCTCTTTTTTTTATATTCATTCATTCTTATATGTTATTCATTTTTCATTTCTTTTGAAAAAAAAAGCATCTGCATTTATTTACCATTGCAAGCTTCCCTTGTTCAATTTATAAGGGATTTTGCAGTATCTATCCTGACCACCTGTTTTTGTTTTCCAGTGAAGACAGAGTTAAGAACGGAGCCAAGAAGCTCATGAAGGGGAGGCAAGGAAGCACGCAAGGCAGGCTCGACAGTTTCTTCACGGTCCTGCCGAAAGCGAATCCCACCAAAAGAAAGGTGAGATGCACCAAAGTTTTCTCCTTGATGTATAGAATAGAATAGAATTTATTGAACATAGAACACACAGTATAGTGGTTCAATAAACATACATTTCAACAAACGCCACTACACCATGCAAAAATAAAGCAAAAACCCAAAAGAAAACACAGAAAATAATTTTGTAATACCAAAAGAGCACAAGACTCCTTGGTACCTAAAAAGAAATTATAACTGGGCAACAAAGCTGGGCCAACTCTATTTTAGTATTTTGAGTAATGCTTCAATATTAGTTAAGTTATTCATTAAATCATATTTTCCAGATTTGAACTCAAATTTATTGTTAGTAATTTTTAGTTTTTAATTTAATTTATTAAACAGAAAGGTCTTAGCATGTGATTTGTGAAATATTTCTTTGCTTGTCTTGGGTATAAAGTAACTTCCTTGTATATTTCTGAGTGCCTAGTTACTGGTTTTAATTTGATAGAAGGATTTGTTATTGAAGATAAAAAGAAGCAAGTAGAAAATAAAGAGATATTTCTGAGTGCCTAGTTACTGGTTTTAATTTGATAGAAGGATTTGTTATTGAAGATAAAAAGAAGCAAGTAGAAAATAAAGAGTTCTCTAACATTAAAAATGAGCTTAGATAAATAATATATATTCTTATGTGATATAAGATTTTAGTTTGTAAGTGAATAAGAGGTTTAATATTATTATAGTAATCTGAGCAATAACAAGTTATTCCATGGCTTATTAAAGATAGAACCTTGGCCGGCCCAAAATATAAAGATAAAACGTATGGTCAATAATTCATTTAAGTTTTCAAATAATAATTTAAAATTAATAAACCATAATTTATTTTACAAATAACTTATACACAAATGGTTATGATTGAAAAAGTTTGTAATAAGTAAACAAGTTGTACTTATGAAATTACCTTGAATAGTTTGTGTTTCGAGGGAAGTTTAAATCCTCAAACTTATGAAAAGATTTTCAATATTTTCACAAGAAGTTGAGACAGGCTCCTTGGTTTCTGATTTGAAATCTACTTAAAATTTAACTGGTGTAATAGTATCTACACTGTTAAATAAAAAGTTCAACCTTTCACCACAAACTGGTTCAAATTTAGCTGCTACCTAGGTTTGGTAACAGGTTTCACAAAGTTTTCAGTTCTTTCACTAGTGAAAGGTTGGAACAATTTGAACCAGTTTGTGTTGAAAGGTTGAACTCTTTTTTTTACAGTGTAGTATGTTTTCTTATTCAATGGATGTATCGTAAGTTTTGCATCTGGCAACACCCAATCAACAGTGCATTTTGAATCCTTTATGATCCTCACTATTCTACTACACTTACTTAATGAAGTCACTAGTTCTCACATCCTGGTCCTGTTTACTTACATACTTTTAGATTCATACATCTATAGTCTATTTTATTCCTATCTTAATCTCTATTAATAATGTATTAAAACTTTTTATCTACTTGTATTTCATATCACAAATAATAATACAGTTGGAAAATATTTTTTCTTTCGTTCCCCTTGGAAATGTGCTTTGATCTCTGTAACTCTTTCACAAAAAATCTTTGTTACTAACTTTTGTCAATTTAGGAGATGCTTTATTCATGTTACATAATAGGATAATACGTTTTTATTTCAGGCTGAAGAGAATGGCACCGGCAAAAAAGGAAAAGCCGCTCGAGGCAAAGGACAGTATAAGCGTGGAAAATAAACACAGGTCTCCAGCTCTACTGTGTTATGTGCCCCCGACTTTTTAAACACAATAGCTTGCAAGCATTTATTTTTTCTGTCATGACATCTCCTCAATGACCTTTTCATTTTTACAGCTTCATGTTTTTTTTCACCTGTTTCAATCTGAAAATAAAATGTATTTTTAGTAAAGTATTATTTGTACTATTTAACACGCAATTGAACTCTTCCTAAACCTTAAAAAGAGATAGGCGTTTGTAAATATTGTCTGAGTTACTGCCCCTGTATCTACTCTGGTTTGCTTCACATTTTTTAAGGTTTGTCAACTATTGATACATATAAAAAATTAAACCTCCTATTTAACCAATCTTGATAGTTGGTATTCAATAGATCGATAGTTATGCAATGTGTCGATATTTGCACCTCTTGATTTCCAAAAAGCATTGATTGTTTTTCCATAGTAACGATTTTTGACACTACATTTTCTAAAAGTTTACCCTATCTTAACTCTTAAAATTGCATGACATGAGTTTGCAGATATTATCAGTTCTTATCTCATCATTTACGAAGTAGCGATGCATGTCTAGCATTATGAATCAATGTAGCATGAACTGTAGTGGTTACATAAATTGGTATAAAATGGTAAATTGGTACAAAATATTTTGAAGTAATTTATATTTTTGATGAATAAATCCCTACTGTTGGCTGCTCGAGAAGCATTACCACAATATTTAAGTGAACAACGTGGCTGTGACAATGTCTTAACTCTAAATTAAAAGGACTGGGGGTGCTTAATTGATTTGCAGGAAATATTTGAACAAATTTGTTTAAATATTAACTATCAGTACTAAGAAAAAGATCTTAAATTATTTATTTGCATCCTAGGGGTATAAGCTAAAAAACATTTTTATGTAATTAATTTCTTTTTACCCCTGATTATATGTGTGTTTATTTTCCCTTTTTTGAAGAAAATCTCTTGGAACAACTTCCTTTTGTTTGTAAAACTGGTATATCTGGTCATATGAAGTCGGGTTCATTATTAAAAAGTAAAATAACCCTTTTCAATAATTTCTTTACAAAGTATTATTTTACTGGCTTCTGTTTGTCTACAAATTTGGGACAAAAATAACTACAAATCTGTTTCACTGTGATCTGGATTAACATGGTTTTACTGTACACAGAATAACATTTTATATCAAAAACTTTTAAGTGGAAGCTCATTTACAGACCTATGTTTCCTTTATGATTGTTAGTTATAAATGTTTGCATTTAATTTCTAAATTGGTTAATGTCTGTTGGACTTGTTTACTGTATCATTATTAAAAACATTTTATTCAGTTGTTTCTAATATAAAGTTGAAAAGTTCTATTGTATGAGTGTTTTTTTGCAAAGATACATTTGATTTTAATTATAAGTAGTGATTTTAAATTTATATGATTTTGAATATCATATACAGGGTGTTTCAAAAGTCTGTTTGGTGGCTTTTATTTGGAACCAACGTGTCCTAGGGTCACGGAAGTAAGGTCTACCCCTAGGTAAGTGACCCTTAAGAATCCAATGAGATGACTTACAACGCCCCTTATGATGACTTACAACGTGGCGAAATAAAAAAGTTAAAATTAATTTTAAAACTGAAGGAGATAGATCAAAAACCTCAGTGAAAGTATTTTTGGCAATGTTATAAAAAATCTGAAAAAAATTTCATGAAAATATTGTGAATATTCGCAGAGATACATGATACAAGCATGTGAAAATAGAAATTTTTCAGGCCTCAAAAAAGAAAAATTTTGCAAATTTGCACATTTTTCAGTGTTATTGTGTAGTTTTGTGTATTTTTAGTTTAATGAAGACAAATTTAATAAAAACTTTTTTCTTTTTTGAGGCTTGAAAAGTGCAATTTTCACATGCTTATATCTCCCCAAATATTCATGAAATTTTTTTCATTGAGTTCTTCATAACGTTGCCAACAAACTCTTACTGAGGTTTTTGATTTATCTCCTTTAGTTTTAAAATTAACTTTTTTATTTCGCTGCTAGGGGTGCTGTAAATCATCTCAATGGATTCTCAAGGGTCAATTACCTGGGGGTTGACCTAACTTCTGTGACCCTAGAACACGTTGGTTCCAAGTAAAATCCGAGAAACGGAGTTTTGAAACACCCTGTATGTATTTATAAATGATGTATGACTTTATTTTAATAATAACTTAAAAAACTATTTTTTTTCAAAAATGGGGAAGAGTCAAGGTAGAATCCAGAGGGAGTGCTCCAGCCCCAACCCTAGAATATAAAAAAAATTCTTCAATGTTTTTAAATTTTTTTTCATGACAACTGGTAGTAAAAGAGAATTTATGGTGTTACTGTAAAGGAAATCCTTTAAAATTTAAAAATTAAATCCTTTTAAAATTTTAGGTACTTTGGCCCCCTAGACAAATATCTTAGATTTGATACAGGGGAGAATGGATTATTAATAGCTAATCAAAGTGTTGCTGTGTATTATGTAATTAGAATAGGTGTATCAATACCATGTTTTCAAATTTGTCACTTTGCTAGTGAATAGTGATGCAGCAAATTTTAACAACTTTACATAGGGAACGTACCCATACTACGTGACCCATTCAGGGGAGGGAGGGGGTCTTCAAAATACCACGCTCGGTCACAGGGGGGGGAGGGGGGCTTATGGTTTCGTCACGTAGTCAATTTCTTCTAGTCTACGACAAAATTAAGCCAAATTAATTATTGAAATTTGCCAAATTAAGACTAATTAAGCCAAGTTAATTACAGTTGAATCCGCTTAATGTGATCACGGTTAATGTTATCAATCGGATAATGTTATCGAAATCGACAGGTCCCGATCATTCCTATTTAATTTAATGTAAAATACATCGTTTAATATGATCAATTATGAATCATCACTCCGCTTAATATTATCAAAATTTGTCCATATCCCCTTTAAACGACCGCTTTTGAGTACGAGTTTCATTTTGAAGGTCAATTTTACAAGTAAACATCTGCCCCATGAGAGCATCTAGCACCTCTTTTTTTTCTGAAACTCAGTACTCTCAGAAAGAAAACATTCCGCATATTATATTGAAAGAAAACGGTTATGGGGGGGCGAATCCATGCTTGTAGCTTGTGATTGGTTAAAGAAACCACCAAGAAGATCGATGCTTTGCAGATTGGAAAAAGACCTTTCTATACAAATAAAAATACAAAGTAAGCGATTATTTTACTTTTATTAACTGAACTACTCTTATATTTTCCCCTTAAAATTTTACCTAGCTTAAAAATAGTGTTTTAAATACATTCAGGGGCGTCATTTCAGTTTTTGGTTGGGGGGGCAAGGAATTTTTTTTAATTGGGTCTATACCTTGCTGTAACTAGGGTTTTTTTCGCGGGAGTTGCCTGAACTCCGTTTTTAAGGTAATATCATGTCAAAATTTCACAACGTGAACTCCAAAGAAAAAGGGGGTCTGGGGGTTCACCCCCAGAAAAATTTTGAAAATTTGGCTCTTAAAGTAGTGTTTTAGCTCGTTTTGAGACCCTTTGGGCTGCATCCAAAGAGAACAGTTTCTTGTAAACCACATAATTTTCTAGGGAAAAGAGTAGTAAATAAACGTCAAAGTTTTAAGGGGGCTAGGGGTCCTCCCCCAGGAATTTTAATTCCCCTTTACACTAGTGTTTTATCTCTTTTTCAAACTCTTTGGGGGAACTTCGTAAGAAAAAATCTTCTTGTAAAAGGAATGGTTTTCAAGGATGAAAACACTAAATAAGAGACATGAAAATTTTAGAGGGGGTCTGGGGGTCCTCCCCCAGAAAATTTTTGAAATTGAACCCTCAAAAGTAATGTTTTAACTCCTTTTGAGACATTTTGAGTTGCACCCAAAGCTCCTTGTGGAAGTTACAGAATTTTCAAGGGACTTGCAGCTATTTTTCACATTACAGTGGAAACCTTGGGGGGGGGCGGTTGCCCCCCCCTGCCCCCCCTAAATGACGCCCCTGAATACATTTATTACGATTACATGATTTTGATTTTAAAACAAACAATCTAGTTACACTGTTTGCTGCTTTTGATATGAGATCGCTTATTGTTATCGATCGGATAATGTTATCAGTTTAGTCTCGGACAATTGCGATCACATTAAGCGGACTCGACTGTATTAAAATTAGACAAATGAAGCAAAATTAATTTTTTAAACTTTCTGTTTGCAAGAAATGATGGCAAACCGTATTAATGAATTACTACGTGAAAACTAGAGGGGGAGGGGGGTATTGGCATATACTACGGATGGTCACCAAGGGGGGGAGGGGGGTTAAAAATGGTAAAAAATGGGTCACATAGTATGGGTACGTTCCCATACCAGTTTAAAGCCTTGTGAAATTTCCATGTGGTTAAAATAAATAAGATTAACCGAAACCATGGTAGTGCAGATGGGGAAAAAGTGAAGAGCATGAAAATTGTGTGATCTTGTGTGTTGATTCTTATTTAAATCCAGGGGCAAAGGGCTCTACCCCCCCTGAAATTTGAACTTGGTGTATCAAAACGAGCTTAAATCCTAGGTTTTAGGACACGTAAAACCCAAATTTGGACACATTTTTAGGTACGTTTTATAAAAAAAGTGTGGATAATAAAGGGGGGCCCTCCCCCAGAAAAATTTAGAAAATTTGGCCCTAAAATACGTGGTTTTAACTAAAGTAAAAGTTAATTACTCGGGACTTGGGGGGCAGCTGCCCTCCCCTTGGCTACACCCATCTGGGGTAGACTAAAAAATTACTTTTTAGTGTCAGATTTACAAAAACTTTTACCTCAAAAATACAAAAATCCTCATTGTTTCCACGCTACCCACAAAACTTTTACATTAATTTCATTAAGGGTCAAAAACTCCTCGAAACAATGCTGTGGCTACGGTCCTCTTTCACGGGGATATAAAATTCTCAACAAACATAAAAAAGTCGACCCTGCTTGCTCCCCCTAAAGCGGAACCCTGGCTACGCCAATGGCTGGCCCGTTTCGGCTCGAAACAATTTTTTTTTCTAATTTTTAGAAGGATTATAGATGAAAGAGTTCTATTAACTATTATTTTATTTTTGGCGCCGAATCGTCCCCTCGCCGAAACGGCCACACTGAATAGTAGTAGACCGTGCTCGTTGAGTCTCTTGAGCTTTACTGATAAGCTCCGCCTACTGATCGTTCCGTCAGGTTTATCTATGATTATCCGTTTTTATATTTAACTCTTCTTGCAAGTCGGTAGGTGGCGCACTGTAGAGAGTGAAGTCTGTTTATTTACATTAATTTCGAAACAAGATTTTGGCGCAAGTTATTATTTCCATCATATTAATCGAAGGCTTTAGTTTTCCATGGCTATTTCTTACCGAACTAGAAAGATTCTCTTGTTGCTTCTTGCTCTGCAAAAAATTAGACGTAAGAATAGAAAAATAACTTGGAAGAAACCTATTGTTCAAAAGAAAGAAGACACCAATGGAACTGGCCAAGACACTTTTTTCAACCTTCTTTCCGAAATGCGGCTGACAGATATGCTTTCTTTTTTGGAATTCTTCCGAGTGACTCCTAAACAGTTTGATCATCTGCTGAGCCTTGTGGGAAGCGAGATTTTTCCTCGGAATAATAATAACCAAGAAGCCATATCGGCTCGAGATAGGTTGGCATTAACTCTTCGGTAAGTTTTCTTTTTCTTATGAATAGATTGTGGATGGTAATATTTTAAATGGGAACTATAAAGTTAATGAAAACAGCATTAAATTACTTATTTCTACAGTTTTGTTGTTGTCGTATGCCACTTGGAATATCCAAGCTCCACCGCAAAGCGTACAGGATTTAAGGCAAAGGGGGTGCGGCTCCTGAGAAAGTGAGGCCCATGAAAGGCAGGAGTCCGACTTCTGCCTCGAATGATAGATGCCGCCACCATCTATCGCCACCTCCACAATTTTGACTTGCATCTGAAGGGGAGGGAAATAGTCTCCAGACACCTGGACCCGAGGTAAACTGCGCCATGACCGACTTCAGGACTTTCGGACCCACAGATTTACTGAGCACGTACTCCGCATATACTCGATGGGTCTTCAGCGGTGTCGGGAATCTAACCCGGGACCCTCCAATCCCAAGGCTGATGTTTTAACCACTAGGCTCCCCAAGGCCTATTTCTACAGTTTTATAGCAATTTAAAGACTTTTTTTACCATAAACAATTAACCAATCTTTTTTTTTTTTATCGTGTCCATGGACAGTTAAATTGCTTCGTGAACCCTCAAAACAGCAGCTGCAAGCTCTAATGCATATGGGCTGTAGAGGGCCCCACGAAGCTCTGAAGCCAGTGGCACCATGCCCAGTTGTAATACATGTGGGGCAAGGGCTGGGCACTGGAGTATGTGTTCCGGAGTGAGTTGGACATCTATGCAGTTCCTACAGGGGACATAGGTTCTTGTTTGGTCAGGAAGGATTTTCATTCCTTTGTAGTGGCCCGTTCTCAATCTTGCAATGGTAGATGTTATTATTCTGGGGCAATCAAAATCGGTGATGAGGGGTTTCTTAGAGGAATGGGGCAGAAGTCTGTGTTTTGCTACTGCATTTGCGTCTGCAAGCGTGATGTTGGTGCCAGGTTGTTCAATGCTTCTGCCTTCTTTTGCCAAGGAATCCGCACACTCATTCCCCTCGATATTCACGTGTGCCGGTATCCATTGCAGCACACAGGATTTCCCATCGCAGTGCAGGCCTTCAAGTAGGGCATTTAGGGGAGAGGAGGGAGGAATGGGACAGTGGGAGGAGTGGGACAGCTGAAATTATGGCAAAATAAATCAGTTTATTTTATTTCCAGTTTGGTCATTAGATAGCCTTCTTATAGCTTCTTGTTATTTCCTTCATTTAGTTTATCCAGCAGCAAGTTTCTGTTTATAGTTGTAAAAATTTGATTTTCCCACCTCCAAAGTAAAATTTCCAGTCAATCTTTAGTTTTATTTCATTTCTCATGTAATTTGTAGAACAAACATTATATAATGCCATTGTAATCTAAAAGATATAATGTATGCTAATCTGCAATTTCATAAAGCCTAACACCAGCATAGTTTATGTGACAAGTTATATTTTAAAAGCAATGTGTGGAGGGAGGAATGGGACACTCTGAAGAGGGAGGAATGGGACATGCAAATCCTCTGCAAAAATCAGCTTAAACTTAATTTGTCCGTTTAAATCTGCAAAAATGTAAACAAAATTTTAAAATATTGATTTCTGATAGCTATCTTTATCGCTTCAATTGAAATGCTTTTCTTTTCTTGAAGTACTACATTGTAATTCAATTATTGATTCTTAACACCATGGGACAGAGTTCAAGTGTATACTAAATATTTTTTAAAAATTATTCTATAATAGATATAAGATTGAAAGCTGTTTAACAATGTGGGCAAAGGTTAAAATAATAGTAGGTAAAATACTAGGCCCTTTCTCATTATGACATTTTACTAATTTTCTTTACTTTTCAAAAGTGTCCCACTCCTCCCACCCATGAGGGAGGAATGGGACAAAATTCTTGTAATTTGAATGATCAAAAGTGATAAAATTAAACAACATTTAAGAACTGTATATTTTTAAAAAATTAAGTTAAAACATGTAAGTTTATTATCCAACCATTTGCATCTATGAATAAACAGGGGATAATGAATAAAAAAATATTTAGTGAAAATTGTCCCATTCCTCCCTCCTCTCCCCTATAGCAGAGGTTATGTTGGTTTCACCGTTTATTATTGCTTCTAAGGCCGCTTTTGAGTCAGAGAAGATTACCAATCCTTCTGTTGGGACTGAAATCTCTTGATTGGTCATATAAAAAGTGAGTGCCTCCTTAATCGCAAGTAGTTCGCTGGTAAAGTTTGAAGCAATTAAGCCTGTGCTTATTTTATGCATATATTTGTCTCCATTTGGAAGAAGGAAGAAAATGCCAGCTCCTCCCCTGTTGAGGGATTTATCGGATGAGCCGTCTGTATAGACAATTGCCAAGTTACCTTGGGAAAACTCCTCAATTGTTTCGAGACCTTTTTGTCTAAGAGTTTGTGGATCCTCTTTTTTCGAGCATGGTTGTAGGAGGTTCAAATTAATCCTCGTTTCCATTGGTGGCTTTCTGGAGAAAAGTAACCAATCATTAAAAAGTAATTTTAGAATTTTTGTGAAGGTGCTGTTTTTGCGAGTAAATTTTTTGTGAAGGTGCCAATAAACGGTACCAAAATAGGCCTGCATTACTCCCTGATCACATCAAATTTTCAGAAAATATTTAACACTTTTTATCTTAAATAATAAAGTAAAATAATTTAAACCCATTTGATATAAAATTAATTTCTTCTTATGCTTGCTTCTAAAGAAACATACATAAAAATTTTGTTCAGCTATCTTCTACAGGTACGGCAAACTTCTGGCCTAATTTTTTATTTTTTAACCTGATGCACATGCATATCCTAGAATAAGAACAAAATAAATTATATTTTAAAATTTGGTAAACCAATTACTATTTATAAGTTAAATTTTGTACAACTATTTGTCATTAAGAATAACGTTCAGTTCTGTTATTGTTCCTGCTAAATACCTCCACCAAAAAGTAGGAATAATGCTAAATAATTCCAAACTCATAGATTAAAATGGTTAGTTAGATCCAGGGTTGCTGATTTTTTTGATTTTTTTAAAAAAATCATAAAAATCGGATTTATTTGATTTAAATCGGATTTTTTTGATTTAAATCAGATTTTTTTGATTTAAATGAATAAATAGCTCTGAACTTCCTGAAACTGGTTAATACTATACTAATATTTTAATTTCAATGTGATATAATAATTCAGGATTACTTAATATCCCAATTTTGATCTATTTTATGCATTAATTAATTGAATTAATTAACCCTTTCAGTCCTAAGCTGTCTGAGATTATCATTAAATCCAATGGGATATTTGGGGTAGTTAGGTCTGAAAGGGTTAAGGGGAGCGGTTCACTGCCATTTCATGGTGAAATGCCCAAGCCCATCCTAAAATGGTGAATGAACAATTATACTATCAGTTACTAAAATTTTTATCCTTTCTATAGCTATTTTTGCCCAATTGTGAAATCAATAATAGCTTAAATAGAAATTGTGATAATGATTGCTAAAAAAATCTATGCCTCATTTTTGTGTAAAAATTTTAATAAATCTTTGAATTATAATAATTAAGTTAAATTAATTTTACTAAAAGTATTATGTAGACTTATTTCTTTAAAATATAATTTGTAATAAAAATCAAATAAAAAAAACAACTTATTGACAGTCATGTACATAGATAATAGAGCTCTATTCGCTGTAGTTATGTAAAAGAAAATAAAAGTTTGGAAAACATGAATAACTATAATTTAACAAGCTTACGATAAAAATCATTCACATGTTTGTATTTTAAAAAGTTGATGTACCAGATAAAAAAATTAAAATATCTTAATTCTTGTTTAGTTTATCACAATTATTGATTCCAAACCCTGCTACTTTAAACTTACCCCTTTTTGTCATAAATATTTTTGTTATTGGTAGTAAAATTTGTTCTTGAAATTGCAGGCACTTTTATGTAGAGTAACATAAACCTATCTCCCAGTTACATACCTAGCAGAATTTTAAAAAAAGTTGTAAAATGCAAATAATCTTGCAAACCATTTTAAAGCATACACAACTAATTGTTTACTTAAATTGTGGTAATTTACTTAAAAGTTTAACATTTTTGATTTAAATCAATTGATTTTTTTAAAAAAATCAAGTGATTTAAATCATGATTTAAATCGTGATTTAAATCCAGTTGATTTAAATCAAGCAACCCTGGTTAGATCAATAACTGTTTAGTTTATTAATAAAAATTAGAATAATTTGTCGATATTTGAGTACATAACAGTCAATATTTCACATTCAAAAAGCTTGGCGATATTTAACCCGTGCTGCAATTTATCCTGGGAAGGGGAAAACTAAAAGAGTGTTCCTGCAAAGTATCGTCAGTATAGGATTGTTATTCTATGTAATTTTAAACTTGGTGGGACTTGTAAGTAGTCAGTAGATAAATGGTTAAGTTTTTACAGTAACGGACCCTTTATCTGGGAACCCAAAATCCATCCGAAAGGACCCGAAATCTGGCCCGCGTTTAGAATTTGTTTTTTTTTATATTTTGAAGAATTTTTAGTGAGTAAATACTGTTACGACGCGCAATGGTTGCACCCGCCTTTTGCGACATCGTCTCGGTGCGGAATGGGACGATTCGACGCGGCCGAATCGTATCGTCCCTGCGCTTAAACGGTCGTTCCAAAATCGGCTGCTACCTTGCTATCGGTTCTTGCCGCGACGACCCACATGTTTTGCTGTAAATTTTTTTGCTGGATCCGTTACGATTGGAACGGACTATGTCGCTTCAGCGGGTATTTTGGCTTTACTAAACCAGCTGCGTCTTTAATGGCGTTTTTTCTGGAACTAACCTGAAATCTGGAAAAGTCTGAAGTCCGGGATGATGTCGGCCCCGAGCTTGCCGGATAAAGGGTCCGTTACTATAACCCTTTTCATTTTTTGTTTCTGTCAGTATAACTGCTACACATCACAAAGCATTCTTATTGTATCTTTTGTCCCCTAGGTATTTAGCCAGCGGAGACTCGATGAAAATCGTTTCCGGCATTTTCAAAGTTTCTCAGCCAACTATGTCTAAAGTAGTGTTCACTGTCTGCCATGCTCTGTGGGACGCTTTGGCGCCCATACACATTCCTGCACCCAATGCATCCTCTTGGGAAGAGGTGGCGAACCAGATGAACAGTTTGTTCCAGTTCCCAAACTGTGTTGGAGCTGTCGGTGGAAAGTTCTTCAAGCAGATTCAGCAGGTTTTTCCAAAAATCTCCTTTTGAATTTTAAAGAAGGGTCATTCCACGCCAAATCATCCAGGGTGGTACACCAACCTACCGCAGATTTTCATGAAATTTTGTATGTTCAATGTATGCATAAAGATAAGATGAAATACAAAATTTTATCCAATTCTATCAATTACTTTCGGAGTTTCGGCCGTTTAAAGTTAAGCCCATCTCGATTTAGAGCGGGCAATTCGGGCTTGTGTTATTTTGCGTTTAACACTACCAAATTTTTATTTATGTAGGTAAAAGCTTCAAATTTCATTTATTTACAGCCAATAATCTACAAAATAAAATGGCGGAGTAAAATTTAAAATTGAATCACTTTATAGTGGTTAAAAAGTCGTCTAAACACGAAAAAAGTGTTTTTCATAGTGTCTTACAAAAACGCATGAAGCACAAATCTCTATAAATACCGTAATTTCGAGCATATAGTCCGCACCATCGTATAGTCCGCAGACACGATTTTATGTAAAAATTTTTTTAAAAATAGTCAGATAGTCCGCACCACCGGATAGTCCGCGGGCTATACGTCAGAAATTACGCTTTTTTATAATAAGGCAATAATAATAATAATAATAATGTATTTTAGAAACAAAGAACTAAGTATAAATAGAAAAAAGTACTTACAAATATACCTTCAGAAATAAAACGCTAAATACAAATAAAAAACAGTGCTTACTAATTAATCATATTTTAATTAATCACACATTCTAGTACTACCGTAATTTCGAGCATATAGTCCGCACCATCGTATAGTCCGCAGACACGATTTTATGTAAAAATTTTTTAAAAAATAGTCAGATAGTCCGCACCACCGGATAGTCCGCGGGCTATACGTCAGAAATTACGCTTTTTTATAATAAGGCAATAATAATAATAATAATGTATTTTAGAAACAAAGAACTAAGTATAAATAGAAAAAAGTACTTACAAATATACCTTCAGAAATAAAACGCTAAATACAAATAAAAAACAGTGCTTACTAATTAATCATATTTTAATTAATCACACATTCTAGTACTACATTAGAGAAAACCTTCAAAGTCCGAATCATCGGTATCAGAAATAAACAATTGTAAAACATTTTACGAAAAAACCGTTCAATAAAAAACCAACAAATTTATTAGGTACATGTGGTAATGAAATGTGACCTTCACTCGCTTTCGGTTTCGCTTCGCGATTTTTTTTATATTTGATCATCGGCAATTCACGAAAGCTTGCTTTTTAAATTTCAACGGTTTTAACCGTGAAAAACCAGCGTATTATCCGCACTGGTGGATAGTCCGCAGCTTCAAAAATTTGACTTTTAAACACAGATAGTCCGCGGACTATATGCTCGAAATTACGGTACATTAGAGAAAACCTTCAAAGTCCGAATCATCGGTATCAGAAATAAACAATTGTAAAACATTTTACGAAAAAACCGTTCAATAAAAAACCAACAAATTTATTAGGTACATGTGGTAATGAAATGTGACCTTCACTCGCTTTCGGTTTCGCTTCGCGATTTTTTTTATATTTGATCATCGGCAATTCACGAAAGCTTGCTTTTTAAATTTCAACGGTTTTAACCGTGAAAAACCAGCGTATTATCCGCACTGGTGGATAGTCCGCAGCTTCAAAAATTTGACTTTTAAACACAGATAGTCCGCGGACTATATGCTCGAAATTACGGTACTTTCTAATAAACTATGCATTAATAGAAAGAAGAGGAAATTTGCTTTCAAACAGTGAAAAAAAATTAGTGGGGTTTGGGGTTTAAAGGGTCTTTTTGGATAGTTGAAAATTAGAAAGTGGTTCTGAACTACCTTAACTTAAGTGCCAATAAAAAAAACTGCTGGTCCAAATATCACTTAACTTGATAATAGTTTGAAGAAGGATTGGGATTTCACGTTTTTTCAAAAAAAAATTAGTTTGAAAACACACAACTAAGAGGTAAGGGGACTTAGTCATGCGTAAGTCTGTTACAGATCAGCATACTTTCCGCGAGCTTTTCGTCTCTCTCAATGGATGGCACCACGATGTGATATCAAATTTCCCGCTGACTAGTACTGGATCTTATTAGATAAACAAATTAGATTGACTTCTACAGAAATGACCATAAAACAAAAAATACTCGACCAAACATTATCAAACTCGACAGAAGAAGAATTGATAAGGTATTTTTGTTATTCCTATAAAATAGTACGTCTATATCCAGTAGTTTTTTTTATTGGCACTTAAGTTAAGGTGGTTTTTAATCAGAACCACTTTCTAATTTTCAACGATCCAAAAATACCCTTTAAACCCCAAACCCCACTAATTTTTTTTCACTGTTTGAAAGCAAATTTCCTCTTCTTTCTATTAATGCATAGTTTATTAGAAAGTATTCATAGAGATTTGTGCTTCATACGTTTTTGTAAGACACTATGATATGAAAAACACTTTTTTCGTGTTTAGACGACTTTTTAACCACTATAAAGTGATTCAATTTTAAATTTTACTCCGCCATTTTATTTTGTAGATTATGGGCTGTAAATAAATGAAATTTGAAGCTTTTACCTACATAAATAAAAATTTGGTAGTGTTAAACGCAAAATAACACGAGCCCGAATTGCCCGCTCGAAATCGAGATGGGCTTAACTTTAAACGGCCGAAACTCCAAAACTACTTGACAGAATTGGATAACAATTGATATTTATTCTAATCTTTATTCATACATTAAGCATACAAAATTTCATGAAATTCTGAGAACCTAGGGTATCAAAATGGGTTTTCGCTGGATGATTTGGCATGGAATGACCCAGAAGTTTTATAGTAGATGCAGTGCTTTAAGATTTGCCAAATTCTTTGGGATACATGTTATTAAAGGGGCCACTGAAAAACACCACACAAGTGATTCTTCCGCCAATTGCCGGAAATCCGCCAATTTGCTTAGCAAAATTAAAATCTGACAATTCGATTTGCAAAACTGAAATTCCACTCTTATTTTCCTATCGTTTTATACTGAAAACTCTGACCGCTAGTGTGGCCTGGTGCTAAATTTTAAGAAAAATCGTAAAAAAAAATTTTTTAATATCGAAGCAATATGAAAATTAGTTAAGATTTAAGCTAAAAAAGATGAATCTAGCTCTAGCATATCGAATCCTAGATCTAGGGCTATACCCTGTCTTGGGTCATGCGCTATAAAAACCCAACCAATATAGATCTCGGGAAGTAAAAGCTTACTTAAAAATAAGAAAAATTTAGGTGCCATCGAATTTTTTTATTATTTTCCGCCAATTTTTTGTCTGTGTAATCACATGTATGAAACACTTTCAAAATTTAAGTTTAAAGGGGTTCCATCTTCCACCTGTAATTCCAGATTCCCTCATGACTGAAAAGATTACTTTCCATCTTTCAACCTATTAGAAAACTTTCCTGTTCCAGAATGGACAATTGCAGTAAATTTTTTTATCTTAATGTATTCAGAATGGCTTAAAACCTCCAAAACACAATTTAATTTACCTTTCAAAGTCCTAAATTTTAAGTTATTTTCAATTAAAAATAGCTTCTTTTCTGTCTGAGCTGAAACATACTGTGATGTCAAGTGTGCCTTGTTTACTAACTATCATTCCGCTTTGAAAGACTGAGCTCTAGTTTTCTTACAGCCTAGTGTTTCCATGAAAATGGTGTTCCCACATTTCCAAGAGGCACGCTTGATGTCACCCTGTTAGGAGCTTTCTGTAATAAAATATCTCGGAATTAACTGAAAACAATTATGTGGGAAAAGACAAGCATATTTTTGGAATCAGGAGATAATTTTTAATAAATTAAAATTGAATATTTAGAATTTTAAGAGATGCCGCAATTCACCATTGTTAAATTCTTGTTCTGAACCTTACAGACTTGGAGAATGCTCACTTTGAAACCATCTTGGAAAGTCATGATGTTTTTTTTTATTCTGGTAAATGTAGCATAACAATAAATGGCCAATAAAGCTAAGATCTCAAAATTTTGTGAGAAAACTTTGAATTAAAAAAATTGACCATCAAATTAATATTATGAAACACTTTTAAGGGAACACCTTTAGAAAGAGTCCTCCAGTCACCATGTGTAACCACAAAAATATAATTAAGTGTTGTCGTTTTCAGCATAGAGATCTAATAGTACCAATATATCTCTAATAATAATAATCTAATTACTATTATTTTAAGATGTAATAAAAATAATAGTAATTGGATCATTTGGTTGTTAGTCTTTTCAGCTGTGGGCAAACACGGCAGCTGGAGGACTCTTTCTAAAGCTGAAACCATTTAGGTTATTTGGCTAAAACACACAGCATTTAAATAGTCCTATCAATTTAATTATTTTTAAAAAAATTGATGCTTCACGAAATTCATTTTCTTCCAGTTCTGGAACGTAACTTTCCTGGCAGTGTGCGATGCCAATCTCAAGTTCCTATTCGTCGACATCAACAGCTACGTGAAAAAGAAAACTGGCATCACGTTCGAATCCACCGCTCTGAGCGAAGCCATCGAGGAAGGAAAGCTGGACTTGCCCCCTCCTGTTCGCCTGAGTGGGGCAGAAGAAGACCTCCCTTACGTTTTTGCCGCGAGCGAACGGTTCCCCCTGAAAACCAACATCATGAGGCCTTATCCGGACGACTCGGATGATCCCGACGAGGCCGTGTTCAACTACAGGGTGTCCCGCTGCAGTAACTTGATTGATAACGCATTTGGGGTCATGGCGTCCAGGTTCCGCATCCTCAGTAAACCCATTTACACCAAAGAGCCATCGGTCCTAGCCATCGCCATGGCAACGGCCTGTTTGCACAACTACCTGCTGTCAGATGATGATGCCTCGCAGTATTACTGTCCGGTGTGGTACCGCGATTTCGAGGACGCTGACGGTACGCTTCACGAGGGGGCTTGGCGGTCCGAAGAAGAATTCACGGGGATAGTTGATGTGTCGTTTACTGGGAGCAATACTTTTCTGAGCAAGGACGCTCATGTTAGAGATGCCTTGAATACATACTTTTGTGAGGCTGGGGAAACAGGAAAGAGTTGATTTTGCTTGCTACAGTTAACAAGTTTTACAGTGAAAATAGTGATTTTTAAATTCCTTCTTTTTCAATAATTTTTTTCATTTTATAACTGAAATTTACTAATGTAATTTTTTTAAATGTATTGCTCTGTATTTTGCTGATCTAGTTTGTCTTGTCAGAAATATTATTCATTTAAAATTTCATATGAATTTGTACTCTTTTCAAGTTAATGCATTCAAAATGATATTTTAATAATTGATTGAATTAATAGTGCTATGCATAATTTAAAAGATAAATTTATGTATTTTTTGTATACTGTGGGTTTGTCCATGAACTCGCACTCAGTTCTTCAACTATGTGTTCAAAAATTATGGCAGTTTCTTCCGTGCAGTTAACTGGCCGTTCAAAAACTCAACTGAACTGTTATTGTGAACTGAAAAAAGTTTGAGCGTTCATATATTTCTCAGTGTAATGAGCTTTTTCAGGTCACATGACTAGCATATTTTTCAATGCGCACTGAAAAAAGTGAATTTATGAACAAGCCTTGTATTGGCATGTATACAAAATGTTTGTTAAATATATAATTATTTCATTTGTAAATATTTTAGGGGCATTTCATGGTATTTGTAGAGTCCGTAACATTTAGTATGTTAAGTGTCGGAAAAGAAAATTTAGAAAAATATTTCAAATTTATACAACTTTAAAAGAAAAAATTAAATGTTATGGACTCAACAAATACCGTAAAATGCCCCTTTAAATAAAATTTGATTTTTAAGTAAATGTGTTTCTTTTACTGAATTAAAATACTACTTAAGTCTGGTTTATAGTTAATAAATTAAATAATTAGTCCTACCATTAATGTCTGAGTACTATAATATACTACCATTAATAATTTGTTAAATATTAAAGCTTTTTAACATGAATTCAATTTAAAACTTAATTAGATCATAATACAGCTTTTTTAAAACAACTTAAGGCGGCTTTAGACCACGCGGTTCGCGACAAAAAATTGACCCTCTTCCCTCAATTGAACAGCGCCATCTTTCGAGAGGTCGCTGAGTTACTGCGGTTGTCGAAATTCCCGAAAACCGCGGAATCGCTGTCGCAAACCGGGTGGTCTAAAGCCGCCTTTATGTATCACTATGTTCAAAGAGGAATAAGTGCAGTCTAAAAGAGCATAAAATTGCATCCATTATAACTCAAACTGTCAAATTAGAAATACACTGAACCTCTTTTTCAAAGATTCTTGTTCGGTAAACGGTCTGTTTGCTTTTTAACAATTGTAACCAGTAGATGGCGCTTGCGTTTGTTTGTTTACAAACTGCTCATCGACATCGCTGGTTTTGTGTTCGGTCGGTTCATTTTTAAATCCTAATGTCACTAACATACAATCAAAAGAGACTCCTCTTGTTGGCTCTAAAACTTTATAGGATCAGAAAGAAAAAGAGAAGAATTTGGGTGCAACCGTACCTTCAAAAGCGGACAGAAACGGGCCAAGGAACTTTTTATAACATACTTGCCGAAATGCGGTTGACGGACATAGATTCATTTGTGGATTTCTTCAGAGTGACTCCGAGACAGTTCGAAAATCTGTTGAGTCTTCTTGGGAACAAGATTACCCCTCAAGAGGGCACCTTTCGCGAACCCATATCTGCTCGAGATCGGTTGGCAGTCACTTTAAGGTAAGTTCGGAAAAATCTCTGGCACTGCACTCCCTCCCATAGATTATTTGATTCTGGGGTTTAGCAAAATCTGGTGAAATACTTTCTATTTAGTTAAATGGTGAAATCTATCCTATTCTTCATTCATTCAATGGCTTAAATCTAGAAGTGGGTTCAAACGCCAAGCGAAGTAGTAGCGCCAAAGTGCGCCTAAGTATCAAAGTGAAGTTGGCGGCTAAAAATTCGCCAAGAGGTGCCAACCCGAACCCACTTCTAGATTTTTACCCATTCAATATACAGAACAGAGGTACTATATAAATTGTTAGAGTAGAATGAGGTAGTATAGCTTTAGAAAGAGTTCTCCAGCCAGGGGCGGATCCAGGATTTTCTTTTGGGGGGGGCACCACTGAAATTTTAGTCCTACCTGAGACACGGCATATAACGAGAATTTTTCTTCAAGGGGGGTTGACTCAACGTTAATTCTAAGGTACCCAAACGAGTACAGATATGCGTTAACTTTTTTAATCACTTAAAAGTAACACTGGTTCGGGATCACCCCAGAAATTTTATGAAAATTTGTCTCTAAAAGTAGTGTTTCAACTCAATATTTTGAGAACCTTTGGGTTACATCGAAAGAGAACAGCTCCTTTTAATCCACAAAATTTTGAAGGATCTAAATTATAAATAGAAGGGTTTGGAGGGTTGGGGGTCTTCCCCCAGAATTTTTTAAAATTTTTTTATTAATTTGAAATTCTTTGGAAAACACCCGAAGAAGACCGCTTCTAGAAAGTGGCAGATTTTTCAAAGGAAAAACAATGTTAAAAGACGTCAAGTTTTGGAGGGGGTTTGGGGGTTTTCTCCCGAGAAAAGTTTTGAAAGTTGTCTCTAAAAAGTGCTGTCTTAATTCATTTTGAGACTCTTCAGGTTGCGCCTTATAAGTTGTAGAATTCTTAAAAAATAAAACAATCTGATGTGTCAAAATTACGGACTTGGGGATTGAACTCCTAAAAACTTTCAGATACAGCCCTGACCTATAAAAAGCTGATACTCTCAAAAACTGTTATGTTTTCTTATTTTTCACAATAAATGTTTTAAATTTTACTTTGAAAAATGATATTTACTAATAATAAATATACAACATTATTTTCACAGTATTTAAAAGACACTGGTAGAAACAAGAAAATTGGTTAATATTTTTTGCACGGGACATATTGGAGGATTTTGAATAACTTAAAATAAGGTAAAAAAACATTTAAAAACACACAGTATTTTAATGAAATAAACCTGAAAAGCTTAACTTATGTGTCGATTTTTGAATCTAAACTATTTTTTATAGAAAAAAATATTTTTTCTGTTTTAAAACAATAAAGTAATGGCCATATACTGACAGACCTATGGTGCAAGAGATAGAGAAAGTGTTTTGCTACGTGTAGAGAAAACTTACCTTAAAAAACTTAAAAGAATCGCATTAAGTCGTGATAAAAAATGACTAATTTATTAGATTCCTAACATGAAAAAACTTATAATTAAAAATAAATAGCCTTTCAAGTGCTTATAACTTTTCAGTAAACGTATCATGAACAAGTGTCTTTTAGTACTTGGCGGCCTTCATTATCAGAGTTAGTTTAACTGTGAGCATTAAATTTTAAATAATAATTTAAGACAAGAAATTCTAAACCTGTGGTTCTCAAACTTTTTAAAGCTACCACCCCCTTATTGTGCGTAAAACTTTCCAACGCCCTTCCCCAATAAAAAAAAATATAGAATTTAGGGTATAGGGTAGGGCAGGGGTCGGCAACCTGCGGCTCGCGAGCCGCATGCGGCTCTTTCGATGTCAAGTTGCGGCTCTCCAGTTCCATACAAAACAATTAATAATTTACTATCAAAACCCTTAAAAAATCAGTAATATATTCTTAAGTACCTAATAAAATCAAAATTCCAAACAATTTCGGAAGAGAACTCCCAAACACTCCTCAAAATTTCGGAATATGTGCTGTTTTCCCTTGAAAATTATGTGACTTTTAAAGAGTGATCCTCATTTGGTCATAATAGAAGTTCTAAAAAACGATTTAAAAACTACTTTTAGGGGCAAATTTCCAATTTTTTTCGTAAGTGGGACCCCCACCCCCTCTCTAAAGTTTGCTGTTTATTATAATTATACTATTTTTCCTTGAAAATTCTTCTACTTAAAAAATGAGAGGTGCTCTTTGGGTGCAATCCAAAAAGGCCTAAAAATTAGCTACAACGCTATTTTGAAGGAGAAATATCCGGGGGAGGACCCCCAGATTGTCCAATTTTTCTAGGAATTTACTTAATTTACAAAATTTTGAAATTAATTTACAATGTGTATGTAAGTCATCTAAAACTTTATGTAAAAAAGTACACGAACCCGAAAGGAGGTTCCTCACAGAGAAAATGTTGTGTACAAAATACTCCCCAACTGAAATCAAATATAATAAGCATATTCTATAACATTGAAGCAAAACTATTAAGTGTCTCTTTAAAAACTGGGAAATTTTGTAAATTGCAAGTTTTGGCTCTTCGTTTCAAAAGGTTGCCGACCTCTGGGAGGTAGGGTGATTAGTTAATATGAAAAGTAATTTTAGTAGAGTAAACCCGATTTGTAAAAGTAGCTGAAGTTAGCTAGTCCCTCAACTCCTTTTTAATAGACTTAATATGCCCACTTACGGAGCTCTAAGGGATCACCTGCGGTTTGAATATGACTGTCAGTTGAGAACTCTCTAGAAAGGGGGGGTCTGGGGGTCACCCCCAGAAAATTTTTGATTTTAAGCCCTAAAAAAGTGCCAAATATGCCTTTTTATGCAGTGTATTTTTTAGTCCTCTGGGGGGGGCACGTGCCCCAGTGCCCCCCCCCTGGATCCGCTACTGTCTCCAGCCGCTATGATTACCCACAGCTCAACTGATGACCGACAACCATGGAGATCTTATTATTATATCCTAAAATAGTAATATTTATAGAAAATTATTATCAGAGATCCAATAATACTAATATATCTATGCGGCTAGCACTTAATTTATAGCTATATAAAAAAAAGGAAAAAATAAGCAGTAGAAAGGCAAAGAATTTATTTTTTAAACCTAGTTCTTTTTAAGGAAAATACATTCTTAATGTGGGGTATTTTCTTATAATTGCATATTCCTCTTGCATGATACGAAACTATTGTTCAATATACAGGAAAGATTCAGATTGTAGTTATTGTTTAATTTAGTTCTTTGTAATAAAAATTTCCCTTAAAATAGCCAGATAACAGTTTTAAATGGATTTTTAAAATGGTGTTGTTTTACAACTCAAAATTCCAGTTCCAGATTTTGTTCATATTGGCGGCGGATCCAGGATTTGGTTTTGATGGGGCTAAGAATTTTCAAAATCAAATTGAATCTTCTCACCAAACATAATACGTACAATATTACAAAAGGTTGTGAAAATCGTGTTCTAATTAGTTGCTAAATGGGGGTCTCCCTAGAAAAGTTAGGTAAATTTAAGTCTAAAAAGCAAGTTTTCAACTCATTTCGGAACACCTCATTTGAATTTCGGACATACATTTTCAAGAAATAAAAATATTTTTTGGTAGGTTTTTTGCATTTTGATCTACGTTATAAAAAACCTGCCAACAATAGAGTTTCAAGTATCAAAGGGGGTTTGTGGGTCCTCCCACAGAAAATTTCTGGAAATTTGAGCCTTAAAAACAGGGTTTTAACTTGTTTTAGTACACTTCAGTTGCTTCCCCCTTGTCAAACGTAGACAGAAGATGTAGGGATGCCATTGTCACAAAAGAAGACGCAAATATTTAAAATTGACAAAAATTTATTGAATTTACAAAAAGATTAGATATAAAAAATTAAACTGTGACACTACTATTGAAAAACATGATAATGATTTGATTTTTAAACAGATCTATTAAATAATGCGTAAACGAGAGAGCTCGAGCTCTGATGCAGAGCGGCAGGCTTTATACAGTGTTGTAAATCCACGACACCCCTCATACATCCCTGGATTTCTGACCTCCCCTCTTTCTCACTGTTAGTTCTCGTTCCTTTTGGGGGGCTAAAGTCCCATAGCTCCTCTGGATTTGCCAGTGGTTCCTATTGCATACTATATGTTTCTTCCAGGTTTTTAGCCACTGGAGACACTATGAAAAGCATTTCATGCATGTTTAGAATTTCCTCTTCGGTGATGACCAAAATAGTTGCGTCTGTTTGCGGTGCCCTGGGGGAAACCTTGGCCCCCCTCGTCCTCCCTGCCCCCAATGCATCCATTTGGGAAAAGGTGGCCAGCCAGATGAACAGCTCTTTTCAGTTTCCGAACTGCATCGGAGCTATCGGTGGAAGAATTGTTAAGCAAGTATGTTATCAGAATTTTCAAATTCTATTTAGATTAGGCTTACCGTATTTTCTCGGGGCCAACCCAGGACATATTTTTGAAATTTCTTTATAAGTGCCATATCAAATTACCAAAGAATAAAAATTATTCAAACTAATAAACATTAAACAAAAATATCAAATTTTATTTTTTCATTTAACACTACTTTTTCAAAAATTGTTTGATTGACTTAATTTTTATCACAAAATTCACTGAAAGTAAGTTTTCTGAAGTAATAAAGACGTTAGAAAACGTAAAAAAAGCAATTTTAAATAGTTCGGTCATGATTTTTTCATAAAAAAGTATGGCAAATCGTAAATGTATGAAACCCCGGACATTTAGCGACCCAGGACCTTTCCCCGGACAGCTCTAAAACCCCCGGACTGTCCGGGGTAATCCCGGACGTATGGTAAGCCTAATTTAGATGTGGTTTTAAATATTTAATGTAGTTTGGTGTTCACCGGAATTCGAACCATTTCAGTTGGGAATGTTTGTATTAAAAATATATTGCATGATGCATTACTGCTGAACCAACGATAGTAAAAGGGTCACGTGATTTCAACAACGGAACTAGTATTTCGGAGGGGAGACAGGTGGAAGTTGAGGGGTAGTTGATCGAAAGAGGAAGAGACATTTGCTTGTATATAAAAGCAAGACCCCAACCTCAGAGTACTAGAACAGAGAGTCCGTGGCCATAGGAGCTAATGGAAATCGAAAAGTTGGATGGATGTGGGGCTTGTTTGGCGCTGTGATCACACCTACGTCACGGAAGGCGGGAAGAAAAAGCCTGATTGGGCAAGAAAAACTTTTTCCTTCACCTTCGAAAATAGCAGATTGAGTGACAGCCAATCACAGGTTCGGACACCAAAATGTAATGCTGATCCATCTGTCAATCATTTATAGTTCCTCGTGGCGCCCTTATATCCATCCAACTTTTGAAAATGTCGTTTTGGACCCTCTGTTAGGATTTTTCTCTGTGACCCCAACTATCACCGGTTACCCAACTATCGGCCATGGACCCTTTTACTATCGTTGGCTGAGCAGTACTCTTATCTAAAAAATACTCTAAAATAGTTTTAACTGTGCTTAAATTGAAATTGCATGGTTATGATTTTAATACAAACTCTTTATTAACACTATTTGCCACTCATTACTATAAATCAGGTATTGTTATTAGTAATCTCTGATAAAGGAGTCAACTTTAGTTGCATTTATTTTGTTAAACTTAAAGGATTCACATAAAAGAATGTACAGACCTACCTATAAAAATATTACAAACTATTTGATTCCCTTATATTACAAATGCAAATCATTAAAGAAGAAGCTAATAAAAATCCCACGTAACCTGTAAAAATCATAATTATAAAAAGTTATTTGAAATTTAATGATTTACAGTGTGTTTTGGAAACCAATATATCTTTTTTCTCTGTTTTCTATAATTTATACTTTCTCTGAGTGGAGCTAACAATTGAGAAATTTGATTTATCATAGGCCTCTGTGACAAGTTGACGAGTTTTCGAGTCGACTAGGTAACCACTTAAAACAAAATTAATTAGGGGCCGTTCAAATATTACGTAAGCACTTTTTTGGTCATTTTTAACCCCCTCCCCCCCTTGTCAGCAAAGATAAGCAAACCTCAAACCCCCCCACCATAATTGCGTAAGAAACTGCCGGACCCCCCCCCCCCCGAAATTTTGACATCCTTATGGAGGATTTACACCACTGCTGTAAAAGAGACATCAGCGATATTTTCGGAAGAAACGGGAATTGTTATTCCAATAAACTAATTGACGAGCGCCATCTTTTGTGAGTAGCGGGTACTAAAATATGCCGAAAATATCGCTGATGTCTCTTTTACAGCAGTGGTGTAAATCCTCCATTATACTGAAGTACTGTTTTTTCCCCTTGAAAATTAGGTGCATCGTACAAGGAGCTGTCCTTTTTGGGTGTAACCCTAAGGGTTCAAAAATGAGTCGAAACACTACTTTTCGGGGTTACAATTTCAAAATGTTAGGGTGGTCCATCTCAGAAAAAGTGCTTACGTCAGATTTCCTAATTCAATTTTTTGTTACATTTATTTTTGGTTGAATTTTGAAATTATTTATGCAAGAAACAAGAGATTTTAGAAAATGCACCATCTTACGTAAGCATCACTCATATCCCCCCTCCCCCCTTGTCAGCAAAAATAAGCAAATAGCAAACCCCCCCTCCCCCCTTAGGTGCTTACGTAATATTTGAACGGCCCCATACTTAAACTTTACTCTGTTCATTTAGAATTGGCATCTGAAACGGGATCAATACGCCTAATTACGCTCATCACGCAACTTCAGTGACCGATTCTTTTACAGTATTTTAACTACTTCTGTTCAGGCTACCTAGTAATTGCACAAGAAATTTTTTTAAATGATAATTACAATAGTAACTGCTTCTAATACATTATGCCTCAGGCGCCTATTCTAAATGAATAGAGTATTAACAAGGAACCAAACATTTCTTCTTCTTCTAGCCTTGCAGCCCTTTGTGAGCCTGAACTTGTCGCACAATTCCATTCCAGGCTGCTCGGACCTCTTGGTCTTGTTCCCATGGGTGTCCAATTTAGCATTCTTTTTATTCCTCTGTCATCTCCCATTCTCTCTATGTTTCCTAGCCATGATAGGCGTTGAGATTTAATAAATCTAATGATATTTTTACCTTTCATAATTTTCTCCAGTTCTAGGTTTGTTCGGATTCTCCATTGGCAATTTACCTGAACAGATTCCATAATCTTTCTCAATACTTTTTGCTCGAAAATAAGCAAACTATTTACATCTCTGTTGGTCATGGTCCACGTCTCACTTCCATATGTAATAAATAACAGTTCTGATAATTGTTTTATACAGTCTCATTTTTAATGGTTTTGAAAATTGTTTATTTTTCAGTAGGTGGTTGTATAAATAGAAGCATCAGTTTTCTTTTAGTATTTTCGCATTTTATATTCAAACATTTACTAATGTATATTAGTTATAATTAGAGCGTATTGCCCCCTGATCGCTATTGTTCGCCAATCCCCGTGAACTGCTTTCGCAGTTCGTAGGGAGTGTTGCAGGGGAAATACAACAAAAAAAATTACAATATTCAATTTTCTTTCAGGGTTTGGTACGAGGCAACAACAATAAAGCTTCAGAAAAGATAGTGTTTCTGGCAGTGTGCGACGCAGAACACAAGTTTCTAGTCGTAGACATCGCGGTGCACGCCTTAAGAAAGAACGCGCTTTCGTTCGAATCCACCACTCTCGGAAAAGCCATCGTGGACGAAAAGCTCGACCTTCCCCCTCCCGTTCAACTCAGCGGAGTGGCGGAAAAAGTTCCTTGCGTGTTCGCCGGGGACTTCAGATTTCCACTGAAATGGAATCTGCTCAAGCCTTACCATCGAGACAAGGCGAAAGATTTCGACAAGGACGTATTCAACTACAGGTTGTCCCGTTGCAAGAACTTGATCGACAACGCGTTCGGGGTCATGTCGACTAGGTTCCATGTTTTCGCCAAGCCGGTCATGGCCAGGACGCTTAAAGTTCAATCCATCTGCATGGCAGCCGCTTGCCTGCATAACTATCTGATGTCTGACGAAAGCTCGCCGGACAACCCTGAGTATTACTGTCCGGAGGGGTATTGCGATTACGAGGACTCGGAGGGAACCCTCCAGGAGGGAGCTTGGAGGTCCTTCGAAGACTCGGGAATGGTGGATATGTGTCCTTGTGACGACCTCACAAAAAGTGATGAAAGCGCTGCCCTCAGGGATACCATGAAGGCGTACTTTGAGGAAGCGGGAGCTATCCCTTTGCAGACGGAAAAAGTGACTGCCTTCAATCAGTCTTAGTTTTTTAGTTTTTTTGGTTCTTACGTATTATAACGTCGATCGTGCCGCTTAATCAAAAGCATTATCAAATCCCATTGACTTTTCTATTGATGTACCGCTGAATTAGACGGCCACTGAACGGTCGACGTGGTTATACGTAAGTACCGGTTTTTTTTCTTCAGAAGGCCATTCACGAATTAGGTCAGAATTTATTCTTATATGAAAAAGTAACAGAAATATCGTCAACTTATATATTGTTTTTATTCATAATGCAACAGTGTATTTTAATATGGGGCCGTTCAAATATTACGTAAGCACTTTTTTGGTCATTTTTAACCCCCCCTCCCCCCTTGTCAGCCAAGATAAGCAAACCTCAAACCCCCCCCCACCATAAATTACGTAAGAAACTGCCGGACCCCCCCCCCCCTTAAATTTTGATGTCCCTATTAGAAAGTACTGTTTTTTCCTTGAAAATTAGGTGATTCGTACAAGGAGCTGTCCTTTTTGGGTGTAACCCTAATGGTTCAAAAATGAGTTAAAACACTACTTTTCGGGGTTACAATTTCAAAATGTTAAGGTGGTCCATCTCCAGAAAAAAGTGCTTTCGTCAGATTTCCTAATTCAATTTTTGTTACATTTATTTTTGGTTGAATTTTGAAATTATTTATGCAAGAAACAAGAGATTTTCGAGAATGCACCATCTTACGTAAGCATCACTCATATCCCCCCTCCCCCCTTGTCAGCAAAAATAAGCTAAGAGCAACCCCCCCTCCCCCTTAGGTGCTTACGTAATATTTGAACGGCCCCTATGTTGGTGTGCGCTTTTTGCCAATATTTTTTTGGCACTTAAAACAGTTAAGCCATTTTTATAGAGATAGATAATAGAATTATACCATAATTATCACAAAATTAACATTCTTTGAACCTTACTTTATTTTTTATTTTTGACAATAATAACTCTTTTATTGCTATTAAATCAAAACTGGGAGTGGGAAAGTTCCCTTTTTAGCATTATATCATCATCATTAGTAAAATGTAATCGTAATGTGTCAAAAAATTTAAAACCTCCCTTTTGTCATATTAGATTGCACATCCTTTTATTGACTGTTACAACATAACTTATGAATGAAACATTGCATGTACTGTACAGTAGAACCCCGATTGTCCGCGAGTGCCAAGAAAAAAAATTTTAAAGATGAAAGCAAATTTTAGATGAGATTGGAGAGATTTTAGAATCAGAGCAAAGGTTTCTGCTGTACTGTACATATTTTAAAAGTTTTACATATCATGTTTTATGTACAACAAAACATAGTTTTTATGCTGAAATATTTTTTTCGTGTTTTTACCTCATTTTTAGTCTTTTTTCGGGCTATCCCCGATTTTCACTATCCGTGGTACCCTTGCCACCCGATTCCGCCGATAATCGGGGCTCTACTGTACATGAAAATGGAATTATTGTGTTTTTATATTTTTATCTAATCTTGAGAAAACTTTTGAAAAGGTTCATTCAGACTTTATAGTGAGATCATATTTGGACTACGTGTAAATTTGAAAATCCAAATGAGTAATATATTCTTGAAAGTTAACATGTACATTGTACAGTTTGTTTTCCAGTAATAAGATATTGTTTTTAAATTAAAGCAACAGAAATTATCTCTAAGCCTGGAGAATGATGATTTTGACACTATTTTTCATTCAACAAAATCTTATAAAAAGAAGTTTTAAGACTTCTTCTATACATAACTTTCTTTAAAGAAAATAGAGATCCATTAGTAAATTTTAATTCATACTTAAAAATTTAAAACATCCAACTCTCTTTTATAAAAATTTTACTTATATCATTAAACATTTTTTGTTTAAGCTTTGTTAATATGGTACACTCAAACCTGTTTTTGTAAATTCCTTTTTTGTATGATTTTTCTATTTGTGTGGTCTTTTTTTCTGCAATTTTTTGTGCGGTTTGTAAAAAATCACAGTAAAAAAGACCGCACAAGTGAAAAATCGCACAAAAATTATAGCACGAATGAAAAATCTCACAAAAAAGGACCGCACAAAAACAGGTTCGAGTGTATGTTGGTTTAAATTGCAGAAAAATATTCTTAAATTAGTTATTTTATTAGTAGTTATTAGTATTAGTAGACTATAAGAACATCTATGGAACAGATCTATAATGTAAGAAACTAAGAATACGTTTATAACCAGGGACTAATACAGGCCAATTTTGGCACCGTTTATCGGCACCTTCACCAAAATTATTTTTAATGATATGCGAGTTGCTAATAGTTAACTATGTATTCAAATTGCTATAAAACTGAAAAAATCAGTAATTTGATGCTGATTTCAATAATTTTACAGTTTCTATTAAAAATAGTTATAAAAATTTCAGATAAATTTTTTTTAAATATTACTATTTTTCACAAAAAATAAAATGCTGTGTAATTTTTTCACAAAAATGGGTGTTAAGTTTCAAATCCTGGATTGGTCCCTGATAACTATTATCTTCTATGGTTTATTTTCTGATGTTGGGTAGTGTTAAATTTAGCAATACAAAAGGTAATTACAATTTAAGTGTCCCAACATAGGCTAACTTATATGTTTTACCTGGACAAATACTTCCAATTACAAATTTTTATTATAAAAGGTGAAAAAATGGGACTAGTTTCAACCCTTGGGGGTGTACTTAAGAAAATGCAGGAAATAAATTTTTATACTGCTTCCATAGTTTAAAAATTTCAACCATCAAAATTTCCTTTATTACTTCCTGGATAAGAAAAAAATTTCTACCTTTCTCAATATCTTCAAAGCTTGCTGAGATATTAAAAATTTTAAATTGATGACTTTACCATATTAAAGGGCAACATAGAGGGTTCATTCACAGATTTAAGTTGAACTTGTTTTTTTGGGGGGATAATAAGAGGAATAACTTCAAAAAATTCAATTGTGGTGACCTCTCGACTCGAGTGGGATCGAGTCGAGCTTCGTTCGATAGAGTTGAGAGAAAATCATTGAAGCAAAAAAAAAAGATCTATTTTAACTGTCGTATTAACTGGCGGCCGCCATGAGTAATGCATGGAAGTCGCATATAGTACTTCCCAAATTTTCTCAAAAACTGTAACTTGGTGACTGTTTCATGAAACTCACGTTTGCTTCAATATGGATATTGAGATTCAACATGGTTATTGATGAAGCTGGTTATTGGTTATTGATAACCCTCCATGAAGCTCCTTGGATGGGGCATCATCAATAACTTATGACGCCTGGGCAACTCATTAACAAACCCTACACACCACAGCACTTTGGCACCGTTAGTTCTGAACTGGCCAAACAGCCGGCATTTTCGCCGATCCCATCGCCTTCGTCTGTTTTTTAACCACGTTTTAATGTTAATGAAGAGATTATTTCACCATTATCGCTGGTTAGCGGACAATAAGTGTAAACTCCAGGCTCCAGCTCTCAAGCGTCGCCTCAAGCCATAGACCGGTTTTGTCCTTATAGTGGAGGACTAATCAATTATCACCACTTTTTCCGTTATAGTCGGCTAGACTAGTTTCTACACTCCGCTCTCTTGCGTTGCCTTCCTATGCCGTGCTGATGAGTCCTAACAAGGACGAAACCGGTCTATGGCTGGAGGCTACGCTTGAGAGCTGGAGTTAACACTTAATTTTTAATGTTTTCAGCTTCCACGCTTTTTTTATTTAGTATCAACAAAAAAACCTTGATTTTTATATCTATTTGATCAGTCTTTTAAGAAAATAATAAGTAGTAAAAGAAAATTGTACTTAGCTTAGATCAATAATGTTTTAGAACAAAAAAATCGTGGCATAAAAGAAATTTTGAAATCGGCAAACAACCCGAAGATTTGCATTTGGCATTCTTGGCAACCCTCCGCGCTGTTCCATGTGTTGTGGCGTGTAGGTTTTGTAAGTAGGCACCCGGCGGCGTATTCTATTTCCCTCGTCGTTACAGAACATTTCTTAATAATCTCCAAAATCATAATTAATAGCGTGGATTAGTGACCTTGAACACATTAATTATGATTTTGGAGATTATTAAGAAAAGCTCTGTAACGGCGAGGGAAATAGAATATGCCACCCGGCGGTAATAAGTTTTCTGCTATGGGTAAACTTATGCGGGGAGAGGGACCGTTCAAACATTACGCAAGCATATTTTTGAATATCCTCCCCCCGTATCAACCCTCCCTCTTAATGACGTTAGAAAATTGCCCGACCCCCCAAAATACTTAATTTTTTCCCAGTTCAATTTTTTTATTGGATTTTGAAACTATTTATGCAAGAAGAATTTTCAAAAATAAGGTGTTTGTAACATCTAGCGTTCGAATGGGATTAGTTGAGGGTCCAAGGGTGCCAGTAGAGATGCTAGAGAGATAATCACCCGTGGGGATGAGTGCTGCATTCTGGTTGCCGACCCTTTTCATTACGAGGGCCTTCAGGTCACGAAGTGCCATATCCCTGACGAAGGAGTCCCAGAAGTCAGCAGCTTAAAGCCGCTGTCGACCAGGAACAGGTCCGACTCCTCACAGCATCCCTCAAACCCCCCCTCGTAAGGAAAAATAAGCAGAAAGCAACCCCCCCTTGTTGTAATATTTAAATTGTCTCTTTAATCCACAAAAACATGTGAAAAAAGTTATTGATATCGATGCCTGTGGGATTGATTAAGATACCCGCATCATGCGAACGAAATAGCTCAGTTAGGTTTCGGTTCAGTAGTTAGGTTTCGGTTCAGTAGCTAGGTTTCGGTTTGGTAGTTAGGTTTCGTTACAGTATTTTTCTTTATTCGGGCTACAGAGGACTTCAATTCGAAACCCGTTTAGCAACAAGTGTTTTTTTACAGCAATCTTAACTTCTGTAAAACTGTCTTCTCTTAGTTACTTAGTGGCCAACCATTCCGGATTTTGCGGAATCATTCCGCATTTCGGCCCCAAATTCCGCAATTAAGGATAAAGCTAGAAAAACTACGGAAACTACGCTAATTATATTTTAAAGACATTGTTTTAATTTTTTCTTCTCAATTATCTGCTTTTAGCTTTAATCCTTTCAATACATATTTTTTTACTTAGAATTGCGAATAAAAACGATAATGCTAGTCACTAGTAACTGATGAGATGGGCAATAAGAAGGGAGAATCAATTGGAATTTGGGATATTCTAATCTAATCTGCAATGGGTGATTTATTCATGTGAGAAAAAAAGCAAAAGGCTTATTTGCATTTTCAGGACTTTTCTAAAACTTATCAAAATAAGGCGTGGCGTCGGTCGGCAAGCCACAGGTCACGCCGGGTGTTCATATTAAGAGCTATCTTTGTACATTTACTAGGTATAATGCACTTTTTTCACTAAAATCAGGATTCCTTCAAAAGTAATCTCTGCGATCTGGAAATACTTCTATCATATTTCTGAGAAAAAAGCCTGTAAGGAAGCATACCTTATTTTTAAGAATTGACCGAGAAAAAGCCCTGAAAAAAAATTTTTAAGTGGGAAAATCGCAAATCCAAATGCTAAGTGAAAGGAGAATTTCACCATTATCGCTGGTTAAGCGGACAATTAGTGTAAACTCACAACTCTCAAGCGTCGCCTCCAACCGTGGACCGGTTTCGTCCTTGTTAGGACTCATCAACACGGTATAGGAAGGTAACGCAAGAGAGCGGAGGGCAAGTACTAGTCTAGCCGACTATAACTGAAAAAGTGGTGACCATTGATTAGTCCTCCACTCATCTGTTGGAATGACAATGGTATTCCTAGAACAAAACCTTAATTTTTAAAGCCGTGACTATCAGTGTTATCCCATGTTTGCGAAATTTAACTTTTTGATTAATACAAAAGAAAATTTTAGGTGTTTTTTATGTTATTTGACATACTGAGAGATTTCGAAAATTACCTTTATTTCCCCGCAGGATTTTTGTGAAATTCATTTTTCAATAGTGTTAGCTAAAATTCTATTTGAAAAGGAATTCTCGCGAAAACTTTTGCTTGTACTATCCTTGTAACACCTAATTTTAATTACCGTGGGTGTATAAAAACACTTTTCTGAGCTCTTTTTGGTGCCTGTTCCAAGATTTGGTCTTTCTAGCCATTCTTTTTTGACCCAATGTTTAACAAGAAGCATGGAGATAAAATTAAAATTGCAGCAAATGTTCCAATAGCGATCAAATGTGCATGAAGAAATTTGTAGTCACTGCCTTATTACTAAAGCGGTGACGATCAGTGTTATCCCATGTTTGCGAAATTAAACTTTTTGATTAATACAAAAGAAAGTTTTAGGTGTTTTTATGTTATTTGACATACTGATTTCGAAAATTACCTTTATTTCCCCTCAGGATTTTTTGTAAAATTCATTTTTCAATAGTGTTAGCTAAAATTCTATTTGAAAAGGAATTCTCGCGAAAACTTTTGCATGTACTATCCTTGTAACACCTAATTTTAATTTCAGTGGGTGTATAAAAGCACTTTTTGGTGCCTGTTCAAAGATTTGGTCTTTCTAGCCATTCTTTTTTGACCCAATGTTTAACAAGAAGCATGGAGATAAAATTAAAAATTGCAGAAAATGTTCCAATAGAGATCAAATGTGTATCAAGAATTTTGTAGTCACCTCCTTATTACTAAAACGGTGACTATCAGTGTTATCCCATGTTTGCGAAATTTAACTTTTTGATTAATACAAAAGAAAGTTTTAGGGGTTTTTTTATGTTATTTGACATACTGATTTCGAAAATTACCTTTATTTCCCCTCAGGATTTTTTGTAAAATTCATTTTTCAATAGTGTTAGCTAAAATTCTATTTGAAAAGGAATTCTCGCGAAAACTTTTGCATGTACTATCCTTGTAACACCTAATTTTAATTTCAGTGGGTGTATAAAAACACTTTTCTGAGCACTTTTTGGTGCCTGTTCCAAGATTTGGTCTTTCTAGCCATTCTTTTTTGACCCAATGTTTAACAAGAAGCATGAAGGTAATTTTAAAATTGCAGCAAATGTTCCAATAGTGAGAAGGATACTTTATTTTTGGTAAGGACGAGAACCAGGTTTTCATAAAGTTATTTTGAACTCACCTAGTTAACTATTAGAATTCGACACAAGGAGGTTCAGCATTGTTCGTTCAACAACAAGTTTCGACATTGGAGTATAAGTGTACAATTCAGTTGGTAGTCTAAGGTCATGAGAAACGGGACGTATGATGGCCGATGGAATATTATCAAGTTTAGAGATTACCTCTTGCGTTTATACCAATAGAAACAGCAACAATTAGAGTAGTTTTTCAGATCTCTCAATGCCATAGGAGTTGCAAATAAAGTAGTATTCTTTCTTTTGAGCTAAAATCAATGGTACCCTGAACACAACAGTCTACGATTGCTAAAGCCTATGATAAGATACCCTGACTATTTCTTTATTTAGGAAAATCAGTCACCACTTAAGAAATTTAACACAAATTTATAAGTTATGCTGGCATCTTAACTTTTCACCTAACAAATCCAAATTTCAGTCACCACTTTGAAAATTAGGGTGAAATTCTTAAGTTAAACGCGACGCGCAGGGTAGGTGGTTGGGGTTTGCGGATGGGAGACTACGATAATAGTCTCTTTCATTCCTCAGGACTCTTAAATGCAAGTCAGTGTCCGTCGAAGACAGAAGGGTAAAGGCTTGGAATTTTCAAAAAAAATTATAAAAATCTTAGAAAAATAGTGATATTTTAAAGAATTTGACTGATACGGTTACAGTTAAGGGTTGAAGGAAAAAAAGATAAGACCCCCCTTTAAAAGGCAGGAATACATTTATAAATGCGCAACTGCATTTATGTCCGAGTGCTATACCCGGGGAGAGGCTCAGACTCGAACCGAGGGAGGTTCTATCTGAAGGCCTTATGGAACCGGCATACTGGTGCACTAACCCACCAAGCCATCCGTTCCTGCAACCGGGATGGTTCTCTAATCCATTTGAAGTTGATACGTCACCACTTAAAAAAATAAATAGCATAAATATCGAGGACCGAACCGTGAACCTTTGGAACACCAGACAGTGCACTAACACACCAAGCCATCCGTTCCTGCAACCGGGCTGGTTCTCTAATCCATTTGAAGTTGATAAGTCACCACTTAAAAGAAATAAATAGCATAAATATCGAGGACCGAACCGTGAACCTTTGGAACACCACGCCAGTGCACTAACACACCAAGCCATCCGTTCCTGCAACCGGGGTGGTTTTCTAATTAATTTGAAGTTGATACGTCACCACTTAAAAAAATAAATAGCATAAATATCGAGGACCGAACCGTGAACCTTTGGAACACCACGCCAGTGCTCTAACAAACCAAGCCATCCGTTCCTGCAACCGGGCTGGTTCTCTAATCGATTTGAAGTTGATAAGTCATCACTTAAAAAAATAAATAGCATAAATATCGAGGACCGAACCGTGAACCTTTGGAACACCTCACCAGTGCATTAACCAACCATGCTATCTATCCCCACACGTCACCAGGTTCTCTAACAAATATGAAGTTGATAAATAAGTTCAGAGAAATTATTTTAAAATTTTACCCAGCTGTAGGTACAGTTTGAACCGAGGGCCTTTATGGATCCAGCATACTGGTGCACTAACACACCAAGCCATCCGTTCCTGAAAACGGGCTGGTTCTCTAATAATTTGAAGTTGATACGTCACCACTTTAGCATAAATATTATCGAGGACCGAACTGTGAACCTTTGGAACACCACACCAGTGCATTAACTAATCATGCTATCTGTCCCTCCACGTCACCAGGTTATCTAATGAATATAAAGTTCATTTATAAGTTATGAATTTATTTTAAAATTGAACCCACCGGTAGGCAGGGTTTGAACTGGGGACCTTCTGAATCCTAGCAAGTCATTCCTGCACACCAAGCCATTCGGTCACACCCAGCCGGGAACTAAAGCCTACTAAATCCTGAGGACTTTATTTCAGCTTTCAAGAAATTTTGGCGAAATTTCAGTATCAACTTAGTTTTCTACACTCACTACTTTTAAAAATATTGTAGTTTCTACAATGTTCACGAAGTAACTTCCTTTTGCCAATTTGAACACCCTGCGATTTATATTATGCAATAGTTCCATAGTATACTACGCTGGTCTATTCCATGGTAGGGTTAGATCCTAGGGGTTACCACTCCCTAATTAAGTGGAGTAAAATAAAAGATCATTGTAACCACAGAGAAAAATCCTAACAGAGGGTCCAAAACGATATATTCAAAAGTTGGATGGGTTGGAGGGCGCCACGATCAACTAAATGATTGACAGAGTGATCAAACCTGTGATTGGCTGTCACTCAATCTTCTATATTCGAAGGAGAAGGAAAAAGTTTTTCTCAACCAATCAGGCTTTTCCGTCCCGCCTCTCGTGACGTTGTTGCGATCGCAGCGCCAAAATAGCCCCAAACTCATCCAACTTTTCGATTTCCAATAGCGCCTATGGCGACGGACTCTCTGTTCTAGTACTCAGTGATTGTAACTGTCCCCTTCCCTCACATTTTATTTCTTTTCAATACTTTTAAATTTACAATACTAGTATGTATACTAAATTTGTATGCTCCTTAATAACTCTTCTATGCTTGATCATCATTAAACCTCATGTTTAAGATTGGTTGCTTAATTGCCCTAAGACCACTCTTAATGGCATGTACCACTACAACACTCCCTCATTAATCTTAACGATTCTGTCAATGGTATAGCTTCTGATCTGCCAGTATCCCTAATGCCACCTTTGAAAAGTTTCATTGTGCAGTTTGTTGAGAAGGATTAATGTCTTAGACTTTTTATATTTTTAGTGGTGACTGGAGAACACTGGTACAGGCATGTGATTTTTCCGCTAATTAGCTAATTTTAGAGGTGTTGAAAATAGGAATTCCGCTCAATCGTGTGCGGAATTAATATTTCAAAGAGGGGAAAAAATCGGAATATTTGTTTGCTGAGCGGACATAGTGTACCAAAACGATTTAAAACCGGTTTTTTAGGGTCAAATTTCAAAACATTTCTGAGATTGAGTTTAGTAAGATGAGAATCCTATCTAAAAAGCTAAATTGAACCTATTGTATGAGATAGGGATTTGAATTTGGGCCCCTCCCAAAATAAATTTCTATGCCACTGTATCTTATCTAGACGCTTCTAAAAAAATTTCAGATAATTTCTTTCTTGAGCAATCACATGCCTGACAGGTAAAAACACAAATGAGTAACATTTTCGTGAACCCCAAGAACATTCGTAATCCAACAAGTAAAAACATATTGATTTATGCAGCATCGTTAAACCCAGAAAATTAACGATGCAGAATACATAGCACATTACTGCTTAACCAACCATAGTAAAAGGGTCACGTGATTTTGACATACTTGGAGGGGAGAAAGGAAGAAGCTGAGGGGCAGTTGATCAAAAGAGGAAGACACATTTACTCCCTCTAACCTTAGTTAGACCCTATATATACATAAGAAATAGCAATAAATAATAATAATAAAACATAACATAATAATAAAATAATACATAATAATAAAGCAAAAAATCACGTGACCCTTTTACTATAGTTGGCTAAGCAGTATCTATCCTAAACGATGATGCCTTGATTTGACCTCTCCTCAGATTCCACAGCATTTTCTGTTCGAAAAAAAAGCACAATCAATACCACTCAGATATGTCTAAAATCCCGTAGCTGGAGACCAGTTTACAACAGTAGATAAGTTCCCGGACAAGATTTGAGTGCGCTCAGAAAAAGTTCCCGTAGTCCCTTCAAGCCAATTATTATCTGTATGGTGATGGGTAGAAGTTCTAGATTCTAAAAGATTCACCACTAACCTAAGGTTAACCTGGAATCAAGCTTTTTCTAGACCTCTGATTGGGAAGGTTCTCCTGTCAGCAAATCAAACATCGAAAATTATTTTAGGACTTCAAAGACTCCTCACACAATTTGATAACCCACTAAGGTGGTAAATTAAAGGAAAAAACCTAGTTAAGGAAAATCTTATATTAAAAATAGGGAAGATTCCCTTTCATGTATCTTTGGTACTCTAAGAACACTGAATTTTCAATGTTTGAAGAAAATAATTTTAAACCCTTGTTTTCATAATTCAAGTTCCTGTAGATATGTGTATGAAAATAAATAAAATTAACTATTTATGTGATGATTGCACTGGATTTTCCAGTCTTTGAAATCAAGGCCATAGGAACAATATGTTACACGTTCAATTTGTTTGTTATTAATAAGCAAAAAATGCAATTTTTTGTCAAAAAAATCTGAGTACTCGCTTAGAACACAATCACTCTGAAGAAAGGCACTTTTTGTTATCTACCTTCGTAGCATTCTTCAGGGTGGCCACAGAAAACTTATTTCAAAATTCCCTCATAATTCCAGGTTTTCCCTGATAATCAGGTAGGATTTTCCCCGATATTTTATAAATAGAGTACATTTTACTCATCTAGAAAACCAGAGAATGACTGTAAAAATCACAGAAAGCAGGAGAAATAATATAAACAAGATTTAGACAGGAATATAAAATATGATTATTTTAAGACTTTTTTCACACCTTAGAAAGCCCTTTTTGAACATTTGCATTTCTACTTATTTATATGGATTGGAGATTTTATTTTGTAAGAGAATGGAAATGCACCTATTTGAAGACATGGAAATCAGAAAAATATTGAATTTTTTGTTGCAACTAGGCAGATTCCCAAAATTTCCCTGATAATTATCAGATTTTCAAAAGTTCCCTGATAATTCCAGGTTTTCCAAGTCTGTGGCCACCCTGATTCTTACTCTTGAAAACTTTTATTTCATCTGAAGTTTTATCTTCAATTTTCAAAGCACTTTCAAATAAGCAATGTTAGAGAGTTCAAATCAATGGTTCTAGTGAGCCGCAATCTTTTATCATAGGAAAGGAGTTTTTCTAAAATGCAGTTCTGGAAAGTTTAAATCAAAACAAAGTAGAATATTTAATAATCAAAGTAGTCTGGGTAATTCAAGGTGGATGGAACTGGGCCAACATTGTATCATAAAAATTCAAATTATATAAAATTTAAGGAAAAAAGGTACTAAAACAATTTTTAAATTTCAATGTTAGCATATTCGAATGAAAAACATTCTACCATGAAAATTAGTTGGTACTGCAAAACTTCAGGGTTTGTATTTCAACTTATAACCTGTCAAACAAAAATAAATAGTAGTAACTAAACTGACAATCATCACTAATGTGGCTTAATGAAAAATTCATTTATCAAGACTACTGTATATTACAAAATTGCTTGTTAGAAAGAAATTATGAAAAAGTAAATAATAACCACCTAACAGAAGCCAATAGGTTCAATTCTTTACGTGTCCCATTAAGTATACCAAAGTTGCTTTGGATACCAAAAATCGCTATTAAATGGCTGTTGCTAGCCGACCGTCGTACGACGGACGGCTAGTCCCACGGCCATGGCGACCGACGTATTGTTTTGTACTGTATTTCACAATCCCTGCAAGATTTTTATACTTTATTAGCAATGCCCATCCATGTGGACTTGATTCTTGCTGTTTCTATAAAATATTTTAGCGAAATAATTTTATTTTCAATAAATTAATAATTTAAAATTTAAAAAAAAAATTAGACTAAGTAAAACATTTAAAAAAACACAATGAATTTTAATTAAATAATTAAATTTACTGAAAAATAATTCCTGGGATCGAACCTACGACCTTCCACGTGCCAGCCAGACACACTACCACTTCCCCATCCGGGCCACGTTAGATGCAATCCTAAATACATGAAAACCACGCCTTTAACCCGAGCATGCGCACAACGGTTACCCGACGGTTTGCTAGTCACTCCCCTATTAAATCGATTTAAATATAGAACACAATGATTTCATCCCAGTACCTCATTTTAAGAACTGGAACACAACATAGAATTCACTATCCTACTTTGGAAAACTCCTATCTATCTAACCGAAGATAACAATTCCTGCACTTGTGTTTTTAGAAATCCAGGCCCTTCTGTTTTTCGGTGAGAATTTTATATCAATAACCATAAAAATCTATTGGAATGTGCATATTTCACATCTAAAACCATATTAAAAGAAAAGAAAACTGAGTTGAAACCCAACAACTTAAAGAACAACTGAGTTATTCTTTAAGAGAAATAGGAACATTAAAAAGAATTGCTGGCTAATTTCCTAAAGGTATTTGCTATAACCTGCTTATAAATTTTGTAGTTACACAAAATATCTGCATAATAACAGTCAGGAGAAATAAAAATTAAGAATATCAATTCTTTATAGAAATATAAACAAGCATATCCACACTGCATGACAATGAGTGATGATGATACAAATGAAAAAGCTGTTTCTTGACTATATATACAGATGAAATGGAGTGACCTCAAGACGATTTCTTCTTGTAATTAAGCACAAGTTCTTCACATTGCCTGAGCACTTCAAATTGATCCAACGCGTCGAAATTTCTCGACCTGATCAGACAGCACAAGGCTTTAGTCCTAAGGTCCAGATAGTCATCGGGAGGCGGGGCCGGCTCGTTTAGGAGTTTGGTGATGGCAACCTCTAGGATGTCTTCGGGGTCGTCTGCTTTTCTTTTCTTCGATTTCCCTGAAAAGATTTTTTTAAATAAATGGATGTTAAAAATACATTATTAAAAACCTCTGAATGGAAAAAAGCAATGGCTCTTTTGACTAGTTTTGGAGGTATCACATTTTTCTTCTGCTTTTAGAATGAAATTTATGTAACAAATATTGCAATAATTATTTACTATAACAAAATTATTATTATTGAAATAAATTTAAAGATTAAATAAAAGCATATTGCTCATCAAATTATTTAATTTGTATGAATCATGGGAACTACTATGTTCTACTTAAAAAATTGATTAAAAAACCTAGGGTAAATTTAATCAGACCTGGAAAAAGTGCCCGAACCTGGTTCAGGGGAAGCCCATGCCAGCTCCATAGGAGCAATACATAAGGTTTGGGGGGAAGTTTACAACTTTTTCCAGGTCCGAATTTAATTTAATTAAATTTTTGGCAAAATAAATTCAATGAAGTTAAGGATAAAATAAAAAATTTTATCAATTCTTTATATAGTAAAATATATCAATTCTTTATATAGTATATAGTAAAAACTTGTAGAAAATTACAATCCATTATTAAAAGTGACAATCCTATATTTAAAGGACAAGGGAAATTACCTCCCAATGAGAGATATCATGCAGGTCTTATTATATAAAACAAAAGATTGAAATTATTATTGAAGAGGACCTTTACAGAGATATTTAAAAATTAGTGACTGTTCAAACATTTTAAGGGATGTAGAGCTTTGATGTCCAGATATCAGGCTTTGGATCTGGCTCTTTTTGACATCAGAATTCAAATAAACAAGTTGATAGAATAAATTGGGAGTATAAAAGACAATGTGAGGGGGGAAATGAAAGTGTAGGTGGGAGATAGTATGGACAGGATAGTCAATGAGATTTTTAAGAGGGGGAGAAATTGAGTGATATAGTAAATAAAATTGAGGAGGGAAATAAACTCAATTTTATTTATTTAAATAACTAAATCCAACATACTTTTTGGACACCTAAGTAATTCTTCCATCACAGAAGATGAGGGATCCATATATGAATCTGGAATTATGGAACACACTATATTGAAACTCACTGGAAATGCAATTTTCCAAAAACAAACACAATGTAATTTCCTTAAACATACTAATATCAGTTTTGAAATTATTAAGTTTTAACATTTTGTAATTAATTTGGTAATATTTATTAAGTACTTATCACAGAAAAAGAAAACTTTGTATTCAGAGTGCTGTACCATCTAAAATTGCATTTCTGTGTCTAGTATCTACATTTAAAAGAAATTTTCACTGGAAGGAAGTTTACTTTTTAAATTGAAAATAACCAAGAAGTTTCATACCATCCTAATATATATATATACAGTAAAGCACCGTTTATACGTCTTTCAAGGGACCAACGTAAAACGGCGTATAAATGAAAAGACGTATAATTGAAAACAATTTTGATTATTTGAATTAATTGGGACTTAGTTAAAACGACGTATAAATGTAAAAGACGTATAAATGAGAGACGTATAAACGGTGCTTTATTGTATATTATATGGAGCAATATAAAACTGCTTAATATTAACTAAAAAACTCAACTGCAATATTGATTAAAAAATTTTTTGCTGGAGAATTTTTATATTTCCGTACTTGATGCTGTTTAACTTTTCAACTTAACCTACCATTTACCTTTTTATAATTATAAATGTCTTATAAACAATTCTTTTCAATTTTGTTACAAAATAGTTTAACTAAACAAACAGTAAATCTAAGATTTGTTTTGCTTATTATATAGAAGTAACTCAATTCAAACATTAAACAAAGTATACATATTTTAACAGCCTTGTTGTATAAAAGTATAATTTTTTTCAAGGCTAAATTTCAAGTTTGAAATACATTTGATCCATACCTTCTTTTTCACAAGATGTTGATGGACTTTGTATAGGAGGGACGGCAGATTCTTCAAATACTACTTCTTGAGCTAAAAAAAAATACACAAGTGTTTAGGTTTGACTTTATTTTTGTTGAATCAGTTTAGAAAAATATCATGCAAATGACTAAGTACTTTTTTGTTCAGGAAAATACATACATTGGTCATCTGAAGATGGTTCCAGTTTCACAGTCACAGTTTCATTATTGGAGTTCTCTAAATTAGTTAATTGATAAAAAAATGATTATCAACAAAATAGTTGGAAAGAAAAAGAAATTTACATGGATAAAATGGATGCACATGCAATTTTTAAAAAGAAAGGTGGGGGATGTAGCTAACTGTTATAATTTCTAGGGATTCATCTCCAAATTAAAAAAAATAAAGTATAAGGTCACACAAAAGAGTTCATTAGGTTTTATCAACAAATTGTGATTTGATCTAATTTTTGAGAAAATCCTTAGATTTCAAACCAGGGTTGGCTGGATTGGACCCAATGGGTTTTTCAAAAACCCATGTGAAAAAACCTACATTTTGGACCCATTTTTGGGTTTTCTCAAGAAAAATCAAGATTTTGGGAGTTCCTTCAAAATTTAATGTGTTTTTTTCCAAAGTTTAGGATATTTTTTAAATTTAAGTGGGTTTTTTCAAAATTTAAACCAGGTTTCAGTAAATAAGGGGTGTTTTTACAATTTCAGTGGGTTTTTTCAAAGAATAAAAACTTTGAAAAAAAAACACTTTAATTATTGAAAAACTGACATTATTTTGACAGAACACATTTAACATAGAAAGAACTCACTAAAATTTGAAAAAACCCACTTACTTTCTAAGAGAAAACCACTTAATTTTGAAAAACCCACACTGTTTTCGAAAAAAACCCCCGGTTTTATATGGGTTTTTTCAGAGTTTTATTGAAAAAACTTTTATTGAAAAAACCCAACCCACTTGGGTTTTTTCAATAAAACCCGGGTTTTTGCCATCCCTGTTTCAAACCAAGTGGATTTTGAGTTATGTGTATTTCTGATTGTAGAGTAGGATTATGGTAGTTCTATAGTGATTATTTCTTTTCAAAATAACTGCTTGAAAAGAAATCAGCAAATAGCAATTTTCTGAATATTTTAATCTTTTCTTAAAAACAGAGCAATGTTTATAGGAATACAGGAATCTTAAAATGCAAACACCAATGGAACTTTCCAGATGACCTTATAGAAATATGCATATTTTTATCGGATAAATGTGTAAAATTGTATCAATAATATCAAATACTGATACATATGTGGTACTTCATAAAGATTAACAAACCGAATGAGTCAAATTAAGGGGCTATACCAAGCACAGAGAAGTTAGACTTGAATATTTAAAATTGAAATTCGACTAAAAATGTTCAGAACTATTTTTAAAGACTGAAATAAGATTACTTTTGATTTTTACCCAACTTGGTAACTGAACTAACATTACTACTGCATACCTCCTGTCTAATAATTGAAATTAATTTTTACAATAACCCTATTCAAAGCAAAATGAGCACATCCATACAGTTCAATTCCGTCTCAACATTCCTGCTTAATATCGCCAAACTATTTTAAACACCATTCATTCAAATAGCAGCAATTTTTAGTAATGTTTCTTATTTTTGGAGTCCAAAAAACTTATCCACATTAAGTGAGGTTAATGGAATCGAACCAACAGTACAATAGAAAATAATAAGTAAAAAATAACACATGAAATTTGATAGCATTTTTAAAATCCCATAAATGTTGAGTGTAGATAAATATTTAGATAATTTTTTGCATTTTGAAGGTACAGTGCAACTTCAATGCTTTTGATTTGAAGGTATTTTTTGGACCATTCAACTCATTATTAAATCAATGTTAAAATATTGAGTTTAATTCCACGTTTAATTTCTCTAGTTCAAAGTTTTTTCAGCCCATTAACTTTGACCCATTTCCATTAAAGGTTTGATGATAAATTAAATTAAAAGATAGGTCAATAATATTTTCAATTATTTAGCAAATCTGAAATTATATATAGTAGATGGAACTTCCTTAATTCAAAGTTATGGATTATTCAAAGTTTTTAAGTGGTCCATTCCAGTTTGAGTTATATCCAAGTTACATTGACATATATCTGCCGTAAATCATATTTTTAAGATAGGAAACACTATATCAAATGTCATACCTTCAAGGGGTTGTGTCGAGTCAGATCCTAAGATAAAAGCGTCTCCGTTGCCTTCAGTTAACGGAAGATTCCTGTACAGAAAAAAATTGTTATTTTTTATTTTTGAAATATGTGGCAGTGATAAAAATTTCAACATGTAAAATATTCTAAAAGAAAAAAAGAATAAAATTATAAAATGAGAGAAAAATTAAAAATTACTTAGTGTAAAACAGTGTATTTAAATATTGAAAAAAATGAAGAAAAATAAAACTGAGGAGAGATATTACGAGATTTCTTTACACATTTAGAGGGAGTGGCTTCTTTTTGACACAACCGAGAAATAGATGGTACTATTACTTAACAATAGAGCACTAAAAATGTTCTTAAAAACAGTTATAATTCTAACAAAAACAGTGGGATAGTCAGAAAAAAATTTCAAAGGGAAATATGGGGTTAGTTTATTTTTCTATGGTGAAAAAAGATAAACTTCTGACTTTTTTAGGGGGGATTATTGAATCTCAAAATCCCTCATTTTGTTATGCCCCTTAACAGAGGCATCTCTTTGCCAGCTAGTTCTGGTAAAAAGGTAATACAAAAAACCCATTCCCTAACACCACAAAGTTTTTTGATTATCAAACACAGGGACTAATCTATACTAGACAGCAACTAAGTTGAACCTACTACGTCACTAACAAAGTAGTTTCCATCGAGGTGTCTGAATTTCGAGTGAAACGAAGAACATCAATCTTTGATTATTTCGTTTAAACCATGTATAAATAGTGTATTTTTATCACAATTAACGTATCAAAATTCCTCCTATCAACCCAACAGGGTTTGTGTTTACTCACTTTCTCCTTCCGTGTGTGACGTACTGGGTTCAGAAAACGTTGCTGTGAAGTATAGTATCTTAACTTAACCAAGTATATATTTTAACTAAAGTATTTTAACTTAATTTTTCACATTCTTGTGAAAAATTAACACGGAACTTTCATTGAGGCCATTGGAGCAAAAACCAAGTTCTTATTTAATTTGCAAACTGCACAAAAATAAATTGTAAAATAATGCGCACAAACTTATCCACAATTTGCTGTATCAGCTTTAAAAGAAAACTTAATAGACTTACGTGTTGGGGCATGTAGAATTTACTTCTGTTGGTAAAATCTGCTGGTTTGAGTTATTCATTATATATCTCCTGTAAAAAAAAATTAAAAATGAGCGACAATATTTTCTTTTGCTCAATTCACAGCAAAAGTACTACATATGTTATAAATTATTTGATAAGGCAAGTTAACACAAAAAACCTAACAGAAAGGCAAGAATAAAAAAGATTTTTTAAAAAACGCTTTTATTGAAGTGTTCTAAAAGGTCAAAAATAATTTATTCGGTTTGACAAATAATTTATTGGGAAATAGAAAATAAGGTACATTCGTATTAGCTCGTCCATTCGCCAACGGGGGCGATAAGTCGCCAAGTCTGGTAAACCCCGCAACACTACCGTTGATTCTGGTAACCCTGGAAAACGTAGCGAAATCGCGCTAGTTCCGATCACTGGCGCATGCGCGCGCAATTAAATCGGTAAGCCCATGGGTGAAATGTGTGCGCACCCGCTGGCGCACCGCGCAGGTTGTTTTGAACGTAAATTCAACAGTGTTTACAAGGTAAGAACGAAGACTGCATCTGAAAGGTAGGAGTCTAAATGCTTTCGTGTCGTTCCACGGTGAACTTTGTTGCGCCATTTTGCCGAGCCCCAGAGTCTTTCAATGTTTTGCGTATGCACGCCGTTGGTAGAATCGACAAAAGATCGCCGGCGGTAGGATCGACCATTTTGCAAGTAAGTTAGTGCTAAAAAAGTTATTTTTATGCTCTTACCGAGTGATATCCGTAGTTTTGGTTCATCCAAGAATACTGATTCCAATTTTTCTGAATCCTTACTGAGCCTGATTACCCCCACAACGAGTTTGGTTATAGATAGGGCAGGGGGGGTTTGGGGGGGGCGGCAGCCCCCCCCAACCACATGAAACTTTTATTTTTTGATGTTATAAAGATGTTTCTGATGTTAAAAAATGTGTTTTTCGGCGATTCTGATGAAATCCCGTATTTTGGCGCGTTTTGGCGAAATTTGGCGAAGTTGGCGAAAATGATGGACGGGCTAATACGAAAGTACCGAAAATAACTTTTTGGTAAGTAAAAAATAACTGATTTTCTAATCACTAAAAATAAAAGCGTGGGCGCTAGTAATTTATATAATTTTTTTAAATTAAAACTTTATTTATTTTTTTAAATTTGTACAAATTCACCTGACGGTATGGACCCGTATAGGTAAATTCAAGTACAGTAACACTAACATCTATGCCGAACGAGGAATCGAACCCCAGACGTACGGCTTTGCAGTCAGATGCTCTAACCACTAGGCCATTACATCGGTATTTATGTGTAATTTTAAATAAAAAATACCTAATAGAGAATTTAAAGTGAATCCATCCCACCCAAATCTCACAAATGAGAAATTTGTAAATTTTACCCCATGGAACATAGAATAAAGAATTTGGAATAAATAGTGAATGAAGAATTACTAGCGCCCACGCTTTTATTTTTAGTGATTAGAAAATCAGTTATTTTTTACTTACCAAAAAGTTATTTTCTATTTCCCAATAAATTATTTGTCAAACCGAATAAATTATTTTTGACCTTTTAGAACACTTCAATAAAAGCGTTTTTTAAAAAATCTTTTTTTTACTTATTTTATTTTTTACTTTTTAGTCATCGTATTTTTTTAAACAAAAACTTAAAAAAATATTTATTTCAACCATATTTAATCTTATGTTCAATCTTATAATTTTAGTTTTCTACTATATGATGGGTTCACGAGCAACAGTTCAGCGCTGGCGACGACGAAAGAAATGGTCCCGCGACTCATTCTGAGCCTATTTCCCAATTTTGTGGGAGGGGTGACACACGAGAAACAACAAAGTTAATTAAAATATATTTAATATTGCTAGGGGTATCCTTATAATTACAGAGCGGAGCGATTAAGCACGCATCCGCTCTTTCACCGATGAAATCCATCCATATCAAAAATATTCACAAGAAAAAGAAAATGCATTCGATAAAATAATAACCAATCGTAAGCCCAGACAAAAATAAAACTCAGAATTAGTGTATCAAGGAGCAAACAGTATTATCCACTCTTTTCAGTAGTCCATAAATTATAAAAGTTCTCTCTCGATTCCTCGGGATGGGATAAATTTTCGGCGATTTCTCGCTTTTCTGGCGATTGATTTCTTTCTCGCAGTTATTATCTTAAATCGCTAATTATCTTAATTGGAAGGTAGGAAATCACATTTTGAAGATTAAATATTGTAGTTATATACCTAGTATATTATCTTACAGGTTTTGGGAGCCATTGGCTTCACGGAAGTGTCTCAAATATGAATTAAAAGGATAACTAAAAACACTCGTTAATTACCTAAATTACGGAGGTTTTGACTAGTTGATGATTGAATATTGCATTGTCATCGAGTTTCCACCACGGTGCAAAGTTTCAGAACTTTATATCGTTTGGAAGTGCCTGAAATATTATGTACAAGAATCCGGAAAGAAAAAAGTGATCAATCGTCTATAATTATCGTAATTACTGGGCAATTCTCGTTTTGACTTTTGAATATGATGAAGTTATGCCTTATAAACAGTTGTGCACGGTTTAGGGAGAATAGCCCCTTGGGAAAGGTCTCAAATTCTGGTTTTTCTGTTAATTAAAAATACTCGTTAATTAACTTAATCCTTTGGTTGTTTGACTAGATAATGGTTGGATATTGGAGTGTCATGAGGGTTCCACCGATGTGTAAAGTTTCGGGGCCCTGACATATCGGGAAGTGCCCGAAAATCGAGTTTTAAAATTCCACCCGTAAAACGCCGCCAAAAGCAAGTAGAATAAAAGCGTTTAAAAATGCACGAAAGTTAATTTTATATTGTAATATAAGTAGCAAAGGACTAATAACCTTAAATAAGGGTCAATAAAACTCATGGCCTGCATAAGACGCCATTTCTTTTTGGAAACACCCTTCGGATTCTCGTTTTCTTCCATTCTCTTCTTCTTTACATAAGCATCACGCAAGGCTTTCCATTTTATTTGACACTGCTCAGCTGAAATAAAAATGTTTTAATTGATACAAATACAATTAATAGTAGTGCAAAAAGCCTAAACAGGTGACTTGGAATCACAATTATATTAATTAAAAAAATTGATAGCATCAAAATCAAGAACAGCACCACACAATAAGATAATTATAATAAATGCAGAAAATAAATAAATAGGAAAGACTGTTGAGTTTGCTGACTGGCTCCAATGTGGGGAAACCTTTCCACTAGAGTAAAATAATTATAGTAGGCTTAAAATAGTGTTAGTGGATCTAATTTTAATATTGGCCCTTTTTTGTAATAAACATTCGTGAAAATGCAAGCCCTAAATCAAACTATAATAATTATTTTTTCGCACTGTGGTACTTACTACTTATTATACCGTCCACTGTTCAGCAGCCGTTAAATTTAGCAGTGCAGCTATAGAAAACTCAATAGGATTTTATAACATTTTCAGATCAGTGTTCATGGTTGACAGCATTGTATGAACCCAATTGGTACTTACGTATTATCCCGTCAAACGTTCAGCGGCCGTCTAATTTAGCAGTTCAGGCATAAAAAAGTCAATGGGCTTTGATACCCTTTTCAAATTCAGCAGCATGGTCGACGGGAAAATACGTAAGAACCCTTTTCTGTTAGGTGTGCGTAAGCAAAAAATCAACAAACAATGTAGTATTCCACCGAATTTCTTACAACCCTCTTTACCCGTTAGCCGGGTGCAAATGTCGCCAAATGTGAGCCAAGCTGCTAAGCGAAGCGTACCCATTCTCCTAATGGTTGTAAGAAATTTGACGGAATTCTACATTATGTGGGGATTTTTCGATTGCGCCCGGCTAACTGTAAAGTACCCTACCGTCAATCACTTTTTTTGGCGTCTTGGCTCACAATTGGCAACTTTTGGGCCCGGCTAACGGAAAAGGACCAATTATTTTGAAATTTCGGGAAATATTTTATACATTTAGCGTCCGTAATATTTAACAGGATAGATAGAGTGGGACACCGAGAAGACAGAAGATCGTCTGATTTTGAACTGAAACCATCAATCTTACCCGGAATCTTCATAACCTTCGAAATTTCGTTCCAAGCGTTCTTTTTTTCTCCGTTGGTAACACCCGAAGACCTACACTTGTATAGGATAGGTCTACTCTGGACTTCTTTTATGAGAGTGTCTACTTGTCCTCCGACCTGGTGTTCTGGCTCTTCACCGAGCTTCTGTTGCACGGCCTGAGGAAATTGTGGTGGAGCTGTCTGGGTCGGCTTAGGAATGGGAGCAGCAGAAACGGGGAGGGGATCTGATGCAGGAAAAAGCACCCTGGGTTGCATATCAACCCTCGGGAGTATTTGAAAAAACATCGCGAATCAGGAAATTTTGTTGGGAATCATTCGAAATGCGGTTGAAAATTTTGTAAACAAGAATCGGAAGTTGATGCGACAAATTGTAAATAATCATTGGAACGAAACGGATGTAGTTGAGCTGTTTCCTGCCTGCACGAACATGGACGAGTATTTAGAGTAGTTCACAGAAAACGGCTGCTAGGTGATTGGGCGGAGCGTATAAACATTCAGTTTGAAAGCGTCATCACTTCAAGGGAACAATAACTAATACAGGGTGGGAGAATGGGCAAAAAGGCAGTCATAGCACAGCACTTTTAAAATACAGTGGAATCCGCTTAATGTGATCACGGTTAATGTTATCAATCGGATAATGTTATCGAAATAGACAGGTCCCGATCATTCCTATTTAATTTAATGTAAAATACATCGTTAAATGGGATCAACTATGAATCATCACTTCGCTTAATATTATCAAAATTTGCCCATATCACCTTTAAAACGACCGCTTTTGAGTTCGAGTTTCATTTTGAAGGTCAATTTTTACAGGTAAACATGTGCTCCATGAGAACATCTGGCGCTTCTTTTTTCTGAACCTCAGTATGAGTAAGAAAAATAAAACATTCCTCATATTATATTAAAAGAAAGCGGTTATGGGGGGGTCCGAATCCATACTTGTGATTGGTTAAAGACACACCAAGATCCCCGTTTTGCATACATATTTCTAATTAGGAGATTTTGATTTTCCCTTGTTTACTGGAATTCAGATTATGTAATAAATAAGTGGTTTATTAGAGTAGAAGGCTATAATGGAGTGGTAAAAAGAGACCTTTCTATAAAAATACAAAGTAAGCGATTATTTTAATATTGTTAACTGAACTACTCTTATATTTTCCCCTTAAAATTTTACCTAGTGTAAAAATAGAGTTTAGAATACATTTATTACGATTACATTATTTTGATTTTAAAGCAAACAATCTAATTACACTGTTGCTGTTTTTTGATATGAGATCGCTTATTGTTATAGATCGGATAATGTTATCAGTTTAGTCTCGGACAATTGCGATCACATTAAGCGGACTCGACTGTACCATAAAAACTGGAAAAGACATCGGAATAAAAAACGCTTTTCAGTGCATCCTAAAGTTACTTTTTTTAAACACAATAAAAATTTTTTTAGTTAAAAAGTTTTTAATAGAGGGAGCCTAGCCAACATAATGGAGAATTGCAACATCTCTTAAAATTCTAAATATGTGTTCAATTTTAATTTATTAAAAATTCTCTCCTGATTCCAAAAATACTCTTGTCTTTTCCCACAAATTTTTTTAAAGGTAATCATGGCATATTTTAATACAGAAAGCTCCTAACGATGTGACGTCACATGTGTCACTTGGAAATGCGGGAAACACCGTTTTTATCGAAAAACTAGGCTGTTAAAAAACTAGAGCTCCAGTCTTTCAAAGCGGGATGATAACAACAAGGGGGAGTAAGGCACATTTAACGTCACAATCTGTTTCAGCTCAGACAGAAAATAAGATATTTTTAATTGAAAATAACTTAAAATTTAGGGCTTTGAAAGGTAAATTAAATTTTTTTTTGGAGGTTTGATGCCATTCTGAACACATTAAGATTTAAAAAAAATTTGACTGCAATTATCCATTCTCGGGTTTCATGTCCACCAGAAGTAAACGTAGTTTGGCCATAAATGACAAAAATTGGACGAATCCTAAACATTTGTGCTGCTTGGGATAGAAAAAATAATTTCCTGCGGAATTATGGGTTCGGTTCCACCCGTGAAAGAATATACGGAGGGTTGCAGGACATTTTTCTTATGGATATTTCATTTTTTTTAAAGTAAAGGATGCTGTTAATTTTGAGTCATTCTGCCATTATGGTAGGTTATTTCCGAAATAGAACCCAGAACCCCCGTGTGTGTGTGTGTCGTCGCATCCCAGTACTTAATTTTAGTTAAAATACCCGTTATTTTCCCGTAATAAACTACCAAGCTATTTTAGATGCAAAATATTAAATAAATTATTAATAGTGATATTTAACGCAGAAAATTTTTGTACATCTAAGTTCAAGCTTAAATACTAAACTCTCTCTCTCTTCAAAGTCCTCGAGGGCCATATTAACATATTGTAAAAGTACACAGTATTTTCAAAAATTTCAGAGGATATGTGAATTTTTACCCAATATAAATTTTAACACTGAATATTACTTAAATTGGGAAGTCTTCCCCAAGAAAAAAAATATAAAAAAAATTCCTGAAAATAGTGTTTTACCTAATTTTTGGGTACTGTATTTATTCCCTCCTTGACAGAGGGTGACATAAGCCTTTCATAACCCCTTAGGGGGGATTTCAGGGTATATACAACCTCCCTCTCAAACCTCAATTTTTCGCCATAGAAAACGACCAAAACTACTCCATAACCAAGGAGGTAAAACACAGGGGGTTCCCCCTAAAAAATTTTGAATATTAGCATTCTAAAAAGTGTTCTGAAGCTACATTCGAGAGAATTTACAGCGACCTTCGCTGGCCGCATGCGACTCGCTAGTTAGTAGTTAGAAACCCCTGCTTTAAAAAAACCTATCGATACTTGTGAGAGGTAATTTGAAGCAGATCCTTTCTATGCGATGCTCGTCTTTCCTAACATCCTAACGATTATTAAAATACAACCTTAATTTGAGCATAATTTTTGAATCAGGAATTTTTGATGTAGCAAAAACTTACCTATGCGGTCCATCAGCCCTCCCTGTGGGTCGCCCTTCAAGTTTTGAATGTTTCAAATTTTTTCTATGATTTAGGAAAAATTTAAGTAAGAAATATTTTTAAGGTTAATGCTAAACTATTATTCAACCTATTTACAAATGAAGAGACAGCCTTCTATAAGGTCAAAATATAAACCTAACTAAAAAAATATATAGATTTTTTTTGTAGAATGGGCAACTCCAATAATTTTTCATTCGATACAGGTACCCAAAAGAGGAATATAAACGCAAAATTTTTTAAAATTATAATGATTATTTATTTTTTAACTTAATTTCAAAGTTTGACTTTAAAAAGGGGCACGAAAAAATGTCAAATATCACGTATATTTCAATTTAAACAATTGTTCAATTTTTTAAACAATTCAAAATGATTGTTGGTTTTCATTTTAAAGTAAGGCCGAAACAGGTCTGACGTCATTCAATCCTAAACAAAGTGAGTGTCGATATTAATTTAAAAATATTGAATTAACTAAATTTTCTGAAACTTTTCATGTTTTTGAATTTATATCTATCTCTTTTGCTGGAAAAATGCATTTTTTTACTGTTTTCAAAACATTCTGGTATTGCCCCTTACAATAAAAAAAATCGAACACACATTATAGGTGACCCCTTTTCATATTAATAAATTTCTCTCAATACTATTAATAAACAAGCAATGCGAAGTTAACATAGCTTTTGGCACGCTGCAAGCGGTCTACTACTATTCGGCGCGGCCGTTTGGGCGCGGCTGTTTCGGCGCTGGCCGTTTCGGCGCCAGAAATAAAATTAAAGTAAATAGATCTCTTTCATAATCCTTCTAAAAATTCGAAGAAAAAAATTTTGTCTCGCGCCCAAACGGGGCGGCGCCCAAACGGCCCGCGCCGAAACGGCCGCGCCAAATCGGCCGCGCCCAAACGGCCGCGCCGAATCGTCCCATTCCGCGCTGCAAGTTAAGACGACAAAATTTTGCCCTGCTTCCTATTATACTCTATTCTCATTCTAAAATGGAATCTTAAAACAGCAATTTTGAAGTCACGGAAGCAATACAGGATGCAAGTCGTAACACAAGGAAAAATAGCATTAAAATATTTTTATTAGTTTTCAAAAGTATACAAAAACAGTATTAACAAGTTCATTGGAAAACCAACTTATAAGCTGCATTTTTTTTGAAAGGTATGGACAAAAATACGAAGTGTACAATGCTTCATGTTTATAAACAGTAAAAAAGTGTGGCAACGCCTCTAACTGTGCATTTTAAGAATGGTGCCAAAATAAATTTTTCACACTCAGACAGGCACTATCGTATTATCTAAGTAATAATATCTTTATCATAATAATTAACAGTAGTTCATTGTATGTTCATAAAGTTACGCAAATAGTAAGTGTCAAAAAGTATGTTATATATGAAATATTTTGCGAAATATCGACAGCAAAATAAAATAAATTTTTCTTGAATATGTTATTTTTTGTTAAACATGCTTTTTTTTAATAAAAAGTATAAAATTTCTGAGCCCAATTACTTTTTTTAGATATGATATTGACGATTGTAAACCCAGTGTTTTGTATTTGCGAATATAATTTTCATTTCTTGCATTTATGTGCAATGTGACAAAAAGCAGAATTACATTTATATTACAGTTATTAATTTTAAAAACTCCTTAGAAAAACTTCCGTATTTTACTAAAGAAACCGTATAAATGTATTTGAGTTCATTTCAGATGCTTTTCTGTTTCAGTTTTCGTTCTAAAATTAAGATTTATTATTTTAATTATTATTTTGAGACTACTTATGCTGCCTTTTAAAAAACAACACAAAATTATTTTTACCTTAATAAAAATCTGCCTTAAAGAGTAAAATATAGAGGAAAATTTGGAGTAAAGCCTGCTTTTTACTTAATAATTAACTTAATGTATACTAAATGTTAATGACTTAATGTATTGACACTTAACAACATTTATTATACTCTATTCAATTAGAATAGGCCACTGAAATACAGTACTTTCCCCCCTCGGTTAAAAAAGCGTAACCATAGTTACGCTCTTCGCGCAGCCTTCTTCGTCACTTCGACGTTGATAGTTGCTATGGTTACCGATTCGGTGATAGGGGATGGAAATATTTTCAGCGGCCTATTCAAAATGAATAGAGTACAGGTACAACTATATATGGAAGCTCTTCTAACTCAGATGCTATGTTATAAGCACCTTCAGAATATGAAAAGAATACACCTCACTGCAGCTTAGTTTTCAGTATATAGTTGCGAACGATACACTATCACATTTTCATCAATTCATAATCGTTTTCTGAGCAGATGAATACAGCAGCTATAACTTCACAATAGATAAATAGGCAGACACTCTAAAATCCTCCTCAGATGATGCATTTGTATTAATTCGCATAATGTACAAAAAAAGGCAACACTTCTTATGTACATATTTACAAAAAATATAAGTTTTATCAAAAATGCATCAATAAAACTTTGACTGATTTTTTTAAAAGTTGGGTATAAAGTTTGACCTTTTTTTGACACAATGAATCACATTGCTCGTTTCCGAAGCCACAGTCTGAACAAGACAAAAAAGAGATTTTAATTAAATGGTCTGATTATAGAAAAAGCAAGAAAATAACAGTTTGCTAAAAAGTGTTCAACTTATTTTAAGTTCGTGTGAATGGGAATTATACCAAAACAAGCGTTGGGCGTAGTGGAATTCCATCATAATTTACCAAAAAAGGGAAAATTTCTGAGTTAAATAAAGGGAATTTATCCCTACATCTCACTTCGAATCAGAGTAAGGACATGCATATTTCTTGAAATTTATAAAGGTAGTTAACTGAATTTCTTCAATTCTAATTCCCAAGAATAAAGACTACTAATTAATAACGGGAGTTCAAAGTGATAAATCTCTAAAACTATTAAACCCACAAATACATCAAATCCGGCACTTTTGGCAAGAGATGGAGTGATATTTACAACTGAATCATCAATTTATACTCTGCTCGTGCAAACTCCAGCCCACTAACTTTAACTTGAACTAAAATTGATTACATTGGTCAAGTCAAGCTTGAAAAGCTTAGCTTGATATAAGCTCGTGTTATTATTAATGTAAAAATTATTTTAAAATAAATGTGGTTTAAAACATTTTTTATTTATTCTATTGTTTATTTCAAAATGAATAATAATTCACGCATTTCTATCAAGCATAGTGGGCTGTTGGGATGATGAAATGACTATAGCTGAAATGTGCCCTCGCAATGCAAAGAGATAAACAGTAGCACAAAAAGAACTTATTAACTCAATATGGATGTAGAATATCACATTTGTATGAATAAAACTGATAAAAACTGATACTAGTTTTACACACAGAAGTTACTTTGTAATTGAAAGGTTAACTATCCCAACTACTACGTCACATAACATCGATCCACTTGCCGATTCGAGCTCAGCGATTGGTCGAACACAAACAAATAACTCAAGTTCCGAAAATTTTGCGCTTTTGTGACTTGGCAACAAACCAGGTTGCCAAAAGACGCCATCTTGAGAACCTAATTTCAGTTTTTATCGTCAGATGAGATGACGTAGGAGGATAGTATACCTCTCAAATACAGAAATATTCAAAGGGATAACGGCAAGGCCGTATTGAAAGGTATTTTCCACTCTACTGTGATGTGTAAAGTACATATTTTATAATCCTTTCACTGCATTTTTAGTTGATGTATTCTAATAAGTATGTCATGCATTGTAGTAAAGTTTCCAGTAGATTCCCAAGGATATTTACTTTTAAAGATAGACATTTAATTATTGAAGTACGAAGTTAAAAACAGCAAAATTACCCATAAGCTCTTCAAATTTGGAAATTTAAACATAGAAATTCCCTTTAAACTAGAATTAAAAAACACATTACATTTATTGATCTGTAAAACCTTGTAAAAATGTGACACAAATATTTTTTCGTATCTTCATTTTAGAATTCTGTCAAGTCGGCTAAAGGTTAAAAAAGAGTTTCTGTGTTTAAAAAAAGACAAATAAAAGTATGGATTTTTAAAAAAAATTTAGGTTTAAATTTACTTTGATTACATACAAAAATTCCCACAAAATACAACTCAATACGGCCCTGGAAGAGATCGTTTCAGAAAAGAAAGGTATATTTCACAACTTCAGAGTGTGAAGAGAACACAGAGCACTTAACTCAAAACCATCAAGCATAAAAAAGCAGTTAGTGCTTACTTCTTTTAAGTAGTACATGCCAATAAGCTAAAAAGGGAGAAAAATATTTATAAAAAAAGAGCTTCAGGTTAACCTGATGCGTTTATCACAACAAAATGGAGAACCTTTCACGAAAGATATTTGATCTTTATAAATAGTCATGGTAAGAAGGTTCTTCCGAGCTAAGCACACTGCAAAAAAAAATACGAAATGTTACACAATAAAGAGGTGGAAAGAAATGGTTACCATAGTAACAGTGGGACCTTCCTCCGAGTTTTGGTGTGAGGTCTTCCTTATCGCGGTGTAACGTCTCTCAATGATATGGTGGCAATTACTTTCCACCACTTTATTGTGTAACGTTCCGAATTTTTTTTACAGTGCATATGGTAACATCTCGATGAATGAGTTCGTATGTATATGAAAAGGATGGACATTGTGCAAAACCAGATGTGCAATTCACTGTGAAAAAAAGTTCTTTCGGATATTCTACGATGCAATCTTGTTCTTTCACTCTTTGTCACTAAATTAATTCGTTTCAACGCTTTCGGGGGAGTCTCACGGTGCTAATTCCTCAAAATTGACACACTGCATCATTGAGAAGTACAGTCAAGTGGCTGCACCGTGACTAAAAGGAATTTCACACAATTCGCTTTGACATTCACTCAAGCTTGAGTCTTTGTTAAGATTCTAGAAATATGGAAAAATTCAGTACGCCAATGTTCAACAACCGAATTGATTGCTATATTTCAAACACTGTAAAATAATTTTATCCGTCCAATATAGTCTGCAATAAAAATTTCTTCTTTTACCTAATAATATACTTACTATATTTTTTACACTGAGCAATTGTGACTCTTACTCTGTTCAAACGTCAAATTCCACAGACATTCTTTCACATTCCTCATCAAGTTTTTTTTTCTTTGACTCAGTTCCGAAGTTCCACTTCCGTCAACTGTTCTGATTAGCAGGTTCTGTTGTGGAAAAATTGCCAGACGAACCAAATTGTCGGTACCGAGGTTAGAATATGGAAAATTAAATAATACGGAAAACTTGGGGAGGGTAGGGGTGTGAAAGGGTTAGCTTAAATCGCTGGAAGACAGGAAGGAAATCCTGTCTTGCCATTGGCTCCTTGTACCAGTAATACTATACTAGACAGCAACGTTAGTTGACCCTACAACGTCACCAACAAACGCAAAGTAGTTCCCATCGCGGTATCTGAATTTCGAGTGAAACGAAGAACGTCTATTTTAAAATACGATTATTTCGTTAAACCCATGTATATGTTACGGGCAAAGTGATTAATTGGGCATTATTAATAATGCCCGGGCAATGTGATTAATTCAACGAAATTTACGAATGAAATTGATCACTTTGCCCGCTTCCACTCTGGGCATTATTAATAATGCCCAATTAATCACTTTGCCCGTAACATATAGAGTGTCTTTTTATCACGATTTGCGTACCGAAACTCCTCCTAGCAACCCAACAGGCTCTGTGTTTACCCACATTCTCCTTCCGCGTAGTGACGTACTGGGTTCAGGAAACGTTGCTGCCGAGTATAGATATAATTATTAGCCCAAACGTCTGTAATTGGAAAAACTATAAAGGGGGACTCCTTATTTAATATTTTTTCAACCAAAAATCGCGATATTTCGGGGTGACGGCCCATATACTTTAGGGAGAACGGCGTCCCCCGTGTCTACCCCCAATATCGGCCCTGCCCCTCTGACTACGCCAATGTCTTCTGTACCAACAAGTTGGTTCGTCCGGCAATCCCGATCCAGTCCAGCGCACATGATGATTATGACCGTGATGACGATGATGATGGATGATAGGAATATCCGTAAGGAAAAAAAATTTCTTTCCTTACAAAAAAAATAAATAATTTATACGGCGATGACGACGACAAAACAACAAGCACCAACGGCTATATCGCCGCCCTGTCTTTAGTCTGATTGGACAGTTTCCTGAACGTGTTGTTCTTCTCGCAGTCTTTTTCACTAGATATCGTGGAGTTGACGCAGGCCTCGTAGGAGGGGGCCTTCGCCTTGTAGATGATGGTGGACAAGGGGTCGGGGTCCCCCGGGGGAGGTGGTGGGGGGTCGAAGTCCGTCATCTCGGAGGACCCCCCAGCAGCGAACTGTCGCTCCTTGTTGGACGACAGGGCGTTGTTGTGGCAGCGGAGGTTGTTGGTTTTGTGTTGCTCCTCCCCCTCCTGGGGGCGGGGCTTCCGCCGACAGTGGCGCCACCACCACCAGACCGCGAATCCGCAGGTGGGCAGGAGGAGCAAGACCAAGACGAGGACGATGAGTAGGGGGACGTAGCTCTTGCCATCTGAGGGGGAGGGGAACACAAAAGGTTAGTATATCGAATTTGGTACTTTTCCGTTGGCCGGGCGCAAGCGAAAAATCGCCAAATAATGTAGAATTGGCGAAAGTTTCCTGTTTTGTCATTTGCTTCGCTTGGCGACTTGCTTCGCGTTGGGTTTACAACTGGCGACATTTGCGCCCGGCTAACGGAAAAGTACCTCGAATTTTTCTCTCGATGCAGAATGCAACTTTGCAACATAATCTTTGGATTAAACGGATTAATTATAGCTCATTACGTAATTTGTCCATCTGAGTAAATAAATCGAAATCCTTTTTCTGCATTTGTCCATTTGGATTTGGTGTGGGGTCCTCTTTATTCTGTTAGCAATTCATCGGACCCAAACGTGTAGAAACAACCCTCGCAAAACATATAAACCACCCACGGTCGCTTATAGATTTCTAACAGTTACAGTTTAATTGAATCGTCAGTTTGAAGAAGGGAATAAGTCCAAAAAATGACAAATTGACTTTTTGTGCTCAAAACAATCTCTAAGCTTTGCTCTACACATGGTTGAAAAGAGGGGAACAATAACTAACCCCTATAGGGAGATATCGCCCCTTGAAGTTGTTAAATCGATGTCCATTCATTGAATTTTTTTAAGCTAATTTGGAATTAAAGTTAATTTTTTTTTTCTCCTCATATTCTTTGTGCTTTAAACTAAGTTAAAATAAAATTTTCTCTTAATTTCAATGTTTTTCAAACTTTTTTTATGTAGGGAATGTTTGACTCCATTCATATTCACTCACTCCATTGATACTGCTTTAATAACCCAGTTTCACTATAATTTTGAATTTCATTTGTCTTATTCTTTTTATTTCACCCTTTTGTGGTGTAAACTAAGGAGAAATATAATTTAAATGTGATTTTAAGGGTTTTTAAAGATTTTTTCATCAGAAAAATTTCATAAGGTGTAAGAAGGGAATAAGTCCATCAACTTATTTTGGCTGTAAAATATTTTTGAATACAGTTATATTTGTTTTGATGATTGCTCTGTTTTCTAAATAGGGTTCTAAACTTCCAGTAAAAATTTCGCGGTTATACAATGAAAATTCCATTGCTTACACAGTTTTTTTCGATTTTCTCAAAACTTGATTTTTGGACTTATTCCCTTCTTCAAACTGACGATTCAATTATGATCATCATGTTTGGCTGCGGTGGCGTAGTGGACACCACATAGGTTGCCAGGTTCGATACCTTGCAGCTTCTGCTTACCGATAAAATGAGGACCAAGATCCCTTTGGGAACAAACTGGGGGTCTAGCGTTGGATAGCCACTTGGCCTGAACACAAGTTAAGTAACTAGCAACCAGAAGCCCAAAGGCTAGTGAAACGGAGATGGGCACTGCTTGGTAACAGCCATATTAGCAACCAACAGCGTTGGTGTTAACCAGCAGCTAAAGAAAGAAAAGTCAGCTTTCTGCTGACTCTGATTGGTGGAATCCTTCTTTGATCAAAGATTTAACACCGACGCTGATGGCTGTGAATTGGAGGGTGGGAAAGAAACGCGCGTCCTCCGAAAAACGCGCTTTGCGGAACAACCGAAACCATCGTTTGCATTGCCATCTAGTGCTCGTTGCGTAAAACAATCACGCACCCCGTTCATAGAAATCAAAACCTAATCAATGAAAAGCAGTGTATGACTGTTGTAAGTCTCAGCAGAATTTGATTTTATTGATGATGACCATCATATTAAACTGTACTCGAATGCAACTTAAGTTGAGCCTGACGTCATGGCCACGCGGAAGAAAATCTGAGTAAAGGGGCCCACAGACGAGCAACTTGGTCGTCAACCTGGTCATCAATTTGCGAAATTTACAACCAAGTTGGCCGTCTGTGGGGAAGTTGATGATTTAATTACAGATTGATGACCTGATCGTCAACTTGGTGAGCGGAGCTTAATCGGAACATATTATTAGGAAAATAACAAAAACTAAGCATTAAAAATTACAAAAATACAATTTTAGCAAGAGAAAATAATTAAATAAAATATAATTTTGCATTTAAAATACCAAAATATATTAATTTGTTACAATCTGATTGATTTTTTCTCATTGTTTACATTTTGGTTGTCAACCAGATTGGCGATCCGTTTAAAATCATCAACCCAGATTGATGACCAAGTTGCTCGTCTGTAGGCCCCTTAAACAGAAAGCCTGCTGGGTTTCTAGAAGCTCTTATTGGCTGGCGAGTTTGAGAGCGAGTTGTACTACTACGAGTTACGGCACTTTAAAAAATAATAATACTGAACATTTTATGCATATCGGAATGAAAAGATGCTTAATATACGTGGATTTAAAACACTAACCATTATTCAAAATTGAAGCTCTAAATTTCACTCAAAATTCAGACACCTCGCGGGGAACTACTTTCTTTGGTTGCTCTCAGCATATTTCTACAGGCTCAAGTTAAGTTGCAACTGAGTATAGTAATGCATTCACTAGTAAACAAAGCTCTAGGAATATAGCTATCATGTGATAATTGACGTCACGTGAATTGAGTCCATTATGTACTACGCGTTTATATTATCTCAAGAAAAGTTCCCCATTACTGATCTAGACTCAATAAAAATATATCTTCCAAGTTTTTTTATTTTCTCTAAGTAACCTCTAAGTTCTTTTGGTGGCTAAATGACTCTTTCTCTCCTCCCAACCAACAATGCACATTATTCTATGTTCGGAAATTTGTAACCGTTGCAGTTCAATTATGATCCTCATGTATGTATTTATAACTACTACGTTCTTCACAATAAAAATTTTTTATTAGTTAAAGAAGAGAGCGATACTGACCCTTGAAGTCCTCGTTGACCATAGCGGTCTCGACCTTGACCTCGACCACCGCTGCGAGGAGGGCGGAGGAGGTGACGTTGTGGTGGTTGTTCTTTCGGCTGATGAGGTCTGCCACCTTCTTGGTCACGTTGCTGACCGTGCGGAAGGTCTCCATCGTCGCCTTCCCGGAAGTAGACTGCAACACGAGGGAAAACACATTCAATTTTTAAACTCTCCGTAGATTTCCGCGCATAAGCCGAGAAAAATTTCTTGGATAAATTTCCGACATAAAATTGCGGATGCCGGATTATTGGTGGATCTCTAGAGTTTGAAAATTTTACTATAGCCCCTCTAGAGATGGAAAATTTCCGGAAATTTTGGGAAGGCGGAAAAAACAGGAAAAAAACCGGTTTTTTTCCGAAAAAATTGACCTTTTTGCATAGAAAAGAGCGGTTTTTGAATACATATTTTTTAGAAGCTAAATAATCTTTCACTGTATAAAAAAATCATTTGTCATTATATATTATAAGTTATTAAATCATTAAAAATTAACTAAAAGATAATTCTTTGGAAATAAAAATATGCAGCATTTTACGAGTAATTTTGAAACAAAAAAACTAAAGTATTTATAACTATAAAATAATATATGCAATAAATATAAAGCATGTAATTGAAAAATAACATTAATTTAATATTTATTTATTAAACATAAAGTACTTTCGATGAATTAATTTTGTATACAACATGATCCAATAACAAATAACAGATGTTTGCTATAATATTCAACATCAATCTACATAATTGATCCTACCATTTTGCACATAATCATTGCAATCATGTTTTCTTAGAAAGGTTGAGAAGTTTTAATTACATTCTGCCAATTTAAAAAAAATGTTGAAGTCATTATATAAAAAAAATTTAAAAATCGTTCATTGTTTTTTTATTATTTAATTTTCATGATATTAATGTGCTCATTTATGAAAAGGGAGTATTTTACCACTACCTCTGGTTAGAGGAATATGTGAGAAAACTCCAGCTCTCAAGCGTCACCTCCAACCGTGGACCGGTTTCGCCCTTATAAGGGCTCATCAGCTCGGTATAGGAAGGTAACGCAAGAGAACGTACGTAACGTACTCCCTTTTCATACATGTGTCCTTTCGGGAATTAAATCTGTTCTATGGAATGCGCAGTTCATTCCGGCAGATAGTGGAGGACTAGTCAATAGTCACCACTTTTTCCGTTATAGTCGGCTAGACTAAAAGCTCTCCCTCCGCTCTCTTTCGTTACCTTCCTATACCGTGCTGATGAGCCCTAACAAGGGCGAAACCGGTCCACGGTTGGAGGTGACGCTTGAGAGCTGGAGTTTTCTCACAATGTGCTCATTGTTCAATAAATACTCATACACCATAAATATTTTTTTAAGCAACGCCGTAAAAAGCCTCCAATAATTCCAAACTTTGAAATCAGATCTAAAGTTTTTCTTAAATTCAGATAATGCAGAGAAACTTGAAGAAGTAGTAAGTCATTTCATATGCTTATGATTGTTAGACAATCTGATTTAATGGTTAAAATATTTTTAAAGTGCTGCATTTTATAATTAATGTATAGGAATATCAAATTTATATTTAATCTAATCCTAATTGGTATGATTGATATTAATTTGCATTACATAATTATTTTTGTTTTTAGAGAGTAATATAACACTTGGATGTTAAAAAAATTCTTGCAGCTTACTTTTTCCAAATTTGTGTTTTCTTGTGAAATATTGAGTATAAAAATATCAAATGAGAAAACATTAGAATGTGAATGTAGAAAATTTTTAAATGCATATAAACTTAAAAGTTTTCAATTTTTCCCTAGTGGAATCCAACTTTTTTAGGGAAAAATGCTTATTATATGGTTAAAACTTTATTCTTAAGTACTTTATTGTATAAGAATATCATCTAAATAATATTTTAATTGATATCGGTTATATAAATTCTAAATAAAGTATTTTAAATTAACATTTTCAATTTTTCCGGAAAGAAATAAACCCTTCGGAAAAAAACAGGAAAAAACCGTTTTTTTCCCAAAGTTTCCGTTTTTTTTCCGGCCATTCCCATCTCTAAGCCTCTCATCATATTAAAATGGCATATCGGTTGGGGTGCTTACGTCAATTCATAAAATTGATACAAATTGAAAGAAAACACAAAAAGTTCCTTTAAAAGGCCTGGATTTGTTGGATGATGCCTTTTCCCGCCCAATCGACGAGTTTTTATTATGCGTGTAAAGAATGTGCGTATGATGATGTTCTGGTTCGATTCCTAGTGGGAGTCAATGAATTGGCTTAAACGCGAGTTTTTATTTATTGTTAATTTTTTTTCGAATAAAAAGCGTATTTACTCGCTCGGCTTATACGCGGATTGGCACGTGGATATACAGGGTGGTCCTTAATTCATGGTACAAACTTCTAGGGGTGTTAGAGTACACCTTAACGAACAAGAATTGGTATAGAAAGGGGGGTCGCAGTTACACCGTTTAAGAGCTAGGTCCTAATGTAGTGCGAGAGCGTTACAAAAGGACGTTTTGCCAAGGCCCGTTTAACGAAAAAAAACATAATGATATGAAAAAATTTATTGCATGAGGTACAGCAGTATCCGTATTACTTACATCATAAATTTGATAGAAATTGGACCACTTTCTAAACCGTGGGGTGAGTTTTAAAACGTGCTCTTAGTCAAACAATGGAGTTCCATTAATGGTATTTAGAAAAATGATGATCGGGGAAGGAATTTTCAATGATCAAACAGTTTCAATGATCCATGTTACGATCATTGAAAATTCCTTCCCCGATCATCATTTTTCTAAATACCATTAAGGAATGTGATTCTTTGACTAAAAGATTAATATTGCACTTTTGAAACTAACTCCGCGGTTTAGAAAGTGGTTCAATTTCTATCAAATTTATGATGTAAAAGTAGTACGGATACTGCTGTACCTCATGCAATAAATTTTTTCATTTCATTATGTTTTTTTTTCGTTAAACGGGCCTTGGCAAAACGTCCTTTTGTAACGCTCTCGCACTACATTAGGACCTAGCTCTTTAACGGTGTAACTGCGACCCCCCTTCCTATACCAATTCTTGTTCGTCTAGGTGTACTCTAACACCCCTAGAAGTTTGTACCATGAATTAAGGACCACCCTGTATAAGGCAATTCATATTAGAACAAGAATGAGAAATACTTACGATCGTCACTTCAATGCAGTCGTCTTCATTCGACTTGATGCCGCAGTTGATCCAAATAACGTCCTTACTGTCATTGCTGAACAGAATGTATGGCAAGGGTAGTTTCCTGACTTGGACGCAAATATCTTCCACGTAAATACCCTGCAAGGGAATTTTAGGATTAGAAATTTCATCACATATTAACAGTTTTCATATCCCTTTGTGCTGCTTTCAAAAGTATTAGGAAGAAAACATGAGAGGGGACCTCTTAAGGGTCAGTCTTCTGTTGACGTTCCCACACCAACCGCTCCCAAATTAGTCAAAATCATGTAACGAAAAGTAACAGGATTTCATTAAACACCCTGGTACTATTCCGTTAACTACCAGTAATATTCGGACAACCAAACAATATTTAAATACCCGACCCCTAATTTTTTTTGCTATGGCCGCCTATGGCAAATAGGTGGGTGTAAATTTATAGGAACCATGATGTGTTTCCTGCTCTTCTATATCCTCCATCTACAATGGATTCCGTCCCATGTAAATTTGAACTGTAACGATATTGCAGATGGACTGGCAAAAGAGGGTTCTTCCATGAACCGGACTTCAACGTCTCTGGCGTACCTTGAGATAGTATATTCAAGAAGTAAGACCTCTTTGGCTCGCTTGTTCACTGGACATCTAAAAACCCAAAAGTTTTAATCAGCAGCGGATATCTACCCCAATTAGTGAACAAAGAGTCCCCGCTATAGGGTAGATCGCTGCTGATAAGATTTGCCCGACCAGATACGCCCGGTCTTGCGCTCACGGTGACGTCTCTCTCAGGGTGACCATGCCCGATACCGTAGACGAGCCAGCGTGAGTCTTTACATTAGTCATCCGAATAGCTTAGCAATATTTAACAGCATAACCGGAAAAAGTACTATCTCACACTCACCGACGTCATCTTGGCCTTGTCGAAGAAGAGCGTGATCTTGGCGCAGTTGTTGCTGAGCTGCGCCGAGTTGGGCCGGCAGTCGAGAGGGTGGAGGTGGAGGTCATCGGAGTGGTCGAGGGAGCAGACCCCCGAGGGGAGGCAAGGGGGAGTGAAGCAGGCCTGCGGGGAGGAGGGGAGGCAGGTCTGCGAGGGCCCGCACCGACGCTTGGTCGCGTTCGGGTCCAAGTCGCACACCTCAGCACCGCACCACACCTGGAAGAGACAGAAGAGTTGGTTTAGAACAGGGTGAAAATTCTCGCTTAAAATTGTATGGAAAAAACCTTGCAGCATTGATGCAACGGTCACCCTGGGCACAGGACCAGGTGTAATTGCTGAGGCGATGACTTCTCTACCCATCACACAATAGGGCAACCACAAACCAGGGGGTTTCTTGGAATTTCCCTTTAGTGTGATGGGCGAAGAAGTCATCGCCACAGCAATTACGCCTGGTCCTGCGCTTGCTATGACCGTGCCCTCAGGCTCATTCCCGCTGTTTCACATTCACTGTTCATTTCGAGTGATTCACTCCTGAGGATAATCGCTAGTTTGCATAGAGAAGTTATACAAGAGTATAAAGAGTGAAACGCCAATTCTCACTCTTCAATTTGGATGATTCCTTCAAAATGAAGATCAAAAGTGATGTCTTGGAGTGATATAAGTTAAACTCTTGTATAAAGGCTCATTCAGAATTATCACAAGTCTGAATGCCCATTAAGTCAAGAGTTGTACAAAGTCGGCTTGTAAGGGCTTCCGCACAGTCATTCTGAATTTGGCTGAAACTGGAAAAATATAAATCACTGAACCCCGGCACGCTTTCCCCCGCTAGCCTCTCCAGCGCAAGGATTGGGGGGTGAGATAGTGCTTGACAGCGAGTAAACAGATTCCCTCTAGAAAGATCATTAACGCTCCCTACCCCTTTTTTTGTATTGCCAAGGTTGTGAGGGGACCACGTGCGGGAGATCAAATTACTCCAGACTGGATTTTTCAGTTTTTCTATGCGGAGGCCCTAAGAGGGCACCTCCAAAACCCATCCTACATCGAAACAATACAGAAAACTTTTAATCACTTAAAACTAAAGAATCATTCACAGATTATCACGTTTTATGATCATTTTGGAGGAAAATCCAAAGTGAAGGGTGTAAGTTGTTTCACTTCCTTTACTTTTCTATGGAAACTAGCGATTCCCAGGAGTGAATCACTCAGGAAGGACAATGAGAGTGAAACAGTATGAATGACCGTAATACTACATTCACACATGAAAAGTTAATCTAGTTTAAGTGCTTATCTAGCTCAAATATAGCATTGTGACAATGCTATATTTAAGCTAGATTACACTTAAACTAGATCAACTTTTCATGTGGGAATGTAGTATAAGTATCGAGCCTTAAGGGACCTTAATACCGAGCCTTAAGTTTGGTGAACTTAAGGCTCAGTATTTCTGAGTAAGCTTATATCGATATGCGGTTGAAGTTTCGGAGTTATACAATAAGGCAAAATGAAAGGGAATGTAGACTACATAAAGACAAATTCAGAGGGTAGTCTACACCCCCCTTTAATGTTGGACCAGACGTTTTACCCACCTGTGTGCACTGCGTCCTTCCCTGGACGCACTTGCAAGCGTTGCAGTCGTCGCTCCAGACGCTGCTCTCGGGGTAGACCCTCCCTTTCCACACGCAGTAGTTGCTCGCGTCAGCAGGGATCAGGGCTGTCGATTGAAATAAGACACACATTTAAAGAAGAATACATAGCACAGTTATTGTATGTAAGGTCGAATGAATGAGTTGAATATTAAGTGCATTTAGAAACTTTCTCAGAAAATTTCTTTTTCTCTCTCTTGGTGAACTTATGATATCCTTCTATTCGACTAACAAGGAAACGTTCCCAGGTTAAGGGCCGTATTCAGAAACTTTAACACGAGATGGAAACGTTGTAAATTCTCACGTAACGATCACGAAACGATAAATTGGAAATGGTCGTTCAAGAGCACCCGTCTCTTCAAAAGCGAGAAATTTAGCTGACTCTGATTGGCTGAAAAAAAATCCCGTCTTGGTCTGCTTGGTGACGTAGGAGATTTTATCCAATGAGGGAAAGGATCGGAAACTCCCGTTAGTGTTTCGGGAAAATATCGTTTCAAATTCATCGTTTCCATAACGTTCTCGTTTCCATCTCGTGTTAAAGTTTCTGAATACGGCCCTAAACCCACCAATACGGACGAAAATTTACAATTAGTAGATGACTCGCAAAACAATGACAGTGAAAAAATTAGCTGTAATATTTTATTAGAAGGGGGTAGTAAATTAATATTGAAAATTGGGTTCTGAGTTGCCGAACCTTTTCAATAGCACCACTTGGCGGTTTGATGGCGTGCATTTGATGAACCTTTTTTTATTAGTCGATTTAATCTGCTTCAGAGAAAATAAAGCCAGTTCATTTAATAATTTGGTTGTTTTTCTGGATTTCTCGCCTATTAGTGCGGTTGCATTTGGCGTGAAAAAGGATGGTTTTTAAGAATTATTAGAGCTTTTCTACTGTAATTCCTTAGCTAATTTTTCACTGTACGTATTTTGAGTCATCTACTAACCGCTGTAAAAATTTCGTCCATTTCTGTGAATTTAGGCTGGAAACGTTTCCTTGTCAGAAGTTTCCAATTCGAGATCTTAAGATAAATCATATATGACTTCAATATTTCTTAAGAGTTTTGCTTTTATTTCAATTTTTTACCAAATCTTTTTTATGACAACTCCCAGATAGAGTGGTTTTTCCCAAATTTTTTATAGTACTACGCGCCAGACTTGGCGCTAGTCAAATTAAAAGGAAGCTGTATAACTCCCAGACGGTGCACAAACAAAACGTTCAATTTGTTGTCAAGTGTAAAAGGAACTCCAAAATATATAATAGATATGTCCACAACTTTTCATAGCGCTACGCGCCGGGTCTGGCGCGCAGCGCTAGTCGAAAACACGAAAGAAGACTCACAGATGTTGCAGTGTGGCCCGGTCATGTAGCTGGGGCATATGCACCGGAAGGAGCCAACCTCGTCGACGCAGGTGGCACCGTGGGCGCAGGGGGAGGAGGCGCACTCGTCGATATCGACGCGGCAGTCGGGGCCAACGAAGCCATCGGCGCAGCGACACAGGAACCAGTTGACGCCGTCCACGCACGTGCCGTTGTTGTGGCACGGGTTGGGGCTGCAGTCGTCAGAGTCTATGGGAGAGAGACAACAATATTGAATGTGGTGGCGATTTGGATCGTGGCTGACAGGGATTATTATCAGGGTTCCCACTCAATTTCAGAAATAAAATTATCTGACTTTTCCAGGTCAATTTTTAAGATTTTTCGGTAAAAAACTAGCAATTCACGGCATTTTTCGGATACTTCTTGCATTTTTGAACACATAATTTTCAATAAATTTACTATATTTTCACTTACTAGAGCCAAAATTGACACGCAAACATTAAAAATTTTCATATTCCAGGTATTTTTATGATTTTCCAGGGTTTTGGCCAAAATTAGCAATTTTACCCGACAATTCCCTGACTTTTCCAGGTATTCCCTGACCCGTGGGAACCCTGTATTATTCATTACTTACTGGGCAGGTATCGATACCAAACACTTAAATATTCGATTCCTCAAAGTATCGATTTCAGCGGGTAACTCCTATTTATTAGAAAGGTGGATTAGGACTGATGGACAGTTTCGTGGACTACATATACGTATCAGAGATCCCTGGGTTACTCTTTTAATAAACAATATGGACTTAACGTATCACTTTCATGGACTTCGTATAGTATCGTAGTATAATATCGTATAGTGTCGTAGACTTTACGTATCACTACTTTAATAGACAATATGGGGATGTTTTTAATTATCTTTCCTTTATAGTTGCTCAATTATTTAATACTCATATACGAACACAGATAAAATGAACTAAAAAAACTCACCGTATTGACACAAGGGACCTTCGTATCCGTCCCTGCAAATGCACAGAAAACTCGTCCCTATGTTGACGCATGTCGCACCATTCATACACGGGTTAGAGTGACAGCTCGGGTTCTTGGCTGCAAATAAACATAAATCCATAAAGAAAGAAAATAATTGACATTGTAGAAAATATATTGATTCCGAGCAATAACGTAACAATTAGAAAATTTAACATTTTTAGTACAGGGGTAGCTTGAGTTATGAAGAGCTATGACTTGAAATTGAAGTGACTTGATTCGCTGAATTTAATTTTCCTGAAAAAAGATACATAAAAAAGAAAAGGGGAGTAAGCAAAGAGAGAGAGAGAGGAAAACAGAAAAAATGGAAACAGAGGATGAAGGAATGAAGAAAGAAATATAGAGAAAGGGAATGTGATGTATGATAGAACGAAATAAGAGAGATAAAAAATTATGAAAAATTAAACAATAGAAAAATATTTTAAATTACTCGAATACCCCTTTATTGAATACGATTTGTGAACAAAACCAGCAATAAATTTTTTTTAGGTTTATAGCTCAGTCTACTCTAGTCACTTTTCCCCAGTAGTCACAATGCGTGATCAAACTCTGGTTGTCAGAAATTAAGTCGTTACTGTGATCATTCCTGGGCACAGCTGTGACAGGAGTCACACTGGTTGTCAAGAACTTTGATTTTAAATAATCAGCTGTTGTGTGTTGTTGTTTCTGATCCCCCGAAATGATCTAAGAAGATCAGACCAAGTCCATGGACGTCCAGGAAATCTAAAATTAGCTGTAGGTAGGGAAAGAACCTCGTCTATTGTAAAAATTAGCCAGGATAAAATCTCATGTTAAAAGGGAAGAGTTCGAACAGCTTCTGTTGATCCGAAGATCACCTCGGTGGAAGGTGTTCCCACCGGAGGTAGAAGAAATAAGAGGCTGTGGGGAGCCTAGTGGTTAAGGCATCGGCTTTGGGATCGGAGGGTCCCGGTTCGATTCCCGACACCGCTGAAGACCCCCCGAGTATATGCGGAGTACGTGCTCGATAAATCTGTGGTTCCGAAAGTCCTGTGGTCGATCGCAGCAGTTTACCATGGGTCCACGTCTTCTGGAGACTATTTCCCTCCCCTTCAGAGACATGGCAAAATTGTGGAGGTGGTGATAGATAGTGGCAGCAGCTATCATCCAAGGCTCAAGTCGGACTCCTGCCATTCATGGACCTCACTTTCTCAGGAGCCGCACCCCCTTTGCCTTAAATATTGTACGCTATGCGGTGGGAGCTTGGATATTTATTTCAAGTGGCATAAGACAACAACAACAACAAACAACAGAAGAAATAATCATCAGCTTGAACTCGCTTACCAATTTGACAAGTGTGTCCCTCCCATCCCGATTTGCAGTGACACCTGAACGTCTCTCCCATGTCGATGCAGGTCCCTCCGTTCTGACAGGTGCTCAGGTCGCAGTGGAAGTGCCCTGAAAAGACGATACGAGGACACGTTAATATATCTCTTTGAAACTGGAGTTATATCAAGAACTATCTTTCGAAGAATAATACTCACTAGAGTTGCATGTCTTTCCTTTCCACTTGTCCTTGCAGTTGCAGATGTAGTCGGCGATGGCGTCGATGCAGGTGCCGTTGTTCTTGCAAGGGTTGGGATCGCAATCGTTTTTATCTGGATGACAAAAAATTCCCAGGTTATATTATAAAAGTGTCAAGACAGGGTCGCATACAAAAGCAGTTATTAGGGTTCCCTCCTACAATATTTGATGATTATGCAGGGTGTCTCAAAAATGTAAGCAAACGATTAAATGTATCTTGGAGCATCAAAGAACATTTTGGATACAGGGAGGGTTTTGGTTGTTAGAAACTGCCTAATCAAACGGGCATAGTTATTTTCCATTTTTTTACCACAAGCAGCTGTTTGGTACTAACAAATTCGATACTGCTCCCTAACCTATACCTATATGCGTTCAAAAGTTAAATGGAATGGGTCACTAATAGAGGTTTTCGTTGAAAGTTCTCTGTGAAAAGAGGGGAAGTGATGGTCGAGTGTCCCATATGCTCAAAATGAGTTGAAAGCCTGATTTGAAGGTTTTCAAAAGATTTTCTAGGGGAGGACCTTCAAAACTCCTGTTTTAGCGTTAAGCTCAGAGATTAAAAAACAAAAACATGCTTAAGTTCAAATCTTACCTTTTTACGTCTTTAAAATCTACACTTAACCTTCAACCCTTTTAATCCTAAGGGGCACAATATTACAATTTGTTTCTAATAGAAAATTTTGGGGGTTAGGATTAAAGGTTTAACTAAAAAAATAAGTATTTTCAAATAACAAGCGGTTCAAATATTTCTTTATATCCCTTCGACTTGAGTTTGCAGCAGTGAAGATTTCCACTGTACATTGTTAAATGCATTCCAAAATGGAAAAGCATATAATTTTTTTTACGAATCTGAATGAGAGTTTTGCCAAAGAGGACTTCCATTCACAGAGGACAAACACGAACAGTCGTAAGAGGGAGGACAGTTCTCAGGGCGACAAAAACTGTTGACAGATGAAACACGCCTACTCCCTGTTTGCAGAAACCATTCGGAAAAGTTGGGAAAGACTCTACAAAATGAGGGTTGTAGGAGGCAACCAACCTATATTTAAAGCCCTTCAAAGCGGAGAATGTGGATCAATGTAGAAGAAAGCTTTGGACGGTGTATGCTATCTGCGGTAAGGGGAGATTCCCGTAAGGTAAACATGTTCTAACTTCAATGATGTTTTTTAACGCATCGATGATTTCTTAAAGAATCAAGAAAGCGCTTATGGGTAGTCGAAAATAGTTATACAGGGTATATCTGAAATGGTGCAACAAACTTTCAGGGATGATAGAAAACACCTAGACGAGTCAGAATCACATTGGATTTGGGGGTCCCAGACCAAATCCCAGGGAGTTAAAAATGGAGCGACACCCCAAAAAATCATTGAAAATTTCATTTTGTAGAAGAACTACTATTGGTAAAAAATTAATTATGGTCTCAAAAATTGTAGTTTAATATGATCTTTAAAATTATCTCAAAAGTCTTCACTTGAAAATTTGTTTTATTATGAAAAAAGTTAAAAAACCACAAAAAAATGTGGAAACTCTGCCAAAACCTTATTTTGTATTTCGAAATCCTTTCTTTTGATTTAATAATCTGAATTATCATATTTTAAAACCCTTATGTCCAAAGTTTCACGTAAATACAATCAATATTAAACGCTTGAGATCATGTTAAAGTTTGTTTTTTGCGTACGCTAACAGTTTTCTAGAGCCGTTTCCAGAACAGCTGTTTGCGCACAACAAAAAAAACATATGACCACATCTAATATACCTATAATTGAGTAAAAAAATTTAGTTAATTAAAAAGAAGGAAAAGAAATTAAATCTAGCATTGAAACTGGTAAAAGCAGGTAACACTCAAATTTAGAAGCGACTTAAAAGTATCAATCTAAATACAAATCAAGCTTAAAACGATGACATCTAGTTGTCACAAAACGTTCCAATTAACGCCATGCTGTGACTCCATTTACCTCCCCCTGAGACGCACTTGACATTCGCGGAAAAAAACCCAGCACGCATTTAAATTGTCGACTTAACATTAAGCAATACTTCTTACAAGCTCGCCATTCGGTGGAATAGTAGATCGTTTGCTTTCGAGCAGAAAGTGCCATATTAGCAGCAAGCCTTGGTTTTTTTTCTGAATTACTTTTCTTTAAAAGGACTTTTTTGTAACAGCAAGAACGATTGGAAGATGCTATGATGGTAAAGTGCCAAAGCTCCGTAAAGTAAGGTTCCCTATGAGCTGCAGACGCTAGGAAAGCTGTTACGCGGAATTTAACCATACTGGCGTGTATACCTTGGCTTCTTTACAACAAATCCCAGCCATGACCAGCTGCCAGAACCTACTACGTCACAAACAAAGTAGTTCCCTTCGCGGTGTCTGAATTTCGAGTGAAACAAAGAACGTCAATTTTAAAATATGATTATATCGTTAAACCCATGTATAAATAGTGAATTTTTATCCCGATTCGCGTATCGAATATCCACCCAACCGGCTTTGTGTTTACTCACTTTCTCCTTCCGCGTAGTGACGTACTGGGTTCAGTATTGAGTATAAAAAATTGTCGTCTGAATTAAAGGATGTTATACTCACTGATCTGGCAGAAGCGTCCCTCCCACCCCTCCTGGCAGAAGCACTGGAAGGAGTTGAGGCCGTCCACGCACGTGCCGCCGTTCTTGCAAGGAGATGACGCGCAGTCGTTGATGTCTGCAACAAAACGCATATAAGTAAGCATGCAGGTTTACAGTTCTGTAATACCTCTTCTTACAAGGAAACTTTCCCACAGAAATAAACGAAAATTTTCCCACAGTTATAAGAAGATGACCCAAAAAACACCGACTGTGAAAAAATTAGACGCGGAATTTCATTAGAAGAGGGGTGAATTATATTATTAAAAATTGGGTTCTGAGTTGCCAAACCCATTCAGTTAGCACCACTTGACAACTTGGCGTGCATTTGATGAACCTAGTAGGGTTGCAATTGACGTTGAAAATGATGATTTTTAAGAATTATTTTACAGCTTATCTACTGTAATTCCGCAGCTAATTTTTTTCACAGCAAGTTTTTTGAGTCATCCACTGACCCCTGAAACATTTTTGTCCTTGAAAACTCTTGCTAATTCCAATAAACTTAAAAGTACTATTTTGGTAATCTCCTTTACTCGAAGGTGCCTCGAGTTTTGAATCATCGATAGTCGACTGAACATCAGGGAATTTGGAGCAAACATCGGAATGATAAAAATTTTATTAGGTTATACTTTTTCATCTTTAATAAGTGTGGAGACAGTATAAAGGGAATAGAACTTACTCTCGTGGCAGTATTTTCCGGTGTAGCCTTGGTCGCAGACGCACGAGTAGCCTCCCGCGTGGTCGCTGACGCACTTGCCGTGGTCCCCGCACAGGTTGGAGGACACGTGACGCACCCCGGTCGATGAAGAGCTCGGGATGGACGTCGAACACCTGTCCGGCAGGACTACAAGGAAAGGAACACAATCAGGCATGGAAAACTACTTAAAAAGGGCACATAGAAATATTTTCATTATAAAGAGCTTTTTTTGGCTCTTTTGGGAAGTTGAAAGCAACTTCATTAAATTTTTTATATTAAAATTAAAAAAATATTAAATCTATATTAAAATTTAAAATATTATTAAAATTGTTTATATACTCCATAGATAATATCGAGGATTATTTTAAATTATTTTTTCTCGCGCATTATCCATGAAGCTGACCCAACAGCATTTTCACTTGCCATATTTTTTCAGTATTTTTTTATCTATACATGTGTATTTTTTTCTTGTATTTTATTTTCTATGGAAAATTTTTGTTGTATATTGTGTTTTTATGTTTTTTCGTTTTATATTAAATATATTACTTCACCTGTACAATGAGGTGATCTCACCTCCTGGGTGATGCAAATGTAATATGTCTTCCCTTTTTTGTATTATTTTATTCTTTGTTTATATTGTAATAAAGTTGTTTGTTTGCTGTTTTCACCTTTTTGGTTCCTTTGTGTGATGCTTTCTGTTTTTGTGTATTTTTGTAATTGATTTTTGTTAATAAATTTGAATTTGATACAAACAGGAAACAGATAAAAATTTGTACTGCTGCTGCTGCTGGTTACGATGGTTGCTGGTTACGAGCAGTAACGGATCCAGGGGTGGCTTATTAGGAGCACGTGCCCCCCCAAGAATGAAAAAAAATTTCATAGGAAAAAATAACACATTTAAAGATAATTTATAAATAAACGTAATTTTTGAGTTTTAAAATGGTTAAATGCGTAGCTTTATAGCCAAAAATGTAATTACCATTCAATATTCTTTTAAAAAATATGGCACTTTTAATGCGAAAGATTATTTTAAAATCTTGGCGCCCCTCCCAAAACTCAAACCTTGATCATCCTTTGCTTACGAGGAGTGATCCTCTTTGGGCGGCTCCTAAATTTCTTTAAAAGGAGTTAAAACTAGTGATGGGCAGGTATCGATACCAAATACTTAAGTACTCGATACCTATAGGTATCGAGTGTATTCGATACCCACAAAAGTATCGATACTTTATTGACATATTTCGTTTTAAATTTTTCAATGAAGTAATCTTTATAATACCTACTGTAGATCAAACGCAGCCTGTTTCCGTTTTCATTTTGCAACGCTCAAACCCAAGTCGTTATCATCCGCGAGAGAAATTTGACGCGGCTAGGTTTTTCCCCCGCCAAATCCTTCGCCTTTATCCACCTCCAGGCCCGTAGCTACGGGGCTTTTTGATGGATCGCTTTCAGTTTTTTGAATATTAGTCTGATTATGGATAGGCCCTAAAAAAATTGTCCCTTCAGGTTCATTTCCCGACATTGAAAAAAAGTACTCGATACCTAAAAGTACTCGATACCTATAAGCATTCGATACCAAAGTATTCGATACCTATAAGTATTCGATACCAAAGTATTCGATACCTAAAATTATCGATTTTGCCCATCACTAGTTAAAACACTATTTTTAAGTGGAAAATTTTAAAAGAAATCCTGCAAAAGCAACCCACACTCTTAAAACGACCGTCTCAAAACTGAGTAAAAAAGTACTCAACTGAGTACTCAGAGCTCTCTCTGATCCAAATGTACTCAATTTGAAAATATGAATATACTCATTTCTGAAAATGTGCAGATACTCAAAAATGAAACATCATGAGCTCATATTTGAGTTCAAGCTCAAGATGTTTCATTTTTGAGTATGCACATTTTCAGAAATGAGTATATTCGAGTTTTCAAATTTGAGTAACATTTAGATCGGGCCAGTTAGAGTACTTTTTTACTCAGTTTTGAGACTGTCGTTTTAAGAGTGCAAATACCTCAATATCTAAAAATTTGACGCCTATTTATAACCTTTTCCCACCTTGAGAATTCTCTAATAGTTAGTGATAATTTAGTCAGCAGGTTGTTTCTTAAAATAATTCCTATTATACTCACTTTCGCAAGGTGGATTTTGGCACTGAACTTTAGGAACGGAGCAGTTCTTCCCTTGGAACCCTGGAGGACAGACGCACGTGTAGTCGAACTGCATGTTGAGGCAGGAGGCCCCGTTTTGGCAAGGGTCGGGATGGCACAGGTCGTCATCAATCTGAAAAAAACGCAATAAAACTTTAATTCAGTTCAGATCCAGTGCAGAAACTATTTCTTTCGATTTAGGCAATCTGGAATTGTAAGTGGGACTCTAGCAGTATCCTTTAACCCTTTATGAACCAAATTATTTTCCTCATCCAAAATATGTCAAGTTTACGTAACTGTACCTATAAGTAAACTAAATTTGGCCTTACATGACGAAAATTGTACGAATTTGGAACATTGGGAAGTGGGACTTACAAGTCCTGTCGGGACATAAAGGGTTAAGTAATGTGTACAGGGCTGCTTGGAGTAACAGCATTACATACAAGGTCTGGCCCAAAAGTAATGAGACTTAGTTTTTTAAGTTAAGCAGAAAGGTAATGGAGCAGATTTTGTTTGGTGGGAATGGTAATGGTTGTGTGGGCTCCAAGCTACAATGTTTAGCAGATGGTTTCAGGCCTGGAGTCTTTGTAAGGTCATGCTTGCTTAACTAATCATCCTACAACCCAATTGTGTGAGGGATATTTCCATTCCCTCGGTTAAAATTCAGCTTATAATTAGCCATTTTTACAGCTCAAGGACCTTGCAATTTAAAACACCGTAACGCCTCTTCCAAACATGCATCTGCCTTTGGAGCTCGCATGGCCATACAAAGACTCCAGGCCTGAAACCATCTGCCAAACATTGTAGCTGGGATCCCACCCAACCATTACCACCAAACAAAATATCCTCCATTACCTTTCTGCTTCGCGTAAAAAATTGACCATGTAGGAAGACCTCGTAGGTAACCTAGTAGGGAAGACCTTGTAGTACTCTGGGACAATCAGATGTAGGTCGAACGAAAAACTCAGATAATCAGAAGTACTACGACAGTAACAAATGTTGCTGTCGTTTCCAAAAGAAATTGAAGACTATATGGAGCCAAAAGCGTTAAAAATGAGGGCCGCCAGGTCTGGAGCCCGGAGGCTATAAAGAATGTCTTGTGGTGGCTCGCCAAGTCAAAAATTATTGCTATTATAGATGACAGGTTTCTAGGGCAATTAAGGTCTGGGATAGAATGCTTTTTAAAATATTTATCAAAAATTCTACGCTTGGATACCGCGTTCGCATCCTCGGTAGTAACGGTGAGAGCCTGATCTAAATCTCGAGCTTCCCTTGCCAGGATGTCAGCGCACTCATTTCCCTCTATGCCCACGTGGGCAGGTAACAGGTAGGACAGTAACAAATGGAAAAGTGAATTGATTTAACGTACCTCGCATCTGTTCCCCTTGTAGCCAACAGGACAGATGCACCTGTACCCCGCCACCAGGTCCACGCACTCGCCGCCGTGCATGCAAGGGCCTCCAGCGCACTCGTCTATGTTGGTCTGGCACTCCCTCCCCGTGAAGCCAGGGAGGCAGGCGCAGTGGTAGTCGCCCACCAGGTCGATGCAGGTGGCGCCGTTGAGGCACTGCCCCAGGCAGTCGTCCAGGTTGCGGTCGCAGTTCTTGCCGCTCCACCCTGGCAGACACGAGCAGCGGTAGTCCCCCACCAGGTTCTGGCACCCTTGCGCGTTGACGCAGGGGTGGGCGCTGCACTCGTCCGCGTCTGCAATGGGGCAGGAAAGAGTTAGGACAACCCTCTGAAGAGAAAACACTCTAGCCTATATGATTTAGTAAGCCATACCACTGATGGCATGCTAGTTATTGGCATCGTGTTCATTGGTTATTACTTGACAATGACACTCACCGAATTGGCACTGGTTTCCTTCCCATCCTGGATCACACAGGCACCTGTAGCCGTTCACCAGGTCAAGGCAGGTCCCCCCGTTCGTGCAAGGGTCGGCCTCGCACTCGTTGATATCTGTGGGACAAACGAAAAACCGTATGAGTACACACGAGACAACGAAAGAAGGTAAATTAAATAAGATCGAACCACTCACTGTTCTGACACCTGTCGCCTGTCCATCCGGACAGGCAGGTGCAGATGAAAGTGCTGTTGATTTCGGAGCAGGTCCCTTGGTTGAGGCACGGCGAGGAAGCGCATGGATTGTCAACTGAGGGGGGAAAGTAAAAATTGGTTAGAAAAGAGTGTGGCCACAAACCTAGAAAACCTGGAATTGTCAGGGAAAATTAAAAAACCTGGAATTACCGAGGAAAAATCAGGAAATTTCAGAAAATCTTATAATAATCAGGGAAATTTTGCCTAGTTTCAAAAATAAACATTTTTCTGATTTTCGAGTATTTAAATGTGCATTTCCGTTCTCCTTCCTACAAAATAAAATCTAGAATAATTATAAATTATTACGGTTGCAAACGTTAGAAAAAAAGGCTTCCGAGGGTTCTTTTGTGATTCAAAAGTCTGGAAATATTCTCATTTATATTCATTCTTTCTCCTGATTTTTGTAGTCATACTCTCGTTTTACGTGGAAATATCAGGGGATTTTTAAATAAGTATTCTGTGGCTACCCTGGACAAAACTTTTTCTTTGAAATTCAGATAGAAGTTCAAGACGAGCAGATACAGAACTCCCTACTGTGTGTGTGAATCCTTTTTATAATTTCAAGTTATATGGGAAATTCAACATAATTTTATGTGTTAGTAGTTTAATTTTTCCTTAATCCATTTCTTGTTTAGCAAGTTCGAATTTCTAGGTCATCCTCATTTACAGCCTTAAGCACCCCTAAAGAGTTGAGCTATGATATTTTGATACTCTTTGTAAATTATAAGTGCCTTACCGATATCACAGTTTGTGCCCGAGAAGCCCTCAGGACATCGACAAGTGTAGTTGTCGGGAGCTGCGTTGACACAGGTGCCTCCGTTTTGGCAAGGCTCGTGGGTCCCACAGAAGTTCAAATCTGAAAACAAAACTTACATTAGCTCTAATCCTTACCGTACTAAAATTTATCTCAGTAAAAAAAAGAACTAATTAATCTTTAAATCATTTGAAATTTAAAAAATTCAAAAATTTATAACTTAAGTTGTGTGATTTGTAAATTATGAAATGTTATCCGGTCCTTTCTCCAACTCATCCTGTGGGTATAGATATAGTTCTTAGATTGCTCATCAGATGGCAGCAGTACAATTTTTTGAGCGGTTCCCCCCAAGGCTGTTGCTAGCCGACCGTCGTACGACGGACGGCTAGTCCCACGGCCATGGCGACCGACGTATTGTTTTGTACTGTATTTCACAATCCCTGCAAGATTTTTATACTTTATTAGCAATGCCCATCCATGTGGACTTGATTCTTGCTGTTTCTATAAAATATTTTAGCGAAATAATTTTATTTTCAATAAATTAATAATTTAAAATTTTTTTTAAAAAAATTAGACTAAGTAAAACATTTAAAAAAACACAATGAATTTAATTAAATAAGGAATGACTGTTAAACAAGAGCAATTAATTCTTGCAATTTTTAATGGAATAATAAAAATTAAAATTAAATTAACTGAAAAATAATTCCTGGGTTCGAACCTACGACCTTCCGCGTGCCAGCCAGACACACTACCACTTCCCCATCCGGGCCACGCTAGACCTAATCCTAAATACATGAAAACCACGCCTTTAACCCGAGCATGCGCACAACGGTTACCCGACGGTTTGCTAGTCACTCCCTCCTCCCAGCCTTTGGAAGGGAGTGACTAGCAAACCGTCGGGTAACCGTTGTGCGCATGCTCGGGTTAAAGGCGTGGTTTTCATGTATTTAGGATTGCATGTAGCGTGGCCCGGATGGGGAAGTGGTAGTGGGTCTGGGCTGGCACGCGGAAGGTCGTAGGTTCGAACCCAGGAATTATTTTTCAGTAAATTTAATTTTAATTTTTATTATTCCATTAAAAATTGCAAGAATTAATTGCTCTTGTTTAACAGTCATTCCTTATTTAATTAAATTCATTGTGTTTTTTTAAATGTTTTACTTAGTCTAATTTTTTTTTTAAAAAATTTTAAATTATTAATTTATTGAAAATAAAATTATTTCGCTAAAATATTTTATAGAAACAGCAAGAATCAAGTCCACATGGATGGGCATTGCTAATAAAGTATAAAAATCTTGCAGGGATTGTGAAATACAGTACAAAACAATACGTCGGTCGCCATGGCCGTGGGACTAGCCGTCCGTCGTACGACGGTCGGCTAGCAACAGCCTCCTTGGAAAGCAACAAAGTTACTTTTGTACATTGGTATGAATTAAATGGCCAATTTAAGTGTAAATTTTTCAAGAGAATATCATGATTTTGTTCAGGGATAGTTCTTAAAAAAATTTTCATGCTGAATGAAGAATAAACAATTTTAAAAAATTTGATATCCACGCTTTATATTTATTTTATTGGCGATCAAGTCTAGTGCAATGCAACTATAAGTTATCAAATGAGCTTCAACCAAAGTTGATAAAGACTGAAATTTTTAGAAAGCCAGGGTTCTTATAATATTTAAACAAAAAATAAGATGAATAAAATATTTGCATCATTAAAGGTTTTTAAACCATTTAATTAGGTTTACCAATTTTTTTTATAATTTTATTTACAAAAAAAACATGAATATTATAAATAAAAGTGAACATTACATGAAAACAAAACGAGAACAATATAAATACAATATTAATCAGGATATTAGGGTGGCAAACAGAGTGTCGTAAATTATGGGTTTACTATCTGTCATAAGGTTAGTAGTAGTGCAAAAAACTAAATAAAAAAAATAAGAATGAATTATAATTACAATAATAATGCAAGATCAAGCAAAAAAATATTCAATGTCCCTAATAGTTTATTAGTATAACCTTTATTAGGATAACCAATTTTAACTTCATATTAAAAATTAAGTAAAAATGTACAGGATAGGAGCTATTGATAAAGACCTTATGGGTAAGGACCTTTTGAGGCTCGCTATTTATGTAGTATTTTCATTTTTGTAAAATATTTTGAAATGTCCTACCTCCGTCGCAGAGGATGCCTCCCCAGTTGATGTCGCAAATACACTGCCAGGGGGATCCGTTGCAGTAGCCGTGCTTGCAGCCAGGATACGGCATGCACTGGTCACACAGCTCAGACTTCCACCCCAGACGACACCTGATTTACAAAAAAAATATACAGGTTTGAGTACATGTAAAGTTTCAGTAACTATACTCGTGTTCAAAAATTGAAGATAATTTGTTTTTTTTTTGGGCGGGGGGAATAAAGACACGAATCTTTAGATATAATTTGTGAAAATTGCCTTGGTCAGACCACTGGCAATTAATTTTCAGGGTCCCCAGATAGTTTAAATAAAAGCAAACACAAAAACCAATCTTCTTCCACAATAATTTTATATATTACAGCAAGTGAATATAAAGAAGATAAATGTTTCAGAATTAACATCAATTAATTTATATTATAAAACTGTAAAAACAGCATGGAAACAAAAACTATATTTTTTTGAGTTCAGTTTCTTTCGATGTTTGTTTCATTATATTAATTACAGTAGAAAAGAAATTTTTATTAACAAGCACTCTGAAATTATATTCTGACTGTTCTCGTATATTCTCATTGTATTTCTGTGCTTTGACATCACATTAAGACTGAATAACTTTTATTCGTCAATGTTTTTTGTTTACATTTTTATAGCAGTGGTTTCATTTCATCCGGTAACTATAGAAACCTAAGACCATTGTTGAAAAAACGCAAATAAAGAACTTGAAAACCATTGCTTTATAAGGGGGTAAACAATAAAAACTGCAATTGTTGTATCTGCATCGACGGAGCCAAAGACAAAACAAACCAAAATTAAATATTAACCATTGGGAAAAACAAATTCCTTTTCCAATGTTTTCGTACCTTCTCGTGATATTCTTACAGGATTTCAGCAATCAATAGGACTGTCTGATTAAAAGTATGATCATATACGTCTGTTTTATCATCTTCGATGGAATAGTACTTTGCAGCTCACAGCCAATCAAAACTTCCATGATAACCGAACCAGAAAATCCCGATTTGGGGATAACCACCTACCTCAAGTCTTTAGAACATCCCAACACCAGCAACTTAACAGAAACGAACTCGAAGTCTAGAAGATCCAAGAAATTTTTAATATCCCCTCAATGCCATACCAAGAGGAGCCTCTCAGAAAGGCCGGTAAAAGTTGATTCAAGCAACATAATAGAAACAAACTCGAATTCGAGAAGATCCAAGAGATCTTTAACATTGAATCAAGGCCATTCCATGAAAATCCTTTCAAAACACGTCTCAGGAAGGTCGATAAAAGTAGATTCAAGTGACGTAGTCGAAGCAAATTTAATTTCGAAGTCGAGAACATCCAAGAGATCTTTAGTATCCAATCAAAATCAGGCCAAGAGAAGATTTTCTAAAAACGTCTCAGGAAGGTCGATAAAAGTAGATTCAAGCAGCATAACCGAAACAAAGTCTAAAAGATCCAAGAGATCTTCATTTTACATTCACGCCAAAAGGAGTTTTCCAAAAAGGTCGATAGAAGTCGTTTCAAGCAACAAAACAGAAGCGAACTCTTCCCCCTTTAGTAGGAGAAGCCTTCCAGAAAGGTCGATAAATGTCGATTCAAGCAATATAACCGATACGAACTCGAATAGATCCAAGCGCTCTCTATTTCACGTCCACGGCAGGAGAAGCGTCTCGGAACACTCCTCAGGAAGGTCGAAGACGAAAGTAGAACGAAGACTCGACAACCACGACGACAATCCTGACGACAAGACTCGAAAAAAACGTCTGAAGGACGGTGACGGAACACAACTGCGACGCGGTAAAAGAGGCAGCATGTTCCACCAACCGTACGACGGCAATATACTCCTCACAGTCCAACTGTTCCTGCTCTTCATCCCTCTGGCATCGGCCGTCGCTCTGTCCGTCGTCCCTTGGACGTCAGACGACGACTCGACATCGACCTGGGGTCCGGCGGGGGACCACGTGTGCGTCAAGGACGAAACCGCGGACGTCGCGGACGAGTTCGTCCTCAACAGGATCAACGGTGCAGACCCCTTGTCGAAGAGGCTGAAGTTGGAACGGATCCTGGGTCACCAGTGTCCGTGTCTCTACGACCCGACGTCAGAGCCGAAAAAGCCGGCGAAGTCCATCACGAGGTGGGGGTACTACGTCAGTTTGGTGGCAGTGGTGGTCATGATTGGCTATTTGGTTCACAGAATCATCGTGATTGTATCGTGAAAATGGTCGTATGGGGCCTGTCAAATATTTCGTAAACACATTTTTGGTCCACCCTTCCCCCTTGTCAGGAAAGATAAGCAAACCGCAAAGCCCCTTTCATACTTACGTAAGAAAACTGCCCTCTCCCCCAAAAAATAAAAGTCAAAATGCTTGAAATATTTTCCTAGTTAAATTTTTTTTTGCAAAATTTATTTTTGGTGGAATTTTCAAATTATATGCAAGGAACTAGAGATTTCCGAAAACGCAGTGTTTGTAATATCTTAGTCAAGCATCTTTCCTACCTCCTTGTCAGGAAAATAATCAAATAGCGAATCCCCTCTCCCTTTTAGGTAGGTGCTTACGTAATATTTGATCGGGCCTTATGTCGTACTTTGTGATAAGAGAACGTTGTTGGACGGGACTATGAATTGAAAATTTTTTCGAAGAATTGAAATGTCGGCGAAATATACTCCTAAACTTTAAAGTGTTACGTTTGTATTCAAATAAAACTGTACCCACTTGCCTTGCATTTAGTGAAGTTATTTCTTTACGGTGGAAGGGGTTTATACGTGTTTTTAGAAGACAAATCTGGGGCATTAGCAGATACGGCATTGAGGCTCAAGAAAAATAAGTATTTCAACAAGCAATAAATTTTATAAATATAAACGGTTTAAACCCGTATCACCCTAAATACAATTTGCCCAAACCGCTATAGAGCTATAGTTCTTTGGACAAATTTTATTTAGGGGTAAATATATTATGATTTCTACACAAGAAAAATAAAATAAACAACAATTTGAGAAAAATTTCGTAGAACAAAAGATATTTCATCAATAAACATATTTATTTCAGGGGAATCAAGATTTCTCATAATAAACCGAAGTTCAATTTCAAAATTAAGTAAAATAGCATTTCTCCTTTGAAAATACAAGGCGAGACAAAAAAAATACATGTGCTCAATTTTTAGACTAAGATTTCGTGTAGTCATTGTTGAAATAAACAACACTCGAAAATCATCACGATACAACAATCACACAAATTCAAGCTCACAACAATCGCACCTTAGCCAACGTAAAAATGTATAAACCGTTAGCAAAAACACAAACTTTTAAAGACGTTTTCATGCATCCCCATAATACCATCACGGGTTTTTCAGTAATCAATAGGAATACCTGAATCAATAGAAACATGATTATTTTTTACGTATCTTTCATCATCTTCGACGGAATGTTACTCAGCAGCTCACAACTCAACAGAACCGCCATCAAAGACCTACAAATTCCCGATTTTTGGACCCTTCAGAACATCGCCGTAATAGAATATCCCAATAATGTGACAGAAGTCAACTCGACGACAACACTGACGAGACACAAGCGATCTCTTCTGCATCGCGGAAGGAGAGACAAGACCCGTTCGGAAGAGCATTCGAGGAACATAGTCGATGCCGACAAGGTCGACTCGACACGCTCCGAAGTGAAGATCGTCGATGTCATCGATTCTGAAGAGAAGACATCGAAGATCGCCGATTCTGACGACTCGAAGAAATCAAAAGAAGAGAAAAGATCGAAGGAAGAACACGACAAGCACAGGAGGTTCGTCAAGACGAATCATCGAAAAAGAGGGGCGTCTCGGTCGAAAAGGAAGCACCACACCAAACGTGTCGCCAAGAAAAACGCCAAACCCGCCGTCGCGACTACATCAGGACGCGGGAAGCGGTCCTTCGTCCGCGACAGGTACGTGTAGGGTTTTAAATATTTTCGAAGGTATCGATTGCGAAAGGTATCGATTGCCAAGGACTCTAACCCGTGATGGAATCGAATCACGAGAATCGTATTTAATTTTCTATTTAATACACATAGTTATTAACAATTTTGGATTTCATACTAAAACCGGGTGCCACTTGTACTTTTTGGCGTTGACAACTAGGGTAATAATAACACCCAATTGTTTCACAATCAATTTCCCAATCTCCAACACAGTTTTAATTTTGGGAAATTCTTCCAATTCTACTTGAAGTTCGATACTGGCCCAAAGGAATCGAACCCAAGACAACAGGTTAGCAACAAGAAGGAACTATTATAGTATGGTCATTTAGAATAGAGGCCACTGAGACCTAATGTATTAGAGGCAGTTACAATTGTAATTATCATCGAAAAATTTTCCTTGTGCAATGACACGGCAGCCTAAACAGATGTAGTTAAAATACTGTAAAAGAATCGATCACTGAAGTTGCGTGATGGGCGTTATTAGACGTTATAGAGCTTTCCACATCACGTGACACCGCATCACATGATCTACAGTAACCATAACAACAACTATTTGTGTGCCTACCAATGGTTAACAGTTAATTGAAAATGACTGGTCGTGACGTCATCGCGGAAAGCTCTATGCCAGTTAAAAAATCCACATAACATGACACCGCATCACGTGAGCTACAGTTACCATAACAACATTTGTATGCCTACCAGTGGTTAACAGTTAAATGAAAATAACTGGTCGTGACGTTATCGCGGAAAGCTCTATTGAGGGTTTTTGATTTGCCTATTCTAAATGAACAGATTATAGCAGAGTCTTCTCTGATTGTTTGGTTGAAATTTATCTAGGAAAATATATGTTATTTTTAAATAAAATAATAACCGGGGACAGAACCCAGGAACTGACGCATGCTATCACTATCATCCAAGGAAAATTCGGTAACTTTTAACAGCCATATTCACAGGCATCAGTGTCGGTTTTTAATTCTAAGTCAAAGAAGGATTCCACCAATCAGAGTCTGCGAAAAGCTAGTTTTTCTTTCTTTAGTTGCTCTGGTTAACCCCGATGCTAATGGCTGTGAATATGGCTGTTAAACGTATTAACCCTGTATGTCCCAAATTATGTTTTTCAGAAAAATTGTGCTGTATATTTTTATACGTTATCCCTATAAGTATATTAAGCATATAAGCTTCATATTCACCCTAGTAGCACAGCTCGTCCCAAATATGTCAAGTTTACGTAACTGCAACTAGAAGTAAACGAAATTTGGCCTTACATGACGAAAATTGGACGAATTTGGAACATTGGGAAGTGGGACTTACAAGTCCCGTCGGGGCATAAAGGGTTAAAACATCTTCCGGTTAACTTTTGACGCAGGCGCAGTGTTGCGGATTGCGAAAAGTTCCTTCTTGGTGTCTTTCGAACCTCAGAAATCGATTCCAGAATCGAATCAAACGATTTTTTTCATCCCTAGGTACGTGGGGGACACCCTGTTCGCTCTGGAACTGTTCCTCCTGTTCATCCCCCTGGCTTGCGTCACGGTCGTGGTCCTGTCCCTGCTCCACGTCTGCTGGAGCCGGACGTGCAAACCCAAGCGGGACTCCGACTCCCAATCCGAATGGACGTCGGAAGTCAAGGTCACCCCAGCGGTAGACGTCACCCCCAAAAAGAAGATGAACGACATCGTCAGCGAGCTGGTCACCAACGACGTGATGGCCGGTGGCGACGCCCCCGGCAAGAAAGAGAAGCTCTGTCCGACCAGGAAGAAGAGCTCACACAAGCGAGTCCCTGTTGCAGTAGACAACAACAACAAGGCTGCTGCGATGAGTAGCACCACCGAACCCCCGAAGTCGTCTTCGTCCCTGTTCGTCGTTCATCCCTTGAGGGTGGAAGGGGGTCCCTTCCCCAGCACGGCCACGTTCAATTCGCACGCGGGCGACACCAGGGGGAGGAGGAGTCTGAGGCTGAAGGCGTTCATCAACCACCACCAGAGAGAGTTGGAGGAGGAAACCAAAAGAAATGAGGCGAAGTTTGAGGGGAGGAGTAGTTTGAGGCCGGAGGAGGAGGAGGAGTCACCACCGAGGCGGGAAGTCAACAAGAAGAGACACAAGACCAAGAGTAATCCAATAGAAGAGTCCAGTTTATCGTCTAGTTTCCAATATCCCAATTATTATCACCATGACGACAAGTTTTACCACATGGAACAATGAAATAGCCCTTATTATTTTAATTCATGTTTCATCAGAGTAGTAATGAGTTTTATCAAACGGAACTCTGAAATAGTTTTTACAATTTACACAGTTTATGTCGGAGAATTTTCTTTCTCATCACTGTACAATAGCTGTACCGTGTTTCTATCTGTGAGACTGCAAAGCAATAAATACAATTTTATATACTCTGTTATGTGTCTTCTCTTCGTTAACTTTGAAGTGTTGGGGTGCAATCTAATTTTTACTCTTACACCCCAAATTTCAAAAATAACAATAAATAAATAAAATAAAAAAACATCTATCACACACATTAATATCCCAATTGGAAAAAAAATATGAAATTTCGAAGCTACGATAAATGCAAAAAAAAATTAGCAGATAAAGGGAATTTTAATGTTTCTTCTTCATTGTTATTCTACTAAAGAAAGCGAAGATAGTAAAATATCCCTTGGGAGCTGTTATTTATCGGATGGAACCCAAAAAGTTTCAAAATAGGGCTAAAACTCTACTTTTGAAGGCAAATTTTCAAAATGAATATGACGGAGGACCCCTAGCCCCCCATATTTACTTGGAGATGAATTTGGAAAATTTTGATATTATAAGCGCAACCACAATTAAAATACTAGTATACTTAATGTAGTCCTAAACTTACAACGTATGAATGTTCTTCTTAGGGGGTATTTTAGAAATAATGTTGGGTCCAAACCCCTCCTGAAACTAAAGCCTGGTTACTGGGTTACGGCCCTGGCTACATTTGGTTGTAGTATGTATTAAGTTTCAAAAAAGTCGCAATCAGGGCCGTAACCAGACTTTTGTTTTGGGGGGGGTTACTCCACATTTTTTCTGAGGTATCTCCTTTAGAGCACTAAGTTTTAGGTAAGAGTACTTTGTAGGACGTAGGATTTTAATTTTAGTGCACTAAACTATTGGGTAAAATTTGAAACCTATGTAAAAGGAGGGTTCCAGAAAATTTTGGAAATTTGCCCCTCAAAATAGTGTTTTAGCTCATTTTGAAACCCTTTAGATTGCACCCAAAGAACATCGCTCATTGTAAGCGCCAGAATTTTCAAGGAAATAAAGTATGTAGTATCATGAATAGTGATGGGCAGGTATCGATACCAAATACTTAAGTACTCGATACCTATGATACCTATAGGTATCGAGTGTATTCGATGCCCACAAAAGTATCGATACTTTATTGACATATTTCATGTTAAATTTTTCAATGAAGTAATCTTTATAATACCTACTGTAGATCAAACGCAGCCTGTTTCCGTTTTCATTTTGCAACGCTCAAACCCAAGTCGTTAATCATCCGCGAAAATATTTGACGCGGCTAGGTTTTTCCCCCGCCAAATCCTTCGCCTCTATCCACCTCCAGGCCCGTAGCTACGGGGCTTTTTGATGGATCCCTTTCAGTTTTTTGAATATTATTCTGATTATGGATAGGCCCTAAAAAAATTGTCCCTTCAGGTTCATTTCCCGACATTGAAAAAAAGTACTCGATACCTAAAAGTACTCGATACCTATAAGTATTCGATACCAAAGTATTCGATACCTATAAGTATTCGATACCAAAGTATTCGATACCTATATGTATTCGATACCTAAAATTATCGATTTTGCCCATCACTAATCATGAATGGCAAAATTTCTAGAGGGTTTCGGGGTTCCTACTCCATAAAATTTTTTGAATTTTGCCCCTAAAATCAAAGAGGACCATCAAGGAGGAGGAGAAAAACCATCAAAGAGGACCGAGGAGGGTTTGGGGGTCCTCCCCCAGAAAATTTTTGGAATTTTTACCCTTGTGGTGGACTCGACCCCAAACGTTGGAACCAGCGGACTCGAACCTAACTAGATACGTAACTTATAGATGTAGTAATCGAACTTAGATGTGTATGTGCTAATTCAATGATTTAATTTCTTTAATCGATCTATATTGTAACTGAAGTTGTAACTGTTCACAACATTATAAATAGTTTCTGTTGCGATGTACCTTCTTTCTCTTTTCCCGCACGTAGCGGTATTTTTAGCCCTTTTGGCCTGCATAGTCTTTTAGTATTATGTTGTTGTTGAATTAAGTTAATGTTTTACAATATATTTAGTGGTCATTCAACATTAGGCTCTTTAGCCTTAATCACTAAACCCTTAAAAGAAGGGTTCCAACTCCTTTTGAGACCCTCTGGGTTACACCCGAAGAGGACCGCTCCTTGTGACACATAATTTTCATGAAAAATAAAAATTTATGTCAAATATTCCGGGGGGAGGGTTTGAACCTCCAAAGCCCTTAGATACGGCCCTGGTCACAATGGTCGAGAATTGTCTTTAAATGGGACAACTCGCGATATCTCTCCCTACGTTGTCACTTAGAAAGGACAATTTTTTCTTCTCTACGTAAGACGGAGGGTGTCCGTCCCTGTTCTCCGCACCGGCAGAGAAGTTATCAAATTGGAAATCCTGTCGAGTGGTCATCTGGAGGTCGATTCCCACGGGAACACATTCCATCGTCTGCTGAGGGACACGCTACGGTGCCCAAGCAGAAGGAGTCTGGGTCACTCTCTCCCCCCCACAGATCGATTCTTCATATGAAGAATCGATTCACTAGCACACTGATTGGGGATTGGGCGTGATTGATTTCATTATGAATCAATTGCAAAAGACCCTCAAATGAAAAAAGGGGTGATACAAACACCTAATTTTAAATTTCGCATTCTACCACCCCTAATGAGCCGGGCTCCTGGGGTAGATCACAGAATTAGCTAGTAACTTAGCAGTTTAATAGTTAATTAGTTAATTAGCAGTTTAAAGTTCAGGGATGCCAACCTGAGACAACGCTCATCCGTAATCGCCCCCCCCACCCACAAAAAAAATCCGGCGTGACGCATGGCTTACCGGCTGATGCCACGACTTCTGCATGTAGAAAAATGTCCCAATCCTTTGATAAGTTTTAGAAAAGGCTTGAAAACGCAAATATTTGAGAAAAGAAGGCCTTTTTTTCTCCCCATGAATCAATCATCCATGCAGATTAAAATATTTCCGAATTCCAATTGATTCCCCTTTCTTATTGCCCATCTCATCAGTTTGCGACTAGCGTTATCGTTTTTATTCGCAATTCTAAGTAAAAAAATGAATGATTGAAGGCTAAAAACAGAGAATTAAGAAGAAAAATTTAATGCATTGTCTTAAAAATATAAGCAGCGTAATTTCCGTAGTTTTTCTATAGCTTTATCCGTAATTGCGGAATTCGGGGCCGAAATGCGGAATGATTCCGCAAAATCCTGTAATTAATTACTTAAAAAATTAATTTTATATTTTATATACAGCAACAAGATAACATTAAAGTAAATAAATAAAATGAAAAAAACATTAAATATTAATATCCTAATTGAAAAATTAGGAAATTTCAAAAGCTATACGAAAAATGCAACAAAATTAGCAGATAAAGGAAATTTTAATGTCTATTCTTCATTGTTATTCTAAAGAAGGCGAAGATGGTAAAATATCCTTTAGTTTTTGGTGAATCGCCAGATTTGAAATTTTTTATATCAAAAGGGGTTTATAGCTTTATTTTTTTCCAAATTAAGAATGGGTAAGAAAACACAAGAAAACAAACATTAGGGAACCTCTTTGGTTCCCTAATTCCAAATTAATTTAAAGAGTTGTGACTCTAAATCACTTTTAAGCTTATCTTTTCCTGCTTGAACTATTTTTTTATACAAGATGTTTATTAACTGCTAGTTTTGAGAACATAAAGATTTATAATTTCTTTGGGAGGGCATCATTTGTTAAGACCCAGCATTCTTAGAAGCAATATTTTAGAATATGAGATAATCTGAATAGAAATGAAAGATAGATGATACCCGTTTTGAATAGTAAAACCTTTAACCTGGCCCTCCTAAAGCTATGCGCAATAGTTTTCTTTCCACCTCTATACAGGGTGTTCGGAAACACCGTGGACAAACTTTGAGGGGTGGTAGAGGGGATCTAGACATAGACAAGCATATTTTGAATAGGAATGGGGGGTCGCAGATGCACCGTTAAAGAGCTAGAACCCCTAATGTAGTGCGAGGGCGTTGTAAAAAGTTGTTTTCCTAAGGCCTGTTTTACGAAACAAAACATAATAGAATGAAAAACATTATTGCATGAGGTGCAGCAGTATCCATACTACTTCCACCATAAATTTGTACAAAATTGGACCACTTGTTAACCCGTGGGGCGAGTTATAAAGCGTGCAATATTTGTTCTCTTAATGTAATGGTAAACTTCCATAAAAAATAACATTACACTAAGGTAAACTATAAAATCTGACTATTTTCTGTATTATTTCCGCCCAAGCAATAAAATTATGTCTTTGGCTTTCGATGTCTCTTTTAAACACACCCCCTAGCATATTTTTTTTGCGACACAACCGCGATTTGCATCGCTTTCACGTCCTCCAAAGCATAATCTCATACCCATTAACCCCAAATAAAGACCCACTAATCCCTCCATCCAACGAACTTGCCCAATGGTGCCCAACTCCCCCTTCCGTTGCCACCTGCAGAAGAAGACGTCCTCAGATTCGACAAGGATGACAAGAGCACCTCCAGCCTCTCGCCACGCTCACGCAGTGGGTGAGATGTCGCGCGTGAAGAAGACACTTTCGTGACTCTGTAATTCGAACTTTCGCGAGGAGGCCTTGACATTAACGGACATTTGCACCTCACGGTTGGGAGGAGAGATAAGGCAGTGGGGATGTCAGGGGTCGCTGATGGTGTCGAATATGTTGGGATTTAATTGAGGCCGTTTGAGGGGGGATAATCAGAAAGAAAAAGCGTCGAAGAATTGTAAGTAAGCAGTGATTTAGGGAGACAGAGAGTCTCAGAGCGATAAATGTTTTGAAAAATATATGCCGTTATACTCAATTCATTTTGAATAGGCGCCTGAATACATTTCCTTCCCCTACCACTGGATCGGTAACCATGGCAACTATCAACGTCAATGTGGCGAAGAAGGCTTACTATTGGCTGCGTAACCATGGTTACGCTTTTACTCGAGGGGGAAAACACTATTTCCCAGGCGCCTATTCAAAATGAACAGAGCATAGAAGAGATACTACTTCCTCCAAGGTGCCAATATTGCTGCACAGGGGAAGGAAAAAATTCTAGTTAGTTCTCTTCGCTAGAACTCGGCTGGTATTAACCTAAAAGTTTGCGCAGATTAAGGAAGGATACTATCCCAAATAGAATATGCTGTCCGTGAAATTTGAGGAGATAGTATTTCAATTCCAAACCCCCTTTGTATAAATCCGCTTTTCCTAAAGCCATCATTAAATTAATAATACTAAGCCCATTAATAAATAGTTATAGTACTGATGAAAACAATAAAATTTGGTTAAATTTGAATACTTGGCATGCAACACATCTTGGCAATTTTAAAAATTATATTCGATATCTGAAAATTCTCGATACCCAAAAGATAGGTTGGTTTTGACAAACACTATTTTTAACGGATAGATAATGGAATTGTACCTTTTTCCTGAACTGATATACTGAACTGATGGATATGAACGAAAAGAACATAAAACTCAAAACTAAAGCTATCATATCGTTCTTAAAAAGTACAGAAAACTAAGTGAGCTCCAAAAGGGCATTAAGTAGAGGCTTCATACCTCCATACTCTGTGATAACGGAGTAATGAAGAAAAAAGGAAAAAGAAGACGAAGCGACTGTAAATAGTCAGCAAATGTCTCCATCTAATCAACAACAACAACAACAACAAAATTTTTCCAAAGAAATCTAAGATCATTGATCATTGAAGAAAACAGCTAAAACTCACCCTTATTTGATAAATAACAAAAAGCTGCTATTAAGTATTGTATTGAAAAATAAGCACTACTCGATTTCCTATATACAGGGAGAACTAAGGGGGAAAAGGGTAACACCATTCCAAGATTTCGTGAGAAGATGTTGCCTCATTTAAATGAAATTCCCATTAAAATAACAGGTCCAACATTTCAATAACAACTTTAAGATTCCCCCCATTATGCAAAGAACAAAAGGTTATCACAAATTTCAGGCTTAATGTTGTTTTGTAACAACGCATATCTTATGCTCAAATTGGTCTGCAGACCATTCGTCATCATGGATTGAAACCTCTTCCATATGGCTGCGTTATAACTCGGGCAATATCCTTATTAAAGTCTGATCGTGAGTTATTTGAATCTTAAAATTCAAATTTCTTATTCTAAATGGTTGTCAATGGGTTTGCAATTGCGAAATAATCATTATGTATCATAAGGAAGAAGACTTGGTCTATATGCTTTGTATATTGGAATAGGTTAAATACGGAAGAAATTATTCAACAACAAAAGAGTCAGTTTTGGAATAGATGCCTAGTGGTTAGTGTCAAATTAGAGGAGATTACAAAATCTTTTAATATATATGAAGCAAAATTGAATGTTCTTATATATTTCATTTTACAATTTAAAAGAGGCAGTACAGATTATGTTATAAAAAAGCACTTACTTGCATTCGCCTGGAACATTACAAAATCCATGTTCAGGGTGACAGCCTAGTTTGCACACAGCTGAAAAAAAAGTAATGCAAAATATTTAAATTAATGTGCCAAATTTTAAGTTATAGTAGACTTTTTGTGAAATCTGACATGCAACAAAAAAATACTAGTTTTTTGAGGGGGGATGGCGGTAATGGGTGGATTGGAAAGGTGGGTTTTGAGGTGAGGATTGATTTTCATCGGTATGTGGCGCCTTGTTCATAGTCTTACTGCTGTTTTTGTTATTGGGAGATGGGCATTGGGCAATGGGAACCTTTTACAGTGATAGGTAAATAAGGAGAACTCTTTACAATGATAGATTAGTCCTCCTGTCTGTCCTAGACTATCCACAATGGGAGGTATATTCTTATCAATGGTAGAAAGGTAAGATAAGTATTAATACTAATTTAATTACAGATGGACCAGACGGATTATATTTGCAATGATATATAAGGGTGGCGGAATCTGTTTCACAGTTAGGTCACACAAATTCTTTACAGCAGTTAAGATGGGTAAAGTTTGTCTGTACTCGCTTGGCGGTGGGAAGTGGGGAAATCCAAGTTCGAGTAGGGGTGCGGGATATCAGGGTAGCTGGCTTGGCTACTTAAGCAACCCATTGGCGAAGGAGAGGGAAGGGATGTAGAGTAATTCTTGGCGAGAAGTAACCAGTTTTGCGCTCTCTCCACTCCATACCTATCCAACCCCAGGGAGAGAATGGCCTTCCCTATTACCGCCAAGCGAACACAGACAAACTTTAAGGGGGACAAACTCTACAAAGAAGTTAGGTGAACCATTATCACTAGTAGATCTAGATGGGTTATCTGAACCAATAACAATGATAGTTCTAGATGGGTATTAAAATGAACTATTTACAATGTTACTGATAGATAAGACAAACTCTGGAAGATTTTTTATAAAGGGGTAGATGGGTGAGCTATTCGCAAAGGTCGTATAGAAAGGGGGGGTAGGTACCTGTCTCGCAGTTAGGTCCCAGCAAATTCTCTACAACAGTTAAGATGGGTAAGGGGAACAAACTCTACAAAGGTAGATGAGTTATCTGAACCAATAACAATGATAGTTCTAGATGGGTATTAAAATGAACTATTTACAATGTTACTGATAGATAAGACAAACTCTGGAAGATTTTTTATAAAGGGGTAGATGGGTGAGCTATTCGCAAAGGTCGTATAGAAAGGGGGGTAGGTACCTGTCTCGCAGTTAGGTCCCAGCAAATTCTCTACAACAGTTAAGATGGGTAAGGGGAACAAACTCTACAAAGGTAGATGAGTTATCTGAATCAATAACAATGATAGTTCTAGATGGGTATTAAAATGAACTATTTACAATGTTACTGATAGATAAGACAAACTCTGGAAGATTTTTTATAAAGGGGATAAGGTGAGTTATTCGCAAAGGTCGTATTATAGAAAGGTATACCTGTCTCGCAGTTGGGCCCCTGCCAGCCGTCCAGACAGACCTTGTCTCCCTGCTCGTCGCACTTGTAGTGTCCGAAACGGTCGTCGCGGGGCCTGCAGAACTTGGCGCAAGAGTAGTCGTAGTAGTGGGGCGAGCAGAGCACGCGGTAGCGGTAGCTGATCCGCGCCGCCCGCCCCCGGTGCCCCTTCAGCTTCCACTCGGTCCCGGGGATCTGCACCCCGGAGAACACGTGACGCTCGATCACACGCTCCCCGTCGCCCACAGCTGCAAGAGAAAAAGGGAGCGGTCAGTGGTTACGAAAGAGACAGACGGTTAGGGTTTTGCACTACAAAAAATAATAAGAACGGGAATAAACTTCTGTCTTTGTCATTTTTTCACCATATTTTTAAAAATTAATTATGAATTTAAAATTTAAAAAATGTTCCATCCAATCTCGATGATGCCGGGGTTGGATGGGACATTTTTCTTGTTACTGTACTAATTGGTTTATTAACCTTAAGTTTTAGTAAGCATAATCCAATTTATATTTTTTGATTTGTTAAAACGTTTCAAAATGTTATTCTGAAAATTTCAAATTTGTGCCAGTAAAATATTTTTACAAAAACTTTCGCACCCTACCCCCACTCTCCCCAAAATTTTTTTATTTAGAGGCTGAATCTGTTCAGAGGGTCAACTTTTGTTTCAGTCGATAAAAATCTTTAAGAAGTAAGGAGGAACATTTTTAAGGTATAGCAAGAATTTCATAACCAACTATTATTAATTAAACATAAGAAATGCGAATAAATTTTTGCTAGCAAAATAAAACATGGCACTCTTTAAGTTTTAGTAGCCTTTATCCTAAATGACGCCCTTGAAGACAAAGAAAAAAAAATTTGAAAAGAGATGAAGAGAAAAAAGAGATAACCAAGAGGGAGAGATAAGTTTAAAGGCAGAAAGAAAACAACTTTTTAATACCGAGTTTGTATAAAAATATTATAGAGAAATTATTCCTAATGGAGAAAATTTAAAAAGTTACATTGAGAGAATCAAATAAAAGAGCACACAAAAAGGCTTTCTACAATCTGCATTCTTAAAAATCTATTCACACCATACCTTATGAGTACATTTATTTGTAAATCAGCAACTAATACACTCTTCCACAGACAAATATTACTCAATTAACGTCACCCAATGATAAACCTAGACATTCTTGACACATCCTTCATTTTGTGTCACCCACACGACAAGTGCCCTAACTCATAAAAAGTACGACACACAAGTTTGTCCGCTTGTCACCGAAAACGTTGTCAAGAGATGACATAAATAATTCCAAGTATAGTACATTCCAACCTATTCGAACTTTAGGCCTCCAGGTTTAATCCGTCACGTGCGGTACTGTGAGTCCATTTGTCAGCAGCGGTGCACTTTTGAGAAGGACTCGTAGTAAAAGTATTATGGCATTGAGAGTCCTTTGGCTAGTTAACCCTGCGTGCCGACAAGAGGAGGTGTAGGGTCCTGCCACACTTGCAGAAAGAAGATGCTGTAATCGTAAAAAAGTCGTTTAGATGCTTATCAAGAGAGGGGAGACTGAGGCTCTACTCCATGCTTTCTTCCCTCTCTTGATAAGGATATTAACGACTTTTTATGACTTTAGCGTCTTCTTTCCACGAGTGTGGAAGGACCCTAAAAAGAAATCGTGCAAGAGGGAAGACCCATAAACGGATGGGGGATAAACTCAACGGATAAACTCAAACTCAAAACGGATAAACTCAAACTCAAGGGGGAATCCAGGAGGAGACTCTATGGGTCCCTCCTTTAGAAATAAAAAAATTCTTCCATTTTTTGTACATATTTTTTAATAATTTGAAAATTTCCACTTTTTTACGAAAGAAGACAGTAATAAGGAGTTTATGATGTTATTTTAAGAGAAATCCTTTAAAATTGGAAATTTAAATCCTTTCAAATCAACACATTCGTGATAATAAACATGTTTTAGGTTCTTTAACTGTTGTAAGTCCAATATGAAAAAGGGCAGAGACGCAGTATGGTAAAATTAAATAAAACTTTATTGAGCAAGACGAAAGCAAGTTAATATAACATCGACAAAAATCTCTCAGTCTAAACGAAAAAGAACACTTCTTACATAGTGCTAGAATGACGTGGTACTTCCCGACGTCATACAAAATCAACTCATTTCAGTTGTTTTTGATGTTGATTTGCAAAGTCCAACATTATCCCTCCCAGACAAAAGCCCTAAATTCGCACTGCTCAAACTCCAATATTACGATTTTGCTTTCAGATGCTTCAACCCACACTCAAAGGGTACGGTCACCCTTAGCGCAAGACCAGGCGGATCTTATCGGGCAGTGGATAACTACCCCACTCTTTTGTCCGCTAATTGACCTCAGCTAACCAAGGCGATATTATCAATGCTCCTAATCTCCCCCGAATGCCCGAAGGAGCCTGGTTGTTTTGTGTGGTTAGCTTAGGTCAATTAGCGGACAAAAGATGCTCCCCTGCTCATAAATCTTTCGTTTTGACAATCAACGGGGAAACGATCTCTAGATGCACCCTAACTTCTCCGTCCATCATACAAAAGGGCAACCGCAAACCAGGGGGTTTCTCGGAATCTCCCTTTTTGTGTGATGGGCGGAGAAGTTGAAAAATTAGGTCGCGCCTGTGATACGCCTGGTCTTGCACTCAGGGTGACCATTGCCAAAGTCCCAAGAGATGATAGCCACGAACACAACAATATCATCAAATGGTCAAAACGCCTTCTACAACACAATACCTCTATACATGGAAGAAGGACCCAACGATTCGATCTCTTCTGCGTGGGATATTAATAGTTCCATTTGCGGCTTTCGGATGGAATACAAATCTCGACGAGTCGTCCCCTTGTATATTGGAATGGCCGGTCACGTCGGGCGATTACACAGTCGGACACGTGTTAAACTCTCATTTTTACTGCGATCATTGCCAGAGCTTTATGGGTAGATAAGCCGAAAGGATACATATACGAGAGAGATGGTCCTTATGACTTGTCTGATGGTGGGATGGGGACCCATTAATCTTCCAAGAGTCGGGTGAAGTTAAATTTGGGAAGTTGTCGGATGGGTTAAAGCGAGATTCCCTGTGTGTAAATTATTCTAGATAAGGTTTTAAACCGGATTTAAGTTTAGACTAATCGTTATGAGTCACTGAATTTCAATTTGTTTCACTAAGAATTGCCTCTTTGATTAGCTCCCACTTGAGTTGCTATTCTTGTTAATAGATGCTTTAACGAGAAGATGCTTGAAGTTGACTGATGTTTTAGAATTTTTCTCTTCTGCCAAATTTGAACCCTCTCATAGAGATAATAAAAATACATAATTCACACTGGTACCTTAAGGGCCGTCTCATAAATTAAGGATGTCACGATTAGAGGGGTTCATTAATCTGTGAAACTTTGTGACAGGGGAAGGGAGAGGGGGTTAAAGAATTGTGAAATCACGCATTAAAAATGAATTAACTCTTTAGTTTAAAAATGAATAAACTCTTTCAACCCTAGTTCCTATTACTGTATAAGGGTTGCAAGAGCTTTAAACTGTTATGTTGCATATGCAATTTAAAAGTTTGAAGCGGTGATGTGGTGATGTTTAAATACTTCAACTTAATTTTCTAAATATCAAAATTCAGTGTCTGGTCGTAATTATTATAGAAAGGAAGAATTATTATAAGGTAAACTGATGTTGAGGCTCCATAAGGGTGGAAAAGTTAGATGGATTTAGGGGGAGATGCTTGAAAAAAGGCTGAGAAACACATGATTTAATGGTTTTTGCTATCCAGGTTAGATGCCCTCAAAAAATAAATCCTTAATTAAAGATGAGGAGCGTGTCGCGTAAGATTATGTTTAAAAAAAGAGGGTCGCGACGTTCAAAAGTTTGGGAACCTCTGATCTACGAGATACTCCTACAATATTTTTCCTTAAGTTAAATTTGCTAGGCATAGGCGGCATTAATAATAGCTGTTGAAATCATGCGCGGATATCCAGCACGGCTCCAAGGAGGGCACTTTTCTAGACCCTCACCTTTACCTTTTGACACAAAATGTCGCAATTTTTGGGATTTTCTAAAAAGCATCACGGAAGATTATCTTTAAGTGATGCTGGGGGTATAGGGGTCCTTCCCCAGAAATTTTTTTAAAATTTTACTGGTTAGTGGTAAAAGTAGATTTTGAACACTGTTTTGGCTCTAAAGGGGGCACTGTCCAGAGTGCCCCCACCTTGGATCCGCATGCACCTGGTTGAAATACGAAACACTCCTAAAGTTATCTAACACTAGCTACTTTTCAAGAAAACCCCCTTCATCGACGCCTACAGGTCACTCAGAAGCACCTACACCACAACGAAAAAGGAAAACAAGGGGAAGATGGACGCACAGCACTCAGAGAAGAAAAAGACAGAAGTTGCCCTCTTCCACGACGCTCAATTAGGCCTCGCAGGTGCACACACCTGCTAAAGTAGCAGGAGGGTTGAGAGTGAGTGTTCGGGTCCTCGGTCCGAGACGTTGATAGATCTCGGGTTCGATTCGAACGCTCTCTCTAGGACCACTTGGCACTCCACCCACGTCCCATGGTGTCACGGCACTCGCTACTTGGATCGGTTGCAGTTAAATAGACGACTCTGCATATTTATTTGAAGAGTCGTACTATGCTAGACAGCAACTTAAGTTGAGCGTACTACGTCACTAACAAAGTAGTTCCCCCCATCGCGGTGTCCAAATTTCGAGTGAAACGAAGAACGTCAATCTTAAAATAGGATTATTTTGTTAAACCTATGTATAAATAGTGTCTTTTTATCACAATTCGAGTATCGAAATTCCTCCTATCAACCCAACAGGCTTTGTGTTTACTCACTTTCTCCTGCAGGAAACGTTGCTGTGAAGTATAGTTCTAGAAAATTCCCCATAACGCGTATAAACTTTCCTGACATTATTACAGGACCTATACTCTATTCATTTAGAATTGGCGCTTGAGAAATAGTGCTTTCCCCCACGCTAGAAGCGTAACCATAGTTACGCTCTTCGAGCAGCCAATAGTAAGCCTTCTTCGTCACTTTGACGAGGATAGTTGCTATGGTTACCGATCGGTGGTGGGGATGGAAATATTTTCAAGCGCCAGTTCAAAATGAACAGAGTATAGGAACCGAAGGACACTTGTTTGTTACAGCAACCAAAACCTTAGCAACCCAGAGACGCTCTTTTTTGGCATTATTTGTAAAATGTTTTTCGATGTGTATTAAGAATTGAATAATTGTTTCACTAAATTACTATTTTTCCCAAAGTTTGTTCTTATTTTAAATGTTTTTTAACTAATGGAATATTATATCTTGAAATAAAAAAAACTTTGAAGACACTGTTTTAGCAGCACAATTTAAAGGATGGAAATAATTATTTTTCATCAGTATTTGATTTAAATTATTTCTTTTACTTCCTTTTGAATATGGGGTTTAGTGATTGATGATATAGTACTGTCTGTTTATCACAAGAAGAGCTCTGGCTGTGGCTAGTTCACATGAGCCGTGGTATGGTGTCGAATGATAAATCGTAAATTTCGAGATCACGATCATGAATAACGATCATAAAAAATCATAAATTTGTACTTTTATGACTTAGGTAAATGACTAAAAATGTTCTTATATCATAAAAACCAAAATTAAAAAAAAGCCTTATGACCGCTTATGTGAACTAGCGACGGCCAGATCTCTTCTTGTGATAGACAGACAATAGTTAGTAGCACCTCTGAAAAATTTATTAAACTTTCGTTATATTATAAACAATTAAATAATAAGAATAAAATGAACAATTATATAAAGCTTGAAAAAGTGTTTTGCATACGAATAAAATAGAGAAACAAACAACCCTTCCACTCGTGTGGAAACTACCTTGAGGTATAAATAAAATCTATCTTCTTGGAGACATTGTTAAGAAGGATAATTAATGGACTAGAATACTTCTGATAACGGCAATTACATAGAGATACGAAGGTTATTTACCTCTCCAACTTCATTTGACAAATAAGATTAAATATTGTTGATTAAATATTGTTTTATTCAGATATAACAAACAATGGCCCTAGTAAAAGGGTTCATTAGTTCTGCAGTAAAAAAAGATAAGATGGTGTCAAGTCAACAATCATGAGCGCGTGGCTAAGGGTGGATTTCGGGATGCATGCTCCCGGACCCGAAACTCAGTATTTTCTTCTTAAACAGATAATATTGACCAAAAAAATATTAATAGTGATTATTTAAAAAAAATAGCAGATCGTTTTACACTCAGGAAATAATTTTGCATTTATTACTTCCCTATACCCTTGATCCTTCCTCTGTCTCTTACGCCCGTAGTCTGTGCTTTTGGATTAAAATCACTTGAACAGCCGATCAATTGATTCACAAATACTAGCAAAGCCCTGATCTGTAAAATTTGATAGTCTGAGCACCTGGATCAATTGATAAAAGTGAATCAGAAACACCAGAGCTGGCGAACAAGCGAAACCGATGGCGATAAAAAAAGCTCAATCGTGATTGGTTGAGATCGTTTATATTGATGAATTTGATAGGAAAGAAATTTGAGAAAAAGTACGACATAAAAAGCACTCGGATTGTACTTTAAAAGTCAATGATTTTTAATAAAAATTAATGAAAGAATATGAAACTTGAAGTTTTGAGTAATACAAATTAAAGAAAATAAACATAACACGTGTAATCAGAATATTCGCATTTCCGAAATTTGCTTCATGGAATCCAATTTAGATTAGAATATAAATAAAAAAATAAAGCACCGTAGTTAGCTGATGATATTTTATTTTTGCATTTGAAAGAAAATAATAAAAAATCTTTTATTTTTAATTAACACAATTCTGGAGTTCTATATACTAACCTTTAGATTAGGTAAAAAGATAAAATAAATTAAGCAATCATTGGGAACTTAAAATATTGAATCAGTTTTGTACTTAGATCGGTAAATAATTTAATTTTGTAATAATAATAGCTACCTTTAAAAAAAATGGCCATGATGAATAAAATTAAATTGAAATCTTAATAAGTTTAATCAAAAATTGTATCGGCCGCCGGGAATCGAACCCGGGCCACTCGTATGATATCCATGTATTTTAACACCAAGCTACCGGAGCGAAAGTCGCGGGAGAAAGTTTAAGTATAAAACAATAGAGAAAAAGATTTTAATTACTAGAAATAATCATTTAAATAAATATTGGACTCGACAACGCACACCTCAAAAATACTGTGAATCAAAAATATTTTATTTCTAAAATACTAATCTAATTTAGATTATATTGACACGAAGTGCATTTCCCAGGATAGCTTATGACGGGCGACGCCATGTTTTTGTTTCGTAATCATAGCTGAAGACAGACTCGATTCTGATTGGTGATCCAACCTAGATCAATGCTTTGAGCGGTGATTACTTGACACACAGTGGTCAACTGATTCATGGTGCTTCGGAATACCAAATCAAGCTGATTTGTGCTAAGAGATCCTGATCACAGGTTGCCAGAGGCTTCAGAATACGGCCGTTAGCATGTCTTTATCTTTGCACTTCAGCATCTTTTTGATCTCGAGACTCTTTTTGCTCCTTAACATTTCTTTGTTTTTATAACCCTTTACACTTAAATCATATTTTTTTCTCCATACCATCTCCTTGCTATTCATCATCCTTCTGCTCCTTAGCATCTGTTTGCTCTCTAGGATAGCATTTTGACCTAGATGCCTTCTGATTATCTTTTAACTAAACAATTTACATTTAGGGACTGATTTTGCATGCTTTTTTCGCTACAACCTTGAGCTCCCTCTGCCTCTCAGCATCTTTTTGATCTTGAGCCTCTTTTTGCTCCTTAACATTTCTTAACCATCCCTTTTCTTTTCATCATCCTTCTGCTCTTCAGCATCTGTTTGCTCTCTGGGATAGCATTTTGACCAAGATGCCTTTTGTTTACCTTTTAACTAAACCCATGCATAATTGTCTGGCCCCGTTACCTTAATTTCTTCAGGTCTATGAGATCTCTAAATTTTTAAGAAGTTTAGCACCTCATTATTTCGAAGATACCTTTCAAAGATCTCAGATCAGATACTGGGAACCACTGGTTTATGATATTTAACACGTAAAAATAACTTTTTGAAAAAGTTATTGTATTCTAAAAATTTTCGAGGTGATAGAATCTATCTTCAATTTATAGTTTTAAAGAAGTAGAAAGGAGGCATTATGGCACCTCCTCTATCTTATAAAACCTTTTCATCCTTTTTAAACTGAAAATACAGTAAATATCTCACGCCATAAAATCCTATAGACATAAACAGACATTGTAAAATATTTTCTCTTCTGCAGTCTTTTATACACATTTCCATGCAAAAAATCCTCTAGAGAGAAAAAACATCTATTTCTCATACACATCTGTTAAAATATTGACAGAAATAAGGATGAGTTCTAACATCCGCCGATGAAACAACCTCTAGATGAACAACCCCCTTAAAACCAAGATGTCAACTCATAAACCTCCCCAAACATTCTATTTATTCCATAACATCCCCTCCCTAGCTACCGTTTTACGAGATATCTCGCCACATTTTCCCACCTCCATAAAACCCTCCGATTCTCAGCGCCTTCTCTGTTAGACTTTACGACTTGCTTTGCCGGTGGGGGCGCTTTACGACGTGTCTCCAAGGTGCGAGACACGTGTGGACACATCGCGCGTGAGAAAGAGACGCGTGTGTCCCACCCCCGATGAATGAACATACAATATCCGTCATCAGAAGCTTCTTTTTGATGAACCCCGTACTTCTGAATGGCGAAGCACACAACTGTGTGTGTAGAGTGAGAAAGATATAGAGTAAACCTAATACTATGTTATGGCCTCACAACTCGGGAAGTCAAATATAGGACGAAATCAGTGAACTTGCAATGTTGTCTACATATGGGGCATAAAAACTACTTTAGGGGTTAACTCCGATGGGAATTGAGATATTTTTGGTATACAGAACTTTTATTATTAGCTTTTGAAGAGATACATAACTCGGGGGTTAAGAAAGGAAGTTTTTGTGCTCTATAGACTATACAAATACAAATACAAATACAAATTAAGTCAACCAACTACAGGCGTAAGCCCAGCAACGGTGGTCCAGTCTTTTTAACCCAAACTACCGGAATCCCAGTATCTGTCAATTTTCCTCTTGAACTCGTTTACCCCACTTGAATTTACAATTGTTTCAGGCAACGCATTCCATCTATCCACTACCATATTAAAAAATAATGCTTTCTACAATCCTATAACATTGTAAATTCATCGATTTCACCCTACGTTTGACGTCACTTGTACGAGTTGTGAGGCCATCTATATAGAACAGTGGTTCCCAACAGGTGGTCCGCGGACCACTGGTGGTCCGTGAAGCCTTCAGAGGTGGTCCGTGAGAAGATTTTTAAACTTATCAAAAAAATGTGTGGAAATTTAAAAAAAATAGTTTTCCTAATCACACATTCCAGGAAATAGTAAAAACACCACAGATGCAAAAACATAAGCAAAAAAATCATAAGCCTCATAATTAAAAAACTCTCCTATAAATCATTTGTTCATTTCTCTTATTTTCCACAGTTTTATTCAACAGTATATTACAGAGTAGAAACAAAATTTGAGGATGTGGAAAAATATTGCTATTTTATTTGTTGAATTTTGTGAGAGCTTGATACAAATGGTTGTCTTTTAATAAAAGGTATATTTTTAAATAATTAGGTATAAAATTAATGTAATGTTAATTTTTCTTTTAAGTTTAATAGATTATTTGATTTTCATTCCATTTAGAAACATTGTAAGACACGGTTTCCCTTACTTCAGAAAAAAGTCAAAATTTTAATGCACTGAAAAAAAGTAAAATTTTGAAGATAAAGTTAGGGATAGAGATGGTCCGCAGAGGTTCAAATTTAAGTGAAGTGGTCCGCAGACATATTTGAGTTGGGAACCACTGATATAGAAGGTCTTGGTGAACTTCAACGCTTTTTTATTCTTCCTTGAAGTGACAGAGAAAACGTGTTCTGACATCCACAGAGGAGGATAATATGCTACTATAAATTAAGACTCGGAAAATTCTAACAATGCTCTTCGAAAATGTAGTATTTGTAACATCTTACGTAAGCATAACACATACCCCCTCCTAAAAAAAAAGTAAGCAAAGAGCAAAAAATCATTATCGCTCATCTAATATTTGAACTTGCCACTTTTCATGTCAGTCACGCTGGGTTTCTTCCGGAGCTTTCTCTAAATTATTTTCACTCTACGTAGCGGAACTAATGTCGTGGGTGTGGGTGGTTATATCTGTGTGTAACGAGTTTGATTGTCTGGGTTTTTTGTAGAGTTTAAATGTTTAATTAGGAGGAGTTTTTTTTTACTTTTCATATTGTTTGCATGGTCAGCGTTGTGTGGGAATAACTGGGCGTAAGTCGGTTTTTACAAACAGGGTGGAGTGTGAAATAAGTCACTTTCTTTCAGACGTGTGAGGACAGGAGGTGGATTTTTGACACAATATAAAGATTAGAATGACTGACGACAAAACTGTGTCACTATACTTATAATGTATCATTACTAGACAACCATAATTTTTTTTAAAACTTAGTTTAACTATCTATGATTGAATGTCTTATCAACAATGTAACAGAGGATAGTTTTGGAATTTTTTTTGACACATTTAACTAGATAAAGGAGTGACTTGACTTCGAAAAAAAGGAGCCAAATTCTAACAAGATAACATGAGAGATTTAAGGTTTTTTTGGCGAAATTTAACTAGTAGAAGTAGACCCTAAGATTTCATAGATATGTATATGTTATACCCCGTTCGCACTGGCAGAAAAAGACCCTCTATTTTCATTTCGCACTTAGTTTCCATAGAAACACACTTTAGGAATAACAAAATTGCCCCATATTTTAAGGGTGTTTGAAAATCACCCTTAATCAACAAAGATGGCGGCGCACAATGTTTCCCAGGATGGGAAAAGCTTATTTTCGGTGATTTTTCTTCAAATAAAGACCAAGGACACTTTTAAAACAGTTTAAACTGGACACAATTACGAACATATTTATAGGTTATTAAGTGTTTTGAATTAGTACAATAATTTAACACAAAAAAGCCCATCAAAAATTGAACCGTGAGCTAAACAATGCTGTACTTCAATATCTCCGCTCATTGCTTTTAATTACTTAATAGTATAAATGTAATTAAAAAAAGCTGCTGATAAAAAGAAATCAAAATATTAAACAAAAATTCAATCAAGAAATCTTTTCAGAACATTCTTGAATATGATAAAATTTATTTCGTGTTCTGCTATGCCAAACTAATATATCCATTGTATCTAAATATTTTAGATTTTTAAGGCAAAAACACCCAGTTGGTAAAATAAAAGTACATCAAAATATGGAAAACAATGGACCAAAAACTGATTAAATTTAGTTTAATAAAAAAATTTAGTTTATTTACCTTGATATGATCCAATTTATCCCACTACAATCCAGTCAGCTTGTCTTGTTTTTGTTTTTATTTGAAATTCAGAAATAGTTTTCTTAAATCGTCTGTCAATTAATAATTATTTATGTATTTTTACATTTTTACTTGCATTTTTTTTAAAAGTTGGTGATTATATTTATTAGTTTTAAGTTATATAATAATAAATTAAATATTTCTTAGATTTCCACAATTAAGTGCTCAATCACCCTTTGCCAGTGCGAACGCCGTTTTAAGAAAACACACTTTAAGTTTAAGTGCGATATGTTTTAAGGGTACTTTAGCGGCAGTGCGAACGAGGTATTACGGGCAATGTGTGTGATAAATCGGGCATTATTAATAATGGCCGAAGTGGAATAGGGTAATGAGATAAATTCAATGGCATTTATCAATGAAATGTATCATTTTGCCCGCCTCGACTCTGGTCATTATTAATAATGCCCAATTAACCACTTTGCCCTTTGCCCGTAACATATACATAGGTAATCTCTTTAGATTTTATAATTTTAACTTGATATACCTACTAGACATAGAATTAAAATGTCTTTGAATTATCGGCATTAGGTAAAAAGTAAATTGATGTATGGCAAAATGTGTACATACCTAAAAAAAAGGGGTTTTAACACAACGAAAGCAGTTGTAGGCTTAGCAAACATTTTTAATAGGTAAAAAGAAAAAAAACAAGGATCCTTATATAATCTTTTTAAAAATAGAATATTAATTAAATAAAAAGTAGTTTTAGAAACCATTTGGGAGTTAAAAGCAAAGAATTAAAAACATTATATTTTCTATAAAAAGTTTCTGAAAGTTTGACAAGTAAACGACGTTAATTTTCATATGTGTTTTACAATTTAGTTTCAAACACGAAAATAATTATACACTAATTAAGAATATTGTTTAAAACAGACCTTAAAACTCACTGAAAAAAAATATACTCCCTATATAAATATTACCATTTTGGGTATACCTATTTTTCATTTAAAGGAAAGTGTGACACGACAGCAAAGAGGGAGGTCAAGTCAATCTGTTGATAAAGCTCACTGACTACCACATATTTCTACCCAGTCATAACTTAACGAGTATACTTCGAATACTAATCAAATACAAGTGGCTCTATGGCAAAAGGTCTTTGGAAGCGTTTCTAATGAGAAAATGGGTGCTCTTGGGGTCAACTAGCGGAAAAGTTCAGGGGCCGACGGTAGCTCACCCCCTGGGGGTCAAGGGTGTGCCCCAATGGGCGGTGCCCCAACAAGTTGTTTCCAAGATTGAGTGCGGATTAAAACAGGAACAATGCGTTTGTTCTACATTGGAGAAATTATGTTCGTTCTTTGAAGATGTTTACGGTAATAACTAGTATGTTTCTGGAATTGAAAATATAATAGATAATGAAAATACTTTTTTATTTATTTACGATGTGCAAAGAGGGATTATCGAAACATTTGGGGTAAAGTGGTCATCATTTTGCGTAAGATTTTGAATAGTATTTAAAGTAATTCTGCTAGTTTTAATTTTTTCAAGAACGAAAGGGTTGATATTTGAACTTAAATGTATATGTGACGGGAAAAGTGATAAACCGTGCATTATTAATAGTACCCGGATTTATTTCATGATAGAATTTTTTTAAATGTAGTCTTATGAACCTTGGGCGAGTAGACAAGTAGGCGAGTTTTCCCTTGGTATCCAGAGAACAAACACTATTAAAAAAAATCCTCCTTTTTTTAACATAAAAATCCTTCATCTAACCATTTAAATGCTCACTATAAGAAATAACTACGTAAAAAATTTTGACCTTATTCATGTAGTTTGATGCCAAATAAAATAAAAATGCCAATTTTCTTTCTTTAAAATTCGTGGCTGACCATAAACTTAAAAAATTATAGCACATGAGGGTGCAATAATTATTGCTGCAATATATTTAAAACAGGCTGGAATTTGTAGGTAAACTTATGGTAGCATATTTGGGCAGTAGAGGGTTAACTTTAAGGTTGCCAGAACCGAAAGGGATAAAAAAGAACACCTTATAAAGTCGGAACGATCAAAAAGAAAGGAGTGGTAGAAACGGCCAGTAAGGATCGTTTGCAGTCTTGGACTGTGGGGCGTGCCTAGGATAGAACGATTCATCTTCAGACGATCGTTCGAGGTGCACCCCACCCTAGCACCTTTCCGTTTCTTCTGAGGTAGCGCGTGTCCTGAGGGGCTAATTGGGTGCTCAGAAGACCTGCGAACGAGACCGGAAAAACGATTGTTATATGGTGTTTTATGAGGGGAACTTCCAGGGCCGTAACTAGACTTTTTGTTCGGGTGGGTTTTGGTAGAAAATTTTCTTAAAACTTTAGTTCGAAGTTGTTGGTAAGAAGACAGCGGCGGATCCAGGATTTGGTATTCGGGGACTAAAAATTTTCAACATCAAAATCCTCTTTTAATATCCTGAAAGGGGGGTCTGGGGGTCCTCCCCCAGAAAATTTTTGGAAATTTAAGTCTAAAAAGCAGATTTTCAACTCGTTTTTGGTACACCTAATTCGGATTTCGGACATATATTTTCAAGAATTTGATTTACATATTAGTAGGATTTTTGCATTTCGACGAACTTTTTAAAGAAAAGTGGTAAATAATAGGGTGCGAAATTCCAAAGGGGGGTGTGGGGGTCCTCCCCCAGAAAATTTCTGGAAATTTGACCCTTAAAACAGGATTTTAACTAGTTTTAGAGTCGCTTTTCCCTTTTTTACACCCCTGAGTTCCCACTTCCCCTTTTTCTCACTGTTAGTTCTTATTCCTTTTGGGAAGGGGGACTTAAGTCACCTAGCCACCCTGGATTCGTTAGAGTGACTAGAACTCCTAACTCACCTTGGATACTTCCCCTTTATGATTTCACTCATTTTTACACTAACCCGAAGAGGACCACTCCTTGTAAGTCCAAAAATTTTCAAGGAACAACTGTTATAATATATTTTTAAATTTCAAGGGGGTTGGGGGTCTCCCCAAGAAAAATTTTGAATTTTGAACCTTAAAAGTAGGGGTTTAAAGCATTTCAAGGCGAATTTTTAAGGAAAAACAGTAAAGTAAAAAATGGATGTCAAAATTGCGGGGGGGGGGGTTGAACCCCCAACCCCCCCCTTGGATACGGCCCTGGGAACTTCAGATGATGGGGCGCTGTGGGTAGTTGGGCAGTGTATCTCTAGTTACGTTGCTCCATATCGGTTTTAGCTAGCACAGGAACCTGTTTGATTTTGTCTGAAGCTAATAATTTTCAGTTTGGTTATCGAAATTAATTGAAACATTGAATGTCCTATGTATTTTCAATGGCTTAGGGTATTGTTGGTTGTTTGGAGGGGGTAATTCTGGTTTTTGCTTTACACCGAAGTCTCTAGGTATTGTTTACAAGGCTGGGTTTAAAGAAAAATATGGGTAATAAAACGTTAGGTATGAACGAGTTACTAGGTTGTACAATATTGAATTAAAATATTCATTGGTGTATGGTTTCTTCCTGAATGTTGATTAACAATAGTTATTTATAGACGTTGTGGATATTTTTCAAGGAAAACATTTTGATTAAATTGATTATTGATAAATTAGAGTAAATAAACATTCAAACATTTTAGAGAGTGTTGTTCTATACTTCACAGAAACGTTTCCTGAACCCAGTACGTAACTACGAGGAAGGAGAAAGTGAGCAAACACAAAGCCTATTGGGTTGATAGGAGGAACTTCGATACGCGAATTGTGATAAAAAGACACTATTTATACAGGGTGTCCCATAAATAGTGGGCCACACTTCTAGAGGGGATAGTAGACACCTAGACGAGTCAGAATCACATAGGAATCGGGGGTCCCAGACCAAATCCCAGGGAGTTAAAAATGGAGCGACACCACAAAACAATTATTGAAAAATTCAATCTGTAGAAGAACTACTATTGGTAAAAACTTAATCATGGTCTCAAATTTTGTGGTTTAACATGATCTTTAAAATCATTGTAAAAGTTTTCATTTTAAAATTTTTTTACTACGAAATAAAGTCAAAAACCACAATAATATGTGAAAAATCTGCCAAAACTTTATTTTGTATTTAGAAATCCTTTCTTTTGATTTGATAATCTGAAAGATCATATTTTAAAACCCTTAAGTCCAAAGTTTCACGTAAATACCATCAATATTAAACGCTTGAGATCCTGTTAAAGTTTGTTTTTTGAGTGCGAAAACAGCTCCAGAAAACGAACGTTCAGGGAGAATCTACGAGTTACGGATAGATAATCGCTAACTTTCTTTTCTCTCCTAGTTTGGCGAAACATACCAAGCTCCTACAGATCGCCAAGACAGCTTGGGCAATTTGTTGTTGGCGAAAGTTGGCGAGGAATCTCGTATCGCAAATAATGGCTAGTAATTTAGCGAGCATCAATCCGTAATTCGTAGATTTTCCCTCGACGTTTCTTTTCTGGATCTGTTTTCGCAAGCAAAAATCAAACTTTAATTAGATCTCAAGCGTTTAATATTGATGGTATTTACGTGAAACTTTGGACTTAAGGGTTTTAAAATATGATCTTTCAGATTATCAAATCAAAAGAAAGGATTTCTAAATACAAAATAAAGTTTTGGCAGATTTTTCACATATTTTTGTGGTTTTTGACTTTATTTCGTAGTAAAAAAAATTTTAAAATGAAAACTTTTACAATGATTTTAAAGATCATGTTAAACCACAAAATTTGAGACCATGATTAAGTTTTTACCAATAGTAGTTCGTCTACAGATTGAATTTTTCAATAATTGTTTTGTGGTGTCGCTCCATTTTTAACTCCCTGGGATTTGGTCTGGGACCCCCGATTCCTATGTGATTCTGACTCGTCTAGGTGTCTACTATCCCCTCTAGAAGTGTGGCCCACTATTTATGGGACACCCTGTATACATGGGTTTAACGAAATAATCATATTTTAAAATTGACGTTCTTTGTTTCACTCGAAATTCAGACACCGCGATGGGAACTACTTTGCTTGTTAGTGACGTAGTTGGTTCAACTTAAGTTGATGTCTTGTATAGAAGATGACCTCTGATGTATGTTTATAAAGTTGGTTGACGCGTTTATTTTGCTGATTGTTTTTATTATTTCATAAAGTGAGTTAAGTTCAGTGAGCAGGGTTTTGTGAGGATTTCGAAGAGATCCAAAAGGTCCTTCGTAAGCAGTTTACTCGGGTTGATGAGCGATAGAGAGCAGGCGGCGGTAGCTTCCTAGTTTTAAAAAATGGAGATATGGAGAATGGACAACAGCAGTGCAGCTAATTTACCAAAAGAGGTTCTCCATTTCTGTAAAGCGAAGGTTTCCGTCGCATATATCGAGGTCGCTGCTACCTGATCCGTCCAGAGGGTCGGTCGACACCCGCCCTGTCACGAGTCTGACCCGCGTCACGAAGCGGGGGGATGCGACCTCTCCGAAGACTCATTATAAGATCCATGGAGATAGCGGGAGTTTCGTATTCAACATGTGGTTGGGTAGAGATTATTATAGGTGGAATATAATACATTTTAGCCTCATGATAAGTTTATTTAGACATCGAATAGAAGCTTCATTTTACAAAAAGGGCCGGTATTTTAATAATGATTAAAAAGAAAACTTAACAATTAAACTAAAAAAAATGTTTCTTCTATTTTGCCAATAGGACTAGAAATAGCTACAAAAGCAAGTGCTGTCACATAATTTCTCAAAACATAATAATTTTACACACATAATATAAATAAAATATTGAAGAAAGCAACAGTCCAACTCTCCAGGAGTAAGGCCAATTACGTTTAAAACCACTTTGTAAATAACTCCCTTTTATACACATGGGCCTAATTTGAACTTGTAGTTTATGTCCTTAAAATTTGCATCCCTTTAGAAATAGTGCACACACTTTCACAAAGATACATCTTCCTGCTTCATAGTTTTTAGTTATATTTTCAAAATAAAAAATAATTATTATTTTTAGTCTTAAGAGATTCGAAAAAGGTAAAAAAATAGAAAAGAACACATCAACCTTAGTTGACACCCCCTAAGTGGTACAGACGGTTTTACTTTAACAGATATTTTATACAGGTGTTTTTTTACATAGATACAATAATTTTTTTTCAGAAATTTGAGAAAATTATTAAGTCATTCTCTGCTCTATCTATTAATTTCAACATATGTAGCAATAAGGCAAATGTGCCTTACATTAAATTATTTATAATTCCTAAACATCCATTAAATCCTAAATTAAATCCCCCATTAAATCCTGAACAGAACCATAAATAAAATACGAGCAGAGTAATATTGCTTTTTTAGGAAAATTTTCAGATTTTTAACTGTGTTGATTATTTTCTAGAAGAAAAGCTAATCTTCACCGGATGATGAATTACGCCCAAGGGGGAAAGTGGAATTATTTTAAGTGGCGATTGCAAAACTTCTCTGTAAAAACATCTATATCGGAACGTACCCCCAAGGCGTGGCATTTAACACATACTACGCCCAGATAAGAAATAAAAGGTAAAGGTGAGATGAACTTAGAAGTTGAGAAACTTGTAAGAAAAATGATGAAATGATGATCGAGGAGATACCAAATCTATAATTTGTCACCTTTCACTTAATTTCTATGACTACTCGAACTTACATAGGATTGGAGTAGATAAGAATAACCCTAGATTTTGATATAAGGATGCGATGTTTGGAGATAAGACTAATGTGAATTGAACACCACTATATAAATGCATTGACACTTAATATAAATGCTTCTGATATTTTAAATTAAAGGAATTAAAAAAACTTACTTCCGTTGTGACTTTGGTCTTGATGAATAGCATCGAGTAGAAGAGTGAAGGTTTTCTAAAAAGAAAGATAAATCTATTAGCAGAAGCAACTAAATATAATTACAGCTACAAATAAAAATTCATTAGGTACATATATAATATTCCACAGATTTTGTTACACTTTAAAAATGTTTGTCTTGGAATATATTTTCCAAAAGCCTCTATATATGGCACAATTTTTAATTTATATAATTTTACCACTAATTACTTTTATTTAAGAAATCAACTATCAAAAGAAAGTTTTAATACCGAAACAAAAGCAAATGCAAAATATAAGTGATGGGCAAAACCAATACTTCTCTAGGTATCGAGTATTTTCAGGTATTGAATGCTTTTTAATAATATTTTGAAATTAAGTATAAATATGGCTGAAAAAATTCAATAATTTTACTTTCAAACTAAAAGTACCTATTAACTAACTAAAAGCATTCAAAAGGGAACGGGAATGTCCACACACACACAAGGCCTTCAAATCTTGCTCCAAAAGATTTCTCTAGCTTGGGTTTTTAAGGCGCAAAATGAAACAGACTGCGTTAAATCCACAGCAGCAGATATTTTAGGAATAATTTCATTGAAAATACAGTGTTGCCTCGTTATTCGCGGTGGTTACGTTCCAAAATATACCGCGACTACGCGAAATCCGCGAATAACAAACCCAGTTTTAAAACGCGCATTTATGATAATATAACAGATATAATGGTTCGATTCCGTCATTTATAACATAAAACTAATAATGCTGGTTCATGCAAAAAGTAGTTTTAACTGTAAATAATTGTACTAACTGTAAATAATTTGTAGTAAATACCAAAAGGGTAACTAGTTAGAAAACTTGTTTAGTAGAAGAAGTTACATTTTTTAAAAATGGTTTTACACAATACATACCGGAATCGAACAGTTATATCTTTTCTGCCAAATATGTAAGTTTCATTGCTAAAAAAACTTTAAGATCGAAATCTGCGATTATGCGGGGGTAACATTGCTCAACCGCGAATATGCGAGGGCCCACTGTAGTTGAATAAAAAAATGTGTCAATAAAGTGTTGATACTTTTATAAAGGTATCGAATACTTCCGATACTTTTAAGGTACTGAGTACTTAAGTATTTGGTATCGATACCAGCTCATCACTACTTATTTCTCTAATACTAGATCAAGTCCTGTTTCAATCAGGCGCGGATCCAGCACGACTCCAAGGGGGGGGGCACTTTTCCAGACAAGATCCCCTTGTAGTACCATTGAGGGTATGGGGTCCGCCCCCAGAAAAAAATTGAAATTTGACTTGTAAAAGTAGGGTTTTAATTCATTTTTAGAAACGTTTTGAGTCCAAGGGGGCACTTTTCAACACTATTACCTTTACTTTTAGACCCAAAATGTCAAAATTTTGGGGATTTCCCAAAAATAAACACTGAATACCCCAATTTGATACTAATGGGGGGGTATGGGGGTTCTTCCCAGAAAAATTTTGAAATTAGACCTATAAAAGTTGGGTTTTTACTCATTTTGAAAACCTTTTTGGGTCTCCTAGGAGGGGCACTTTCCAGAGTGACACCCCCCTGGATCCGCCACTGGTTTCAATATTACTTCATCTTGTCCATCAGATTCTCACAGTCCAGAGTAGAAAAGAGACACTCGAACAAAAACCAATCATCGAATCCTCCACCCACAGAACCTCTCGAAAACTGCCCCCGAAATAAAAAGAATTCGATCGAAGAAGTCTGCTTGCTCGGCGCAATTAAGAAACCCACACGTGGATGGTTTTCCCCCGAGGAATTATTTTCTACTCCTCATCCGAACAGAATAAACTCAGGTGGTGGCAGAGTGTTGCCTCTTTCGATCATTCTTCGGTTTGCCAACATTAGCTTTTCGTGTATCAACCGGCTCTTCGTTGGAGGAGGGCGGTTTTGTGGGTTTTATCTTGCCTAGTTCGTAGGTTGCTTTCTTAATGAAGAGGTAGTATAAAACAGGGGTACAGAAATTTTTTCAGGGCCCAAAATTTCCACAAGTTGAGATTTTATAATGAAGCATATTTTTTTAATGGACGATTCCCGTATTTTTTAAAATTGGATAAAAAGCAATACTTCCAGTAAAACAAATGGTTTTACTTTCAAAAATCAGCTTTAAAAGTTTCAAAAAAAATTTCTTTAATTAGAAATTTGAAAATAAAAATAGCTAAATTTGAGTTGCCGACGAAACGGGAGTGACGTAATTGGGCACAAACTAACATCACGAATTGCCAAAAGGCTATTACATCGATTGGCTGATCGTACTGTTATTCATACCAACTGACGTGTGACGTAGCAGCCGTTTTCGCGCCTTTTTAAAAAGAAAAACTTTGAAATTAAATTAAAAAATAACTTAACATGGGAATTAAAAAAAATTTGGCGCCAAAATTCCTTTTCCATCGATCTATATCGAATAAAAAATGCGGGAATTGTCCATTATTGAACTTTTTTAAGATTTAATTTAAGATCATCTTGTAAACGGGCAGTGCCCATTATAATATAGTTTCTTGTGTCTTGTCTTATAATTTAAGAGAATAATTTTACTTAATCCATAAATTTAAATTTTAATGAACTTCAATTTTATTTCATTCATAATTTGATTTTAATTTAAAAGTGTTTTTCTTCTTTTTTTATGCAATGAATGTTTGACTCCATTGATATTCCCTTACACCGGTAATAGTGTCTTACTGGCTCAGTTTCTTGGTAATTTTTAATTTTCCGTTTTTCCCCTTTTGTACTGTAAACTAAGAAGAAATATATTATGGTTTTCGATTAAAGTGATTTCTTTACAGTGATTTTTGTCATCTGAAATTTCATAAGGTTATAAAAGGGAATAAGTCCATCAACTTTTTTCAACTGAAAATTGTTTCGAATAAACGTACATTTTTTTTCGATGATTATTCTGTGTTCTACATTTCCAGTAAAAATTTAGTGGTTAAAGACAGTGAAAATTCCATTACTTATATAAAATTTTTTCGATTTTCTTAAAACTTGGATTTTGGACTTTGTCCCTTTTTCAAACTGACGTGACGATTCAAATAATGCGTTCCAGAATATTTATGACCCAAATGAATCCCTATAAATAATTTGAAAAGCGATAAGGTAGTAAGTAAATTTAGACGAAAAATCAAAAATCCGAGCAGAAACGCAATGTTGGAACCCTCCCTATAAGTTGCACAAGTGGAGTGCTGTGGTGAAACTCAAACACAGAGAGAGAATCCAGCAGCAGCAGGTGGAATAAGAGGGTCCTCTCCACAGAAACAAACAGGAGAAGGTATCCTTTGCGTTAATTCATCCTACAAACAATAGAGGTGAGCGCACAGTGCGTGGGTAGGGCAATCAATCGCTCTTGTCTTATATAGAAGTAAGGGAATGGTGTGGCTGACCGTTTGAGATTGCAACTGTTCATTAGAGTTATTTTAAATGAATTGTCTAGATTGAAAGTGAAGTACGTCCACTGATCCCAGTTTTGATTAATAAAAAGTGTTTTTTAAAGAAAGCATTTGTTTTAATTTCAGATACGTAATGAAAATTATTATTATGTATCTAAAATTCAAACAAATGCCACGCAAAATGAATCCTACCCACTCTGCAAAGTTAAGTCAATAATTTGAAAAATATGTTAAATGGAAATCGCATTTTTTCTTTGTAATTTCTTATAATGAGAGTCGGTTAAACGATTTTGGTAAGAAAAAACCACTATACTCAGGCAATGTCTTCATCGATATTGACCAATTTCAGAGAGGGCTATTTTGATAAAGAAGGCCAATAATGACAAATCGATGTGTTACATGTTAAACTTCAATTTAAACGAGAAATGAGTTTAAAAAACGAGAGATGTGTTTTTAAAACATGACAATTGTTAACAGGGAAAGAAAATGCAAAAAAACTCGTGAATACTATGGCTTAGTGCACACCATAAGATATTAATAGAGGATACGACACTACCACCATCACACAAGATGATGCAAGATATTACACAATTTCAATCACAAGAAAACAGAAGCAACAAAAACAGAGATAAAAACAATTAAAAAACAAACGAAAAATAAATTCTCAACCTGTTTCCCTTTAAAAAAAAGGGATTTTTCATTGATGGCAATGAGAACAAAAGGAAATGAGAATGGAATAATCGAATGCTGCTTCCTCCTTTATTTGCCCAAAAGGAAAAAGTCAATTAGTGCCCCGCTTCTAAAACAAGAAAGCCCCGCTGCTGCGTTAAGAACGATGCAATCGTAGATGTGTTATCATATAGAGAACACTTTGAACGCTGCTTCTAATAATTTTAGATAGAAGGTAGAACAGGTAAATTTCAGACTGAAGGTTGAAGGTTGCAGCATCCTGAGATAGGAATGAAAATGAGGAATGAGATCCAAAGCCATTTAAGGAAACTAAAGGATCATTCATACTTTTCACTTTTGATCTTCATTTTGGAGGAATCCTCCATAGTGAGAAGTGTGAATTGGCGTTTCACTCTTTACTCCTACACTTTTCTATGTAAGCTAGTATTCACAGGAGTGAATTATCCAGGATGCAACAATGAAAGTGAAACAGTGTAATACAAAAACTTTATTTTCCACTTCATCACTGAAATATCTATTTTTTTCTGTATGTATGTACTAGTTTAAACGATCCAGATACGGCTCAAATCAAGACATATTAAAGAGACGGTTAAATAATTACATGTTAATGTATGTGAAATATTTTTGTTTTTTAAGTAAACGTTTCCTATATAATAATCGAAAAATATGGTTGGAAGTCTTTCCTTAAAAGAACTAGCTTAAAAATAATCCCAAATAAAAAACAACTAACGTGATTGATTAATATTTTTACGGTTCTTTTCTGATTGAGAAAGAGAAAAGAAGAAATAAAAGAAAATAGAATTATAGAGAGAAAGGTATAGAGAGAGACTGTGAAAGAGAGAGTGAGAGAGAAAGAAAGGTAGAAAGATATATAATGAGAGAATGATAGAGAGAGAAATATAATGAGAGAAAGATGGAGGAGAAAGATAAAAAAGAAAGATAGAGAGAAAAAGAAAAAGAGAGAGAAAGATATATATATATATATAGAGAGAGAGAGGGTGAAAGAGAAAGACTCATTGAAAAATATATAATAAGAGAGAGACAGAGAGAGAAATGTAAAGAGAGAACGATGGAGGAGAAAGATAGAAAAAAGAAAGATACAGAGAATAAGAAAAAAGAGAGATAGAGAGTGAAAGTGAGTGAGATAGAAAGAAAGATATATAATGAGAGAATGACAGAGATAAAGAAAGAAAGAGAGAATTATAAAGAGAGAAAGATAGAAAAAAGAAACAGAGAGAAAAAGAATAAGGGAGAGAAATATAAAGAGAGGATGAAACAGAGAGAAAATTTAAAAAAGAAAGATGGAAAGAGAAATATTAAGAGAGAACTATGGAGGAGAAATATAGAGGGAGAAATATAAAGATAGGATGACAGAGAGAGAAACATAGAGAAAGAAAGAGTGAGAATGGTAGAGGAAGAGTAAATGAAAAAGACTTAGAGAGATAGTTTGCTACACATCCCCATGTTGGCAGTCAAGGTTTTCCAACCAAAGCACCCTCTCCGCATAGCACCTCCACCACAACTGAGCAAGGAGAAGCTGGAGGAATGTCGTGTCGGCTGAATGACACTAGGATCCGCCGGCTGATGGGAAAATTATATTTGCCCATCACTCAGCCGCGATTCCCCAACCACCTCTCTTCCACTTCTCTATCTCTCCTTCTTGATGAAGCTCTTTTCATTGCGGAAGAGCCGATGAGTTTATATTGAAAAAGGTAGTGATGTGTTTTTTTCTAGTGTTTTACAAACATTTTTAGGAGGGAGCATTTTGAGAGACCTTTCTTAGACAAGAGGGGATGTCTCAGTTTTGACGAAACAATACCTGTTGCAATTTTCTTGCCCCGACGCTCATTTCCTTTTTCGAAAAATCACCTTTTCTCCGTACTTGATTGAACTGATGATACCATACCAATATATTTAAACTTAAAAAGCACACCAACTAGTCTTTTATAGAAAACAGAATGTAGTATAAAGATGATAAGGGAAAAAATGTGGATGTTATCCCCTTTAATTGTGAATTGAATTGGGTAGGGTATAATTGCCCAGCAAAAAAATTCAGCAAAATTTTTTCAAAAAAGTGAACGGAATTTGGACACTGTCTGAAGTTTTCTTTATGGAATCGGCAGTTTTCCTTAGAAACTCTGTAGTTTTTTATAAGACCGCTGAAATGCCTTTGGAATGTATTCAAATTTTCTGTAAAAAACTGCAGACTTCTTAGAGAAAACTGCACTTTCGATGCTTTTTTGAAGGACATGATTTTTTGCTGGGTGTGAAGCGAATTATTTCAATTTTGCGATATGGATTTCTTCGACCAGCTGCAATTTTGCCACTCAACAAAAATTCTGCAATGGAACAAGTTTCAGAATCAGTGTAAGGGCAGTTCCTAGCACTCTTTACTTAGACTTACATGACTGAAATACCGTCAATCAGTTTCTTTACCTAACGCAAAAAATATCCACCATTGCAACATGATTTCTCCCATTCATCTTATACAAAACTAAAACGATCGAGGATCTGCAACAAAGTATCATCTCAATAGCAACCTCCCAGTCACTATAAATGATATAAATAACCTCTAACGTCACCCCAGGGAAAATAAATAGGCAAAACGACCCACTAAATCCGAAAGAATAACGTCCATCAATCCAATAACATATGCATATAACTTCGATCACTTAATACTACACACGCTCGGGTTGATAAATGTCGGGGATCAGAACCAACAGCATCGGATTCGAAGGACATAAATCAGTGTTTGGAACACTCGGGAGGTATAATTTAAGAATTCATAACATTCATCATTGAGCGCCATTACAGCGTTCCACTGACTTCTATGTGCAGTCTATACATATAGGAATGACCTAACACTTTGAGAGCAATAACTGTTAAGATGGGCTTACGGCTTCATTTTGTAAAGCGGGGGTGTCAGGACCTCTCCGCCGACGCTTTAGGCGTCGATTAGTACGGAACCGGTCGCATCAAAATGCGGTATCCTCTCCGATTGTTATCGCTTGACCTCCCCTCTGCTAAATCGTTTGCGATGCACGTGCGACAGGGTATTATTCCCGACATTATTGTTTTTTTTCTATATTTTTTTGCTGAGCGATGGTTTTTTAGCCTCAAGTGTTTTTTTCTAGAAATTTTTTTCCTGATATTTCAGCTTTTAAGGGCAGATTATGCAACAGTACAAATAAATCTAATATTCAAACCAACAACCAAAGCACATCAATTAAATAAATATGTCAACCAACTACCAATACGCAGCAACCAAATACACTTTTAACCTAACTACCAAAACACATAAACCAAATAAGCAAGTCAACTAACAATCGAAACGTACCAACCAAATAAAGGCGTCTACCAACTACTTAAAAGCTTAATCAAAATAAACTTGCCAACCAACTACCACAATGCATTACCCAGCCTAAACGAGTCAAACTACTACCAAAACACATAAACCAACTACCAAAAAAACCAACCAAATTAACGCGGCGTCTACCAACTACCAAAAAAGCTTAATCAAAATAAACTTGTCAACCAACTACCAAAAGGAATCAACCAAGCAAACTTATGTAGAAAATACTTGTGTTCAAAGGTGACGTTCTTTTTATTTTAGGGGTTTACCAACAGCTTTACAGTATTTTCCTTACTTTCGCGAAACGGTTAAGTATAAATACTTTTAAAAATGTATTAAATTCATGTTCTTAAGAGACGGGTAACACAGTTAAAAAATCTCCAAGCAAATATTGTGTATTACAGTAAAATCCCGTTATAAAGAACTTCACGGGACCTCCAAATTTCTTCGTTGTAACGGTATTTCGATAATATATTCAAATAAAAGCGGTAGGGGACTATCGTAATAACGGGATATTTCGTTGTATCGGTATTCGTTGTAACGGGATTTCACTGTATATATAAAAATTAAAGACATTTTTTCCTCTCTGGAGTGAACTGTACCTTCTACAATGTACAACTAATAATTTTCGACCTTTTAAATCTAGTTTGAGTCTATGCAAAACCGGATTGGGCATCACAGTTATTTAAGCCCATAAAGAAATATTACTAGCATCAAATAATATTTACCTTAACTATTAGGTTTAAATAATGCCAAACCAGATTGGGTATAAGGATTATTTATGTTCATAGCGAAATATTGATAGCTTCAAACAATATTTACCTTAACTATTAAGTATAACTTAGCAGTTGAATAAAATCCCCCACTAAATCATTTCAAAAGTAACAGAACAAAGATGGTAAATTTACCAATTCATCACACAACGCCAGTCGAAAACTAAATATTCAAATCGAATGTTAAATCATTTCCTTCTGCTGACATGCCGCGACTCGTAGTTTGGGTGGAGCTTTTATTCCATTGCATCAGCAGTCCATTCGAATTTACTTTCAAAAAAAATTAACCGCAAAGACCCCGCTACTGGTTTATAGGAGTTTAAATATCGAGTGCCTTCAGGCGTCTGGACATGCCAGCTCTACTTATATCACGAACTATCAATTCTCAAGGATATTTTGTTCAAATAAGCATAGGTTTTAGATATTGTTGGAGCTTGTGGTCTGGAATGAGGTCAAAGGCACAGAGGGAGAAACCACCAAAGACTTTTCATCACTGGTTAATTTGCTGTGTGCTTTTTTGGCTTCCGAAAAAATACTAGGAAGTTAAACGTAAGCATACTAATGATGTTGGATCTTGTTCCTCCTGTAATTTTGGTAATGAGCATAATGTAATTTTGGATTGAGTGTAATGCTGTTTATTTTCTACTGACCATTTTTTTAATGTTTTTCCTTCCTCGTTAGAGGGCGCCGTTCAAGTTTGGTGTCAGCATGTTTTTGGCCATTTTTGATACCCCCTTATTCTTCCTTGTTAGCAAAGATAAGCAAATCGTAACCCCCCCTTCTCGTTATTACGTAAGAAAACTGCCCCCTCCCCCGAAAAGTCAAAATTGTTGAAATTTTTTTCTCTGGTTAAATTTTTTTTGTGAAATTTAGTTTTGGTTGTGTATTTTGAAATAAAGCAACCATAAATTTTCGAAAATGCAGTGTTTGTAACACCTAACGTAAGCATCGCCCCTACCCCCCTTTTCAGGAAAAATAAGCAAAGAGCAAAAAATAGTTTTGTTCTCCCGCTTTCAACATACATCAGTTATTTATCATAATAGACCTTTTTCACCCATAAAAATCCAATTATCCGAACGTGGTCCGGTCCCAACTGATTCAGATAATTTTTGGAGTTCTTCTGTACACTCAAACCTGTTTTTGTGCGAACTTTTTATGTGCGATTTTTTATTTTTGCGACTTTTTTGTGCGATTTTTCCCTTCGACTTTTTTTGTGCGGTGTACGAAAATTTCAAATTAGAAAAAAAATCTTGTATATCTTAGATACCGAGACATACATGGGTCTCATGAAACAACAGTCGTCGCCAACTGCATGGTAACTGAAAAAAAGTCTACAGTAGGTATAGAAACGGTTTTTCAATTCAGCTATATGCTGAGGGATTTTCGCTACGGTCCTACGTGAAACTTTTTTTATGCGGTCCTTATTCACCGCATAAAAAAAGGATTTTTTAAATGTGCTGCGAAAACTATTTTTTATAGCTACTCGCGAAGTTTGGTGCCAATTTTTTTATGCGGTTTTTTTGTGCGGTCCCTATTCCTCGCACAATAGCAGGTTTGACTGTACTAAAGAATTCAGTGTCATGCAAAATTATCGTTTTCTCTAAACACCACTCGTCTCCTACACGTCCGAAAATAGCCTCTCCTCGCCGATTACAGCTCAACTCAATCTCAATATCGTCTGCGAGTGACACTTTTCTTTTTACGACCGCTGAATCTGTCGCGTCCCAACGGACGCTGTCGGCGTCGCAGTCCGCTAAAAGTGTCACCGCGGCTCTCCCGAGGTTCCTAACGGCACGACTCGAAGATGCCCTGGTGACAGCGTGGGTGACAGGGAACCTTAATACTATATCAGTTTGTGGACAAAATCGATGCTTACGCAATGCAGTACTTCCTCACTCCAAAAAAGAACAGTTCGTAAGACTGAAATATGATTCATGGGTCATCTGAATCATTTTTTAGAACCGTTTGCCGTGAAAAAAAATCAAAAGGCACTATAGTTCATTTAGCAATTTAAAATATTTTACAAAAATGACACAAATATAAGTGAGGACGACCAAATATAGGCTTAAAGCCCAGCAAAGTTTTAAATACAATTACTAATTCAAAGGCATCCGCTGTATCTTGAGCACGCTTTACTACTGTGCTTCAGCTCCTCTATGCTCTTCAGCATCTTTTGCTTATGATCTTGCTCTTCCGCGTCTGTTTGGCCTTTATCTTTGTATTTATCTTAATCTTAATGATGCCTTTCAATTATCTTTATTTATACCTGGTCAAAAAATTCTGCAAAATATTTTTTAAAAAGTGAAGGTAATTGAAACACTATCTGCAGGATCATTAAAAATTCTGCAGGTTTTTTTTATAAAGACAACTGAATTGTCTTTAAAATGGTTGCTAAATTTGCTGTAGACAAACTCCAGACTAATATGCTAAAAATCGTCAAATTGCTACAAAAAAAACTGCAGAATTCTTTAAGAAAATCGCACTTTAGACGTTTTTAGAAGCAATTTTGCAGATATACGTAAGGGTGTATCGAAAAAAACTTTTTTTTCGATTTTGATGACGTAATAGTGCGGAAAAGTTGTCTAAGGTGCCAGAGAGTACCTGTGAATTTTTTCAGAATTTTTGGATAATTTCTTAAGGTGCCACATTGGCCCTGAAGTTCCCCATGTTAATCCAATGGGGCGCGCCGCCAAAAAGGCCGAAAATCGGTTTTTCGCCCCTCATTTCTACTCTAATCACACGACGAATGTCTCGTCTCGAGTTATGGACTCTATATGATCTAGGCTATCCGACAAAACTTGAATAATACCCTAAATATCTATATTACGTTTTTTTGTATGCTCAAATTTCGTCAAAAATTGCGTATTTCCTCGTTCAAATCAAAGCCCATAATATAGAGCAGGGGTTCCCAAACTTTATTGGCCCGTGGACCCCCTGACGGCATTTTTTGTACCCCGTGGACCCCTGTTATAGGGACCATTCAAAAAGTAGCCAAAAATATTATGTTTATGATACATACTTCTAAACCACACATAAATTTTTTAATTTTTTTCAAGTGTTGATAAAAGGTTGTTGTTTCAAGTTTTTTAAATTCCATTGATATGGTTACACAACATTTTTAATGAAACTATAAAAATCAAACTTTTAAAATGTATGAAACTAAAAACAAATCTAAATTTCTAATATCATTACATTTTAAGGCACAAAAACTTTTAGCTTTAATAAAAGTTTTGGTCGCAAACTTGTAAGAGTTAATGGCTTATGAGCAGAGCCCTGCACGAGCTCGCTATAGCGCGTCTAACTCGCGATTTAAAAAATTAGCCCGTAAGTAACATTTTGTTTGTACGAGCGCGGTGGGCTGGGGAAAAAGCGGCGGGCCTGGAAAAACTCGGCGAGCTGAAAAAAGCTCGCCGGGTTTTTAGAAGCGCGGCGACTTTTCCCCGAATCGTCTCCGGCTGTTAAACGGTTTCCGAGCAGTTAGATTAGATGCGCGCTTTGCGGGTTTTCAGTAAATAGAAATACTCATGGTTTTGTTCATTAAATTCATTTATCTTCAAGAAGTACTGGAAACAGGATTTAAATTTAATTTAAAGGAAGCAGTTTACTTCAAAACCGTTATTAATTAACCTGTTCGAGTCCGCCTTGCTGGCCCCACCCCCTTTCATTTCGCAGAATTTTAATTTCAAGCAAACGCCGCAGAAACCGACTGCGGGCCTGCATGCTAGAGGAAATAAAGGAGGAAGCGACTCCCCGAATTACAACTTCTTCTCTTCGCTTGCAACTCGGCGAGACACTTCGATTAGCTCGTTGATGACGACGACTTCTCTTCGCTTGCAACTCGGCAAGACCACAATTAGCACGCAGAATCCACTCCACGGCAATCGAGCCCAACGAGGAATTCTTCACCTTACTCCACCAGTATCCCCCACCTGTATATAACATACTTGCATCATCATCACTGAATTATGTGCCTGAATAAATCTTCATATTATTTTCAACCACTTGAATCATCATTATTGATCTAAAAGAACCTACACGTCCAAACAAACCGTTATTCAAAGTTTTATCCTAGTAACTTCTCAATCTGATGACTTAAACAAGAAGAAAAAATCTTGAAATGTTAACTAATCTATACATCAGTGATAATTTTTTTTATCAAAATGTTATAGTAAGATAAAATATTTTCTCATTTCATTAAGACGTAATGCATTATGACTTGATATACTGCGATTCCTACTTAAGGGAAGCGCGCAAGCTTCAGACCGGCGAGTTACGTGGAGAGCGGCGCGCTTGGAAAAACCCGGCGGGCTTTTAAAAGCGCGGCGAGTTTTTTCCGGATCGCCGAATTTAATCGAGCTCGTGGTGCCTCGGCGCGCTGGTTTTTCAGAGACGAGCTAGACGCGCTAAATCGAGCTCGTGCAGGGCTCTGCTTATGAGTGAGTTACTCATTCAACCAAATCATAAAATTTCAGAAATAATTAAACTTAATATATGACATGTTAACAAACAATATTTAATTAAGTTCAACTATGAAAAGAAATCAAATTATATGTTATGGAAATTGAGTTTTAATTTATGAAATTGAAAAGAAAATGTTTTTGCATTAAAGAAATGTGTTGCTTTTTATACATAAATTAAAAACTAAATCATTTGCATATAACTTGATTGAACAGCATTTATAAATTTTGAAAACAATTTCATGAGTTTTCCATAGGAGAGAGAAATACTTATAGTTAGGTTTCAGTAATGTAAGAGTAATGTATGTTCAGTAATGTCAGTCTAAATGTAAGAGAAGTAAAATGATAGTGTTAGTTTGAATGTTTTAATTTTTTATTAATACTTGCGCTGACGCGCTAGACCCGGGCTTCGCCCGGGTTTCCGTTTTTTAATAAATATCATCAGATGCGTTACAGATGGGCTTCGCCAGTCCATTTTTAAAGAAAATTATTCTGGTGTGTTACAGAGGGGCTTCGCCAGTCCATTAAAAAAACTATTCTGGTGTGTTACAGATGGGCTTCGCCAGTCCAAATGGGGAAATAGTTAAATAAAGGATCTATTTTAATGTTTATGTTACAACAATGGATTTTAAACTACAACAATCGATTTCAATCTGCAACAATCGAGAATATGCCTGCAACAATTAAAGTTACATCTTCTTTACAACAATGTGGTTTTGCCCTGAAATTAGGCATGGAATATGGGTTTTTAAGCATAAAATTGACCAAAAAAGTTATTAGGATGCATCGATTTTAAATTATTTTTATTCAGAAACCTTCCCTGGAGCGAGAAGATCAACATGGTATAGTTTAATAGTTAATGTAGGTTCGAAAAGTTTAAAACTATAAAGGACATACATACATACAGACAGACATTGATTTTTATGTATATAGATAACATTTATTTTTTGACAATTTATCATAAAACTTTCCGCTAGAGCCCGGTTAATCAGAATATATAACAAATTATTTGAAAGGTTTTTAAAATGTGAAAAAGCATAGCCTAAGCCTAAGCACCCTTTGTTCATCAAAACCCTCCTTATAAAATGTTATTGCTAGAAACAAGTAATAAAATCCACAATTCAATTTTAACTCATTGAATAATTATTTCTAAAAACATAAGTAGGGAATAGGAATTATGTGAAGATACTATAAAATATTCAGAGAGGGAAAACTGGAATATATTCCAACATGCTTAATGGGAAGGGATGAACCTGGTGATTTGACATTAGGTTTTAAACTTATCAAAATTTTTCATCTTTATGAATTTTTTCCCGTGGACCCCCTAGAAGTTGCTGTGGACCCCCAATTTTCATTTTCATGCCCGTGGACCCCCTGGAAGTTGCTGTGGACCCCTGGGGGTCCATATGGACCACTTTGGGAACCGCTGATATAGAGCAACATAATATAGAGATTTAAGTTATTATTCAAGTTTTTTCGGGTAGCATACATCATATAGAGTCCATAACTCGAGACGAGATTAGGTATTGTGTGATTAGGGTAGAAATGAGGGGCGAAAAACCGATTTTCGGCCTTTTTGGCGGCGCGCCCCATTGGATTAACATGGGGAACTTCAGGGCCAATGTGGCACCTTAAGAAATTATCCAAAAATTCTGAAAAAAATCACAGGTACTCTCTGGCACCTTAGACAACTTTTCCGCACTATTACGTCATCAAAATGGAAAAAAAGTTTTTTCGATACACCCTACGTACAACTACCTCGCAGGAATACTTTTATTTCTTTATTTTTCTTTCTATTTATTTCTACCTTAAGTTTGGCATCGACCTTTTGAGACATCCTGCATGTAAGAAATTAACTTCCTTGCTTTTAAAAGCATACCTAAAGAGAAACATAAACCCCTTAAAAATCAACACAACTTGAAAAAAAATCCTCAAACTCTGCCCCCTGAAATACCCAGAATTCCATATCACTCACAGGCCGTCACCGCTGCTGTCATAACTTCGTCACCGAATGATGGATACGACAGTGTCACCTTCCTTGCCCCCCTAACACCGACAAATAGACGTCAAACGAAGCATTTCGATACCCCCGTAATTTAACACCCAAAATAGAATTCGAGCGAGGATGGTGTGTGCTCTCCGGTCCTTGACGTAAATGACCTGTTTGAGACATGTGGGTCTGTCAGAAAAAAATTACCATGAGAACTCTACCAATTTGAATTTATAAGAGAAATAGATAACAGTTTAAATTTAATTAAATGAACTTTTGTTGCAAGTTTTCGTGAATTGTTTTTCAAAATCCAACTTTCTATGCTTCAACCAGTGCTGTAGCTGAATTTTTTTAGGACGGGGGCTCGCCTTATTATTATTTTTTTGCTGGAAATTTTTTTTTGAAATAATGTCTTTCCAATCTCAGCAGTGGCTCCAACCTATTCTAAATGAAATACACTGTAAAAAAAAACTGTAGAAAAACAGAAATTTTCAAAAACAATGACTTTATGTTTACAGAGATATTCTGTCATGTAACATTCCCACCGCACTTCTACTTATTTTATGTAAAATAACAGCTTTTATCTAGTTTTTTAGCTTATCTGTACTTAAACAGAAACTTATTGCATCGAAAACAAATACAGCTATTGGCAACATTATACTGAATCTTCGTTGGTTCAGTGGTAGCGTGCGTGCTTAGCATGCGGTAGGTCGTGGGTTCTATCCCCGGATATTAATTAATTAAAATTAGAAAAAACTCTACTAAAATAAGTGCATGCGCACAAGCAGAAAATTATTGAGAGGCAACAGAAAAATCTGTAGCTCACTTGACAGAAAGTTTCTTTTTACAGCATTTACCTGTAGGTAACAGCTTTTTTCTGTTTACAGGATTTTTCGGCCTACAGAAATTTTCTGGCAACTTTTGCTGCCAGAAATTTTCTGTTTTTTTGCAGGATTATTTTTTACAGTGTAGTGTTTTAAATCATGGGGGGGTTCGCCCTCCTAACTTTTGAGAAAAACCGAAATTTTTCTGAATGTGTATCTCCAACGTTTGATCATAGAGGATGGTGCCAATTTACTAATGGCACCTAACATAAGAGGCGTATATAAGAGGAGTTGCTCTTATATGTTAGATGCTATTATGTTAGGTGCCATTGAAAAATTGGCACCATCCTCTATGATTAAACGTTGGAGATACACATTCAGCAAAATTTCGGATTCTCTCGAAAGTTAAAAATAAAGTTCTTTAAACAATGCTCCCAAATAATTGGGGGGACGCGTCCCTCGGTTTCCCTCGGGATCGACGTTCGTGTGAAATAACCCCAGACAGTATCAAACAGAACAAAACCAATTCGAAGAACAACCAAACGAAACCGACCTTCTCACCAAACCTATTCCCGAATCGAACATAACCAGTTTTCTTCCCAACAACTACTTTAAAAAAAACCTGGCAACAACCAAAAAATCTCGCAGGTGCAAACGATATAGCGTCTGAATGAGGATCCAACCCATCACTGCCGAGGAGGGTCGGAACGGAACAAAAAAAAAGTACTGGAATAAACTCATTAAAGGTGCAAAGGGGGGTGATTCGGTGGAATGTCGGTCAAATAACTTATTGACACAGACGCAGACGCATTGCTGGAATTCCTTCATCTATCTCATCAGAACCGAAGAATCTTCTCTTCAATTAAATAAAGATCGTGCTCGGACCAGATCCCCATCGCGTGGGGTTGCCAATTAGAAGCCGTGATAGTTTTGACGCCAAATATCGGTCGCCAAAAATATGAGTTGGGTATCCAGAAGGTACTCCATTAACTAACCTTAATAACTCACTAATAGAGTGATTTCCCACCCTGCTCTCTAACTTTCAGAAGTTTGCTATTTAATTACAAAATTGATGAAATGTACATTTAAGGGAACGTACCCATACAACGTAACCCATTTTTTACTATTTTTGACCCCTCCCCCCTTTGATGACCATCCGTAGTATATGCCAAGACCCCTCTCCCTCCCTCTAGTTTTCACGTAGTAATTCATAAATACGGTTTTCAATCATTTTTTGCAAACAGAAAGCTAAAAAAATTAGTTGGTTTAATTTTTCTATTTTAATAATTAATTTAGAAAATTTCAATAATTTATTAATTTAATTTAATTAACTTAATTTTGTCGTATTGACTGGAGGAAATTGACTATGTGACTGGAGGAAATTGACCCTAAGCCCCCCTCCCCCCTGTGACCGAGAGTGGTATTTTGAAGACCCCCTCCCCCCTGAACGGGTCACGTAGTATGGGTACGTCCCCTAACAATATTTTTGGACAACTAATATTATAGTTCAATTTTAAAAACGCTTAATAAAAAATTCATAAAATAATTTAAATTTATAAAACAAATTTTAAAAGTATAGAGGTTAAAGTATAAGTGCTTATCTCTCTTGATAAAATATTACCTTTTGTTTTCAACATGAAGTTAGAGTGACATAATTAGTAAATGACTCAAGTAGCTTTTCCCAAGGGTTGTTTCGTGAATTCGAAATTTTAAGATTTTTTAAATTGTGCTATAACTTTAGACGTTCCTTGATTTAAAACAATCTGTATAGGGGTGTTTTTTAAAGCAAATCCACTATATTAAACATGTAAAACAACAGGAAAACTTGTTGAACTGTCAGATAGAGAATGAATAAGAATACTGGATTTCTTTAATCATTTAGGATTAAATAAATCCAGATACTTTTTATCAACTATTAAACACGTAAAACATCAGGAAATCTTGTAGAGCTATCAGAAAAAGAGAAAACTAATATAAAAAAGAACACTTTAATTGATTTATTTTGGCACTAAAACGATAAGATGGCTCGCCACCGTATTGATAATCACAATGAAACAACATAAAACAAAAATAGACTGAATCTGAATCACAACGAAAAGGCTATATCCGAAACACTGTGATCCGAAAAGACAACTCAGTCAACCGATCATGACAAGGGAAAACCAAAGGGAGAAAAAACCTATACAGGATCTCTTATCTAGAACTTGCCCAATCGAAAAATTCCTTTGGAATATTTTTAAAAGAATCGCAATAATTCATCACGTTTAAGAACCTTCATTAGGCATCCTTTTAAAAAAGAAAAAAAAATTTCGGGAAAATAATGGCAACAGCAAAAAAAAAGTTATGCACCTAGGCAAGATAAGATCGGGCGCGAGTCCTCTGACCGTAAGGATGTGGTGTAATAGGGAGCGCTTGAGCTGCAATCATGCGAGGATAGCAAGGAGCGTGTGGTACCCAGCCAAAAAAAAAGTTTGCAAAATTGCTTCAAAAATAGTTCTTCTTTAAGAAAACTGCCCTTTCGACGCATTTATGAAGGTATTTTGCAGATGTTTTTTGCATGTGGTACATGTGGAGGATACATGTGTGTGCTGGGTGATACATGTGGAGAGTTTCGTGGATGAAGGAGAAGCTCTTCCTCCAACAAAATAACAATTGGATTTCGTGAGAAGGAGAGGAAACAGGTATGGCAAAAGATATGAGAAAGAGAAGTGCTAGGAGTGTTTATAAGAGAGAGATGATAAAGAGAAGAGATAGAAGATATTACGAAAAGAGATGAGAAAGGGTAGAAAATATTTAGAATAGAGATATAAGAAATAAAGAAGAGAAGTTTAGAGAAAAGAGAAACAAGATAACAAAAATACACCAGAAAGTTAATATAGAGACAGAAAAAAGTGGGATAAGTGGTTAAGAAGATGAGAAATAAGTAAGGGAAGAAAATAGAGATAAGAGAAAGACGAGAGGAAAGAGGGAAGAGAAAAAAGATACGAGACAAATGATAGAGGGAGAGTTTCTGAATAATATATGATTTTACCAATATTTGGTAAGTACAATACTTGCAAAGTGCATGATAAAAAAACCCGCCAATATAACCATTGTAAAAGGAAAAGAATAGGATAAGTGAGATATAAGTATAAGAAATTGGTATATAGTTAACACACTATAGTTTCATGAGTTAAAAAACGCTCCATGTTCCCTCAAGTTCGTTCCTCTCCTACGCTGAGGCCTTCGTCAGCGCATTACACTAATTGAAGAGCTACTGATCTGCTCAAACGAGATGAATTGTCTGAGGCTGCTCCAGACAACCCGGATTAAAAGTGATGAAGGTTTTTTTCTCTCTTCTTGCGTCACGTCAGGGAATGTTATCGCTTTCTTTCGGAATATCTATCTCACTTTCCGGACGAAATTCTTTCGCACCTGAGATAGGTGAACATTCGAGAGAAAAGTTTTTTAAAACAAATACAAAATAGTTCAATTTTTTATTTTGAGGATAATTCCACCCTAAATTTAGTTTTAAGAAATTACCTAATTCTGCTCTCTTTCTCTCCTTCTGTTTTTTATTAAATACTTCAATAAATTACACTTAATAAATAGCATCTCTATCTATTTACAATCACAAAAAAATTTAACTTTCTTCATCTTTCTGAAATACCACTTATTCATTAAAAAATATTTTACAGAACAAAAACAGCGAACAATTTTACCCACAAGCAAATAGTTAAGCAAAAGAAAAACATAGTTTGATTTTGCTTAATGTTGAGTGTTATTTGTACCCTAACTGTAACTCGATTGTATTGATTTTATGCCAAAAGAATAACGTTTTTTTTTTTACAAAATACAACAAGACTCTAGATCTAGTATATAATTTTTTTAAAATACATTCCAAATCTGTTTGAAAAAACCCACAATTTTATAAGAAAATTGAAAAACTGATTTACTACTTGGACTAAGAAAAAGGCACCTGCTTTTCTTCCGTCGTCCCCACATTTTGCCATACGAACGCCAGTAAATAAAAATTCTATTTTTTTAATACTATTTTACAAACTATAAACAACTCTCATCACCACAGAGTACTCAACTCATCACTTACAACTTCTCAAAAATTACAAATTAAAACTTTCCTTTAACCTTGTTTTCAATTTTTAAGGTTTTTTGTTTTGTTTTTAGTTCCTATTGCTTTTCAGTGTGTGTGCGTTTTTATATATATTTATCTTAAATTTATTTTCATTAAGTTAAAGTTTATCTATTACTTTATTTATATTTAAATTTATCTGTCACCTGAACGGGACAAGGTCCCCTTGGTGACGAATATGTTGTATCTTATTTTATGTACTTATGATATGTGATAATAAAGCCTATGTTGTTGATAAAAAATATATAAACAGGCTAACCTCTAAAATCCTCAACGAACAACAATAAAAACATATATTTTTTTAGAACATTAATATGTAACTGTTGCCAACTTAAAATAATCTAGAAAAAAAAGTAAATATTTAAAAAAAATTAAAACATGACTTTATTAAAGTACCTGTCAAAAAAGTTGGTTTACATTAATAAATTTAAACTTATCTTCAGGGAAGTTGGTTTACATTAATAAATTTAAACTCTTCAGGGAAGTTGGTTTAAAGTCCTAAAATTTCTTTTGAAAAAGTTGGTCTATTTCCTAACAGTAACTTGGATGTTGCTGATTCCTATAAATACGACCCTGCCTGAAAGTACAATACACGGCATTTCTGGACACTAGTGACTCCCTCGAAAGCGCACCTGAAACATATTCATTCGGCGACTATAAATAAAGAGAGAAAGAGCAGAGGGTGCGGGTCAAAAGATGCCCCACTCCATCACGGGCTGATTTATGCGCTGTTTAGCCTCTCAGCGGGAAGGGCTCGAATTGAGCTCAAGGGAAATAATAGTGATCTTAATGGACAGTGTTGGGCAAAATTGATTCTTCGGTTCCCTAATAAACTGTGTTCTGCGTAACGGCCTTATTGTCGGCTTCTTAACCAGTGGTTAACCAGCAGTAAGAGAAGGAATCGTGGATTCTTACCCTAATAGCACAAAAGTCACAGTGATATCACCAGGATATCACAAATGATCACTCTTGTCACATATCACTGTGTGACTAAAATGCGACATCACTGGGAGATCACATTGTGACAACCATTCAACAGTCCCTGTGTGAGTTCTCTGTGATATCACAGTGACATCTCGATGTGATCTATCACACCGTGATGTCCCAGTGATATCATTATGTGATGGGTTTGTGATCTATCACACCGTGATGTCCCAGTGATATCATTATGTGATGGGTTTGTGATCTATCACACCGTGATGTCTCAGTGATATCATTATGTGATGGGTTTGTGATTTATCACACCGTGATGTCTCAGTGATATCACACCGTGACGTCTCAGTGATATCACACCGTGATGTCTCAGTGATATCATTATGTGATGGGCTTGTGATCTATCACACCGTGATGTCCCAGTGATATCATTATGTGATGGGTTTGTGCTTTATCACACCGCGATGGTCTCAGTGATATCACACCGTGACGTCTCAGTGATATCACACCGTGACGTCTCAGTGATATCATTATGTGATGGGTTTGTGATCTATCACACCGTGACGTCTCAGTGATATCACCATGTGATGGTTTGTGACAATTCATTTTATTTATTTATCCACCACCATATTTTTAGGCTTACCTATTTTCTTGGGTCCAACTCGGGACATATTTTTGATATTACCTAATAAACCAAATTAACAATTCATCAAAGGTTTAAAAACAGAAATTATGAAGTTCTATTTTTTAATTTGATATATTTCAAAAAACCTTGTGTGACATAAAATTTATTGCAAGTATGTTTTTTTTAAAAACGGAATACGGACATAATGAAAAGTAAAGCACAATGTTAAACATCTTAGACTTAATTTTTTCATAAAATGTCTCGCAAATCTCGGGTACTTTGAGAGCACTCTTAAAAATTCCTTTCAGAAAAATTTCGTTTTTGTGATATCCGATGAATTTCTTTGACTCACAAAACTTCCAAAAGGAATTTCATTCCCAGGTCAAAATTTTATGCTGGAACTAGCAAAGAAATATGCTAGTTCTTGCTAGTTTTCGCTATGTATGCTAGTTTTTTACGGTAGTGCATGCTTTTTTATGATAGCATGCTATGCTACATGTACAAGCTTAAATGTACTTGCAGCATTACATGCTATATACAAGCACCCAATGCTTATTAGCTGTTCAAGCTACTTTCATAGCATTGAAGGGTAGATAGGTACCTTGATCGAACGGATGCCTCGTGGCACGTTAAGCCTACATGTACTGACTTTGACGCTGAATAGCTCCGGATATATTGAAAGCCTAGCTTAGTGGTTTATATTTTCTGAAAGCATAAAAAAAGCGGTTTCGAATAATAGATTTAACTAAGAGGTGGTATAAAATTTTTGCAACCAAGAAATTCATTTTTTGGTTGGTCCAAGACAAGTTTTCATGGATTTCTCCCGAAATAATAATCAGAGAGCTTAGTAATAAAATTATTTTTGAAGAACTCTTTGAATCTTGTTAGAGAGACCACGTTTTTTTCTGGAGAAAGGGAGTTAGGGGCGTTAAAAAGTGAAAATAAAAACGAGCACGCGGTTCTAAAATCTCTTAATATGGGTCCAATCCCTTAGTGTCATACATCATTCAACAGGAAATATTAAGGAGGTACACATACTAAAATTTCAGAACCCTACCTCTAAAATTAAGGACGTGACGCCCAATTAAAGTTTTCCAATAAAACCGGAAAACCTCCCGAAATAAGGAGCCAATCCCCTTATGCTTTACATATTCTTAATCTACTAAATGATGTGAACACGATGATGTAAAACACTTGGGGGTCTATTTATATTTTTACCCATTCCTCCTTTTTCTCATAGCCCGAAAAATGTAGTGGATTCCTATGAAGACAAGTTAATCACTTTTGTATTCAAAAATTCCTGGATGACGCCAGAATGAACATGGCAACTCGAATTTCTGGAAAAGGCTTACCATACTACTCTATTACCATAATAAAAATTCTAAAAATTTCAAACTTATTATTAAATACCAATTATTGGGCTTTTTCGGACTTGTGTTTTTTACTCAAAATACCGTTTTCTTATTCGCCTTTAAAAAAAACCCTAAATATGTAACAAATCGCTTGAAAATTTGATATGATGCATATTTTGAAGTCCTCTTTAAGATTATGTCAAAGAAAAATATATAGAAAGTGTTTAATGGGTTAAAAGCGACAAAAATGCATTATCTCGACAGTGAAAAATGTCTGTAAATAATATATTGTCCCCACAAAATAAGAAACATCCATGCATTAGTGCATAAATTAAAGGACAAATAATGTCCTATTGTGAACTATTAATGAAGTTAAATAAGAAAAAAATAAAGCAGAGCGAGGGTAAATGAGAACGTAAATTACGAGCAAGAGATACCCCACGCATTAACCAACAGAATAGATTTGTCGTTCGTGATACCTTCATAGCTATTTGGAAATATGAAAATTTACATTTAAAATTTCATCAAGATTCCTTTTGACAGCTTGATGATTTTTTCCAATCGAGCATAGTTTTTATTTTATAAATTGAGCCACACGAGTTTGGGTTCTGAGTTCTGCTTTCTGAAAATGGCAACACCAGGTTTGTTTACAATACAACTCTGATCCTGATTTGGCGCCGCGCCGCGCCGCGTGGCGTCCTTATTTCCAGTAAGTTAAATGCTTAATGTATTTTATTTAGATAGTTATTTATTAAGTTTATATTTCTAGTTGGGGCTGTTTTTAAGACGATGTCCGACTACGGATAGTTGCTCCCATAATCCTTGTAATCTATCCAAGCGTTATTTGATACATACAAATACAAATGTTGACAACCAACAACAGGCGTTAAGCCCAACTAGGTTGGTCCACCAACTCAAACTACCGATTCCCAGTATTTGTCTAATTTATCCTTAAACTCCTTTACTCCATTGGAACTAACTATCGATTCTGGCGACCCATTCCATCTATCCACAACAAATCCAAAAAAATTGCTTTCTGCTCCCTTGTTATATGTATTGTGTTGTTCCTATAAAAATAATTTCATACTTATTTTACAACACTTTAATTTTATTTACTCAATCTGAGACAAAGTATCTATTCTCATTCTAATGTTTTTCTGTAAAATAATCAAAATTGACTTCTATTTAACCAAAAATATCCAACTGATTCCTTTGTTCACCGAGTGTTTTCACTTCTTTTTACTACTAATTTGTCACCTTACAATGAACAAAATGCAAAGTATTTAAAAGAACATTAACTTTTAATCTTGCCCTATTTTAGCTGATGCCAGTAGCGGTACTTCCATAGAAGGACATACATGAGCAGGTAAACCTCAGTGAACGTGAATTAAGTTGATATAGGGGAGACCGGGCAGCAGGCCCATATAATGGGATTTTGCCGCTCTGTGCATATCGATTTATTGCCGTCTCTTTATTACATTTCCCGTTTCAAGAAAATACCCCCCCTTGTTTGTTTTAATAGTCCACTGCTTAAAGGTTGGGGTCTTTACTTTTTGACACAAAATTTCAAAATGTTGGTGTTTTTTAAAAAGTATTATCACGCAATATCCCCTTGTGGTACTGCTGGGGGGTATGGGGGTCCTCCCCCAGAAAAAATTTTGAAATTTGACCTTTAATATGCATTTAATTTATTTTGAAAACATTTCTGGGTCAATCACTTTTAACCTTTTGACACAAAAATGTTGGATATATTTTCTAAAAAGTATCACACAAAATTCTCTGTTGGTACCACTGTGGGTATGCGTTGCGGGTATGGGAGTTCTCCCCCAGAAAATTTTTTGAAATTTACTTGTAAAAGTAGTGTTTTAAATCACTTTGAGAACCTTTTAGGGTCCATCACTTTTCTCTCAACACAAAATTTCCGCGATTTTCTCAAAATTGTCACGTAAGATTCCCTTGTGGAACCGCAGGAGGGTATGGGTGTCGTTCCCCAGAAAATTTTGAAATTTAACTTGTAAAAGTAGGGTTTTAACTCATTTTAAAAACATTTTTGGGTCCAAGAGGGAACGCTGTCCAAAGTGCCCCCCTTGGAGCAGTGCCTGGGTGAAATTAGCATTTAATCCTATTTAATATGGATTAGGGTTTAAATTTACTACAGATTACAAATCGGAGGGTTAAAATATAAACACCTCTTTAAAAATAAATTGCAAAATAGTTTTTTAATTAAGAAAATAAAACATTTTTCCTCTCGCCAACCCTCTTCCTATATGCCGATCCACTCGAGCAAGCCCATCCATTTTAACACACAAAAAACACAAGCTCCTTTCCCTGAGATGCAGAGTAACAAACTGACAATATTGGGACAGAACGAAGAGGACCATGTTATCTGATCTGGTGTCTTTCCCTTTCCGGGAAAACAAGCCCATAAATATTTCCCGAGAAGGAGGTAGGTTATCTTAACGGGTTTATTGGGGAGAAATCCTTTCCTGAGAAATATTTATTTTTATATCCATGGGTAATTTGAGTATGCTACGACTACTTTCATTCAATTTAAACATAAACCTCTTTGCCGCTCAAAGCCGTTTCACATCAAAACAACACGTCAACTGTATGAAATTATGAATGAGATGGCCCAAGAATTTACAATTCCTGTCCGAAAGATTTACAAAACTCTAATTTATTACCAAAGTTTTTTTACTACAATTCAGCCCCCCTTTAAAATGGTAATATCTATTATTGAACTAATTTTTGTCTTCTACCTTCAGGCCCACCTCCCCTGCATGAGACGGGCTGCTGGTGATGTCCCCAGAATACCCCTGGATGGGTATTGATAAAGTAAGTAACTTGTCTTGTGAGAATTAGTTATATATCAAAAATTGGTGTTTCTGGATTTCCCCTAGAAATTTGTTTTCAAAATATGACCCTCATAATGAAGGTATATAGTTCTCAATCTTACAGTGTAAGCCCGTACTTGGACTTGGCATTGTTCAGCTATGATGATAAATGGGTGTCTCAGTGTGGCACCCCATTTTAAATAAATAAATAAAAAATGTTTTTCAAAATTAACTGCTCAGCATAATTCCATGTACTGTTATTCATTTTATGTTAGTGTTCAAATAGGTTTCAAAAGAAAAAATAGCTTTTTATGTTGTGCAAAGAATACATTTTAATAATTTTGAAAATACTCAAATTAAACCTAAACCAATGCTTTAGTTAGTAAAATCTTTTTTGCTAGAAATTAAACATTTTTGGGAACATAAATGTTGAATACATTTTAATAATTTTCAAATACTCAAATTTTTATAACTATAAGGTGAATGTGGGTATTGGGACACTGTACCAATAGTGGCCACCTAGATGATTAATTTTAAATAGAACAAGTTAGAGGCATCAAAATTTATAGGCATAGTAGATTGTGCAATCAGGTAAGCTGGTGAATTACCACAGATCAGCATAGGAAGGATATATAGATATTATAAAATAACAATGACCGAGTGACTGAAATTTGATTTTGCTTATTGAATCGCGTAAGGAAACGGTATGTCAGAACTGATTATTACCATTTGATTGACTTTTAATTATACATTAAGATAAAGAAGAGTATAAAATTTATTTGAAAGATTTGACTCTATGAGGATTTATGGGGGTGGCCACTTTACCAACACAATCTTGGATTTTCCAATAGTGGCCACCACAATGGCTTCTAATCTATATATACAGTAAGGCACCGTTTATACGTCTTTCAAGGGACCGACGTAAAACGTCGTATAAATGAAAAGACGTATAATTGAAAAATATTTTGATTATTTGAATGAATTGGGACTTAGCGAAAACGACGTATAAACGGTGCTTTACTGTATATATAAAAATCAATGTCTGTCCTTTATAGTTTTAAACTTTTTGAACCTACATTAACTATTAAACTATACCACGTTGATCTACTCCCTCCAGGGAAGGTTTCTGAATAAAAATAAAATTGATGCATCTCAATAACTTTTTTAATCAATTTTATGTTTAAAAACCCATATTTCATGCCTAAATTCATAGAAACCTCCCATTGTTGTAAATATCATAAGAGAATATGTAACTTTAATTGTTGTAGGCATATTATCGATTGTTGTGGATTGAAATCTATTGTTGTAGTTTAACATCCATTGGTGTAGCATAAACATAAAAATGGATCCTCTATTTAACTATTTCCACATTTGGACTGTTGAAGCCCATCTTGAACACACCAGAATTTTTTTTAAATGGACTGGCTAAGTCCATCTGCAACACATGAGAATAATTTTCTTTAAAAATGGACTGGCGAAGCCCATCTGTAACGCACCAGCTGATATTTATAAACAAACTGAAACCCGGGTCTAGCGCTTTAGCTCTAGTAATAACATAAATAATATTTAATTTAAATTTAGTTTTTCTTCATAAACTGTTGATTGTGCTTTAAAATGAGTGTTGTATGAATTTGGTTTCATTCTGGCTTCGGGAACCAAGGTTTCTAAAACATTGAATTACATTCTAAATTCCTCTCAAATCAGCTACACGGGGTAGGCTTTGGGCCGGAAACTGTTATTCTAAATTAAATAAAGCTAATTTGATTTTATCTAATATATATATAGTTGGGAAGGAAGATTTAATTACAACTAAACGACTACCTACTCAATTTCATGCATAAACCCCCCTCATATAGGCAGAAAAAGGGAGGTGGCCACTTTAGATACAAAAGGTGTCCACCATAGAAACAACAGCTATATCTAGGTGGCCACTATCAATGCAATTTGGAGTCCTTTTTTTTAAATAAATTAAAAATACTTTAACCAATCTCTAATTAAAATTTTTAATGGTAAAATCGATAGAAGAACAATTAACCTAAGAACAATTAAGTTTAATTAAGAACAATTAATCTAAAAATAAGATAACTGTTTCCAAGCAAATAGGTTGATATTTATTGAGAATTTAAACAAACATTTTCCTTAAAGTATCCACTATACCCACATTTACCCTACAGATAAATGTTATTGTGGCTTATTCAGGAAAAAGTAAAAAAAATTTGAAATTTTAAACTACATGGCCTGTAAATTTATTCCCCTGTATTTTCTTAAGTAGATCCACATGGAGCATAAACTAAACTAGCTTTATATTTGCTTTTCAATATGAAAACTTTGTAATTGGAAGTATGTGTCCAGGGAAATATTTTAAGAAATAGCATATTGTTACACTATTGAAACACCATTTATATAATGGGATTGGCCCCTACTCAATATTGGAAGATTGGATGGAAAAACAAACTTTTATTAGATTTTAGATCCCCCAGCACTTAAAATCTAAAGATTACATGAAAAAGTTGTGTTCTAACAATGTTCATTAATGTGTTTAAATTACTATATGTAAATAATTAGTAAACTATTCATTCCAATTAAGCATTGTGAATTAAACTTGGTAATTGATGAGGGCATATACTTTCTGTACGAGTAATATTTATGGTTTGTTACACTAAGGTGGGACCTTTCCAAGTGTGTTCTATAATTTATAGTAAAATTATTGGTATCAAAACTGAAAAAGCGAAACTTTTTGATACCGAAACTTACGCATTTATTTTCAAATTTAAACTTAAAATAAATTCAAATGTGTTAGTACTATATAATGTTATTCTTCCTTAAATTGCAGATGGAGTTAGCTGTTGGCCTTAAATTTTGCTTAGATGTGTGGAGAGTGAAATGATAAAAAACCTGGTGATCTCGCAAGAGGTTTAATAAATCTGGTAGTGAGGCCAAGACTCCACTCACACCTGAAGAAGTCGAGGCAATTCAGAGTCAGTTTTATTTATTTTATTTTACCCTTACCCTTATATTTATAGTACTCTTAATGCATTGGGAAACAAAAAATAGCATAATTATTCATGTATGTAGTCGGTTTAAATTTTTGCATGCCACACAGTATCTACAATCACTACAATACAGAGATGTTAACCTTTCTGCATTTTGCAGAACCATTCCACACTTTAGCCTTATGTTCTGAAATCATAAATATGTAAAAAAAATCTACAGAAACTTCATAAATCACTAAAAAAATGCATTAAAATTTAAACTCTTGATAAGATAACTTAGTTTTGTTCCATATTTCAATTGCGGAAGTCTCCTTCCAGCTTCTCAATCGAATGTTTAACTGACTCTATAGATCTGCAAATTTGTGACTTATTATTTTTCATATTTTCTGTTTCAGATGGAGCCTGATGCTGGTTTACAAATGAATAGACTGTTCTAAAATATTGTGTTAATATACTTTAATGATGTATTCTGTTCTGATGTTCTTTAATTATTCTGTGAATATGTAACAATAAATAATTTTGTAGATGCAAAAATTGGTGTACTTGGTCGTAAAAAGAAACATTCCCACACAGATTTTTCAGGAGTGTAGTTGAAGGGTATAGTGATAAAAAATTAGTTACACTTTAGTTAGCTTTTAATATGATTGCAAAAATGAAAAGGTTTCCAAAAAAAACTAAATACAACAGGAATGAGAAAGTGAAAAAAAGATTTCAAGTGGCATGAAATAAGGTAAGTAATTTGACAAGATGCTTAGGTATCAAGAAGATAAATTATGGTTTAATATATGAAGAACTAAAAGATTTTTAGTAGGTATATTAAAAAGACAACTTTAGTATTCAGGTAATCAATCAAGTAGTAAGTATTTTACAATTAATCAATGATCCTGATACCAATAGTTCGGGAAATATGAATTTAAATATTCATATATGTAGGTAAAAAGGGTGACAGTAAAGTAATTAATAGTAATAATTTTTATAATTTTAACTTAATTATAAATAATTTTTAAACCAATGATAAATAAGTTTTAAGCATCCAGCATGTAATTCCAGTCACAATGCGACCCCGTAGTGATGATTACATAGTGATACAAATGTGATATCCCTGTGACGTCACTCTGTGATACAAATGTGATATCCCTGTGACGTCACTCTGTGATACAAATGTGATGTCACATTTGTATCACAGAGTGACATCGTCGCGATATCACATATAAGTCACTAGGTGATTCGCGTCACATTGTGATATTGTCACGATATCACATATGAATCACAAGGTGATTCGTCACATTGTGATAGCGTCGCGATATCACATAGACATCACTTTGTCACAAGCTCATCACTTTGTGATATCTCAGTGATATCACTAATTATCACAAATATTTATCACAAAAAACGGACATAGGAGAATCACAGGGATATCACAGTGATATCACAATCACATCTGTGACACCTATGTGATAGTGATGTCACATTTGTATCACAGAGTGATATTGTTGCGATATCACATATAAGTCACAAGGTGATTCGCGTCACATTGTGATATCGTCGCGATAACACATAGACATCACTTTGTCACCAGCTCATCACTTTGTGATATCCCAGTGATGTCACTAATTATCACAAATATTTATCACAAAAAACGGACATAGGAGAATCACAGGGATATCACAGTGATATCACTATCACATCTGTGACACCTATGTGATTGTCACAAAATTATCACATTTCTATCACATGGCTATTAGGGTATTGGCGAAGACCTTCTTTGAGAGCTAGTTAACCACAAAAGAAGCAAAGAATAAAAGGCCTTAAACAGTGGACTTTTTTAGCATATTAAAATGGATAATTGCAGTCAATTTTTTTAAAAATCTTAATGTAATCTGAATGCCTTGAAACCTTTAAAAAGTATTTTAATTTACCTTTCAAAGTCCTAAATTGTAAGTTATTTTGCAATTAAAAATAGCTTCTTCTCCGTCTGAGGTGGTTTACTATCATTATAGTGACTAGAATAAGGCCTTATTCTAGTCACTATACTATCATTCCGCTTTGAAATACTGAGCTCTAGTTTTTTATAGCCTAGTGTTTCGATGAAAACGGTGTTTCCCACATTTCCAAGAGACACATGTGACGTCCCCCTGTCAGGCGCTTTCTGTAATAAAATATCTCATAATTAACTGAAAAAAAAAATTGTGGGAAAAGACAAGCACATGTTTGGAATCAGGAGAGAATTTTTAATATTTTAAAATTGAACATTCAGAATTTTAAAGGTGCTGCAATTATCCCTTATCTATAAACCTGCTGAAGAAATTATTATAATTATCACGTTGATGTTAAATCGACTTGCAGAAAAAATTTATGCCTTTTTATTTTTATGCGTGCAGAAATTATTAGGCTTTATCCAACTGAGCGAAAAACTATTTCAAAAGGAAATTCTAATATCTCTTAGTTAAAAACGAAAGAAGTTAAAAAGAAGCGAGTTGAACAAGTGACCACTGTAAAACCCTTTTCCCTGCTATGCGCTGAAGTATTGCAGAGAAAATAGTGATACTTTTGTCACCTTTTAAAAGGATAAGACTTTGTCACATCATGAAAAGGATAAAACTTTGTATACTTTACTTCATGGTAGTTTTCTTGGCAACATTTATCAATTTTAATAAATGTAATTTAATAATTTATATTAATACTGCTTATTCTTTATTCGGCTGCATTAATGGTTAACTCCTACCTTTCTTTAGAAGATTGAACATATTTTAAAAACGTCATAAGTAAATTCACTAATAAAAATATCGAACTTCTTAAAAAAAACTTTGCTAGAAATGCCTACATTGGAATATGTGTCAAAACATTTGAATTACACTTTTAGAATGGTTAAATAAAAGTACGTTCAGAAACTAAGGCCAAGCATACATTTAAATGTAGCGAAAAAATATTTCTAAGGAAAATATCTTCTTTCTTAGTTACACCTGTTTCGAATTCCCCCATCATACCGAATTAGACACGGGTTTCGGTTTTCCGTGGGTGCAGATAAAAATCTGGAATACCGGCTGATGCATCACCCAGGAGGGTCTCGCTGAAGGAAGCAAGAATGTTCCATGATTTAAAAATTAGCAACAGTTAAGCGTTGTGTTAGGCACGCAAGATCTAGCATTCCGTTTTCTGGGACTTAGGAAAGATGTTTGGCATTCAGATGAAAAGATAAATCTTGAATGCATTGCATACAGACTGACTGTGTATTTAGTCGGTTGCATCATTTTTACATCTGCAACTATCTATCTAATGTAACGTTGTCTTGTTTTATATCAGTCATGAGTACGAATTTAAATATCTTCTAAATACGTTTATTCTTAGTAGTAAAATGAATAACATCCATGGTGTAAACCAACCTTCATTCCTTGTAAATTGTTTTCAAACATAAAGGAATTCTTCAGTCTCGAATATTGATTTGAATAAAAATATTTTTAAAAACTTTTGGTTTGAGAAATCATCATATCACTTAAAAATAGGATTGATAATGTTATTTTATATTACAGAAAAAAAGAGTTTTACTATGAAACATTTAATATTAAGGTTCATAGAGAAGACAATAAACCTGGCTTGTAATATGAACCTGATGAAACGCATACAGAATGCAATAAAAGAAACAAACTTATAGAATACAACTGGTTATTTGCATGGTGTGAACTTATGGTTATAAAATGTATGTAAGAAAAATGAGAAAAGGTCTACACATTTCTATGACCTTAAATTTTTCGTACTAGTAAACAATATCTATTTTAAGTAATTAGTATGATTTTTTGTTTTCCTTGAAACCACGCCTTACAAAAACCATAATTTCTTCTTCCTTATCCCTCTGGTCTGGATCAGACAAGATCCATGTGATAGTTCATTTTTAAATACTCCAAAACCAAGTAAGGATTCCTATGGAGTTCCGAAACGAGTTAAACTCTAAGATAGTTTCCCGAACTCTCTTAAGTATTTAAACTAGTTAAATTACCGTAGTGCCATTTACTAAGAAGAGAACACAACTACTACAAACTACCAACTTTTTTATTTTATACTTCATTGCCACAATCGTTATTAAATTAAACATATTTTCGGAATTAAATATACTTCGATAAACAAACTGGACAACACAAAATGAAAAATTGCTATTATTCAAGTATAAGTCCAAAGTAAAAAAATTTGGAGTGGAGTGTTTTAGGCTTAGAGACGAGCTCTTGGACGTCCGCCATTTTTTACTTGTAGCACCATATGGTTTGAGATAGTTGTAGTGTGCACACTTAAAAATAAGACAGATTAAGTCAAGCTATTATCTTAACTTCTCTCTTAAGTTATACTAGATTAACTTTTCATGTGTGAACGTAGTATTACGATACCATATAAAAAGAGAAACTCCACAGCATAGGATAATAAAAAACCTCTCCAAACAAACGAAACAGAACATCAATTCACAGAAAGCGGAGCGAAAGAATTTCATTAGCAAATCAAAGAGGCCCATCAAGAAAGTGGATACAGCAATCCCAGAAGCCCTCTGATGCCGGTGACGTCAGAGACATCAGTTCCCCGAAGAAGATACGTAAGTACGTGAACGTGACGCGCAATAGCGATCGCCTCTATTCTATAATAGAAAACCAATTAGAGCGCTTTTAAAGAAGGAAAGAGATAGATAGAAAAAAGAATGAATCTGATCGCGAGACGCGACACTGTGAATCGGGTGTCAACTTCTGCTTTTGACGGTCGGACCGCACAGGCGGCTCGGGGCGTTTGGGTGAATATTAAGAGGGTGTTTTCAAGGAAAAGTGTGGTGTGGAGATATTTTGGCGCAAGTTCAGAGGTGCGGATGCGCCAAGTTTTTAGCGGTAAAGATGACTAATATGGTAACCCTAACTAATGTTAAGTGAATGATTTGGCTTCTAAATGTGCCGCTAAACAGCCAAAATTCGCCAAGCATCCGCACCTCTGAACTTGCGCCGATATTTTTTTGCGAGTTATAATGAGGAAGTTGCATGATTTTTTTATATTTTTTAATCGATTCTTCTTGCAAAAATAAGCAACTAGCCAAAATTAGAGGCCGATCGAGAAATTTTTTGATTGCCAAAAAAATTAACAAAAATCCACTTTTTAAAATCGTGAAAACGCCAAGAGTTTGGGATCATCGTATGTTGATGTCATCACACGATAAACATTGTTAGAAAGCAATGGAGTTGATGGTGTGATTGTTGACATCTTAAAACAATAGGCATTTTCAGTCACGTGTTTTTTTCTCGACTTTTAAATTAAAATATTTAATTACCTGCACATTTTTTTTTGAAAATTTGACTAGATATTTCATTTTACCATACAAAAAACCATACGGAACACTTGTTTGTTTTTAAAAATCGGACACATGCAACTTCTTTATTGTTGGGCTTGGGATTTGTGTATGTAACGTGATGGGTATAAATTAGGTGAAAATGTGTGTTTTCTCTTTCTCTCACTTAGAGAGTAAATTCTAAGAGTAAGTGCAATTCTGATAGAAGAAAGGATGTTTTTGGAAAATTTAGCTTTGAGTATATTTTTCATTTGCATATAACTTTTTAAATTATATTGGTTTGGTATATTTTTAATTTTTCATAATAGCTTTTTAGTTAACCAATAGGAAAATTAACAGAACTTTCAACTGAACCGAGCAATTAAAAAAAATCAGTAACGGGGGGTTGGGGGGTGTCGTTCCCCCACAATAATAAGCACAGAATATCGACAATTTATTATATTTTCATATAATAAGTATCTTTTAAGCGACCTTTCTCGGTATATAAATAAAATTTACCAAAATAAAAATTCCAAGTTACTAAAAACCAATTTAAAACAAAGAAAAGTCTAACTAACAAGAGAAGCCACCCCAACTAAAATTACAGAACCACCACCCCCTCCTCCTTGCACCCCTTAACGACATTCCATCCCCTCAGAAGAGGGAGAAGGTCGCCCCCCTCAATAGAAATTAATTGTCTCGCTTATCGTCCTTCAACAGGTAAAAGGCGCATCATCCCGTATATAGACAGAGTGGTGTCCAGGACATTTCGCCCCAGCCATTGTACTCGACCCCGACGACCCTCCCTTTCTCATCCATCACAACTGTCAATTAACGAAGGGTTTGGTGGCGAGTCTTTCTCCGTCCCCGTTTGGCGAAATGGATGTTGCGCCAGGTTCGCCAATTTTATATTTGATTGCAAAAGGCGTAACTATGGAGATGGTCCCCTTACGGAAAAGGGGTGTTGTTTCTTATCTCCCACATGATCTGACGAAGTTAGACCATGTCCAAGCAAGAATCTGTTGCACGTTCAAACAATTAGGTGGCGTGGGAATGAAGAGCGATGAACATTTTAGTAAAGAAATTGACTTTGATAAACTGGTAAAAATGAAATACAGAAGATAGAAATAATTCTAAAAATAAAATCGAATTTAAATACTTAAAAAAAACGAAATAATTATAGATGTACTTATAGAGTGCTGGGTTTTTGTAGCATTTTAGTTTTAGATCTAACAACAAACAATAAGTTTACAACTCAGCAATAAACTTGTCCAAAATTCCTTCAAAAAAACGTCAGAAGTGCAGTTTTCTTTAAGAAGTCTGTAGTCATTTTGTAGCAATAGGACTTCAACACGTAAGTCTGCACTTTTTTACAGCAATTTTGAATACATTCTAAAGGCATTTCAACGGTCTTGTAAAAAACTGTAAATTCTTGAAGAAAATTGCAATTTTCATAAAGAAAACTGCAGACAAAGTGTCCAAATTCCCTTCACTTTTTTGAAGAAATTTTGCTGATTTTTTTTTGCTCGGAAACTTTTAGAGTTTATGCCCAACCATGTTTGGGTTTGATAAATAATTTCTGATACATAGGGTAGGTGGGGGTAAAAACCCGCACGGGGCAAAACCACGCACCGCGATTTTTAATTGTTATTAATCGATTCAAAAGTTGAAAACCAGGTGGTAGGTTTGTCTTATAGTGACCTATCATTCTACGAAAGTTCGTACCCCTAAGTCACTCATGAGTTGAAAAAATGCCGTACGTTTGTTTTTCATCATTTTGATGTAATTTTTCTGATCTTTTACTTAAACATTACATAAAATAGGGCCTCAGGAGAAATACAAACACACTGAAACCCTTTTTTTCTCCCTTTTGAAAGATATTGGGCACTTTGAAATGAGTTGCTACAGCAGATTGACAATTTTCACTAAAACGGATTATATTTATGTTTAATATTGTTGGTTCACTTAAAAATATTAAAACAATACATTAGAAATCCATTATCCGCCAGCGGATGATCCACGATTGCCACGAAAAAAATTTTTAGTGATCAGGGTAAATTTTAGACGACATTAGAGAGATTTTAGAAGTAGAGCAAAGGTTTCTGCTGTACTGTACACATTTAAAAAGTTTTACATATCATGTTTTTTGTACAATGAAACATAGTTTTTATGCTGAAATATTTTATTTCGTGTTTTCACCTCATTTTTAGTCTTTTTTCGGGCTATTCGCGATTTTAGCTATCCGCGATACCCTTGCCACCCGTTTCCGCGGATAATAGGGGCTCTACTGTATTAAGATGATTATTTCTAGTGTTTTTATAATGAAACATTTTGTTTATCCATGTTTATTTCACATAAACACGAAGATTCAAAAGTGCGGATCTTTGCCCCATTTTGCGAGGCAAAGACCCGCAATTTTTTTTTCTACTAAATTGTCAATTTCTCTTGAAATACTATCGATAAGAGTATAAATTTGGATTGGTTTTGTAGGTAACATCTCAATCTAACACCTCCAATTGAAATTTTGAGATTATATACCCCCTTTCGATCACAATGTTAAAAATACTAAAAACTGCGGGGCTTTGCCCCCACCTACCCTATACAATTTTATAAAGAATTTTACATGATACATAATTTTTAATAGTATAATAGGTAAAAAATGAAATTTAAATATTATAATTATTCTCTAAACATATATAAAATACCATAAAGGACACGATAAAAATATTTTAGGGGAAGAAAGCTTTTGTTAAAAAAAAGTATAGGGTAAATGTACCGGTTATGGCCACTTTAAGAACAATCTGCTAAATAAAAAATTGTAGAAATTTTTGTTTGATTATTTAAAAACAGAGTTGTTTTTGTAAGTTTTTAATTAAAAACTCTGGTTTTTATTAGTTTATTAAAGAAAAGTTGTTTTTATAGACTGAATTAACTAATTGGCATTAGTAATTTTTAATTTAGTTTAAGAAATAATCATTATAATTAATATGAGAAGATCATTTAAAGTTACTGCTAATTAAAGAATAAAATGACTTATTAAAGAAAGTCTAAAAAAGGTCAAACCCTAATATTAATTATTTAATAAGTTAATTATGCAAATAAATATTAATTAAGATAATCCATTTGACTTTTATCAAATTGAGCCGATATCACATGATTATTACCACTTCATTTAAAGTTATTCTCATTGTAGTGGAGTCGCTTGTGTCAAAAAGCAATGGTGTCCAAAAAATGTTTTGGTGGAGCTTTGTGATTGATATCATTTGATTCGTAATGTCGTCTACATTAACGTGGTACCGGGTGTTTTTTCCGAATTTTGTGCAGGGGTGGGTATGAAGTCATGAATGCAAGATGGCAACCGCAGGAAAAAGGCTGTAAATGGAGAAATAGAGATAATATCGGAATTATTCTTGGACGAAAATCTCAGAAATAGATAGATTTATCGAATAGTTACCAAAAAAATTAATATCAATCCATATGAAAAGGAGTCTAAGACGACATAACCAAAAAATGGCTATTTTCACCAAAAACACAGTACTTTGTCATCAAATACTTTCAATAGATGCTATTTTCAAAGTGAATGCAATGAAAATATATGTTCCTAATTAAAAACACAGCAATGAAAATTTCATTGTTGGTCACAAAAGGCGGATATGACGTCATAAATCCAGGATGGCTGCCATACAGTCAAAATTTCTAATTTTTTGTTCGAAATTTTTTTAATTGCAAATTATTGCACTCTAATGAACGTAATAAAGTTATTTATAAGAATAAAAGTTAAAAAAACTGCTTTAGAATGAGTGATTGGAAGGTTTTAAACTACGGTTAGGAAAGAATCAACGAACCTTTTCTATCTCCCTCCCCCATTTTTATCATCCAAAATAATTAATTATGAGGATAATATTATGGATTATAATGATAATAAATGGAAAATATTAATTCAGTAACAAATTAAACTGAAAGGAAAATATAAAACATACACAAAAGACTTGATAAATTTCAGCAATCAATTTCCTAGTTAACTATCAAATAGTTGGGTGGCTTATTACTTAAAAATGACCAAAAACTGCAAAATGTGATAATTTAATGAAACTTTAAGGGATGTTAGATAATCATATAAGAACCAAAATATCGATGGGAACCCAAAATAAATTTTACGGCGTGATTTGACCGCTATGACGTTATAGTTTATAATTTCCTAACTGTTTAATTTGTTAATGAATTAAATATTTTCCATTTTAAAAATTACTTGATGTTTCTTATTTACTGCAAATGTTGTTATTTTTAATTACAATAAACTAAACGGGACGATGAAGAAAACGCCTATATATTTCAATCTATATTTTCGTTCCAAATTAGTTGAATTAAGAAGTTATCAAATGTGATTAAATTAAACAAAAATGATTATAATTAAATACATCTAATGTTTTCTCATAGTTAATGTAAACGATCTGAGAAACAACTTGGCTTAACACTAATATTTCCGGAATTATTTCTAAACACCTGTCATTTAATTCTCCTTTACATATTAACTTTTCGACTTTAGTCAGTAACACTTTCGACTTTTAGTCTTATAAGTAACTTCATTACGTTCATTAGAGTGCAATAACTTGCAAATAAAAAAAATTTCGAATAAAAAATTATAAATTTTGACTATGTGGCAGCCATCCTGGATTTATGACGTCAGATCCGCCTTTTGTTTCATTGTTGTGTTTATAATTAGCAACATATTTTCATTACATTCACATTCACTTTGAAAATAGCATCTATTTAAAGTATTTCATAACAAAATATTCACACTGTGTTTCTGGTAAAAATATCCATTTTTTTGTTGTCTTCATAAACTCTCTTTTCTATGGATTTAGATTCTTTTTTCGGTAGCCATTCGATAAATATATCTATTTCTGAGATTTTCGTGCATAATAATTCCGATATTATCTCTATTTCGCCATTTACAGCATTTTTCCTGCGGTAGCCATCTTGCATTCATGGCGTCATACCCGCCCCCTGCACGAAATTGGAAAAAAAACACTGGTACCACTTTAATGCAGACGTCATTACGAATCGAATGATACCACTCACTAAGCTCCAGCAAAACATTTTTTGAAACATGACATAAAAGCGACTCCACTATTGCTTTGTTAAATTGAATATCTAAAAAAAAACTTTTTTTAAGTCAATTGACTTTTAATTTTCATGGCACTCGGCCCCACAAAATTAAAAGCTTATTCAAAGTACATAGAAAATAATCGAATCTCAGTTTTTATTTCAGAAATAGGCTAAAAAACACTTTTTTTCAGGTTTAGTTCACTAGCTGGAAAAATCCCTTATAAAACCATACAGTATATGAACTAAATGGACTAAATAAATAAAACCCAAAGGTAAAACTGCTGTGACTACGGGTAATATTAATGTTTTAACTTTTATATAAAGCAGATAAAATCACATTTCAACCATTGATAAAATTTGTTACCAAGCTGTTCTCCCTATGAACTGAAACAATTGTACTTATCATTAACTGATAGAAAGAAAAGTTTCAGTTTAAAAGAAAGTTAAAACATAACACTTTTTTGATGGATTACTTATAATGATCAATTCCTCGCATATAATAAATGGAGAACTTCAGCATCTCTTAAAATTCTAAATATTCAATTTTAATTTATTAAAAATTCTCTCTAGATTCCAAAAATATGCTTGTCTTTTCCAACAAACTTTTTTTGTGGTAATTATGACATATTTTATTACAGAAATGTCCTAAAAATGTGACGTCACATGTGCTAATGGAAATGTGGGAAACAGCGTTTTCATCGATACACTAGTCTGTAAAAAAACTAGTGCTCATTGTTTCAAAGCGAGATTATAGCAACAAGCGGGAACAAAGCACATTTCACGTCACAAGCTGTTTCAGCTCAGACCTCAGACACAAAAGAGTCTGTTTTTAATTGAAAAAACTTAAAATTTAGGGATTTGAAAAGCAAATGAAAACATTTTTTGGAGGTTTTAGGACATTCTGAACACATTAAGATTAAAAAAAATTTGACTGCAGTTATCCATTAGAAATCAATTGTTTACATATAATAACTTAGAAATCAATTGTTAAAAGTAAAGAAATTATTTCTGGACCATAAATACTCCTTTAAAAATACCATGTCTTGATTTCTCACTAAAAAATATAGAAAGCACATAGAATTTAATCACATAGAACAAAGTTACATCTAAACACCATCTAATTGACTTTGAAGATTTCTATATAGACATTTTGAATTGGCTGGCCAGTAATTTGAGTCTAGAGCAGTGTTTCCCAACGTGGGGCGCACGCCCCACCGGGGGGCAATATCATTTTCTAGGGGGGCAATATGAAAATTTTCAACCAAATTGCCCCCCAGGTGGGGCCAATCCAGGTGGAAAATTTAAGAAAAAACTTTTTAAAAGAAGTTTATCAAAATCTGATCCTATTATCCTATCTGAGAATGTATGTCTGAAATCTTGACCAGTATGTATCAAAACCAAGTTGAAACCCTGTTTTAAGAGTCTAATTTCCAAACCTTTTCTCTGGGATTACCCAAGATATCTTTGTTTTTAGAACGCTTGTATTTGAAACTTTTTATATTAGGTTCATCAAAATGCAAATCTTACCTAAAAATTTATATAAAAAATTTTCCAACTAGGGGTACCAAACTAGTTAAAAACCTGCTTCTTAGAGTCAAATTTCCGAAAATTTGCTGGGGGAGGACCCCCAGACCCCCCTTGGTACTTAGAACTTAATTACTCATAACTTGATTTTGTTCTTTAGCATGTTCTGAAAAGCTTCATAAGACTTGTTAAATATACATAGGAGGAAGGGGCTAAGAAATAATTTTGGCTCCCTCTCAAAATATGTTTCTATGTATGCCACTGAGACCGGGGGGGCATGGAAAATTTAGAAAGGCTTTGGTGGGGCATGGACCGAAAAAGGTTGGGAAACACTGGTCTAGAGTTTAAATCAATTTTTAAACCATTTAAAAAATAAGTATTTATACATCTACTAACCAAAAGAGAAAAATAAGAATTCTAATAATTTTAAGGGTTAGTGTCAAAAAAGTTTCAACTAAAAAATACCCATTTTTATAACCGAATCCTCAAAAAATTGGAGTTAAGTCATGAAAATAGGCTTGATCACACTATTAATTTCAGAAACCTGTCAAAAAATGCCAAATTTTCAAAAAAATTTTCGCAAGGATAAATTTTTTTAAGAAATTTTTTTGCCATTAAATTCCAAATGAGGTATTCTATAAGAAAAAAATTACTAAACATTTTCATTAAAATGTAGTGAGCCTCTAACTATACAGTTTTTATGCTTTTTCTCAAAACAAGAAAATTGGTATTTGACATTTTTCAGAAATAAGTGATTCAATTACCCAAAATAATTTTTGATTTGTATCATCAAATGCGTCTAATGATACAAAAAATTAATATAAAGTTTATTTATGTAAGTAGATTATTTTAAAATAAAAACATTTTTCCATGACCGACCAGTCAAAACTGTTAAGCCTGTGATTAATAGTCTCATAAAAGCTTAAAAAATCTATCAATAAAAATTCTCTTTTTTTTACAAGAAAATGAATTGTTCTTTTAAACGGTCCTAGATAAATTAATTAAATTGATAAGTTACATGTATATGAATTTCCTTGTTTTAAAACGGGCCGGTTTAAATTTATTTTGGTTTTTATGTTAAGTTATTACTGTAAAATCTATATGCAATTATTTATGTGTCTTTTTGTTATTTCAAACAAATTTGGTCTGCTGCCAATCATTTTGATCCGTAATATATTTTAACTTTTATAAAATTAAATGCTTGCATTGGGACAACTTTCAAAGAATTAAAAAAAGAATATAAATATTTCATATCGTAAAATTTAATATAGTTTCTGAGGGAAGTTAAAAAAGAGATTCAGCACTTTTATAAAGAAGTTTTGAGTAACAGGTTTTTATTAATTTACAATATTAAACGTTTCTTATACGATTCATGCTTATAATATTCCTGATTTAGAAATTTTCTTTAATTTAGAGAAGCTTGCCACAGTTGAATTCAAATTTAATTTAATTTTACTCTATTTTTTGTTTATGTAAGTTTTTGTAAGTATTTGTCTATTCTAAAATGACTTAATATTTTACCCCTTGTTTATTTATAAGCTATATTTCCATAGTACTGTAATTATAGTTTAGCTTCTACTCGATTTTTAAATTTTAATATAAACACGTGGTTATGGGAGTCCTTACACGTGGTTAAAAATCGATGGCCGATATGTTACTGCAAGAAATGAGATGGTAATCAGGCGTGACCCCCCTTTTTCAACAGGATGTTGATGTCAAAGGCTATTCTGTAGTGCTACAGATTTACAACCGAATCGAATTAGAGGAACCAGGACCTTTTTCTGTCTAAAGGGGTCGTATAGATAAAAATATAGGAATATAGTTCAGTCTTTGATACTTCGCCAAAAACGGCAACCATTTAGTGAGTCTGGCAACCCATTTCTGGAAAGAGAGGGGAGTGAACCATAAACCACAGGGGGTCCAGGGGGAAGCTGACCACATGTCAGGATACCCATCAATCAGTTGGGGCGAAAAGTCCGGTTAATCGACAGAGTAGAGCTGTCTGGATTACCTTGTCAAAGCTGAGAGGGGGGGACAGCCCGAGGCCCCGGATGCAGGCTACCGTGGGGCGGGGTGTCCGCATTCCTCTGACCCCCCCTAGCACGTGTGGTCTTCGCCGACTTCTGTTTTGTTGTGGGCTCTTCGCAGAAACAGGTAGCGCGATTTTTTTTATGAGGAGTTGTTTTTTTTGTGGGGATTTTTTTACGTGATGGGGAAAGGGTGGTGTGACAAAGGTTGATTTGGGTGTCGCAGAGGGGTATCGGGGCAGGGGCGTATCCAAGGGGGGGTTTAGGGGTTCAACGCCCCCCCCCTAAATTTTGACATCAATTTTAAAATATAGTTTTTCCTTGATACTTTTGTGACTTAAACGTCGCAACTACTTTCGGAGAAACCCAAAGTGTCTCAAAATGATTCAAAACAATACTTTAAAAGGTGAAATTCCAAAATTTTTCTGGAGTGGGCCCCAATCTCCCCTCAAAATGTTGAAATCTATTACGTAGGGTTTACCTTGAAAGGTTTTTTGACTTACAAGATGTATAGTTCTCTTTTATTTAAACTACTAAAGGGACTCACAATGTGTTAAAACAACACTTCTAGGGTAAAAATACCAAAAGTTTTCTGGGGGAGGACCCCCCAAACCCACCTCATAACTTAGTCGTCTATTTACTACACAGTTTTTCCTTGAAAATTCTGCCTCTTACAATGACATGGTCTCTTTATCTCTTTCTCTTTCACTATTTCAATGTCATTGTGATAAAAGCAAACAAACTTTTCTGAAACTTTTATCTAGAATTAATTATTGTTGAAATTTTGATACCTTTTGCCATACTTAGTTATATTTTTTAAATTTAAAACAGGTTTGGGATTCAATTTATAAAAAGGTAATTAGTAGAAAATAGCCAATGTTTTAAAAACATGCATTTATTCAACATTTTCTATTTCAAACATGTTATTTTGATTATCAAGAACAGTTACATTTCCCTTTTTAAATTATTGTAAATTAAGCAAAGAAAATTACTTTTTACTCATAATGTTTTTAAGAAGTATGGGGAAATTTTACATCTTTGTCATATGTTGTTAAACTATGATTTTCTGACTTTTAGATGCTTTTTTTATGATTTTAGCAAATAATTGCATCAAAGAGATAACCGAATTACCGATTTTTGATTAAAATTATCAATTTTCCAGGATTTAGTTCGTTTGATGCGGTAGAAAGTATTTGAAAATATTTTTCGCTCGTTTAAATTAGTTGTTCTAAAAAATTATTTATCAATGAAAAATCGATTACACTAAAAAGAAATAACGCATTTAAAAAATGACCTTACGAATTAACATCCAAATCCTAAAAATCCAAACTCCTCAAACCGCTAAACAACCTATACTATACGTATAAAGAGGTCATACTTATCATTAAAATAGCTCAAAAAGAATTTTTATTACTTCTTGATGACTAGGAACATAACTTCGAATCTTCCTCAAATATCTAACGAGAAATTACTGTCCATGGTACATTAGAATAACTTTGAATTATCATCTAGATCTAGAAAACAACAAGACAGAAAATAAACCTCCCCAGTCTAATAAAACTTTGCCACTTCAGAGGATCCCTCAAGCGGCATTCCTTAGGGACCATTCACAAAATAATGACAGTTTTTCAGGTGTTTTATATAACGTTTCTTAATAAGGTGTTATAATAACACTTGTACTTGTAACACATAGTTCAATCTGTAAATTCGTATGTAAATAATAACATTTTCAGGTGTTCTATGTCACAGGTTGTCGCACTTCAGTGACCCCTCCCCTATTGAAATGTTACACTTTAAAACTTTAATTTAACATGTTTCAAACCTTACGTTCCATATTAGCATTAGGTGCTTAATATTAGTTATTAAGTTTAAAAGTACATTAGTATAAATACAAATTATCTCATCAGCGGGTTCAAAAAAACTCTTCAAGGTTGTGTTATAATCCTACAAACAAAAAGGTAGTTAAAATAAATTTCCGCTGCCCAATAAAACCATGCCACTCCAGAGGATCCCTCAATCGGTATCCCTTAGGGACCATTCACAAAATAATAACGAAGGGGGGCATTAATACGTTTTAGATGTTTCATATGTGAAATATATAAATAAAATTTCAAAATTTTTCAAATTTCCGGACAGTGACCCCCTAGGGTTCTCAAAATGAGTTAAAACCCCACTTTTACAAGTCAAATTTCAGATTTTTTTTTCTGGAGGAGGACCTAATACCCCCAGCAGTACCACAAGATGATTTTGCGTGATAGTTTTTGGAAAATCCTCAACATTTTACGTCAAAACGTAAAGGCGATGGTCTAGAAAAGTGCCCCCCCTTGGAGCCGTGCTGGATCCGCGCCTGATATACAAAAACAGTAGCTTTTCCATTTTTTATCGCTATTTTTTTTCAAAACCAGAAGAGGAAGATATCCCCTCTTTAATTTTGGGAATTTGTGGATGACCCCTTACATATTCTCGTATAGGTATATGTTAAATTTGGGCCTCCCCATAAACTAGCTTAAGCACACTCTCTTAACGATGTTTTTAGGGAGGTCACCAGCAAAATAGAAGAAGAACAAGAGCATCTTCTTCTCTCCCACTAGATAAGGGGATTTTTCTATTAGGGAGGATGAGGCCGCCTAATGTCGGGGCATCAGGGGGCGAATCGAATCGAATGTTCTTTTTTGGATGAGGAAGATGTTCGAATACGGCGTGGGGGAGAGGGATAAGGTAAAGGTCAAAGTTGTGTGGGTTAGACTGAATTGGTTTAAAAAACAATATGGTCCATTCACGATTTTTCAAGGTGTATTTTGACAACAGCTTTCATAGTTTTGGTGAATTATTAAAAGAAACAAACAAGTCCGAATCCTTCAATGCTTAAATAAGGTGCAAATAGTTGTGCAGTTGGAACTGTTAAATGTAAATGCAATTATAAAGTAAAGATATATATACACGATATACGCTAAAAGGGCCTTTTTTTCATAGAATTTTAGTAGGTAAAGAGTATATAAGTTTAGAGAAAGTAATATTTACACGCACTTGATAACGTTAATAATTACTTTCACCAACAACACCTCAACTTATCCTCTCGTAAACTCTCAGTGAGGCAAGAATTATATAGTGAAACAATCCCTTCCTTAGATTGTTTCTTCAAAGATTACAAACATGTGTTGAAATTGTTTTTAAAAACTAAAAATAGTCTCATTAATGCAATCAAGAAATTTAAATTTAAGAAATCTCCCATTCAAAGCAGAAACTCATTCGAAATTAAAAATACGCATAACAAATATTGAAATGAAAACCTCAGTCATCATTCTATACAATAATTATGTTTTACTAAAATACTCTCAATTATTTTACCCTACAACATCATAAGAAGTATTTAGATGAAAGAAAAGTAAAAGATATTTTCTCTCATAATCAAGTTTTCTTCCAAATCTGCAGTAGTTAAAAAATTATAAAAGTTTATGCCTAGCAATATATCAAGCAGTATTTTACTTTACATTACACAAATTATAAGAAAAAAATATCGTTTCATAATCCAACAGACAAGGAACACAAACTTATAATGTTTTCCAAGTCCCTCAAGTAAGAGAAAAAAATACATTGGGGGTCGATAAGAAACCAGATCCACCACGAGAGAGGGGAAAGAAGTGGTTTCTCAAATAGACCCTAGAGAAGAGAAAGAAAAAATCCCAGCAAAATAATATCGGAATGCTAAAGGAAAGGGGAGATACCCAAGAGAAAAAAATACGGAATCGGATAACTTTTTATCTCCACGAAACGTCTTGAGAACACGCGGAGGAAATAAAAACGGAGCTATAAACTGTCTTTTCCACTCGTCCGCGCGGTTTTATCTGCGCCGAGTGTTAATCTGGCAATAAATAGCCATTTCGTTTAGAGAAGATGTTCCAAAAGCCCTCTGAGTTGTAAATACGGTGTTACTTATGTCGTGCATTTGGTGGGGTTTTTGACGATCTTGTAGTGCAGGGATGGCCAACCCGCGGCACGCGTGTCACAAAGTGGCACGGCTGAGTAAAACCAGTGGCACTCGAAGATATTGAAAAAAATTGGGAAAATAACAGTGTGACAACATCAAAGAGGTTTCAATGCTCCCTCAATCTCCTCTTTACTTAGTTTTCTGAGAACATAATTAAATTTTTACGGTTTTACAATAACTTAGAATAAAATCTTAAACAGTAAAATTTCATGTGAGCTAAATCTTTTTTTCGGTGATTAAAATTTAAGTGGCCTATTTACCCCAATTATTCTAATTTTCTTATTAATTTTAAAACCAGTTTTATATCAGATCTTAAAAACGTGTATGGTTCTCTTTTCATTGAGGCCCTACTAAACTTTTTCAAAAAATTATTGATTATAATTATTTTCAAAGCACGTTAAAGTCCATTTTCTATAAATTTCTAAAAATTCACCCCTTTATATTACTTTAAAATATACACAACGCAGATTTGCTTAAAATTCCCACAATCACTTTATAAACGAATATTTCTTTATTTTTCAGTACATTGAAAGTGGCACTCATAATTTTTGCTTCCTAAATAGTGGCACGCTTCCGAAAAAGGTTGGCCACCCCTGTTGTAGTGTAATGTGAAATAGCGATTCAGTTAAAAACGTTCGTGTTTTAGCACTTGACGATAGGGGTTGAAGCATAAATAGATATCTTATAAACGTTCACAGATTTTCCCCCGATTGTTTTTTAAAAGAGATTAAAGTATCTTTTCAGTATGTTTTGGATTTGGAGTATGTTTTGGTTGGATCTCTTTCTTCTTTAAGAAAGAGAAGATTCTTTTGAAATAATTCTAAATAATAAAAAATTGAGGACTGGACTTCAAAAAGAAGCTAAGTGCCAAAAATAAAAAAATATGAGTTAAACCCGAAAAAACAATCTAAGTACCGTCTCCAACAACCTATAAAGTCGGCTAGCGTCACAACAATTATTATTAGTTTAAAATTAACCCTAAAGATGGTTTTTTATGTACGTATATTCCTATGGAGAATCAAATTTAAAATAATCAATTGCAGAAAATTTGCTTTTTGGCACTTAGATAGTTTTTGAAGTACAGTCCTCAATTAACATTACAAAATCACTATTATTAATTTTAAAATATTCACAAATATTTTTAATAAGCACAACTTTCTCGTGTAAAAAATTGTGATCAAAATAGCAATTCATACTTGACATGACTATTAAAGACACTTTTTAGCGGGGTTATTCCAACTTCAAATAAAAACAAGTAACCTTAAACTGACTAGCTTCACAAAAACTAATTGATCGAATAGTTTTTAACAATGCAAGCAAAACATTTATAAAAACATTCCATTAACTAAGAAACTAATCACTTTACAAACCTAAACGTCATAATTTTCATTTCGGTGCAAAGCATGAAACACAAACATATTTATTTTTCGTGTCACTGAGTTATTTTTGCTTTTAAGCAGAGTAAAAATACAACCTCGTTTTGAGTACTGCGGGGAAAACATTTTCTTATCAATTCAAGTGGAGACTGAGATATCTTATTGCAAAGTTGTCGTGACCCAGACACGTTTTTCAGTAGCTTGTTTGAGATACTTGCTGATTCCATTAAGACCAAATTTCAAGACAAGCATTGCCGATTGACGCCATTACATTTGTTAATTATTGTTATTTAAAAGCATGACATTGGAATTTCAAAAGGATTTAAATTAATTATCTATTTGATTTATTATGTATATGTTACAGTTAATGTTCATAATCTGGTAATGTTCGGAATACCTAGGTAAAGTATGAAATATTTTGTACTTTACCTTCTATTATTTATTACTCTCATTTCACCTTAGTTTTTCTGAACATTACCGAATTTCGGACATTAACTGTAACATATACACAAAAAAAGTTAAATATAAATTTTATTTTGCCAATTTAAAACTTTTGTGGACATTTTCATTGTATAAAAATTATTATATTATCGACAAATATGTATGTAAAAAGTAATGTTAAAAAAGTTTACAAAAAATTTTAGTAATGTTAATAAAACAGCACATCAAATGCCTGAAGATATATTTGAAAAAGAATTGTTCCAATTTATATTTAAAAATATTCGGTACCAAAGCATCTAATAGGTACTTAAAAAAATTAATTGTTATATCCACTACTACTACTACTACAACAACAACAACCAAAATAGCCTATTTTCAATAAAAAAAATATTAATTTTAAGAGGGGTGTAAAATAAAGAATTTTGTGTACTATACCTAAAATAGAACACAATTTTTAATTATGAGTAACAAATATTTTTAAACGGCACAATGTTTTGACATAATCTACACTACAACAAGTTTTTTGAAACTACAGTAAATTTACAACACCTAACACAGCTCCCTGTTCAAAAAGACACATTTAGAGAATGAGTTCTTCGAATTCTATAGAACACTTTTGTCCTTGGAAAAAAGTAGGAAACCAATAGACCTCTTTACCAAGAAACAATTTACGACTCATCAGTGATAACGAGAACGTAGCAAGTCCCCACCTACATTTCAGCTCACTAGTGTCCAATATTTATTGTGCTTGCAATGTAGGAGGTATACATCAGTTCTTTTATTTTTAGGAGAATGGATACAGATTCGTTTGTTAATCTGTCATTAGGCTTTGGAACCTCCAAGCAATTACTGGTTGTCCAATTAGCGACCATGGACGAAAGTCGGTGCTCTTTGATCTCTGGTATTTTTGGGGTCATGTAAGAAAGAACGACGAAGAAAAATTACAGTTACTTTTAAATACTACTGACTTAAAATAAATTGTTGAAGTTATTTCCCAATATTGATTTCTTTTTCAGAATTTGGAATACAGTGGAACCCTGCTATAATTCAGTAAACACTGTTTTTTTCGACAATGTTAACGAAACGATTTTCTTAAACCTCTATAAATTTTAATTTTTTTTCATTTTTCTACATTCAAAAGTTTTGTTAATGATTTAAGAATAGGTTAAAAGCAATTGTTCATACAATTTTGTATTCCATATATTTTCCTTTTATTAATGTTTTTTAAATTTCTTTTAGTGTGCATTGTATAAAAAAATGATAGTTAAAAGAAAATAATTTTAAGAGCTAAAGTATTTAAAACGTTTACATTTTAAAAAAGTACAGTGGTAAGAAATTGTGCATTCACATATTACTACTCGTAAAACACAACACATGATTTTAGATATCTCTCTAAAACTCTGGGAATCAACTTTGTTAGAGAAGATAAAATTATTTAAAAAGTAGTATTCGTAAGTGTATCAGTAATTGTTCTAATTTATTCTAAAACAAATTCAGTACCAAATAGTATCGTCTAATACTTAAAATTAATTGGTTATATCCACCAATACTACAACCAAAAAAACCTATTTTCAATGAAAATCTTCAATTTTAAGAAAAACTTTAACATAATTAACGTTTTTTACTAAAATTTGTTTGTTTAAATTTTTTTTGACATTACCTTTTATTTATTTGTTGATAATATACAAATTGACATGTCCACAAAACTGACTGAAAGGGACCAAAGGCGTGTTCAGTAAATCGATAATAATTATACATAAGTAGTACTTAAAATAACTATTTCAGCATTTTTCTATGATATATTCCTTTTCCATGTCCCTCATTTAACACAATCCATATACACTTGTTACAAGACATTATTTTCTGAAACAACCGAAATAAAGATTTCCAATTCAACCGTGTACCTCATCCTTTTCCCGCTAAGTACGGGAAAAAAGATCACTTTCATTTCAAGAGAAGGAAAAATATACGAGAAAGTGGCAATTGAAAGTTGGAAAGCCGCAACAAATCTTCCCAAAGTCGTCTTTTTAGTGCCTGTTTAAAACCAACACCTATAACCGCCGTGTCTCTGATGTAGCGATTTATCGCCCGAGGTGGGCGGAACAATTTGCTTTCTTTCCGATATGGGAGAAATAAATAACGCTTTTCGTGTTCCGAGGACCTTAACACTTTCCTCGGGTTCCCTAAAGACATTGAAAGCGTTGGCGGTTATTATACACAGCTACTTCGTCGCGGTTAAGGTTAATCATGACGTAACTCAATTTCCACCAGCTTTTCGAGACTTCAAAACTGGCAGTTAAAGCGATTAGGTTATTGAAATTGAAATTTCTGTAAAAACGCGATTTATGATTCTAAAAGTTAAAGTGATTACAAAATGTGTATACATTTATTTAGTAAATTTCTGAGGATTTGTTGCATAATTATACTGTGGAAATAACATAGGATTTGGATGAAAGATTTGAATTTCACTATCAACATTTTAAAGTCACCTCATTTAGATATCTCCGTATAAAAACTTAATATTTTATCACTATCTGCATTCTTAAAGTGATTATTTTGTATCAGGAAAATTATTAGTGTATACGTAATTTATTTTCTACAGCATATGCATTAATAAAATGCAATCCCTTTTCTATAAAAAATAGAATATCAATTAGGTTTTTACATTCATTCAATTTTTGTATATTGATCACATTTTAAAATATGATTTCATATAAATTGTTATTTCTAAATAATCACATACAAAGCTTGTTACCGTTTTATACAAATCAACTTGCTTTTTGCTTTAATACCAAAAATATAATATCAAGCGGAAATAAAAAATAACCTGTTAAATTAAAACAAGAATATTTGGAAAACAATTTAAAATGTGAAAAATATCAGACAACATTTATATTAACAAGTTATTTTAGAAGAATTCAATAACTAAAAGACGATTAATTTAATAATAACAATAAAAGTTAAATACTATTATAAATAATGCACAACATGATATGCAATAAACATAACGTTACTTTGTATTAATATTAATTAACCAAAGATTAAATGTTTGTTCCTTAATTTTTATCAAAATAAAAAATGAATTTTACTAGAGCTTCATATAAATTTTAAAACTATGATGATTAATCCTATGTGCAAAATGTTTTCATAAAATTTACACTTATTATTTGTTTAATTCATGCATATATCAATTCAATCAGTCAACATTTGAACTTTTCTCTAATTCAAAGAGAAATTTATATAAACCAAGAAAATTCTAAAAACCATGTTATGAATTCTTGCAAAACTAGATTCATCAAGAAATTAAATAGCTACTTTAACTGTCATTTAATTTATATCAACAGAAATTGCAATGATGAAAAATAAAACAACGTAAGAACAAAATTTTCGGTTTTAAATTTTTAAATATTGATAAGAATTCATAAAAATAAAAGCTTCTGTAACTTTGATTCTTTTTTGTTAAAATACTTTTCAGCAAATAAAATATTCTTTTACAAACGTTTTATAAAAATCTTTGTAAAGTAAATTTTATAAATAATAAATTTTAGTACCAAAATGAAGACTTTTAAGGATTTTAATCAAATGCAATTTTTCAATTTTAAAATGTAGTCATATTTTATCGAAACTTTTATCACTTATAAAAATTCTATTACTACCTTTTATGATTAAGTTATTTTATATTTATATGTTTTTTTTATTTATTTTAAATTTATAAAATGGTTTTTAAGTGTTTTTGTGAGATTATAGAAATCAATTGACATACCAATGTTATATGTAATGGAAATTAAAGTCGTAGAAATTAGTTTTATAAGATCTTTGTAAAATATTCTTCTAATATTTTATCGAGACCTCATTTGAATATGTGTTACTCTTTTAAATCTGTTTGGTAATTTTTTAATGTATTTTAAACAACACGATTTGTTGGCCTAAAGTTTATTATACACTTTTAAATTCCCTATCTTTGATAGCAACGTTATTTCTGTAATATTATCAATAGCCGATATTAAAAAAACCCCTTAAAATTTGATGTCTCTGTTTAAATTTTGATTAATAAATAAAATGATGTTTGATTCTATCATATTTTTAAAGTTTTCAATAAACAGCAATTTATTACCTTTTAATTTCCAACCGATTCTAATTTTGTAACAAGTTATCTTAAATGAAAATATTGAATAGAAAAAATAACCCCATGAATTATGAACACATTAATTATTGCATTACACATTAAACTTTTGCATATTGGTTATAAATATAAATTATATTTTTAATGGAAAGATAACCATTTAAGTTTAGTTTTGTATGAAATTCTTAATTCACAAAGTGGAAAAAAAATAAAGGAGCACTTTTTAGACGCTTGTAAGTTATTTTTCAAAATTTATTAAATTTTGAGACATCTCTTACCAAAGCTTTCAGGAAAGTGGAAATTTATTACATCATATTAAAAAATGTAATTTTTATTGAAATAATTATCTTAATACTTTTGTATTGCTTGTTTTAGTGATTATGTATTTTGTATATATAATAGAATTGTCTAAATTGACTCAACAGAAAAACTTTTTCTATACACCTAGTTTTCTATACAAACGTGTCGATTTCCCCATTCATATTATTGTGTCTTTTCGAGTATTTTATTATGTAAAAAACAAGATATGAATGAATTAAAAGAAATGGTAACAATAACAAGCATATAACAACTTTTGTTAAAACTTCTTAAAAGGCGGTAAAAAATATTAGGATATTAGAAAACTATCATTCTACTTTCAAAATTTTGCTTAAGCATTCAAATCATGATTGTTAAAAAAAACACAACAACGAACTTGAATGTTGAAAACGCTCCACACAAAAATAACCTCATTAAAGAGAACACTTCAAATTTACAACGTTTTAGTTGTATTTTTTAGGTAGATCACTTTAACACACATCATTGCGTCGGGATAGTAGTCTGAATGTTATTTGAAAAGTGTTAGAAATATGTTCTAAAAACAGTTTTGTATTAAAATAAGTTTAGAATCTGAAAGTGATCTTAAGTTTGTATCAAAAACAGTATAATAACTCATTCATCTATGTTAAGAACACATTTTGTCTTCTGCAACACATTAACAACATTATCTTTTTCTCTGAAAACACAATCGCAATATAGAATATAAAGGCTCTTTTCGTCACAAGTGTTCATTATTGTGTTCTGAATAGATTTGAAAAGTGTTAAAAATGTGTTCTATGCATATATGAGCTGTAAAATATGTTCAAAATCGGTAAGTGTTCTTAAGTTTGTATCAAAAACAGTATGTTAACCATAGAGCTATGATAAGAACATATTTTGTCTTCAGCAACACATTTACAACATTATCTTTTTCTCTGAAAACACAATCGCAATATAGAATATACAGGCTCTTTTCGTCACAAGTGTTCATTTATGTGTTCTGAATAGATTTGAAAAGTGTTAAAAATGCGTTCTATGCATATATGAGCCGTAAAATATGTTCAAAATCTGAAAAGTGTTCTTACGTTTGTATCAAAAACAGTATATTAACCATAGAGCTATGATAAGAACACATTTTGTCTTCAGCAACACATTTACAACATTATTTTTTTCTCTGAAAACACAATCGCAATATAGAATATAAAGGCTCTTTTCGTCACAAGTGTTCATTATTGTGTTCCGAATATATTTGAAAAGTGTTAAAAACGTGTTCTATGCATATATGAGCTGTAAAATATGTTCAAAATATGAAAAGTGTTCTTAAGTTTGTATCAAAAATAGCATATTAACCATAGAGCTATGATAAGAACACATTTTGTCTTCAGCAACACATTTACAACATTATCTTTTTCTCTGAGAACACAATTGCAATATACCTACAATCTAAGGACTCTTTTCGTCACAAGTGTTCATTATTGTGTTCACTCAAAAGTGTATCACGCATTTGCAGTATACCTTATCCACACATAATTATTAATCATCCCCATTAATTTAATGTAACAAAACACAAACTGAAAAGGATGATAACTAAACAATCAAACATCAATAAATAACACAACGACATCAGGAACACACAAAAAAAACAGCTGCAGGGCACAGAGACACGCGACCCTTAACATCACTCGACAATAACAACCTGCAATTAGAACGCTATCAAAACCCTCCCTTAAACAAATCACAACCACCTTAATGATCGGCTATTTAGCATGGCGGGCTATTACATGGTCGTTACGGCAAACTATATATACACGCAAAGGTGTAATCAAGGGTCCTCTCTTCAAAAAGACATTAATTTGGGGTCGCTTCATCATCAAATGGGACAGGTGACGCGTCGTAATTGAATGAAATTGTGTCGTTTTGGGGGGTTTGATAATGAAGAAAAATCGTGCGGTTGGTTAATCACGTTTGGGAAGATTAAATTAAATAGGTTTATTAAATGAGTGTGTGTGTGACTTGCATCATCGAATCTATTATATACATATTCTTTTTACTTTACTCTATCCCTCTTAGAGTCTTTGAGTTAAGTATGGGTTTAAAATGTTTTTAGAAACTGCAATTATTTAAACTCGTTTAGTGTAGTATATTTTTTTCAATAGAAATAAGTTTTAACAGGAAAACTATAAATTTATCTTCTATAAAATAGATTTCAGATGGTGTTAGATGCATGTGGGTAATAATTTACATAAGCTTATTAATAAATAATTAATCAATTTAAGATTACAACTCAAAAGTTCTTTATTTCTGTCTTTGGAAATATTTTGACGATGCTGAAGTTTACAACATGATGTTTAAGTTTATATATGAGATGCATTATCTCACAGATCTTAGATGAGTATAAAATCCTTACATCTAGGAAATAAATAAAGTAAAGCATAAAATATGCATGAATGACACCTTTTATTTCAGTAAAAAAATGTAATATGTCGATTAGGAAGTAAAAAAGGTATTCTATTCTATTTTTGTGGTTATCAAATAATCTTTCGAGTTTGGACTTAATGCGTTATAATATAAGCTATAATTTTGGGATACCTTTGGATCTACAAAGTATAACAACAGAAAGTAAAAGTAAACCTCCGAACGTCAGGGTATTTCTAACGAACTTGACAAAGAAGAAACTCAAATAACTCTTTACTGATCACAATAGAACCCAAAAGGGGTGACGACATTGGTGATGAATGTTCGATTCTATGGTCCATGGGTCACTCCTTTTTTCCCCCATTCACTCCAAAAAAAAGGGGATCAATATATCCGACATGCCAAAGTGATGACAGCCACAGAATGACAGAGGGGTCAGACCGTAAACCCACTTTTGTCATGAAGAAAGGGTGAAGATGGCTTTTTTTCTGAAAGGTGGGAGGAAACCGTTTGGAAGCAGCCAAGTGTATAAAGTGTAACGTCCCCCTTACATTGTAACTGTATGCTGGGAGGTTGGAGAAGTCTTCCATAAACGCCTATTAGCTTTGGGGTTAAGTGATTTGTGAGTTTAAAATGTTCTGGCTCTGTGGTACTTTTGAAAGGTTTTCATGTTTGTAGGAAAAAAATTATAGTGCTTATTGGATGTCAGTGTATTATTAATGCTTATTTACTTTAACCTGACAATTTGCACTAAGGAGGTATTTAGTAATTATGCAACACAGTTTTAAAGGATTTATACCTATTACTACTACTTACAAAAATTCAATGCTGTCTTCAAGTATACTAAAAATAATATTAAAGTTAAAGTATTTAATTTAAAAGGTTAAATTTAAATGCCCTAAATGCCTAAGGCAAAAAAGTAAGTGAATTTCACATAGTAGTAAAACAATACAACAATGAATGTGAAATTAAAACAAGAGAAATTCAATTCACAAGATAAATTTCCTTAAACGCATTGATATCGTTCTTGTTTACTTTATGTTTACTTTCTTGTTTACTTTTATCTTGTTTACCTGAAAAAAAATCTTTGCGCTGTAAAATATTATTGTTCTGCCAAATAAAGTAAATAACGACTGGAATTATAAAAGAAAGTTTACAATGTTTCGTACGAATGTTTCAAAACCCAGAGATAACAGAAGCTATCTATTCAGGTATTTTTAGTTAATGCTACATAATAACACACCACTTTATATTCAAACCTGTTATTTTCAGTTACCATAACACTATTATTCCCAACCAGTGAATAACAAGTATCACAAAAACAGCTATACAATGGACTTAAAAAAATTTCAATATAAATACAGAGCCTCCCATCTTATTACATGTTTACATTATCCACTCTAAAAAAAGCGTTCTTTCACTTAGCTTCATTGTTTATCATAAAAAAAGAAAGAAAGAAAAGATGAGAGAAAAGGAACGATTTCACGCATAAGTGACCAGAAGGAGAAACGGATGAGTTTTTGTGACCCTTCGACACGTGTTCGGAAGATTTCAGAACGAAATTTTGATATTGGTGTTTCTTTTTTTTTGTTACTCTCCATGATCCAAAGGTGAGATGTAATACCCCTCAGGGGACATTTACAAATTTTAATCAAAATTTCCAGGTACAAGGTGTCTTCTGTGTATGAGTTACAAAAAGTCTAAGCTTTTATTTCGGGGGAGAGTGGGGTCAAAGTTATTCTGATTCCCCACCTATATTTTGTTCATTTAGAATAGGCGGCTGAGACATAATGTGTTAGAAGCAGTTACTATTGTAATTATCATCGAAAAATTCTTCTTGTGCAATGACAAATGGCAGCATAAACAGAAGTACTTAAAAACTGTAAAAGAATCGGTCACTGAAGTTGCAGGATGAGCGTTATTAGGCGTTATTGAGCACTTTTGATCCTGTTTCAGCCGCCTATTCTAAATGAACAGACTATAGGTCAGGTGTATGTTAAAGTTTTAAATGTAGCTTTTTAGAACACTTGTAATTAGGTTTTTTAAAAGTAGAGTACATAATGTTGTTAAGATTTTGTGTACATAATGGTGTAGATTTGAAACAGTTACAGAGTTTGTTTATCTAGGATCGATGTTTGAAAAAAAATAATGAGATAATGCCTGAAATAAAGAGGCGGATAGCTGCCGTTGTTGAGGGGGACTGTTTGACCCTCAAAACTAAAAATTGGAGAAGTTTGGCTGCAAGTAGGGGCGGCTGGAGTCGTCTAGTTCAGAAGGCCTTGGTCCACCCTGGGCTGTCGAGCCAAGAATGATGATGATGAATAGTAGTAAATTCTTGAGAAAAATGGGGGTCTGGGGGTCCTCACTTTTTTGGAAATTTAACCTTTAAAAGGGGTTTTCTTATTTTTGGACATTTGAAAAAAGCTAATTTTTATTTACATTCAATGTGAATATTTAAGTTTCTATTTCCTTTTTTTGAAGTTTAAATTAATTTGATCGGATCAATTTTTATTGAAAACAAGTTAGAATGTGCATTTAATAAATATACAGAAATATGGATGCAAATTTAAATTTACACTAAAAAAAAGAGAAATATCATAATTTCGAGATGATTTTTTCAGCAAAAATAAAATTCAACATCTTCCCACTAAAACACGTTTTTAAATCTGTAGACGATCCCCGCTTAGTTAGTAATACTTAGTACTAAGCTAGTAGTGTAAACAAGGCTTTATTGAAGACGCCAAGCTTGGATGAGCATAAAATAGATTGAAAGGGCACATTGAGGGGAAGGCTATCATCACACTGAGGAGCATCATGAACGTCCAGAGAAGCGGTCATGCATAGAAAGAAATCCAAGTCATAACGTTTCTATTCGGAAGTGGCAGGTAGTTTGCCGATGCTTTTTTTTATTTCAATACTTCATGCGATATCAAAAAGGTATGAAAGGAGAACAAGAACGTATTGAACTCTTCCTGTTAAACATTTTTCGTTTGTGTTAAAGTAGCATAGAGAAGAACTCAGTGAATGGAAGGAGATAAGTGGTTGTGATCGAATTTCTTTTCAAAGCACTTTATAGGTGAGCATTGAGATTTTGAAAGAAATTCACTTTCAAAGAGGAATAGGTTCGTTAGACGAAGTTAACATGGAACCCGTTTGCTTGTTATAGTAATATTTAACTTTTTTTATAGATATTTAAATACTCTTAATTTCTTATACACCAAATATTGTGCTTAAAAACTCTATTCTGTACCCAAGATTTTACTGGTACAAAAAGTATCAGTAAGGAAGCAAAAAAAATCTATGAGGAAATCAGTGAAACTTTTTGAATGTAAAATATGTTTGATGGCTAATTTAAGATTTCAAACAAAGCTTTTTTATATAGTGCTTAGTGCTAGTTTTGTATTTTTCAAAATAGCATTTATAATGAGGAAGTTGCATGATTTTTTTTTATTTTTTTAATAGATTCCTCTTGCAAAAATAAGCAACTACCCAAAATTTGAGGCCGATCGAGAAATTTTTTGACTGTCAAAAAAATTAACAAAAATCCCCTTTTTAAAAGCGCGCGAAAACGCCAAGAGTTTGGATGTGACGTCATCTTATACTAAACATTGTTGTAAAGCAATGGAGTTGATGGTATTATTGTTGACGTCATCTTATAGTTTAAACAATAAACGTTTCAGTCACGTGTTTTTTCTCTACTTTTAAATTAAAATATTTAATTACCTGTAAATTTTTTTGAAAAACTGACTAGATATTTCATTTTACCATACAAAAAACCATACGGAACACTTGTTTGTTTTTGAAAATCTGACACATGCAACTTCCTTATTGTTATGCTAATTGAAAGCGTCCCAAGGTTGGCCACTAGTAAGGCACATTGGAACACTTATTGAGGTTTTTAAATTTGTTATTATTAATTCACTAAAATGCATAATTGATTGGAAAACTTTTTATTAGATGCTCAAAAGATTATAATTATTATATAAGCTGCGTTTGAATAAATATAAATGCACAAAAATTAATAACAGTGTAATTATCGAACGTAAAAAATAAGATACTGAATATATTCCGACCATTGAAAAATTCAATATAAGTTGGTGAACGAATAATTTTACAAACAAAATATATATTTTGTGAAGAAACATTAAATATATAATTATCCTTTTTTACATTTAAGGGAACGTACCCATACTACGTGACCCATTTTTTACCATTTTTGACCCCCCTCCCCCCCTTGGTGACCATCCGTAGTATATGCCAAGACCCCCCCCTCCCCCTCTAGTTTTCACGTAGTAATTCATAAATACGGTTTGCCACCATTTTTTGCAAACAGAAGGTTTAAAAAATTAATTTTGCTTAATTTGTCTAATTTTAATAATTAATTTGGCTTAATTAGTCTTAATTTTTCTAATTTTAATAATTAATTTGGCTTAATTAGTCTTAATTTGGCAAATTTCTATAATTAATTTGGCTTAATTTTGTCGTATTGACTAGAAGAAATTGACTACGTGACGAAACCCTAAGCCCCCCCCTCCCCCCTGTGACCGAGCGTGGTATTTTGAAGACCCCCTCCCTCCCCTGAATGGGTCACGTAGTATGGGTACGTTCCCCAAGTTACAAATTTAAATTGTTCAAACATAAACTTATCATTGGTGGAAGTAAAAAACTTTTAAGCATTAAGTATTAAATTAAAAATAAACACGTGTCCGTATCCACGTGTTTGAATAAATATAATTGCACAAAAATCAGAAAAATAATTTTTATAAAAAAAGTGTCTCAAGGTGCCCCTCTCTATCATTTGCCGACAGACTTTACCTCGTAAACAAAACATTATTCGCCCAAACAGTAGCACAAAGTCGTTAAGTCCTCTGCACCACTTAGAACAGGGGGATGATATTATAGGGAATTAACTGAGGAACACTGGAAAAATATCCGGTAAGGGGAACACCCCTGAGGAATGCACAGTAGCCACCAAGGTCCCACCCCTTTTCGACCGTGAGCCGTGATTAACGCTCAGGTAGTAATAATGGACACCTGTAGAACAGCGGGAGAAAGTATGTTCTTTTTTTTTCTTTGTGGAAATGACGTGTGATTGGCCGTGGAATTAGAGGAATGAGGGGCTATCCATCATTGGTGGGTTTTGCGGTTTTTCCGCCGACTTCGGGGCAGTGTAGATGTAGTCTTGTCGGTTCGGAATTTGCATGATTTAAAGTGTATCGTTAGTCCATGTAAAAATGGTACTAAAATATAAAGTTTTATAACGATTTCCACGAGCTTTTTATAGGTTATGTAATATAAAAGAAGAGATAGAAGATGAGAGATAAATATATGGAAAATATTCGTACATTTCAAAGAATCTCATATACAATTCTTTTTTTAAGATGGAAATCCCCCCTTAAAAAGCGGAATAAAAATGCAAATACATATAGTGACAACCGAAAACAGACGTGGAGACAAGATTGCTCCATATGTGAGGCGGAAAGCGAAAAGGGACCTCTTGTCGGCAAAGTTGATTTCGAGAAAAAGCCAAAAAACCGGAAGATGGTGAAAACTATCGAATTTTTTTTCTCTCGATTTTATCGATCCTTGGACCCTTTAGAACCGAATTTGAGCTGTTGAAATCATTCCTTAACTGTGAAAAATAACGAGAGGGTAGCATTTTGAAGGTTTAAGGTCGTTTTTCGCGAAATCCACTCATTCTATTAAAACTTTTAATTACTGGCGATTCGTTATTTTTTGAGCTACAAGGATGATGATGGTCTTATAATCTTCATAAATCTGTGTACAGATTGAGAAAAAAATAATAACTCCATTTCGACGAACGCCGAAAAGAGGTCCCTTTTCGCTTTCCGCCTCACATATATCTTACACTTCCTAATTCCCACTCCTAATTGAAACACAACCGAGAGGAAAATAATATTCCAGTCAAAATACCAACTCATAGAGAAGAAAATAACTCAGAAAAAGAACGTAAACAGGAGAGAACACTTTTTATCGTTTAGAATGCTGTTCTGATCAAACAAATCTCGGGCTTTAAAGTAGAGGACCATCAAGATCTTATTTTTTTTTCTTAAAAATATGGAATGTAGAGATGAAGAGAAAAATATAGAGAAATAGATAGAGCAATGTATAGAGGGATAGAGAGCGAAATATAGAGAAAGAGATAGAGAGAGGAATATAGAGAAATAGATAAAGATAGGACTATAGAGGAAGAAATAGAGAAAATAACATATATATAAGATCAATAAAAAGAGAAATATACAGATACATATATAGAGAGATAAAGAGAAATATAGATATATATATAGAGAGAGAGAACTGAGAAAGAAAATTAGAACAGAGAAGTCAGAAAGAGAAAAGAAGGAGAAGAGAATGCGAAAATACCGGTGCACACATTCCCATCAATTTCAATAAACTAACTCCAAAACAACCATCAGATAGATCCATGTCCGAACATGCCTTCTGTAAAAAAAAGCCTTCTCAGAAGATAGGGAAAATGTCCCACTTATTAAGAAGGCACCTCTGGGGAGAAAGATCAAAAAGAAAGTAACCTTGAGCCCACTCAGGTAGGTAGCCGTCGGATCCCTGCGCCGATATCCGGGTCAGCCAACGCCCAGGCTACCACTTGCCAGACGCGCCAACCCTTCGCCAAAAGGGTTGCCAAGGGGTTTATTAGTACATTTTTAATAATGCTTTTTATTATTGTTAAGGTGCCCACAGTCCTTAAAAACTCCTTAGGTTGTCCTTACAAAAGGGCTCTTAAAGTCCTTATTTTACCCCTTACTTTTTAGAAAAACGCAGTTTTTTCTCTCTTTATGGCAATTTCTTTGAAGGGATTTTATCAAAAATATCAGCGTACTTTTATAAAAAAATTTTGCCGATGCATGTTACGAATTTTCAGGAAGCAGTCCGCTCCACTTGCAGAAAAAGCAACTTAACAGTCACAATCGCGTTTTTCTTTTCTTTTTTGACGTCTTTGGATTAAAAGCTTGTTTTTTTTTGGAGAAAGTGTTCTTTCATAGTAGTCAGCAAAATTTGAATAGTATATATAGCTGGCAAATTAAAAAAGTAAAAGAGAAAAAACAAACTAAATTAATTATGTTATTCCCATCTATGAAAGGGAAATATGTATATTACAGTATTCTCGATAAGGCGTTGAAATAATTTTATTCACAGTTTAAGTATATAAATTCAGTTTAATAAGGGGATTTGATATCGATAAGTATACTTTTAACCCACCCATACAGAAAAGGTGTAATTTTCTATCAATCCCAAATTTTATACACTACTGATGATACTGATGTCTCTTCACTTATTACAACATTTCTTTTATTTCTCCAATAAAGCTTCAGACATGGCAACACCTTCCAAAACAAACCAAGAATCGATAAATTAAAATTCAATCTCGCGATGCCTTAAAAAAAACAATTCAAATTTCTTCCTCGCATTGACGGTCGCAGTTAAATTTCCCGAGGGGTGGAGCAGGGTGAGGCTGACACATTGGGGGCGAACCACCCGAATCGTCGGAATCGGTAATGAAGCAGCAACGCCTCTGCTGATTTATAGAAGCCTATTCGCGTGATTAAGCGATTTGCGTTCGCTTAATAGAATTGAGGCTATATAGAATGTTCATCAACTTTCTCGCACTATGATATAATGGGGTTGTGATAGGTAAAAAATCGATCGATTCGATTCCTGAGGTTCGATTCTTTCGATTCTTGGATTCGATTCCTGAGGTTCGATTCCAACCTGGAATCGATTCCTTAGGGCTGGAATCGAAAAAGTAGAATCGAACTTATCTATTTTAATTACAAATCAAAGATAAGTAGTAATTGTTATTAATTTAATTACTTGCCAGTAAAATATTAATTAATTACCCGCAAACTAATTAATAAGTGTTAATTATCTGTATTAGAAAATAAATACGATTCCTAAGATTCGATTCCTGCTGCCAAATACCAATTAATTAGTGAAAAAAATTGTTAATGACTATCAGTATTAATTAGAAAATAAAGTAAGATTCCAAAAAATCGATTCCTGCTGGAATCGATTCCTTAAAGAATTCGATTCTTTGGTATCGATTCCAAGGTATTCGATTCCAGAATCGATTCTTTCAAAAATATTTAGCACCCTAGTTGTGATTATTGACGACAGGAGTCGCTGGATAATAAAAATACCCCGCTTGGTAAGATTTTCCACCACAGCTTAAGAATCAATCAGAACGAGTGGCAATGCCATAAAGGGAATGCTGACCATCTAAGTATACTCCGTTATCTCAAACTTTGATGTCTCGAAAACCTTTATTTCAAATCAAAATTTACTTATTACTGAAATATACATAGGCGCCGACTCCATAGGGTTTGAGAGGGCTTGAGCCCCCCCAATGTTGGAAGAAGGGGGGCTAAGCCCCCCCAATATTTTTAGTAAAAATCTACCTATTTTCTTTCATGAACTAAAGAAGGCAATGCATTGGACGTCGTTCTTTTGGTCCCCTTCACTTGGTCTTCTCAAAGGTTCTCAAAATGACTTAAACACTACTTTCAAGGGTAAAAATTTCAAAAAAATTTGGGGGAGGACCCCCAAGCCACCCTCAAATTTTAAAATCTATTTTGTACCGTTTTCCTCTCAAACTTACGTGATTTTTGAGGTGTAATCCTTGTTTCGTGTAAAATAAGAAGAAAGAGTCTACAAAATGAATTTAAACACTACTTTTAGGGACAAATTTCCAAATTTTTTCTGAAGTAGAACCCCTAAGCCCCTTTCAAAATTTTGCTTTTCATTCTACTATTTATTATTTTATTCTACTGGGTTTCTTTAAAAATTCTGCTTCTTTCACCATAGGCGCTCTAAGGGTGTCACCCAATAGGCTTCAAAACGAGATAAAATTCTATTTTGTGGTGGAAATTTTCAAATTTTGGGGGGAGGACCCTCAAATATCGCTTCGTTTGGAATTTTCAATGTTTATAAAATTTTGAAATTAATTTCAACAAAACTAATATCAAATGTACAAGTGAAGTAAAAAAGTACTCGTAAGTAGATACTTCAGAAAAAATATTTAGTCAAAATCCCTCCCGAAACTAAAATCTAGTTACGGCTCTGTGCCGTTGATTTTAAAGGCGGTAAAAATCCACTCATTCTTCAAATTTCAAAATTATTTTTGGGGGGAACCCCCAGCCCCTCTCGAAATTTTGACGTCTCTAATTGTAATAATTTCCTAAGAAATTCTATGTTTTACAAGGAACTGCAGTGACGGATCCAGGATTTGGTTTTGGGGGGGGGCTAAGAATTTTCATAATCCAATTTAATGTTCTTGTTAATATTAATACTGAAAAGGTAGTGAAATATCCTGCTCCAACTACCAAAAGGGGGGTCTGGGGGTCCTCCCCCAGAACATTTTTGGAAATTTAAGTCAAAAACCCCACTTTTTCAACTCGTTTTGGTGCACCTCATTCGAATTTCGGATGTAGATTTTTTGCTTTTTGACAGACTAAGTAAAATATAGTTGTAATAACAGAGTAACAAGGGGGTCTGGTGGTCCTCCCCCAGAAAAATTTCAAAATTTGACCTTAAAATGACAGGGTTTTAACTCATTTTGGTGCATAAAATGTAATATTATGTAGAGTAACTTTTCATTTTGGGGGGGGGGCTTGAGCCCTCTAGCCCCACCTGGATTTGCTAGTGAGGAACTGTTATGTTTTGGTGGAACCAAAAATTTCTTAAAATAAGCTGTAACACTACTTTTTGAGGCAAATTTTAAAATTTTTTCTGGGGGAACTCCCTAGACCCCCTATTATATTTCAAGTAATTGTAAAATTTTAGTGAAATATAATTTGAGTAATTCCTTAGGGGTATTTTAATTTTAGGAATAAGCCTTTGGATGTTCAAAATCTGGGGGGAGATGTCTAGCATTAGTGACGATCGAAAGTTTAAGAACCGCTGTTATATGAAATAACTAATATCTTCCTTCATTGTCTAGTACTGGCCCCCCCCCCAATATTTCATAAAAGTCGGCGCCTATGCTTTCTAGTGCCCCTATCTTCCTCCATTCACTCGAGGTGTCCCAACCATTGTATTCCTTTGGTCTTCGCATAATTAATTATGTCTTTCTCTTTAAATAGTCTTTCAATTTCACTATTAATTCTCTTCCTCCAAAGGTCATCCTCCTTTCAAAGGTCCAAAAACTGCTCTTAGAATTTTTCTCTCCCTGGTGATGAGCATCTTTTCTTGTTTTTGAATTAGATCCCAAGTCTCTGCTCCATGGGTAACTGCTGGTCTGATTATAGTTTTATAAACCTGAAGCATTTATTTCCTTGTTACTATTTTACATGTTAATATTTTCTGAAGTGCAAAAAATCCTGCGATTTCCAGCATTTAATCTTTGTGTAATCTCTGGCATAATATTATTGTTTTCAGTGACAATAATTGTACCCAAGTACTTGAATTCTTAAACTCTTTCAAATCTTCCTCTTCATTTATCTTTAGTTCTGTGCTCTTATCAGTTCCCCTATAATCCATTATGATGTATATTTGGTTTTTGAGGAAAGCAGTTGCAGCAGAAAGCAACGAATTCTCTAATGGATATGAATACCTCTAGAGACCCACCGAGTGTATCCGGGTGGGTCTGAAAGTCCTGTGGTCGGTCATGGTACAGTTTACCAGGGGCACAGGTCGTTCCCACCCCTAGACTATTTCCCGCTCCTTTAGAGGAGACATGACAAAATTGCGAATATGGCGACATCTATCATTCCGCCATTTATGGGCCTCACTTTCTCAAGAGCCAGTGTGACCCCAACTACTTGACAGGACTTGCCTGTAATCCAGTAAGCTTTGCGGTGGGAGCTTGGATATTCAAAGTGGCATTAGATACAACAACAGACCTAATTCCCCCATAATGAGGAGAATGCTGCAGGATCCCAAGAGTCTATAGGGTATTAGATAAGGTCGGGAATATTCACCTAAAGTTCCATCCCTAACTCAGGAAAACACCTGAAAGTCAGTGAAAATGCAAAAATCACAACAAAAAATTCCCGAAGTGTATATTTGGACGGCCCAAACGGCCCGTGGCGCATGCGCTGTAGGTCTCGTGGTTACGTAGCAGTCTCGGCGCTTAGTGATGGAACCAATGGAACGCCGGGCCGTGGAAATTAGAGTAGAGTTTAGTTGAAAAAAGGCCGTCCAAATATCCAGTGCCAAAAATTCCCCTCAAGAACTTTCTCAAACATGTCTGGGGGGAAGGCCGGATCCCTTTAACAGGACCGGGAAATAGTGATTTGTATGGGTCCCAAACAGTATCGATTGACTATTTTCCGGTCATGTCTCATGTTAAGGGACCCGGCCTCTACTATTCTGCAAGATCCTTAGTCCCCAGACGCCAGACATTTTTGAGAAAGTTCTTGAGGGGAAATAAAATTTGAGTGACTGACATGTCGTTAGTAGTGGCATTTTCATCAGTGACAGTGACTTTTAGGTGTTTAACTGAATTGGGGATGGAACATAGGGCATTGGCGAAGACAAGAAAGCAGGCATATAGGCGGTTTTTACAGAGAGACCTTTACAACAGTATCGGAGAGTTCAGTAAAGAGCAACTTTTCCCTCAGAATGCAATCTAATAAGTACGGTTTTTCCTTGAAACATTAAGGATTTACAAGGAGTGATCCTCTTTGATGTAACCTAAAGTGTCTCAACATGAGTTAAAATGACACTTTTAGGGGCAAAATTCAAAAATTTTTCTGGAATAGTCACCTCTTAACCCTGTAGAAATTTTCCAATTCATAATACTATAAACTTTTTCCTTGAAAATTCTGCCGCTTACAATGAGTGGTACTCTTTGGGTGGAATCTAAAAGGCTTCAAAATGAGCTAAAAACACTATTTTGAGGGGCAAATTTTCAAACTTTTTCTGGGGGAGGACCCCTAGACCCCCATTTTACTTGGAGTTGACATTTTTACACAATTTCGAAATTAAGAGCACCAAAATTAAAACCTTACTAACTCATCTCACCTAAAACTTAGTATTCCTAAGATTGGACCTCAGAAAAGATGTTGAGTAACCCCCCTAAACAAAAATATTGCTAAGGCACAGGCAACCCCCTCCCCCTTTAAGTTGCTTACATTAATATTTGAACATCCCATAATAGCAATTAAGTTATTTGTGAAACTCAGCCCCCCAGACAAAAATCGTGGATGATTTTTGTTCCTAATTTCTGTAATAACTAAAATACAATGCATAACTTATTCTATATTAAGAAGTATTTTTTTCTAATGGGCGGGTACTGGAATATTTAAAGAAATTTTGGGGCCCCCAAATTGTTCTTTTGCCCTGGGCCCCCAAACTTGTAAGTCGGTCCCTGCCTGGCCCCGGAGGATCGTACCCCCTCGCCCCCTCTCGTCAGGCTTGACTTGACCCGTGCTTTCGATTGCGGCCATCGTGCACTTGAGAAAGTTGTAAACCCCCGGTCTAGGGACTAGGAAGGAGTGTTCCCCTCGGGATCGAACACCCACCTGCCCTATGGACTACACCACAGACGACATTCCACCCGTCGAAAGGCCCATAAAAAGCTCCGAAAGCCATTTACAGCTCCAGTTGTCGAGTTGCCGACCGAGGGCGCATATTTGCTCACTTCAGGTGTTTGTTGGACCACTCTCGGCTTGCCCAACCTCCGTCATCAAAAAAGCCATCAACGGCCCTCTTAATGAGCAGGTGTCCCTCTAAAAAGGTACTTTTTATATTGGTTACATGTTACGAAGATTCGCTAGAATCGTCGCTATACGAAAGCGATAAATGTGTTGGTTCAGAGGGTAATGAGTCAGGCAGTCGTGCATCGTGAATGCTTAAGGAGTCGGTAATTAACGAACTTAATGCGCTTTGATGAGACGGTATGATGTGCGTCCGGCCAAATTTGCATTTTCAGTACGTTTTTTTGTTGAGATGGAGATCGTTATCTTTTCTGATGCATCCACGTAGCAAATTCTGAAATTTTGTCAGGTTCCACACAACCAGTATAGCGGATTGAGGGGGTTGGTGCGGGAGCATGTGTCCCCACCCATCAGAAGGGTAAATGTTTATTGGATAAAATGAAATCTGAATCTTTTCAAATATCGTGATTTTGAAGCTATAAATGCTTTTTTTTAATGTGTGGCTTTATGGCCAGAAAACTCTATCCGACCACTATAGTCAGAAAATCCCTGGTCCGCCGGACCAGCAGCCAAAAAAACATCCCTGTCTCCAGTTCTAGGAGCATTCTTTTTTCTGCAAAACTTATTAGTGTCAATTAGTACATTAACATTTAATAAAGGAAAGTACTTATTGAATAAGATATTTTCTTAATTGTTTTTTAATTAGTTTGTTTAGTTTACTTAAATTGTTTCACACAATTACAGGTAGTATTCACTTTAAATATTCAAAAGTTACTTTAAAAAATTTTTGAAATACGTGCTTTTTAATTTGGCAGACCAGTCATTTTGGTTCGAGTATATGCGGAGTACGTGCTCGTTAAATCTGTGGGTCCGAAAGCCCTGTGGTCCGTCATGGCGCAGTTTACCACGGGTCCAGGTGTCTGGAGACTATTTCCCTCCCCTTCAGACGCATGGCAAAATTGTGGAGGTGGCGATAGATAGTGGCAGCATCTATCATCTCATGAGGCAGAAGTCGGACTCCTGCCATTTATGGGCCTCACTTTCTCAGGAGCCGCACCCCCTTTGCCTTGAATCCTTGTGGAGCTTGGTAATTCCAAGTGACACACGACAACAACAACAACAGTCATTTTGGTCGAAGATCAGTCAGGCGCGGATCCAGCACGGCTCCAAGGGGGGGGGGCACTTTTCCAGACAAGATCTTGAAATTTGAGGAGTAAAAGAAGGGTTAATTAATTTTGAGAAACGTTTTGAGTCTAAGGGGGGCACTTTTCAACACCATTACTTTTACTTTTTTGACCCAAAATGTCAAAATATTGGGGATTTCCTAAATATTATCACTGAAGATCCCCTTGTGTGCTATAATGCAGTGGCGGATCTACGGGGATGGGGGCTTTTGGGCTGAAGCCCCCCTCCCAAAACGTCTAATATTTTACGAAGTTTGTCAAAACGCAAAAAATCTATATCCGAAATTCGGATGAGGCGTACCAAAACGAGTTGAAAAAGTGGGGTTTTTGACTTAAATTTCCAAATATTTTATGGGGAGGACCCCCCTTTTAGTGGCTTGAGTAAGATAATTCACTACCTTTTCCGTATTACCATTAACAAGAAGATTCAATTGGATTATGAAAATTCTTAGCCCCTCCAAAACCAAATCTTGGATCCGCCACTGCTATAATGGGTGGTATGGGGGTCCTCCCCTCAAAAAAATGTTGAAATTAGACCTGTAAAAGTAGGTTTTTTCCTCATTTTGAGAACCTTTTTGGGTTCCAAAGGGGGGGGGCACTGTCCAGAGTGCCATCCCCCCTGGATCCGGGTCTGGGACCAGTAAGGTTTACAAAACTGTGGTTCGTAGAACCAGTAGGTTTTTATCCCGATTTCTAATGCTTAATTTATGGAAACTATTTCATGGAAAATTTCAAATTTTGGGGTGAGGACCCTCAAATATTGCTTCGCTTGGAATTTTCAATATTTATAAAATTATGAAATTAATTTCAACAAAATTAATATCAAATGTGCAGGTCATCTAACACTTGAAGTAAAAAAGTACTCGTAAGTAGGTACCTCAGAAAAAATATTTAGTCAAAATCCCTCCCGAAACTGTGGTCTAGTTACCGCTCGGTCCGTTGATTTTAAAGGCGATATAAATCCACTTTCATTCTTCAAGTTTCAAAATAATTTCTGGGGGAGGACCCCCAGTCCCTCTTGAAATTTTGACGTCTCTAGTTGTAATATTTTCCTTAGAAATTCTATGTTTTACAAGAAACTGATATGTTTTGGTGGAACCAAAAATTCCTCAAAATAAGCTGTAACACTACTTTTTGAGGAAAATTTTTTATGGGGGAACCCCCCAGACACCCTATTATACTTCGAGTAATTGTAAAATTTTAGCATTAGTGACTATCGAAAGTTTAAGGACCGGTGTTATATGAAATAACTAATATCTAATATCTTCATTGTCTAGTACTGGGGCCCCCCCCCAATATTTGATAAAAGTCGGCGCCTATGGAAATATATACAGGGTGATTCAGAATTCATCATCAATATTTGGTCGGGAGGTAGAGGGGACCTAGGCAAGCATATTTCAAATGGGAATGGGGGGCGCAGCCTCACTAGTACAGTCAAATTAGGGTTTGAGGTAGACATTTAGAAATACAAGCAGAAACCCCCTGGGATGTGTTTAGGGGGGTCTGAGGATGCCTCACCTGAAAATCCCAAAAAATCCGGTGACGGGTTTTCCAACATTTTGAAAAAGAAGTCGGCCATATTGGATTTTTCCATAGTTCATAAAAAAGCTATAGCAGGTGAACTAATTGGTTTAAAATGTTCGTTCTTGTTTTAAAATGCGTAATTCAGTGCGTTCTTTAAGTTTCAGACATCAATTATTGGTTCTAAACCATACATTTTTTAAAAATTAAGCTAAAATAGCAATTTTTTCGTATTTTTTTCGGTTGTAGTTCTTTCGTTTAATACTGTGTCGTAACTATTATAAATATCAAGACCGAAACAACTGGAACTTGTTTAGGAGGGTTTTGGGCTATGCCATACCAAAATTCTAAGAAATCCCACCATTGGTTTTTCGCCATTTTGAAAAAAACGATGGCCATACTGAATTTTCAATGTTTCTTATAAACTGCTATAACAAGCGAACTTATTGGAATAAAATGCTCAATTTTTTTATAAAATGCGTGTCTAAGTGTACGTTTTTGAAATATCCTGCAGTAAGTTAATATTCTTAAAGATTTAATTTTAAAATCTAGGAAAAATTAGTAATTTGTCTGTCTTTTTCTGTTGTAGTTTTTTATAGTCCAGCCAAATTAGACATTCAATATAACAGGCTGAAAATTGGTGGAAATGTAGAGGATAGTGTCCTTCTTGATATCCTGAAATTCCTAAAAAATCCCTCCAGGGGAAAATCCACCACTTTGAAAAAACCACCATCATATTGGACTCTCAATTTAAGCACAGTGATAGTGGAGTTTTCTCTTTCCACAACAATGAAATTTCCCCAAAAAGGCATTATTGAAGCTGAAAAAAACTGAAATTTTATTGTCGAATATTTCAAAAACTATTCGCGCGATTTAAGTAAATTTAGGCTTTAAATGTAGATAAATTATTCAATAAAAACATACAATTACGTGCATGGTCAAAAATATCACCTCACCGTTTTGTTGCAACAAAATCAAAAAGAATGGACAAAACGGTCAAATTGAAGAAAACAAACTATTCTCAAACGATATTGCAATCAAACGGTCAAATTTTTGACCATGCACTGAAATGCATGTTTTTCTTGAATAAATAAACTACATTTTAAGCCTAAATTTACTTAAATCGCACAAATAGTTTTTGAAATCTTCGACTTTAAAATTGCAGTTTTTTTCAGCTTCAATAATGCCTTTTTGGGGAAATTTCATTGTTGTGGAAAGAGAAAACTCCACTATCACTGTGCTTAAATTGAGAGTCCAATATGATGGTGGTTTTTTCAAAGTGGTGGATTTTCCCCTGGAGGGATTTTTGAGGAATTTTGGAATTTCGATCAAGGCACTATCTTTTTCGTTTCCATCAATTTCCAGCTTCTTACTTTGAATTCTTACCTACATTTTCACCCGGCAAATCATTAATTAAGTAAATTTAATTATAATTAAATTAAGTTTTTTATTTCGAACTTTTTCAGGTTTTATCTTAAAAATACGTATTATTGAACTATTTGGGACAAAAACGAACTCAATCGAACCCTTGGTTCAGTCACTATGCTTAAAAGTACAACCCAAGATGGCGGCGGTTGTTTCAAAATGGCGGTTTCCCTTGGGATTTTTTGGGAATTTCGGGATATTAATAAGGACACTGCCTTCTCTATTTTCAACAATGAGGAAGTTGCATGATTTTTTTTTATTTTTTTAATCGATTCCTCTTGCAAAAATAAGCAACTACCCAAAATTTGAGGCCGATCGAGAAATTTTTTGATTGTCAAAAAAATTTAAAAAAATCCCCTTTTTAAAAGCGCGCGAAAACGCCAAGAGTTTGGATGTGACGTCATCTTATACTAAACATTGTTGTAAAGCAATGGAGTTGATGGTATTATTGTTGACGTCATCTTATAGTTTAAACAATAAACGTTTTCAGTCACGTGTTTTTTTCTCGACTTTTAAATTAAAATATTTAATTACCTGTACATTTTTTTGAAAAACTGACTAGATATTTCATTTTACCATACAAAAAACCTTACGGAACACTTGTTTGTTTTTGAAAATCTGACACATGCAACTTCCTTATTTTCAGCTTGTTATCTCGAATGCTTACCTACATTTTAAGACAGCAAAGCAGTAATTAAATAAAAATTAATTATTATTAAATTAAGTTTTTCATTTCGAATATGTGGATGTTTTCTCTTTAAATGCACAATATTAAACAATTTGGGACAAAAACGAACTTAATCGGCCCCTTGGTTCAGTCGCTATGCTTGAAAACTCAATCCAAGATGGCGTTGGTTTTTCCAAAATGGCGGATTTTTCCCCTGGAGGGATTTTTTGGAAATTTCAGGATATCAAGAAGGACACTATCCTCTACATTTCCACCAATTTTCAGCCTGTTATATTGAATGTCTAATTTGGCTGGACTATAAAAAAACTACAACAGAAAAAGACAGACAAATTACTAATTTTTCCTAGATTTTAAAATTAAATCTTTAAGAATATTAACTTACTGCAGGATATTTCAAAAACGTACACTTAGACACGCATTTTATAAAAAAATTGAGCATTTTATTCCAATAAGTTCGCTTGTTATAGCAGTTTATAAGAAAAATTGAAAATTCAGTATGGCCATCGTTTTTTTCAAAATGGCGGAAAACTAATGGTGGGAGTTCTTAGAATTTTGGTATGGCATAGCCCAAAACCCTCTTAAATAAGTTCCAGTTGTTTCGGTCTTGATATTTATAATAGTTACGACACAGTATTAAACGAAAGAACTACAACCGAAAAAAATACGAAAAAATTGCTATTTTAGCTTAATTTTTAAAAAATGTATGGTTTAGAACCAATAATTGATGCCTGAAACTTAAAGAACGCACTGAATTACGCATTTTAAAACAAGAACGAACATTTTAAACCAATTAGTTCACCTGCTATAGCTGTTTTTATGAACTATGGAAAAATCCAATATGGCCGACTTCTTTTTCAAAATGGTGGAAAACCCGTCACCGGATTTTTTGGGATTTTCAGGTGAGGCATCCTCAGACCCCCCTAAACACATCCCAGGGGGTTTCTGCTTGTATTTCTAAATGTCTACCTCCGGCCCTTTTTTCGCCTAATTTGACTGTACTACACCGTTAAAGAGCTAGGACCTTAAGTAGTGCGAGAGAGTTACAAAAGGATATTTTGCCAAGGCCCGTAGTAACGAAACAAAACATAATAGAATGAAAAAATATATTGCATGAGGTAAAGCAGTATCCGTACTACTTACACCATAAATTTGATAGAAATTGAACCACTTTCTAAACCGTTGGGTGAGTTTTAAAACGTGCAATATTAATCTTTTAGCCAAAGAATGGAGTTCCCTTAGTGTTAGTGTAATGGTATTTAGAAAAATGATGATATGGGAAGGAATTTCATACAGTTTCAATTTCAATGATCAATGTTAGTTCTTATGTGTCTTTTTAAAACTAAACCCCAAAAATTTAGAAGATTCCAAAACAGTCAACACCGTTTCTTATAGAAGTAACAAGAAAAAATAGCTCTTTTTTTGCACACTGATAAAACAGACTTTTCTCAATAATTATGCTAATGCCCAAATAAACTATTAGTTGGTATTTCAATAAACAAAACTCCTTTCCTGATGGACAGCTAAAAAATAATGAAATAATGTAACCTGAGTAAAATTAGATCAAGTTAAAAGTTTAAAACGAGATTTTATTATGTAATACAAAACCAAAATTGATATAAATTCTATAAATTTACCCATTGACAATTCAATATAACAAAGAAGAGAGTATAACACCTAATTATGGTAATAATATGCACATACAATCTCGTTAATTTTACTTAAAATAATTACATAATCCCTTCTAAATAATGAATCGTTTTCTTATTGACACATTTACTTCTTTCATTCACAAAAGAAAATTAATGGTTCAATATTTTCCAACAAAATCTTTCTTGCATAGAAAGCAATCAACGCAAACTACTTAATAAAAGACGCATAAGACATTTATACCCTAAAGCAATACTTCCCATTTTCACTCAATAGGTATCTCAAAGTAAGATTTGTTGATTTTTAAACACCGAGACACATTTGACGCATAAAAAAGTGTTTTTTGTCTTCTATTACAATGGCACCGGCGGTCGCTGATTCAAACTTATTCGGGACAAGGGTGTTGTCCGATTTAAAGATTCTAAGGAACAAGCAGAATTGTCTAAGATTGATTGTTGACGGAATTATTCATATAAACCGCTTTGATCGTATAAAACAAACTTTCACTTACTTCACGCCTTATGAATAAAGAGTGTTTACTTGAGGTCGGTATTTTATTTAGCTTTTTGTTCTCCTGCAAGTGGGTATATTAAGATTTGGCATGCTACACAAAATCAATTTTATAGCTAATTTTATCATCTTTAAGCTTCAAATTTAAATTTTTCAATTATCTCTCTATTCTAAAAAAAAGTTTTTGGTGAACGGTTTCCAGAGAAAGGCTTTTTAATTACTGAACCGAATGAAACATATATGGTATCAAAATGTCCGGATTCTTTCCGGATTTCCGAGTAGGCCCTTCGATTTTTCAAAAAAATTCTCAATTTTAAAATATTTCCATTTTTTCAGATAACGGATAAGGTCGCAGTTACAAAGGAAGTATTGTCAATCAAATTATTATGCATCCAATCACAACGACCGATTGACGCTGTACTTTAAGATGAAACATGTTTTTTCAACTTTTAAAAGAGTACTTTCTTGATGAAATATCACCCAAAGACTGATAAAAACATATTCTAAAAACTTACATGTACACCATTTTATACTAAAATGTCACACTTTTTGTCCAATACTTATAATTTTTAGTCTGATTTTATCGAAATTAATTGTAAACATAGAGTGATGTTTTGTCTCTTATTATTTTCAATTGCTTAAACGGTATTGTTTAACAAGTCTGGGATTGAAAAAATATGAATGGTAAACACTAGGCATATTGTACTAACGAGTTACTTTAAAATAATGGTTTTTGTTTGGTCCGAATATTGATAAATAATTAGAATTAGTTATTTTTATAATCACAGATTAAAAATAATTAAGATGAATATTTTTAAAACATTTTTTTAAATTTTTGATAAGTTCGAGTTAATATATATTCAAACTTTTAAGGGAGATTTATTCATGGAGGGGATTTGGTGACGTATTTTTAGGAAGTTGGTTGAAAGTTTTTTCTCTAAATTGTTTAATTGTTTTATAAAGTGTATTAAGTTTAGCGAGTTGGAATTTGTGGGAATTGCGAAGCAATTCCAAAAGGTCCTGCGTCAGCAGTTTACGGGGGTTGGTGAGCGATAGCGAGCAGGGGGCGGTAGCTCCCTAGTAGATTAAAAAAATACAGTGAATTATTTAGATAGTAACCAAGAAATATAGGTATGGAGAACAGTTGCAAAATATTTAAATTAGAAAAAAATATCTCCAAGGAGAGAAAAGATAATAGGTAGTTATGTTGAAAGTAAATGAGATTGTTTAAAACTACCTAAATAATTCTTACAATTAATTTGAATAGTGCGAAATATTTTATAATTACTTATTCCTCCAAAATTATATTTGGTGGCTACACTGGAAATGTATGGACATTGTAGTTATAACAGAAAAAATCCTTTATTAGAAAATATTAAGTATAATAGAAATATTATAATAAAAATATTATAGAGAGTCAGAGAAGAAAGATAAGTAAACTATATTTACAAAACTCACTATTTAAATTGAGGTAAAAATGAAGTAAATTGTAAAAACTGATGATCTTCTCAGAACTTAATCATCCAAATTTAAGTACAACAAGAGTCAAAGGAACTTGTTAATTGTTTAGATAAAACGAAGCCTATCTTCTTTTAGTTGGGTGTATAATTTAAATCGAGCCTAGAAAATTACGTAATATTTTATTAGATGCTAAAATGACCGCGTCCTCAGGAACTTTTCTAATAGCGCTCTGAAGTTTGTCTCATTTAAAAGAAAAAAAACAGATATTTCCTCTCAATTAATACAGCAATTAACCAGCTACAGTGCTGCCGAATAGTTTCCGTCATTTGAAAAAAGAATTTTTACAGCGTGTAAAGTAAGGATCGAAAGCATTTTGGGAAGTTTGATGCCGACTGTATTAGGGTAGACTAGGGATACTTGATCCCTAGGGATACATGATCCCTAGCCAAAAAATGCACTAAAATAAAATGTCATATCTTTGAAATCTGGCAACAATTTTTATGTTATACTTGTACACAAAAACTGGCAACACTACATCTTTTTCAGTCATTGTATTTCAGCGCAAGAAGTGATTGCTTGAATCTTGCATGGAAAACTTTTTTCTAGGTAAATATGTTATTTTGTGTATTGTCTGTAATATGCAACTTAAAAACTTAAACTAAGTGTAATTTCAAAGTATAGGCTGTCTTTAACAATTAAGTAATTTCATTAGTGAGCATCCTTTGATTATTTACTATTAAAATGTATGTTTTGTATGAATCGCATATTAGGGATACTTGATCCCGTTCTTTCGAGGGATACATGATCCCAGGATCAAGTATCCCCTTCAGTTGAGGATCCTTCTTACATTTTACATGATGAGGTTGAACAAGCTGAAGTAGATGATCCTTCTTTAAAAAAATGATTTTGTTTTAGTTAGATTTGCCACAAAAAGGAGGGTTTCCCATTATTTTGGTCAAGTAGAACGTAAAGTTGGATTTTCAGAATTCGAAATCAACTTCTTAAAAAGAAAAGGTACCTCACTCAACCAATTTATTTTTCCTGAAATAAAGGATAAAAGTGTTGTAGAGGAAAATGATTGTGTTAAGTTGCCTCCTCCAGTTAGGATGAGTGGAACTTTAAGAACTGCATCAACTTTAATGTTTGTGTTTGACTTTTCTGATTTTGAAAACATTTGCTAAGATTTCTTTTTTTTCAAGTAATGCTTTTACCTGCATATACCTACACTTTTATTTTCAATAAACACAATTATTGTTACAAGAAGTAAATGAGATTTTATAATTTTTATTGCAAAGTATTTGCATTATTTTCGTTGTAGTTGTAGCTCCATTAATAAAACTACTTACTATTTGTGTACAATTTTCATGTTTGTATTGTTATTAATACCTAAGAAAATGAATTAAAATTATGGTTATTTTTAAAAATAATGTTTTGTAAAAGAAATATACAGGTAAATTGCTTGTATGATGAATAATAACGTAATTTCTGAGTGGGATCAAGTATCCCCCACGAAGGGATCATGTATCCCAGGGGTCGGCAAGTAATTTTACTTGGGGTCCAAATAATTTTGAAAATTTTTCATCGGGGTCCGGAGAAAAAATAGGCTACTATTACTAGTTTAAATTGTTATCTTCAGTTGCACATAAATTTTTACAAAGATGTAATTTGAGTATGCTACCTGCTAAATAAAATTGTTAAATTTAATATGATTAGAAGTTTTAACATTAAAATGGGGGTCTGGGGGCTTCCCCCAGGAAATTTTTTCAAATTAGACCCTTAAAAAGCATGTCAAAGCTAATATTTGTTCCGTAAAAGTACAAATAAATTATTTTCAAAATGGTATGGCGGTCCAGGAAATAACTTCACGCGGTCCGGATGCGGACCGCGGTCCGCCAGTTGCCGACCCTTGATGTATCCCTAGGTGTTGGGATACTTGATCCCTTTATAAAAAAATTAAAAACTAATTTTACTAAAAGTATATGTTTACTTTCTAGTAATTTTTTTGTCTTTTGGGTAGAGAATAGTGTTACCAATGTTCATGCCAAAAATTTCTGAAAACTGATGATTTGCAGCTGAGAAAACAATTAAAAACCAAAGTGGGGATCAAGTATCCCTAGTCTCCCCTATATATTTTGTAGGTATAAGTTTAAAGTGCCATTCCAACCCGGAGGAATAACTTGTACGGAAAATTGTAAGGATTGAAAATATAGTATTAATTTATGCATTACAAACTGGATAAATTAAAATAAACTTGTACTCCTTGCTACTAGCAAAAAATATCTACAAACTCTCACACTTAAAACAAAAAACTCAGATAAAATCATCAAACTTTTTACAATTCGAGACTCTGCAACAACTTTTTCCACTAGTATTTTCCTCGCCAAACCCACATCACAAGAGATATAATCGTCGTTTCGCCTCTCAATGACGCAAAAGTCCCGAGCAAAAGACTCGCGTGGATCCATTTCTCAACAACAACGATGAATGAAAAAAAAATTAAGGTTTTTTTTACGAGGAAGCTAACGACCGCCCAACTCCGACCCGACGGCCATTCTCCATTATAAAAAGTGCCTAATTACCCTGTAATGATCCACCCCCATTGCTCGTCCCTTATGTATTCGGTTTCGGAATTGCGGCGGCAACGACAGTTTTATATACTTCTCTATTACTTATTTCTCTCGGATGATGTGGGAGTTGGAGGGAATTCAGGTTGTTTACTGCACTCTTCATTGCGTGTTTTCAGGTCATAAAAAGGATTTATATTTTTGAGATATATGTTTGTTTTTTTATTCGTGGCAAAAAATGATGGCCCATGCAAGGAGGTTGGAGAAATCTATTATAAACGCCTATTAGCTTTGGGGTCAACTGAAGTGATTTGAGGGTTTTAGATGTTCTGGTTCTGTGGTATCCGAACGGTATAAGATTCCTAACTTATAAGAAGCTTTCACGTTAAGGTGAAAGTCCCCTTGCCTTTTAAGCAACAGCCCAACCTTTCACCACAAACCAGAGTTGGGCACTCACGCGAATGAAAATTTATTCGTTATTCGTACGAATAATTCAGCTTCGAATAAATCAATTGCGGGTGAAAAGTATTTGCGAATGATTTCATTTGCGAATAAGGTTATCTGTCACCGGCGATTGAATTTTTATTCGCAATTGAAAATTTATTCGCAACTAACTTTATTCGTGGATGTCGAATAATTATTCAATTGCGAATAATTTCACCAGACAAATAAATTAATTACAGAAGGTACATATAGGGGCGCAAAAAAATTCTTAGGGTTGGTACGGAAGGGTCCACAACTTTACCGGAGTGGTCCATAAATTTACGGAAGTGGTTCGTAAGTGACCGGAAGTTGACCGAATTCAACCGGAAGTGGTCTAAATTCAACCGGAAATGGTCAATCTTTAACCGGAAGTGATCCGTCCTAACATGAAATGTTCCACAACTTACCGGAAGTGACTCGTAAGTTACCGGAAGTGGTTCGTAAGTAACCGGAAGTGGTCCGCAACATACCGGAAGTGGTTCGTAAGTCACCGGAAGTGGTTCATATTTAAACGGAAATGACCCGTATGTAACCGGAAATGGTTCATCTTTAACCGGAAGTGATCCGTATTAACAGGAAATGTTCCGCAACTTACCGGAAGTGGTTCGTAAGTTACCGGAAGTGGTTCAGAAGGCACCGGAAGTGGTCCGCATTTAACCGGAAGTGGTCCATATTTAACCGGAAGTGGCCCGTATTTAACCGGAAATGGTTCATATTTAACCGGAAGTGGTTTAAAGTTATCCGGAAGTGGTCCGTATTCAACCGGAAATGGTCCATCTCTAACCGGAAATGGAACAGGAAATGTTCCGCAACTTACCAGAAGTGGTTCGTAAGTTACCGGAAGTGGTCCGCAACATACCGGAAGTTGTTCGTAAGTTACCGGAAGTGGTCCGCAACATACCGGAAGTGGCTCGTAAGTCACCGGAAGTGGTCCGTATTTAACCGGAAATGGTCCATTTTTAACCGGAAGTGATTCGTATTAACATATTATGGTTTGCAACTTACCGGAAGTGGTCCGCATTTAACCGGAAGTGGTCCGTATTTAACCGGAAGTTGCCCGTATTTAACCGGAAGTGGTTTAAATTTAACCGGAAGTGGTCCGTATTCAACCGGAAATGGAACAGGACATTTCTGGTTAAATATGGACCACTTCCGGTTAAATTCGGGCAACTTCCGGTTAAATATGAACCATTTCCGTTTAAATACGGGCCATTTCCGTTTTATTACGGACCACCTCCGGTCAAATTCAGTCAACTTCCGGTTAAAAACGGATCACTTCCGGTGACTTAAGGACCACTTCCGGAAAGTTGCGGACCACTTTCGGTGGCTTCCGAACCACTTCCGGTATGTTGCGGATAACTTCCGGTAACTTACGAACCACTTCCGGTAAGTCGCGGAGCATTTCCTGTTGCTATGGATCACCTCCGGTTAAAGACGGACCATTTCTGGTTAAATATGGATCACTTCCGGTTAAATTCGGGCAACTTCCGGTTAAAAACGGACCACTTTCGGTGACTTATGAACCACTTCCGGCGGCTTACAGACCACTTCCCGTGACTCACGGACCATTTCCGGTGACTAACAGACCACTTCCGGTAAGTTTCGGACCACTTTGGTAAATTTGAGAAGCGATCCAATAAAGCAGCGGACCACTCCGATGAAGTTGCGAAGCGATCCAGTAATACCTAATTAATTGCCATGGAAGCATTTCGAATAACGATTGATTTAATCGTTATTCGCAGGTTCTCTCACAACTACAGTTGAATTAGTTGTCAATCGTCTCCTCCGCAATTGACGAATAAATCATTCGTTATTCGTGTGCTCGCTCGCGAATAACGGATGATTCATTCGTTATTCGAAGGTTCATATAGATGATTTATTCGTTATTCGTTATCTGTAGTTGCGCGAATAAATTTTGCCCAACACTGCCACAAACTGGTGTAAAGTTGAACTTTTTTTTTAACAATGTAGCGAATATCACTCAAGATTAACAGTGAAAGTGAAACAGTGAGAATGAGCCTTATCTTCAAAAAATCCTCTTACACTGTTAAAAAATATTTCAACCTTTCACTACAAACGTGGTTCAAATTAGTTGCAACCGAAATGTCGCGAAACGTTAAACCACATATTTGGTGTTTTCAAACACCAAAAACTTGTTTTTGGTGCTTTTTAAATGGTTCACATTTTTGCTACATTTCGGTTGCAACTAATTTGAACCACGTTTGTGGTGAAACTGACCAACCTTTCACCACTAAACTGGTGAAAGGTTGAACTCTTTTTTTAACAGTGTAGATATTCCTTCGTAATAGTTCTTTTCTTTATAGATAGCTTCCCAAATCCTTACTTAACGCCAATTTCCAAATAAAAGAGAACGCTTCAAATTCTCTCTCGCTTACAAAAAGCCCTTACTTCCCTTTCTCTCTGCCTTCCATATCCGATTCCAAAAGCATGAGCCGCGGGTGCAAGGGTGTAGCCGACATCTCAACAAAAAGCAGCAGCGAAAGTTCCCGACCATGGCCCACATCCGAGATCCAGATATAATTAAGTGGACTCTGTTGCCTCCAATTAATTCTATCCTGCGAGCTTTGAGATTAATAAATAATAACAACCTGTTGCTGCAGTGTCTTTTTGTGCGGGGAGGAGGACACGCCCGCGCGCGGTGAGTTGTTGTTTTGACAGGCGATACGCCGGGTTTGTCTCTCGAGGTTGAGAATTTTGTTCTTTCAATTCGGTATTCGAGAAATATCTAGGAGAAAGAAACGGCTAGTCAAGATATCTTTATGTTTTTTCCGTTAGAAACTTGCAAGGTGCTTGCTGTAACTGTAACTCCATTATATTCGACAACTGGCGGACCGCGTGAGGTTATTTCCAGGACCCCCATAACATTTTGAAAATAATTTACAAAAATTACAAGTTTACAAAATTTAGTTTGACTCGCTTTTTAAGGGTCAAATTTCAGAAAACTTCCTAGGGGAAACCCCCAGACCCTCATTTTTAATGTAAAAACTTATAATAATAACTTTAACAATTTAATCAAGCGAGTAGCGTACTTTAATTACATCTTTGTAAACATATATGTATGTGTATCTGAAGATAAGAATTAAAAGTAGTTGTAAACTATTTTTTCTCCGGACCTCGATGGGAAAAGTTTCAAAATTATTTGGACCTCAAGTAAAATTACTTGCCGATCCCTGTTCTAACGTGTAGTGTTACAGTAAAGCACATTTTTATACGTCTTTCAAGGGACCGACGTAAAACGACGTATGAATGAAAAGACGTATAATAGGAAAAAATCTTTGATATTTGGATTCTAATGCTCTTAATGCAGATTTAAGTAAATGCAATAAGTTTGAGGTTTTTCTAAAGAAAAAATGATAGTACCAAATCAGTTTTTAAACTGAAAATAATAATTAAATTTTAAAATATGTACCATTAAAACATTTAACATAAAAATGAAACAAACCAAACCTTTGTAGTTTAACCTAAATATTTATTTTATTTTTCATATCTTGAGTACTACTATATTGCATATCCTAAACACCACATCCGAATACATTGCATTGTATATGAGTATCAACTCTTCAATTATTCATTCCGAAACGACGTATATTGCACGTCGTATAAAGGAAGAATTTTTTCATTAAAATGAACAGGAATGAATTGGGACTTTGGGAAAACGACGTATAAATAGAAAAGTCGTATAAACGGTGCTGTACGGTAGTAAAAACGTGTAGAGTATCCATAGACCTAGAGGTAAAAACACAAGTAGAAATACATTTTTGTTTATTCATTAGAAACTCATAAGTTTGGTCCCAAGGAAGGTTCTTAGCTAGAAAAAATTTGTTGTTATAGAAAATAATTTATTTAAAATTAAAATAGATAGTAATTTAAAATAATTTTATAGCTGTTCTGAAATTTATCAGGAACGAAAATAGTCTTTTTTTAAATTCATAATCAAAGACATTCAATGCATGGATCATGAACATTATTTGAATAAAAAATGCATCAGTGTATAAAGAGTCATATCTACTTAAATAAGTAGAGTAGTTCAAATGGAAATTAAAGAATGAAAATATACATAAGATACAAAAAAAATTATACATTTAAATGAGTAAGTGTATAAAATACAATTATTACAATATTATGAAATTTATACTACAGTTTTCCTTATCATTTTATTAGAAGAAATATTCTAAAAAATAAGTAAATATTGATAAACAAATTAAGTAATTTAAAAGAATTAAGACATTTTTTGTACACAAATAATGTATTAAAATTTACTTTTTCTAAAAAGCAAAGTGACTAGCGAACCCTGATATCAAAACCAAATTATGTTAGGTGAGAAACTTTTAAAGCAACAATACCTCCTTCATTACTTCACCTTTGTATATGGGTCGAAATCAGAAAATAATTTCAGCACAAAACACGAGAAAATATTCTTGACACAATAAGAAACAATTTGTACCAATATTTATAATTTAAATAAATTACACGACCCAATGTAACAATTGATTTCACAACCACGCAATAAAAGCTCAATCCATCTTTGAAAGTGTCAAGTTCAAAAAGAAAGATTCATTGTTCGATATTTTAATTTCCGAATAACTTGACACGATTCTAGAGTTAATGAAAAGATTGACTCTTAAGAGAGTTAATAAACGCTTTTTAAGGGAACGTGTATTAATTGCACTGTGATGATTGGAGGGCCTGATCTTTTAATACACACCTTTAAATTCCTCAAACGTTTGGTGTGATTTGCTTTAAAAAAGCGGGCTCAATCACTATACATTTACGCAAGTTAGTAAATTACAATTTTTATTACAATAAAATTTTGCTCAATCCTTTGTGTATATAATTTTTTATAAATTTTTTATATGGGGTTTTAGACAAGTCTTTGGATTGTGATTGTGAAAATTGAAACAATTCCCACTGTTTTTAGTACGTTATTTAAAAATAATGCTAATTACTATCATGTATCATATTTTTCTTTCTTATGGTTATGCACTCTTAAAACGATTGTATCAAAATTGAGTAAAAAGTACTCAAAAAGGCTCCGATCCAATAAGTACTCAAATTTGAATACATGAAATTACTCATTCTGAAATGTGCATACTCAAAAATGAAACATTGTGAGCTCATTTTTGAGTTCAAGCTCAAGATGTTTCATTTTTGAGTACGCACATTTCAGAAAGAGTAATTTCATGTATTCAAATTTGAGTACTTATTGGATCGGAGCCTTTTTGAGTACTTTTTACTCAATTTTGATACAATCGTTTTAAGAGTGTGCTTTTGCAAAGAATATAGAACACTGCAGTATACGAATGCGGTCATATTAATCTTGAATAACACAAAGAAATAATTTCTGTTTTTTGACAAGTTCAAGTTTTTAGAAAACAAACTAAAAAAGGGGTAAAATAATGGGTAGTTTAGATTACTATAAGTATCCCCAAATCATAATTTTATTTATGTAATATAATAAGAGCACTTAACAAAGATTTTAATAATACGTATTTAATAATGAAGTTATTTACCAATTAACTATATTTCCAACCAAAGATTATTCCAATCTTTTTAACGAAAAAATATAAGAAATTTCAAAGAACAATACTAGAATCCAAATCGCAATGATAATTTCAAAAATGTGAATATAAAACAAAAGTCAGTCTACGAGGCATGTATGAAAAACCTTCTGAAGTAACTCGAAGTATAAGAACCCTTTTTATTATTAAAAAAATCTGTTAATCATGAGCCAGGCCTATTGCATAATTTTAACAAGGGGCAAGACAGAGAAAGCCGACCGCCAACAACAATGATTGACGTAGAGAGAGAGGAACGGGTTTCGGCTAACCCCAGACGGTGAATTAATTCCGAACGCCTTTATTAATTCAGCACATTTACGAGTTCGTTGCCTCTATCTTCTCTCCTTCTGACGAAATTGTTGGGGCCCAATTAGACGGTAGCTATCTTCTGGTATACATATTACGACTTTTTTGTAGGTAGAGATGCCGTGGTGCTACTGACTTTAACTCAAAATCCAGGAAAATTATTAGATTAACGAATCTTTTATCCGGAATTCCAAATTCCGGAATACTCTGAAATCCGGAACGTTTACGGATTTAAAAAATTCTTGTTCTGGAGGTATCTGGTTTCCTCACAAAACTTACGGCGTTCCCGATGAACCAATGTGACAGAACGCGTAACAGAACGAAAACTGAAGAGAACCTCTAAGCTAAGAAAAATAATGAAATATAACCTCTAGATTACTTTTTAAGTATCTTTTAAAAATTCAAATGACGCGTACTAATTTGCAGTCATTGTTCGTTTTTTAATGGGGAAATACAATTCAAATTTAAGAAAATTTTATGCTGGTACTAGTAAGTTTTAGACAAGCTGGTAAGTTTTAGAAATGCATGTAAATTTTTGAAAGAATTGAATGGTACAGTGGAATAAAAAAAGGTGAAAAAGCACTGGTAATGTGCTTTTAACATTAAAGGTTGGTAATGTAAACGTATTTTTAAAGGACATTAAGAATTTTTTGTAACAGTGCCTGATATTTTAGACATAAAAAGTTGGCTTGAATAGGTTGTTTCAATAAGCTCAGTCGAAATAAAAAAAATCCTTTTTGTTTTAAAAAAAAATTTTCCAACACCTTTAAACGAAACTAAAAGTTTTATTAATCGATAAATACATAGTGAAAATAACTCATATTTTAAAATAGTGAAATTTTAATAATGAAAATAATGTAAGAAGATCACTTTATCTGACTCTTTATAAGTGTATTTATTAGTAAAAAACCCCTTATTTTGAAACACTTTTTGAAAAAATATTTACCGCAATCGTATCAATAACTTTAATGCTAAAAGTTTCTCTTTTCACCACATATGGTACTTCTACCAATCCTCCGGTATTGCTCCAACTACTTTTTACGTGTATGAGTCCGCTATGCTGTTAGTCATTAAAATACGTACTAGAAGAAGTTTCGGGGCAGAGAAGATAACAAGAAGGAGTTCAAGGTCCGAGTTAATGCGGTTAATGAAATCGAATCTTGCAGATTTTACGAGGGAGACTCAAGTGGTAATGAACGTGTCCGGATCTCGAAGACAAATAATGCGAACGCGGTGTCCTCTCTTTATAGGGTCGACAACTCGGTGTCTGATACCGTAAAAAACAGTTGCCAAGCAGCCATTATTTTTAATGGTCAAGTATTTATGAGTTGTTTAATGTAGATACATTTATATATTTCCACAAAGCCTTCCTCATTTGGAAGATGCATAAAAACAGTTCAATTTCTAATGTCATGTTTATCAGTCACCTATGTAATTAGTTTAAGAAACAATTCTAAAATATTTTAATTAGGTTTATTCGAAAAACATTTGATACGGAATGTAAAGTTATTATTAGAGTTTAGCAAAATTTCGCTCTAAAAAAGTGAAATCTATCTTAAAATAAATGGAATTTAGTAGCTTGCATTAAAAACCAATCATCAACAAAAGGAAAACCAAAAACCGATCTAATGTAATCGAGAAATATTATTTCAGTTATGACTTTAAGGCTAAGCGCGCACTAGATACTTTTGTCACGGCAACAGAGACAAAATTGTCTCCCTGGCTATTGCAAGAAGCTAGAGCGCGCGCACAGGAGACGAGACTCTTGGCCGATTGCCAAAAATCTCTCCATAGAAATGCATTGCTATAGAGTGACTAGTGTTATAAGTCACCGTGACAGAAGTCTCTAGTGCGCGCTTAGGCTAAGTGCGCACTAGAGACTTCTGTCGCCGGCGACTATAAACACTAGGTCACTCGAGAGCTATGTATTTCAATGGTGAGATTCTTGGCAATGGGCCAAGTGTCTCGTCGCCTGTGCGCGCGCTCTAGCTTCTTGCAATAGCCAGGGAGACAATTTTGTCTCTGTCTCCGAGACAAAAGTATCTAGTGCGCGCTTAGCCTTAGCCTAAGATTTAAATTTTGTGTGTCACGCATGGAATCAGTCAAAAATAAATTGAGAAGTTTAAACATCCTTAAATGACCTTTAAACCTTCCTCGACCTCTAATGTTTTATATACCCCCTTACAACCCTCAAAAGGGTTAATATCGACCACTTACGAACATCCCTGATTTAAACTAATTTCCTCCACTTCCGCCTCAGATGTACTACCCCTTCCAGACGCCGCTCAATTACAATAAGCACGCACGAAGAACAGTAAAAAAAAATTAACCCTCTCCTTCCTTACAAGAAGGGTTATCTTCTCATCTGCTTCGCCGCCGGAACAAAGGATTACGGGGAGATAATCCTCGTTATCCGAAGAAGGGAGGAGAAGCATCTGCTCTCTTCTAGAGGAGTCACGAGACAATCAACATGCGGATGAAGAGGAGGAGCAAGATGGAGTCAGGCGTAGGGATGTGAAAAATAGTTCGATTCGATTCCGGAATCGATTCCTTTAGATCCAGTATCGAAAAAATATAATCGAACTTGGCTATTTCAATCACAAATCAAAGATAATTAGTAATTAGTTCTAAATATTTCTGAAAGAATCGATCCCGGAATCGAATACCTTGGAATCAATACCAAGGAATCAACAAACCCTTGAAGGAATCGTACTTAATTTTCTAATTAATACTGACAATTATTAACCAGTTTGTTCACTAATTAATTAGTATTTTGATAATTAATATTTTGATTATTAATTAGATTAATAACAATTACTAATTATCTTTTATTTGTGATTGAAATAGAGAAGTTCGATTCTATTTTTTCGATACTGGCTCTAAGGAATCGAATCCAAGAATCGAAAGAATTGAACCTCAGGAATCGAATCCAAGAATCGAAAGAATTGAACCTCAGGAATCGAATCCAAGAATCGAAAGAATTGAACCTCAGGAATCGAATCCAAGAATCGAAAGAATTGAACCTCAGGAATCGAATCCAAGAATCGAAAGAATTGAACCTCAGGAATCGAATCCAAGAATCGAAAGAATTGAATCTCAGGAATCGAATCCAAGAATCGAAAGAATTGAACCTCAGGAATCGAATCCAAGAATCGAAAGAATTGAACCTCAGGAATCGAATCCAAGAATCGAAAGAATTGAACCTCAGGAATCGAATCGAACGATTCCTTAGATAACTAAGCGAGATGGAGTCTGGCGTGGATCCAAAGGGGGGCACTCTGGACAGTGTTCCCCTTTGATTCAAAAAGGTTCTCAAAATGAGTTAAAACCCTACTTTTACAAGTCAAACTGTAATTCTTCTCGGGGATACCCCCTAGCAGTACCACAAGGGGATCTTGCGGGATACTTTTTAGAAAATCCCCAATATTTTGATATTTTTTTTGGTGATGGTCTGGGAAAGTTCCCCCCTTGGAGCCGTGATGGATCCACGACTGTATGGAGTGGCCCTGAGGATGAATTAATGTAATGAAAACAATTTGTTTGGGAAGGAAGACAAGGAGGTAATTGAAACTTTGTGAATAAAACTAAGATAATTTAGATAGAATACATAACTACTGATTTTCATTCCATAAAAGTTTCGTGGAAATACGAACAGGAAAATGTCATCTGTTTCGTCTAAATCTAAAGGTAAAGAAAGATAGGAGAAGAAAAAGAGAGACCATGTCCTGTGGATGAAATCTAGACCCTTCATACCAGTTCTTCAAAACTCATGGAAGTCTAAGGACAGATACATTATACAAATGACTTATACAAATAACTCCTATCCATTAAAACTTATTCTAAAAATTTCAAAATTGAAAGTTTAATTATTGCAAGTAAATTATATTTTAATTTTTTGATGCTCAGCATCTCAATTCAGCAGTAGAATTGAGTGTCATAATTTAAACTTAAATAACCTCCCTCACATTTTTTTCACTCTTTTCTAGAAACTTCTTCAAGTTTTTATAGCGTGGAGTATACATAAAAAATGCCGAAATAAGAACTTTACTTTTACGATGACATACTTTTTTCGTAAAGTATTCCTCGCAAAGAGTCCGACAGTGTGGTTGGACTTTAAAGGATTAATAGGGTAAGTTTTTTCTCCAAAAAAATGCTTCACAGACCTGAGTGACTCAATAAATGAGTTGACTCACGAGTAATTCTTCTTTACAAAGCGAAAACAGAACCGCATTCGCGTGAGAAGACGTAATTGGCGCCAATTCATCTTCATTTCTTCGCTAAAAAGCGGCGGACGAGGGAAAGATGACAGGAGGAAGATGAAAATCGTCTCTCGAGACTCCTTTTCAACACTGCTCAAATTGACTCCGAAAGAAAAGAAGGCATGCTCCATTCCAGGTATGCCGGTTTTTAAATGGTCTCTACAGAAAGAGAGGTTTGTTTTACGTGTGTGTTGTTGAACAAGGAAGAGGGCTTCAACTTTAGTATGGACTCGGTGCCTTTATTTACGTTTTATGTGGAAAGAAATAAATGAAAATTATAACGACATTATTATGTTTTTGAGGGAAAGGGAGTAAAAGTAAAACTAAGATGAACTGTTATGATTTTTGATGATTGAATAAAAAGGGCAAATACAGTAAAATCCCGTTAAAACGAACTTTAGGGGACCGTAAAATGTCTTATATGTAATGGTAACGTAATTTGTTGTAACGGTATTTCGATAATTCAAATAAAAACGGTTGGGGACTTTCAGGACTTTCGTAATAAGGAGATTTTTCGTTGTATCGGCATTCGTTATAATAACGGGATTTCACTGTGTTATATTTTTAATGGATTTAGTATTGAGCTGATCCGTACAAAATATAGTTCTGTATTGAGATATCCGACATATAACATTTTAAATGGATTTAAGAAGTCAAGTCTGTGAAAAATACAGCCTCCGTATTAAGATATCTGTGCAAAATACAATTTAACTTGAATAACTTGAACGGAAGTCATGGATTTTTCAAAGTTGGTTGTTGTTGTTGTTGTTGTCGTGTGCCACTTGGAATACCCAAGCTCCACAAGGATTCAAGGCAAAGGGGGTGCGGCTCCTGAGAAAGTGAGGCCCATAAAATGGCAGGAGTCCGACTTCTGCCTCATGATATGATAGATGCTGCCACAATCTATCGCCACCTCCACAATTTTGCCATGTATCTGAAGGGGAGGGAAATAGTCTCCAGACACCTGGACCCGTGGTAAACTGCGCCATGACGGACCACAGGACTTTCGGACCCACAGATTTAACGAGCACGTACTCCGCATATACTCGGCAAATCAATTCAAAGTTGGTCCTAAAACTTAATCAATGAAATTAGCTGTTTATTTGTTAGTTTTGGATCATTCGAGCATTTTAATTAGTTCACTTTGTTTCATATGATCCAAATTGCACAGTAGATATAAGAGGCGTTTGCTATCAAAACCAGCTCATTCCATATTTTTCTGAAATCCACTTTTTTGCATATTTTGAAAGTTTAGAGGGTCCTTCATAACCTGACGTAGGGATATAGCTCAAATCCAGCTCATTCCAACCCAAAATTAGATGAAAAGGTAAAAACTGTGATCTCAACTGCGAAATTTCAGATAATTTGAAAAAGTTAAGTGGATGTCATTTATATAAAACTCGTAAAGACACAAATATTAACTGATAAACTGGAAAACACCAATTTCACACAACTTAATTGAACAAAAAAACTGGAAAAAAGGCATGAAAAATCGTGTTTTTGCATCAAAACTCCACCTAATCACTCCCACCTAATTAGTGTAATTACGCCCAAGGTAATAATGCACCTGGAATAAAAATGAGAAACTAAGCAAATTCTAGGCGGTTATACCTACAATTAAAAATTTTAAAAAGAAATTTAGCTTTAGAACTGTGGACGTGAGGAGAAGTTTTTTGTCTCTCCTGTGAAATTTCCAAAAATGGAATGAGCTGGTTTTGATAGCAAACGCCTAATGATATACCAACAGTGCTGACGGTTAATTTCCGTTACTTGAATTAATAATTTTTTTCTACAATATATAAAGCGACCATTTCCCCAAATAATCCTTCTTCACCGTCCATTTCCCTGCACGTGTAACGGGTTGAAGAAGCTAAAATGGACGATAGAGAGAAACCCAAATGAGGGGTTGCTCACGCGGCGGCGGCACAAAATAAACAACGTCACGGACTCATTTGCATTCTCACGGAAACCTGTTGCTCTCTCTCACTGGGGACTCTCTCCATAAATTATTAGGGGCTCTCTCTGATACAGGTGTTGCAGTAGTTGCCAGATCATTAAATATGTCTTCTGGGAAGAGATGCGTTTCTTTACTGCCCCTTTTTTCACGTTGTCTTTATTCACAGTGTATTATTTAACCTATTTTTTTCATTCCTCTAAAAGTCTAATAAATGTTACTTTGCTCTTGTAAAAATTAGAAATAATGTTGAAGACGATTAGGCTAAGCACACACTAGACCACTAGAGACTTCTGTCGCGGTGACTTATAACACCAGTCACTCGAGAGCAATGCATTTCTATGGAGAGATTCTTGGCAATCAGCCAAAAGTCTTGTCTCCTGTGAACGCGCTCTAGCTTCTTGCAATAGCCAGGGTGATTATTTTGTCTCTTTCGCCATGACAAAAGTCTCTAGTGCGGATTTGTTTTAGATAAATACAGACGAGAAAACAGTGCAAAACAATTAAGTAATTCAATAATTTTCAATTTTAATTACGCATCTATAAACTCCTAAATTATTAAGAACTGAAAAATACAACCGGTACACATCCAATAAAATATCAACCCAAAGCATTAAATTCTTATTAACGATATATTAATGCTGCCAATAATATTTTTTCAAGATATTTTTCATTTTGCCATCAAATATTCTAATTTAACTTAGCCTCTCTTTCCCTGCGCGATTACTCAAACCTAATTTTTTAAAATTCCTCTTCAACCGTCTAAAAAACTGTCCCACATATCTCCAATCCCCAAAACATCTCCAAACGGGTCGAAATTCCCACGGAATGCCCATCATATATCCCCACCCACGGGGGCCTTAAAATAGTCAGCGCAGAAAGTTAGCTGAACTCTCCGATGCCACATGTTGCCGCAGTAATAATTCCTTTGTTCGAATATATCTCTCTCTCTCTGGTGTCAAAGTGTTGAGTCACGACTCTTCCTGCTGGCTCCCCTCTCGTGTCATTCATCGCTCTTCTTATTCTTCATCTCCATTATTTTCTGGACGGTTGTTACCGGTAGAGACACTCGTGGATAGAGAGAGAGATAGTTGGCATGCTAACCACGCGTGGCGAGTGGCAATTTTAATTTTGAACAAAGTAAGTATCACAAAGGAGTAGAAAAATTTATCTATATATCATCAAAAAAGAGATGAACTATTTTCTGTATGAGAGAAACCAGTGTGGTTGTTGTTGTTGTTCCTTATTCCCCCTGATCTAGTACAACTAAATAAGGTCCAGGAGATCATTCACCCTCAAAAAATCCATGACTTGGACTGGATTCACTTTTACGTCGGCCTTATAGCCCCATAGGGTGTATCGAAAAAAACTTTTTTTTTATTTTGATGACGCCTTAGTGCGGAAAAGTTGTCTAAGGTGTCAGAGAGTACCTGTGAATTTTTTCAGAATTTTCGGATAATATCTTGAGGTGCCGCCAAGGCCCTGAAGGTCCCTATGTTAATCCAATGGAGAGCGCAAGCCAAATTGGTTTTTCGCCCCTCATTTCTACCCTAATCACACGACGAATGTCTTCACTCGAGTTATGGACCCTATATGATTCAGGCTATCCGACAAAACTTGAATAATAGCCTAAATCTCTATATTATGTTGATTGTGGGCTCTGATTTGAACGAGAAATTACGAGAAATTGGAGCATACAAAAAAACGTAATATAGAGATTTAGGCTATTATTCAAGTTTTGTCGGATAGCCTAGATCATATAGGGTCCATAACTCGAGTGAAGACATTCGTCGTGTGATTAGGGTAGAAATGAGGGGCGAAAAACCAATTTTCGGCCTTCTTGGCTTGCGCGCTCCATTGGATTAACATAGGGACCTTCAGGGCCTTGGCGGCACCTCAAGATATTATCCGAAAATTCTGAAAAAATTCACAGGTACTCTCTGACACCTTAAACAACTTTTCCGCACTAAGGCGTCATCAAAATAAAAAAAAGTTTTTTTCGATACACCCTAAGCCCCATACAAGCCCGAAGGCCGTGGGGAGCCTAGTGGTTAAGGCATCGGCTTCGGGATCGGAGGGCCCCGGGTTTGATTCCCGACACCGCTGAAGACCCGCCGAGTGAGTATATGCGGAGTACGTGCTCGTTAAATCTGTAGGTCCGAAAGTCCTGTGGTCTTTCGGACCCACAGATGTGAAGGCGAAGTAACTGTACGAAACCAGCGATATGTGACCACTGTCTCTACGGGAACACACATTCAAAGCTATCTCTATTTCCACAGTAACCCTACTAGGGATCCGTTCTCTCCCTAATGGCAGACGCGGCGGTCATTGCTCATCATGGCGGTTTGTTTTGGTTTGAAAGAATGGATGGAATTCCTCGGCGGACACTAGTGAGGTTGAGTAGGGTTTACTTGTTTTATTTGTTAGAGTTGGTCGGCGGGAGAACCATGGGAAAAATGCGTTTTACGAAATCTTTCCAATTTAAAGAATTGTTCGTCCATTAAAAATTTTTAGGTCGTGGTATAATGTTATTATTATAATACGGATTTGTTTTAAGAATGCATTTCAATTTAATCTTATATTATTTTTTTAAGTATTTCATACAAATATATTTTGTTCAAGAGGATTCGAGAATTTTCATAAAAGACAACAGCAAGCATCTTTTTCTCAATGATAATTATTTATTCATTTTTTCAGGTGCAGTTATTCTCCTGTGTCTTCAAATTAAAGTGTACTGAAATTTAGCTTTTAAAATTAAAAATGATGATAAAAAATCTTGCATTGAAACAGGGTAGTATTCCACAGGGCTTTATAGACCTTCGATCAAAAAAACAAAAAGTTGTCGAAATTAACATAAAAACCTACAGAAACTATAAACGATTTAAACAAAAAAATTATGATGCAGATTACTTTTATAGAGATGTTTTTTTGTTGTTTCCAAATATGTATGAAATTTAAGGATATTATTCAACTTACCTTGAAACATTTTCAAGCACCATTTTTGAAAAACAAGTATCGCACAAGTATTTATATAATTGTTGAAAAAATTTCAAATTATTAAATAGTCTAGACCGCAATATAAAGAAGAAAGAACTATCTGAAAAGACACTCAAAAGATGAACAACCACATTTCTACAAACCACAAACTCCACAACCAATTCCAGAAACACTTATTAAGGTTACCAATTCAATAAAAAAAAGAACATCACTTTTCCACAGAAATCACCTTGATGGATCCCAATTTTCGGGATGATTCATAAGTCAATTAGTGCACGGCTATTATACGTCCGTTTCCGATTGAGATGATTCACTGGACGACTTGAGTGGGGTCCACACCCACCAATATTTGCCTTGGGGCAACAAACTCTTCCAGTTTGGAATATAGAGACCTCCCAAAGCCGCACCACAATTTCCTTTACCAAGACGAGGAAAAGAAAAAGTTTTCGCTATTAAAATTCCAGAATATTTTGAGAACTGATCTCCTTTCGCTCTATATTGAAAGCAGCAGCAAGAAAAAGCGCCGCATTGTAAATTAGGGTTATAAATTTTCCTATGGGGGAGAGTTTCAAATGGGATGAGTTTAACCCTTTATCTACTGAGCCATACTTGCCAACTTTTGAAAACTTACATCCGTAAAATTTTTTGCGTAACATTACAAAACTGCAACTTGAAGCGTTTCGCGTTAACTAAGTCTGAAAAACGAATTCCAATCTCGGTAACGTTGTTTTTTACCGCATTGCGATCTGTACACGAGAAGAAGCAAACTTTACTGGTCACAAGACTCGCCGGCAAATCCGAAAAAAAAACTTGCAAAAAGCCAAATTTCACTCAATAAAAGGGCCGAAATTGAGAAAATCGTAAGGAAAGGGATTAGAAGAGGAATGTGGTTTCGAAAGTAAAAAGATACAATTAGAGAAAATCGTTTACGTCGCGAGTGTTTTGCTTTTACACGGATACTGTCGTACCAAAGATAGTAAAAGGGTCACGTGATTTTGACATACTCGGAGGGGAGAAAGGAAGAAGCTGAGGGGCAGTTGATCGAAAGAGGAAGATACATTTACTCCCTCTAACCTAAGGTATACACCCTCTATATGCACAAAAAATCAGTATATTTTAAATAAAATAAAAAATACTGAAGCAAAAAATCCCTTGACCCTTTTACTATCGTTGGTTCTACAGTAGTTAAGTGGACAAAAACGCAAAATCCGTAATACTTTTCATTTGTGATGAGTATTTTAGCGAGAAATATGCGAATAGATTTAACTGAAGTTGCGCTTTCAGCTGCCATTTCGATCGGATTCCCGTGATTGTCAGTTTTGTTCCCTCAAGAGTAGTTAGTTTGAGTGAAAAGAAAAGTTTATTATTTTTTAAGACTTAAAACTGCGATAAAAAGCCATATGGTTTTTTGTATTGTGAGCATATTTTAGCCCTCAGTGCATACTGACAGTACTAAAAAAAGTATAAATTTAATTAATTAGCTGTAGAAGATTAAATTTTCCAAAGATGATTATTTTATTTATGCATATCCCTCAATTTTCAATTTAGTGACTCAAAAAAAAATACTTGCACGAAAAAAATTGCAGAAAATCATAATGCAGAAGATAAAGGTTTTTTGTAAAGAATAAAGGTTTTAAGGCGTTAGAAATCAAAAGAAAAACCTAATGGTCTTGCGGACCAGGCTTTGCCAATCTTACTAGTCCTCAACCAAAATGACTAGTCCGCCAAATTAAAAAGCACAGGTTTCAGTTTTTTAGAAGTAACTATTGCATTTAAAGTGAATTTTAAAAATTAATTCATATTCAATAATTATATTTGCAAAATGTTAAATTTATATTAATATTATACAATCCCCCCGGTCGGAATTGCGAATATTTTAGCACGTTTATTTTCACACAAACCTATGTTTTAAATTTTCATTTATTCATTAAATATATTTAACATACTTTATTCTTATTCAGAAATAGTATATACTCCGAATTACCCGATACCTTTAAAATACATATTATTTACCATCGTCAGCCTCCGTGTATGAGTCATTGAGAGGGAAAGCCCAAAAGGCAGCCTGCTATCCGTCCGGCCACAATTTTCGCTTTTCTCCGGATTGAAATAGGAGCATAATATCGCAAATGTGATGACAGCTCTCTTAGCAACATGGCCGCCTGCTAAATTTAGTGGCGACCGGTAAGTGCCTTCTGCTTATGGCGCGTGTTTAGATATTCTTTTGTGATGATTATTTAAGAAATCCATCCGGACGAACGGTTTCTTTTCAGCGAGGTGCTTTTCGCGAAGGAATTTTGGAATGTAGGGGATATTCTGTCGTCGGGAAGTTATTTAGGCTGGTAGGAATTGAAAGATTCCACGTACATTTGCAAGGTTGTATTTCAATGTTTAAAACGTCAAATTATGAAAACTTCAGTACATTTCTTTATTGTTGACAATTTTGTAACAATATTTAGTTTTTATGAATATTCAGATATGCAATTGACTCTTATCCAGTCTTGAATTGGAACTTTTTTTTACTTATAAAATTGATTTATTATAAAAAGTACTTTCTGGAAATGGTATCAATTACCATCGTTTTTCAAATACAGCTTATGTGACGGTTAGGTCAATATCGATATTTTATAAGATGAAAAAAAGTTGTTCTGAATTTTAAAGTATTTGGTATCAAAGTTAAATAAGAATTTAAAAATAAGAAAATAAAACTTACATAGTATCTCATAGAAATAAAAAAGAGTGGAGATTAGATAAGTCCAAGAAATAATACAAAAAGTTCCCTTGTTTATAACATAGTAGATTAAGAGTATAAGAACCATATGAAGTGCTATAGTTCACAAAAAAGTATTGGTTTTTAGCAACCTAGAAGCATCAAGTACTACTGTAAGTTTCAATGCCTTTCCCTTTTTCAGAGATGATATAAAATAAATACTTAATCGGAAAATCTGCCATCTTTTTTTAATACTCTATCAGTTAAAGAAATATTAAAATAAACTGAAATCTCAATTTTCTAAAAAAGAAAAAGGATGACTGAATTCCTTTTTAGCTATAAATATAACTCCCCTTTTTACAAATGGAAGTCAAAGATTAAACACATGCGACGCAAATCTAAACATTCTGTCCAAAACTGCACCTTTCGTTCCAAGTCGTGAACCTGAGGGGGGTGGACAAGAGAATAAAGAATTTCGAATAGAACACCTCTTCAGAGGTGCTGATGAGGCAGTCATTGACCCCTGGGATCACGACCCTTAGCAAAAAGACGAACTTTTTAGAACTAACAAACACGGGATGCGTTGTATTATACGCAGCCTTTTGACGAACTACCAAATTACCACGATGAAGAAAAAACAGATGAAAGCTATGGGAATGAATTCAACAAATTGCTGTTCTGGAAAAGAAATCGGAAGGAATTCTGAAGTTGATTCCCGTGTTTCCATGGAAACGAGAAGTAAATAGATTCCAGCAGAAGACAATGGGTGGTCGTTATTGCTTGATTGTATTTGAATACTCGGGTGTTTTTTTTGGTGTTCTACTGAGGGTGTTTTGTGGGAATATTGAAACCGGAGTCTGACCTTTCAGTGTGTTGTGTGTATAATCGGAATTGAGGTGAATGGATTTCTTTTGCTTGGGAATTCATCCACAGAGTCGTAGTGGATAGTGGACGAATCGGGCTTAGTTGTTTATTGCCTTTTTGTTTTTGGGAGTGCAGTTTTGTTATTGGGAGGAAAAGGATATTTTTGTGACATTGATGTGGTCATGTATTTTAGAAATTGGTTTGACTTATTTATTGAAAGGATTGGAGGGGATATAGAGATGCCTATGAATAAATTTTACAGAATTCGCAAAACCGAATTGTACTTTTATTTTAACTTTCACATCCATTAATTTACGTGACCATTATTTGAATTCTTCCAAGAATGATTTATGAAAGAGGATGGGAGGGATAGAAAAGGTAGAGAGGGAGAAAAAGAAGAACTGAGGAATTCGGGTAAAAAACTGAAAGGACCGAAAAATTTTTTTTTTGCTTCTTGTTCCAAAAGCAAAATCTTACGAGATATACAATATAAGATAAGGAAAATATAAGATCTTATTAAGAGAAGATGTTCTGAAAACGACAAGGAACTTTCTCAAAAATTGAAAATATTGCACACTTATCTCATTCAAATTATGTCCTGACATTATACTCTGTTAATTTTGAGCTGGCGCCTGAAAACATTTCCTTCCCCCACCACCGATCGATAACCATAGCAACTATCCACGTCAGAGTGACGAAGAAGGCTTACTATTGGCTGCGCGTAGAGCGTAACTATGGTTACGCTTCTAGCGTGGGGAAAAGCACTATTTCTCAGGTGCCAATTCTAAATGAACAGAGTAGAGGGGGTTATGGTCACAGAAATATAGCAGCTTGAGGCACAGAGAAGGAGGGACATTAAATTTTAGAAAATCGTGTATCCAATCTGTGATTGGCACCCAAAGTTAACAAAATGGTCCTCCCTCACACTTTAAAAAAAAATTCTGGTGTTTTGTTTAAAATACCTATTAAAATTTTTGAAACGAGACATCATTATGGGGAATAGGGTCACTGAAATATGAGGAAGAGTGGCATATGGGGCTAAAAATCTATAAATTTCTGTGACTCAATTCATGATTGGCTCCCCTAATTATAATTTAATTAACTAAAAATCTAAATTAATAATAAAAAAAACAAGTTTTACGATTTATATATTAAAAAAATTTATTGAGACGTGGAAAACACAATAACATCTTCCAAATAATCCCAGGTGGATAGCGTAGAAACCATCTAAATCAATCTTCCTTAACGGAGACGACACTTTGGTACAACGGAAGCACTCAATCGTCACGGTCGCGCGGTTTGTTTAACAACAGAGTCCCGAAATCGTCAAGCACGTCTTCGGGTGGCGGTTTCCCGTCTGTTCGGGCTCTCTGAGGCATCAGGCCATCGAGAGAGACTGGGTTTTCTGAATAAATTCGAACATATTTATGGAATAGAATGCAAATACCACACAAACGACTAGGTTGTAACTGAAGGTTGCAAGAACTTTATATGTTGTCTATAAATGATGCCAAGAATGTTTATAAAAACCAAAATATTTGTGAGACGTTCACAAGAAAGAAAAGGCAACTATTAAAAATCAAGAATTAATTAGAAAAGATATTCTTGCCTTTGAGTAGCATAAAGTTAATTACTTCTATTGGAAAATATTTGGGACAAAATTTTTAATAAGAAAGGAGAGCTCAATGTTGCTATGCCTGGTAAAAGAATTGTTCCCAGTTGCTGGGTTCTCTATAATGTCAAGAATGTTTATATGCGAAATGAGACGTTCTACAAGAGTAGAACAACCTTTAAAAGCAAGAACCTTTATAATTAATCAGCAAAGATTTTTAGCCTTGAATAAAATAAAGTTAGTTTCTATGTATTTATTAGGTATATTATTTGGAATAAAATTTTCCAGAAGAAATGAGAGCTTCATGTTGCTAAAGCTATTGTTGCTATGCCTAGTAAACAAACAATCGTCCCCACAAGTTGCTAGGTTCTCCAATAATGTCAGGAATGTTTACAAGAGAATAGACATTATAGAGAATATGCATTTTAGAAGGTTTTTAAGAGAATGAACATTATAGAAGCCATGCAATCTATGACCCAAACACATAATAATAAAATTAATTCCTATTGAAAAAAAATTGACGATAAAATTTGAATAAGAAAGGAGAGCTTCATGTTGCTACAGCTTTGGTTGCTATGCCAGGTAAACAAAGAATCGTGTACCGGTAACTAAGCTCTCTATTAATGTCAGAAATGTTTATAAGAGAATAAACAATACAGAGAATATGCATTATAGATGGTTTTTAAGAGAATGGACATTATACAGGGTGTATCTGAAATGGTGCAACAAACTTTCAGGGATGATAGTACTCATCAAGACGAACAAGAATCGGTATAGAAAGGGGGGTCCCAGACCAAATCCCAGGGAGTTAAAAATGGAAAGACACTCCAAAAAAATCATTGAAAAATTCAATTTTTAGAATAACTACTATTGGTAAAAACTTAATTATGGTCTCAAAAATTGTGGTTTAATATGATCTTTAAAATTAACTTCAAAAGTCTTCACTTTAAAATTTGTTTTATTATGAAAAAAGTTAAAAAACACAAAAAAATGTGAAAAATCTGCCAAAGTATTTCGAAATCCTTTCTTTTGATTTGATAATCTGAAAGATCATAGTTGAAAACCTTTAAGTCCAAAGTTTCACATCAATACAATCAAAATTAAACGCTTGAGATCCAGTTAAAGTTTGTTTTTTGCGTGCGGAAACAGTTTTCTAGAGCCGTTTCCAGAACGGCTGTTAGCGCACGCAAAAAACAAACTTTAACAGGATCTCAAGCGTTTAATATTGATTGTATTTACGTGAAACTTTGGACTTAAAGGTTTTCAACTATGATCTTTCAGATTATCAAATCAAAAGAAATGATTTCGAAATACAAAATAAGGTTTTGGCAGAGTTTTCACATTTTTCAGGTTTTTTACTTTTTTTCATAATAAAACAAATTTTAAAGTGAATACTTTTGAGGTAATTTTAAAGATCATATTAATCCACAATTTTTGAGACCATAATTAAGTTTTTACCAATAGTAGTTCTTCTACAAATTGAATTTTTCAATGATTTTATTAGGGTGTCGCTCCATTTTTAACTTCCTGGGATTTGGTCTCGGACCCCCTTTCTATACCGATTCTTGTTCGTCTTGATGAGTACTATCATCCCTGAAAGTTTGTTGCACCATTTCAGATACACCCTGTAGAAGCCATGCAATCTATTACCCAAATACATTGTAATAAAATTAATTCCTATCGAAAAATAATTGACGATAAAATTTGAATAAGAAAGGAGAGCTTCATGTTGCTACAGCTTTGGTTGCTATGCCAGGTAAACAAAGAATCGTCCACCGGTAGCTAAGCTCTCTAATAATGTCAGGAATGTTTGTAAGAGAATAAACATTGTAGATAATATGCATTATAGAAGGTTTTTGAGAAAATGGACATTATAGAAGCCATGCAATCTATGACCTAAACACATAATAATAAAATTAATTTCTATTGTAAAATAATTGACGATAAATTTTGAATAAGAAATGAGAGCTTCATGTTGCTACAGCTTCGGTTGCTATGCCAACCTGGTAAACAAAGAATCGTCCACCGGTAGCTAAGCTCTCTAATAATATCAGGAACTTTTTTATGCAAGAAGCAACGCAAACTATCACACAAAAAAAACTCTGACTCGATTCTCGAAGCTTAATTACAACTCCTCAAATCAAACCCACCGTGCTGTCTGGGCAAGCGAGGGGTGCCCACCGAGACAAGAGAGAGAAAAAAAGGGAGAGTGGGCAGCGGAGGAAACCTGTTCTCACCTGTGATGGCGGAGGATGGTGACATCAGCCGTGCGAGAGCATTCTTGGGGAGGCTCCTCCCTTGCGCGTGATGGACCATCATCGAATGCCGAGGAGGGGAGGGAGGAAGAAAAAAAGAGAATTTCTGAGTGTGGGCCTCCGTGTCAACGCCAGGTAGGAGCTGATCTTGGGAAAGATGAACTTATCGGGAGATATAGGGATTGGTTTTTTGATCGTAGGGATCTAAAAAATCTTTCGATTCGATTCCGGAATCGATTCCTGAGGTTCGATTCCGACCTGGAATCGATTCCTTATGGCCAGTATCGAAAAAGTAGAATCGAACATATCTATTTCAATCACAAATCAAAGATAATTGGGAATTATTGCTAGTTTAATTAATAATAATCAGCAAAATATTAATTAATTATCTAAATACTAATTAATTAGTGAGCAATATTGTTAATTATCTGTATTAATTAGAAAATTAAGATTCCTAAGATTCAATTCCTGCTGCAAAATACTAATTAATTAGCGAACAAAACTGTTAACAATTATCAGTATTAATTAGAAAATTAAGTACGATTCCTAAGATTCGATTCCTGTTGGAATCGATTTCTTCAAGGGTTCGATTCCTTGGTATCGATTCCAAGGTATTCGATTCTGATTCGATTTCGGAATAGATTCCTTCAGAAATAGAGTCGTCAAGGAAGTTTATGAGGATGAGACATGAGAGTCGGAGTGTTGTTGATGTTGAGATATGGGTGCTCTGAATAGTTTTGCAAGGTACTGGTGGAAGTACAAAAAAAAATCTTAAAAACATTCCTTATTAAAAATTTAGGAAAACTGATCGATGAGAAAGAATGATTTAATTAGAGAAAAACAGAAAAAACGTCTGAGTTATAGGTGAGCTATGGGGGATGGTGTTTAAGCAGTTTTGCGTTGCAATGCTGAAAGCTTGACCGAAATTCTAAAAACATAGAAAAATTTAAGAAAAGGATAAAAAAATCCTAATTCATCCATTAGTTAATTTGAATTTAATGAAAGGGTAAGGATTAGGAAAAAAATGAAAGGGGGAGAGAATGGAAAGAGAAAGAATAACTACAAAAGAGATCATGGGAGTCATTTAGGGAGGGGCAACCGCCCCCCCCCAAGGTTTCCACTGTTTTGTGAAAAATAGCTGCAAGTCCCTTGAGAATTCTGTAACTTCCACAAGAAGCTTTGGGTGCAACTCAAAAAGTCTCAAAAGGAGTTAAAACACAACTTTTGAGGGTTAAACTTCAAAAACTTTTCTGGGGAGGACCCCCAGCCCCCCTCAAAAATCTTACACAGTTTTTACCTTTAGAATTCTGCCACTTACAAGAAGCTTTTCCCTTTAGGAGCTCCCCAAAGAGTTTAAAAAAAGAGATAAAACACTAGTTTAATGGAGAATTTATAATTAATTTCTGGGGGAGGACCCCTAGCCCATGAAACTTTGACGTTTATTTACAACTCTTTTCCCCAGAAAATTCTATGGTTTACATGAAACTGTTCTCTTAAGATGCAGCCCAAAGGGTCTCAAAATGAGCTAAAATAAAACACTACTTTAAGAGGAAAATTTTCAAAATTTTCCTGGGGGTGAACCCCAGACCCCCCCATTTTTCCTTGGAGTTCACGTTGTCAAATATTTTGACATTATATGTAATATATCATTCAAATACTACTTTTCAGTGCGTTCTAACACTAAAAATGAAGTTGAGGCAACCCACCTAAAAAAGTCTAGCTACAGCGTGGTCCAGCCCCATTTAAAAAAATCCTTGCCCCCCCCCAACCAAAAACTGAAATGACGCCCCTGAAAGAGATGAATATAGGAAGAAACCAACACAGTTTCCAAAACGCCATAATGGCTGACGGTCAATCTTGATTTTCATCTAAACCAAATGATTGACCCAACAAATAAAAACTATCAACATTCAAACCGCCTCGAAGCGTGCGTTTCATCTCGAACAATCCACATAAAAGGTGTTACCTTCCACCTTTTCCATCTAATCATATCCATCTCACTCAGCCCGGCAATCACTGCTCATTAACACCACCAGTTGATTTCGAGGCCTCGGGGCACCTCTCCCTGCGTACATTTCCGACAGCTCACCACACATACAAAACTCGGTGACCTGATTAGTTCGAAAGAGACAGAATGATCTGATGTAGTGTTCTTATCGAATCTAATGAACGCTATCATCTTACGGTGCGATTTATTTGACTTGCTTATGAGCCATTGGATCATAGAGAAAATACATCTAGAGAGAGCTTCTGTGCGACTATCATCCGTGACCAATATGTTGAGTGGCAAGGAAAAATCCTAAGTCCTCTCTTTCTATCTCCTTTTCTCTTTCCCTCTCTAGCTCATTCTGTCTCTCTATTCTCCTCCTTCAGTACTCTCTATTAATCTGTCTCAAATAAAATCAGGTGTGTGGACAATTGAAAAGGTCAATCAAATCCATCTTCAAGTTTTACCCAATTCTACAACACTCCAAGCTCGTACAAACTCCTTCCGTATAGAAACTTTGACATATACCAAATATGTCAAGTTTCGTAACTGCAACTAGAAATAAACGAAATTTGGCCATACATAACGAAACGTTTGTGTTACTTGGGTCGAATATTGACAATATGCTGCCAGAAAAATAAATATCAATAAAACACAAGCTTTTCAAATGCAAGAAAAATATTTTTGGAAAGTGTGGGAGGGAGAACACAAAAGGTAAACTCAATAAAACACTCTGATATGTTTGACAGTAGAATTAAACACTGCTTACCAACTTTTGAATAAAATATCTCTCAAAAAAGAGGCTTGGGAATTCTCTCCCAAAAGCATTGGCAAATCGAACCCTGAAAATGGTTTTGGACCTAAGAACAACAAAAAAAAGAGAGGATTACCAAGGGCGTCGGGCGCACAGTCTGGGAACCACTTGAGATAAAAATATGTGTCGAGGCAGACATAAAAATCCCAAAACATCAACGAAGCAATTTTGTCTCCATACGTCCAAATTGAGAGTCAACATCAAGCAAGATCATGGCGGCGTTTGCTACAACAGATGCAAATGTTCAATGCTATCTCTTCACATATTACCCCTATGCAATAAGCTCCCCTATACCTATTCTCTTCGTGTAGCTTATGACATGGTGTTCCACTTAATGGGGTGACGAAACCGATATTTTCATGTCCTGTTTATGAGGATCGGTTTACCGAACTGGCGTTGGGTTACTGTTGTAAATAAACACTTCGGCTGAACTTAAGGATTGTTTTTTTCATATGAAAAAAGGAGTGTTGAAAATGGATCGTAATCACATTTGCATATTTGACAAGAGGTCAGTAAAGACTGGGTTGTGCTGAATCGAGTTGAGTTGATTTTTGTCAGGTTTGGAACTCACTTTTGGAAGTACAAATGGGAATCTGTTGGAATTGATGTAAATTAAAGTTAAAGTGTAAAAAAAGGGGCGAAATACACCACTTACATTCGACTATGTGAAACAGTTGCCGACAAAATAAATTTTACAGCATCTATGAATGTATAATTAATTATACAGGTCACCTGGCATCGCAGATTTCACTAAAGGACAAAGAATGCAATGAGAAAGCCTCGTTATTAGGATTTTGAAAAACCGTAGCACTAATTATTCAATGCAATCCGAAAAATATCATACACTTAATGTCAGACCAACTGGCATCCGAAAAAGAGAAAGTTTAAAATGGCAGGACTGCTTGGAAACAGACCTTTGGATCATAAATACAAAAAACTGGAGGAAAGGGGCAAAGATAAAAAGTGGCCTGGAAATTTTTTTTGAAAAAAGGTAAAAAGGAACATCTATGATCTATTCAGGGAGAAAGGAAAATCTATAATTGAACACACACATTGACATTGCCAAAAACATAGTAGAACCTCTAAAGCGATTCTTGTGACACCAACAAAGGATCGGTTTAAGGAAAGGACGTTATAACGAATAAAATTATTACTGAAATTACCCTGAGGGGTTTCTACGTCGTGAGGTCATTGTAAAGAGGTTCTACGTACTAAAAAAATGTTTGTAATTGCCATACAAAAAATGATGAATTAAGTTTTCATGTTGTAAAGGAAAATAATCGGTTACTGGAGCATCCGTTGGAGGGTATAATTCATGAAACAATTGAAGGTACTTTTCCAAACAATTCCCAAACGGTAAAATTAGTCATTTTCCCCTTCGTTAGAGTTCACATTAATTCGCCTCAATTAAACAACATTCATTCTTATACCCATTGAGACAAGGGCTTCAACAGGTAGAAGGAATGTTCTCTGAAAGAATCGTTTGCTTGCGTAAACAAGTAATTGAGCGTGCCCTTGATTAGAGAGGAACGGGAGGGAGTTTGCAACTCAACTTTACCTCTGGAGAAGCTTAATTACAGCTCCGAATGGAAACCACAGTGCCTGGAGGTGGCGAAGAATTTGATCTACAATCATAAATAATTACTTTCTCTCAGGAATGTATTGTGAAATTAACGTATTACCTTCAATACATACCTGTTAATGCTCACGATATTTTTGATAGCCAATGTATCGTAATTTTTTTATTACTATATGAATTCCTTTTAATCAGAACGAGATACTTTCAACTAAATCCATGTATAATGCATTAATTTAAAGAAAACAATAATTTTAGGATTTTTATGTTTGAATAAATTTCTCAAGCAATTAAAACATTTGAAGAAGAAAATAATCTCTTTGGAAATGAGAAATATTCACAAATAAACACACAAATAAAAATTGGAAGCTCATAAAACTTCCAAAAAAATTCGGCTTTAACCCAACCTTTTAATTGAATCGCTTATTTCAGAAACGTGTTAAATGCAATGTTAATCCTATGGGGTTTAACACGTTTCTGAAATAAGCGATTCTATAGATATCTTTTAGTATTTGTGTTCTTTCAAGTTTTAAAGCAAAACATTCCTACTGTAGATAGAATCAGATCGATGTCAAAACAGTTGAGAATAGTTTTCTATTCCTTATATAAGGACCGTGGTTCAATCGAAAGGCTTGAAGAGATCCCCTGGATACAAGCTTTAGGAACTTTCTCCACTTCTATTTAATTACACTAGGAACTGTTGAACAGCAAATCGTTCAAAAAAGCCATGTTTTGCTTTCGTATCGTGATAATATTTTAGCACTCAGTGTACTGGCAGTACTCAAAAGTATTAATTTAACCCTCTCGCCACCCTGGACCTCATATGAGGCTCCTACTTTGGAGCTCAATTTGTGTATGATGTAAACACGCAAATTTATTTTCTTTTCATCAGTGACTTCACTGATTCATGTAGATCACATATGAGACTTCTACAACATGGTTTCTGAATTCGTTCCTAAATGGCAGCAAGATGATTTATACCTTAATGTGTACATTTTAAGCTGTGATGCTTCTGTAGTGAAAATACTAGCTAGATACTGGCTTCTGTAGAACATTTTTTATAGGTTGGTAGATGTTTTCTTATTTCGCAACCTTCTAATATTATGACCATGTCTTTTAATAAGCTGTAAAATAAGTATTTTCTGTTAAAATGAAAAAAATACGGCTTATAAAAATAACTAGGAAGGAGTGCACACAAGAAAAAAAATTTCCAGACAAATTATAGGGGCATTTTGGATGTATTGAGATGAAGAAAAAAAAGTTTTTTCACTTTTTTGATGTGCCGAAAGGGTTAATTAATTGGATCTAGCGGATTGAATTTTCATAATGCAGTAGATAAAAGGTTAAATAGGATATTTCAGCATCCAAGTCCACCTCTGACCATACTTAGGTATGACCAACCTGAGGATTCGAGAAGCTCCAATTCCCACCACCTGAGCAAACAGAAGGCACGCCCGACTGGAGAGAGAGAACGTTCGAAAAGGGGCTGAGTGGAAACGTCTTTTGTCCAAACAAGAGAGGCTGTTAAATAATATTTGTTCTCCTCGCCACCGGTCATTAGCGACGGCTTTTAATGACTCCGAAGGGCCTATTGATGGGTGTTGAGTAATGGTTTTTTAAATGGAAAATCTTTTATCTCTGTACGTTTTTAATTAAAAGTGTCTAGGCTTTTGGTTTGATGATAATTTCGGTGTTTAAGATGTGTTAAGATGAGTTAAAGATGAATTTTTAGTATAGTTTTAAAAGCATTAGCATGAGTTATAAAAAAAGTAAAAAAAAGATTTTTTAAAAAACGCTTTTATTGAAGTGTTCTAAAAGGTCAAAAATAATTATTTCGGTTTGACAAATAATTTATTGGGAAGCAGAAAATACCTTTTTGGTAAGTAAATAATAACTGATTTTCTAATTACTAAAAATAAAAGCGTGGGCGCTAGTAATTTATAAATATTTTTTAATTTAAAATTTTGTTTATTTATTTTTTAAAATTTGTACAAATTCACCTGAAGGTAAGGACCCGTATATGTAAATTCAAGTTCAGTAACACTAACATCTATGCCGAACGAGGGTTCGGACCCCAGACGTACGGCTTTGCAGTCAGATGCTCACCACTAGGCCAATACGTCGTCATTTATGTATAATTTTACATAGAACATAGAATCAACAAGTTAGAATAAATAGTGAATGTGAAGAATTACTAGCGCCCACGCTTTTATTTTTAGTAATTAGAAAATCAGTTATTATTTACTTACCAAAAAGGTATTTTCTACTTCCCAATAAATTATTTGTCAAACCGAAATAATTATTTTTGACCTTTTAGAACACTTCAATAAAAGCGTTTTTTAAAAAATCTTTTTTTTACTTTTTTAATTTTCTACTTTTTAGTCATGGTATTTTTTTTAACAAAAACTCACAAGAAAAAATGTATTTATTACAAACATATTTAATCTGATGTTAGAATGGAATTTTAGTTTTCTACAATATGATGGTGAAATATAACATCGGCTCACTCGCCGATAAAATCCGTCCATATCAAAAAGATTCACAAGAAAAAGAAAAAAAAAGCATCCCATTTAGACTTTTCAGTAGTCCATAAATTATAAAAGTAGCGTATTTTTCTGCTCTCGCGATGGGCACCAATTTTCGGCGATTTCTCGCTCTTCTGGTGATTTCTCGCTCTTCTGGCGATTTCTTTCTCGCGGTTATTATCTTAAATCGCTAATTATCTTAATTGTTAATTGGAAGGTAAGAAATCACGTTTTGAAGATAAAATATTGCAGTGATATACCTAATATATTATCTTACTGGTTTTGGGAGCCATTGGCTTCACGGAAGTGTCTCAAATTTGAATTAAAAGGATAACTAAAAACACTCGTTAATTACCTTAATTACGGAGGTTTTGACTAGTTGATTATTGAATATTGCATTGTCATCGAGTTTACACCATGGTGCAAAGTTTTAGAACTTTATATCGTTTGGAAGTGCCTGAAATTTTATATACAAGATCTTGTAAAAAAAAGTGATTAATCGTCCATAAATATTGTAATTACTGGGCAATTCTCGTTTTGACTTTTGAATATGATGAAGTTATGCCTTATACAACATTGTGCACGGTTTAGGGAGAATAGCCCCTTGGGAAAGGTCTCAAAATCTGGTTTTTCTGTTAATTAAAAATACTCGTTAATTAACTTAATCCTTTGATTGTTTGACTAGAGAATGTTTGGATATTGGAGTGTCATGAGGTTTACACCTATGTTCAAAGTTTCGGGGCCCTAACATATCGGGAAGTGCCCGAAAATCGAGTTTTAAAATTCCTCCCGTAAAACGCCGCCAAAAGCAAGTAGAATAAAAGCGTTTAAAAAAATGATTCCAAGTTTAGCGTTAAAAGTGTAATTGAAAAGCGTAGAGAGTGAAATTAAGAAACTAGTTGTCTGCACTCTTTTGCTTTAACGATTGACCACCAAAATCGGTGTAGAAATCAATTTCAGAAACCTAATAAACGCCAAATTACTGCATATTAATCAGTAAATCTCTTATCAATTAGTTATGTATGTAACAGTCCCGAGATTTAAAAACTGAATATTAACCCTTTCAACTGGTTTCCGATGGTGATACAGAAAATTAATCTAGATAGATGAAAAAATTTTATAATTATTTTTGTGACTGTGAAAAGGGGATTTTTCACCAACTAAACAAGTAGGAATATAAAATTCGGTAGCGGTACTTTGTTGTCTTGTATTTTTATGCATTCATTTATTTTATTTAGTAAAAAATTAAGAGTTCACAATAAAACTCAGCATTTAAATTTTTGTAGTGAATTAAAAATTATCTTAAAAACGATCTATATCTGAAAAAACTATGGATACAAAACATTCCAAATTTAGGAACGATGGCGAAATAGTCAAAAGTCACGGTTGCCAGTACAATATTTAACGGCCTTTTCGTAAAATAAAAAGAGAGGAAATCATACTGAAACCTTCAATTTGCATCTATAATCGAAAAACTGACCGCAACAACTCCATCCGCAGAACTTAATTTAAATTATTCCTCAAACATCATTCCTCAGCGGGGTGCTTCGAAGCAACAATGGAACAATGAACGCCCTGACATCAGTTACCGAACCGTTCCACCACTGACAGGTCCCTTCAACAGGTGTTTGCTTAACCCTTTACTCACTAAGTGCTCCCTTCTCTGTTTTAAGCATATATTTTCTGCAACTCGCGACCAACGGTGCATATGCTTCTTCTTCTTCTCTAAGGATCTGGACACAGTCAGCGAAAATCATCGCACGATCCTTATCAAGCAGACGATGAGAGAAATAAGGGAACTCGAGGGGAGATGTAGTATACTACTTTTAGTGAGATGACACGGCCACTGCCAGGCTTGTCAAGTGAGGAGTACTACTTCGACCGCTCTGCTACAGGAGTAGTCAACTACATCGCTTCTCGATTCCCCTTTTTTATTCTCCTCTCCTCTTTCTTGATATAAGGATATTTTTTCAAAACCAGAAGAAGATATCCCCTCTTTAGTTTTGGGAATTTGTGGATATAACTCCTTCATACTCTCGCAGATATATTGGATTAAATTTGGATGAGAAAATTGATTCCACATAAAACTAGCCTAAGCAGACTAAGCGTGCGTCTAGATTTTTATGACTGGCTCAACAACGCTGCTTCGGGCAGTGGATATCTTCCCATCTCTTTGTGGGGTTAGGTAAGGTCAATTAGCGAACAAAAGAGTTCTACTCCTATGAAGGGGATGTCAGGGAAAAACCCCTAACCACACAAAGGGATGGAGGAGATATCATATGCCCGATAAGGGTTGTCGAGCCTATGCGTACATCTAAAGTTTTATTACCACGACGACTGTCAACAGCGAAAAATTTATGAGGAGGGAAACCTCTTTTGTTCGCTAATTGACCTCAGCTAACCACACAAAAGGAAGGGTGAGATTATCAATTCGGGGAGATTAGGAACATTGATAATATCCCCCTTGCCTTTGTGTGGTTAGGAGGCCAATTAGCGAACAAAAGATGTTCCCCTCCTCATAAATTTTTCGCTGTTGACAATCGTCGGGGTAAAAATCTCTAGATGCACCCTATCGTAAAACTTATCCTTGTCAAGAGGAGGGGAGAAAGAAGGGGGACTCGAGAAGAGATATAGTACTCCTGTACAGGGCCGTAACTAGACTTTCTTTTCGGGGGGGGTTTTGGCAGAAAATTTTCTTAAAACTTTAGTTCAATTTTGTTGGTAAGAAGACAGCGGCGGATCCGGGATTTGGTATTTCAGGACTAAAAATTTTCAATATCAAAATCATCTTCTAATATCCTAAAAGGGGGGTCTGGGGGTCCTCCCCCAGAAAATTTTTGGAAATTTAAGTCTAAAAAGCAGATTTTCAACTCGTTTTTGGTACACCAAATCCGGATTTCGGACATACATTTTCAAGAATTTAATTAACATTTTAGTAGGATTTTTGCATTTCGTCGAACTTTTTATAGAAAAGTGGGAAATAATAGGGTCCCAAATTCCAAAGGGGGGTCTGGGGGTCCTCCCGCAGAAAATTTCTGGAAATTTCACCCTTAAAACAGGATTTTAACTAGTTTTAGAGTCGCTTTTCTCTTTTCACACCCCTGAGTTCCCACTTCCCCTTTTTCTCACTGTTAGTTCCAGGCCCTGATTACTGCCTAGGCCCGCAAGGCCCAGGCCTTGGGCCCATGAATTTAGGGGGCCCCCAAATCTTTTGAAAACCAAAACAATCTGTTCATAAAACTATAAAATTAAAATTATAATTAAGTTAAACTTTTATAACTTTGTCCTATACATAAATATGCTGTGCTGTACTGAAATGCTATACAAAACCAAAGTTTTCCCCTTTTCCTCTTAATGTGACAATTTATCCAATCAATTTAAAAATTTATTATTTATCTTTTGTTGTGAAAAGGGCCCCCTAAAGTATCCGGGCCTTGGGCCCCAACTTGTCATAATCAGGCCCTGGTTAGTTCTTATTCCTTTTGGGAAGGGAGACTTAAGTCACCTAGCCACCCTGGATCCGTTAGTGTGAGTAGAACTCCTAACTCACCTTGGATACTTTCCCTTTATGATTTAACTCATTTTTACACTAACCCGAAGAGGACCACTCCTTGTAAGTCCACAAATTTTCAAGGAACAACTGTTATAATAGATTTCTAAATTTCAAGGGGGGTTGGGGGTTCTCCCCAAGAAAAATTTTGAATTTTGAACCTTAAGAGAAGAAATTTTAAGCATTTTAAGGCGAATTTTTAAGGAAAAACAATAAAGTAAAAATAGGATGTCGAAATTTCGGGGGGGGGGTTTGAACCCCCAAAACCCCCCCCCTTGGATACGGCCCTGCTCCTGTAGAAGAGCGGTCGAAGTACTCCTCACTGACAAAGCCTGGCAGTGGCCGGTTGCTGTCATCCTCTCACCAAAAGTAGTCTACTACATCGCCCCTCGAAGAACCCTTCTTTCTCCCCTCCTCTTGACAAGGATCTTGCGATGATTTCAGTTGAATGTGTCCATCAGAGCCTAATAAAGCGAATGTGTCGTTAAAGAAAGCTATTAGAGGCGACCTTGATTGGGTTTATGCTAATGAGGGGTGGTCCTGTCTGTGACCCCATTGGTTCGATAGGAGGAAAGTTTTAATCGATTATCATTCTTATTGGGTAGGGGAGAGTATTGGGAAAAAATTTAAGGATGTTAGATAACTGCTGGATCTGCAGTAATCAACATTTTCTCTTTCGACGGCGACGTTTTAGATCTTTTTTTTGTGATTTAAGTATTGAAATGTTTGGCTTAATAAGATAACATAGTATCTATTAGGTACCTGATTATTTTTGGAAAAAAAATATTTATAAAAAGAAAACATTGAAGAGCATTTATAGATTAGAAAATATTTTTTAAAACTTTTTCTCCCAAAAATTTTTGTATAATTTTCTAACCCATTGATGTATAATTTTCGGTCACCTGTAAGAGTCAATTTGACTTCTTGGTGTCTCATACGTGTATTTTTGTCATTTTCCCTTATATTTTTTTGTTTTGACCTTAACTATGTATATAATTAGTAAATAAATTTGATTTGGAAAAAAAAACTTTTTTTTTAGTTTTCTCAAATAGATTAACGCTACTGGGACACTTAAGTATCAAACATATTTGAAACATAATGAGTGTTTCTTGGCAATTTCACTTTGAAAAATTTTAGATCTACTTCAAAAGGAAAGTTAAGTGAGAAAAAAAACCCTGAATTATTGTAAAGTTCAACGAATCTAAAAAAGACAAACAAATAAATGAGGACTTAAATGTAGATTAAAATTCAGTGTAAAAGATTTTTGTAGATTAGAAATTTATGTTCTTTAATGTAGATATCATAAATGAATTAACTGTATACAGTAGGCATTTGGTCTAAATCTTCCCCGTTTCTTCGTAGCATAGCAACTTATTGAGAAAAGCTGAAAAAAGTTCGGGTTTTAAATTAGCTTCAATTATTTAACACAACTGCTTTTCACTGGCTAATTAGCATAATTTCAGTCAGTTACTAACTTAGAAGGTTACTACTTCATAATAAAATTATTTTCAGGAATATATCTTTTAGTATATAAAGGCGAAAAATCGGAGCTCTCGGACGAAAACAAAAATCTATCACTCTAAAAATGTTAATCACAAAACATCCTCCCAAAACAAGACAACACACCCCTTCCCCCCCACGTGGTCACGCGCATCTTATTAATACTACACAACAACCCCAACAGTCCCCATCATAGAGAGAAAACGACAATATCAGCCATTATCAACCAACGCCAACAACGGTAAATCAACGGCAAGACATACAATTTTCGAGCTCCCTGATGCTTCTGCGGACCAAACAACACCGAGAAAAGCCAGGAACAAAGACGGTGGAAAAAAAAACCATCACGGCCTTTGTGTAATTATAGAGCCATCGTCCGAGAGATTTACGATGTGTGGCGGAATGATTAAAATACCGTCGTGATCGGGTTCGGATCTGCGAAATTACGGTTAATTGATTAAACGGTCATCATCAGGGGATTCCTCTGATGCACTGCATCCCTTCTTTTTTCGCAGGGGGGTCGTCGTTATTTATGAATGGGGTATATTATAAATGTATCAATGGGTCATAAATTTGGGTTTTGGTAGTGGGGGTTTCATATGAACAATGGAATACTTTGTTGCATTTCATTTTTTTATTGAGAATTCTTCTGCTCCCTGCACGATAGCCATAAAAGTAATGGGAAAATATTGATAACTAAAGGCTCAACTCTTTTGGCTCATAACTTTTTGGGTTCATTTTGGAGGAATCACCCAAAGAGTTAAAAGAGTGAATTCACTCTTTACTCCTTCACTTTTCTCCTGTGCTAACTAGTGATTCACAGAAATTATTAACTCATAATATAGTTGGGTGGCTTATTACAAAAAAACTTCAAATTGTGATACTTTCATGAAACTTTCAGGAATGTTAGATAATGATATAAGAATTAAAAAATCGATGGGAGCCCAAAATTTTAGGGCGTGGTTTGACCGTTATGACGTCATACCAAGATGGCGACCAATAGCCTATTTTCGGTTCTTTTAATGATAAAATGACATTTTTGGGGTCAAATATTATGTTTTAAGGGTCAAAAAACATGATTCTGATAACAAAACGTGCAATTTGTTTTAAAAAGTAACTTAATTTCAATAAAAGTTCAAAATAGTAATACAGGCAATCGGCAGTTGCTTCAAAAAATTTTTTTAGAAAAGGTATTTTTTCGATGGTTTTACATGTTTTTTGGGGTGCTGATTCCGAATATCTAATTCATTTCCACGTGAAAGGTCAGCTTCATATCAATAAATGCAAAAAAATGTGAAAAAATCACCAAATTTTTACTGTGGCTACGGGTTTTCGCTTATATTTCAGAAAATATTAGTTTCTTGAAAATTATTTAAATTACAAAGTTGGAGTAAATGAAATCTCTTACAAAGTGCACTATTCAATTTTTGTTTTCCGAAAAATAGTTTGGCCGTTATAACACACTGAAAAACCGAGAAACAAACATCCTCTGTTTAAGTTATGCTGTGTAAAATTCTCTGTTTTTCAATGCAATATAACATGAAAACTATTGTTCGGAAAATAAAAATTGAGTTGTGCATTTTGTAGGAAGTTTTGTTTACTCCAACTTTGTAATTCAAATAATTTTCGAGAAACTAATATTTTTTGAAATATAAGCGAAAACCCGTAGCCACAGTAAAAATTTGGTGATTTTTTCACATTTTTTTGCATTTATTGATATGAAGCTGACCTTTCACGTGGAAATGAATTAAATATTCGGAATCAGCACCCCAAAAAACATGTAAAACCATCGAAAAAATACCTTTTCTAAAAAAATTTTTTGAAGCAACTGCCGATTGCCTGTATTACTATTTTGAACTTTTATTGAAATTAAGTTACTTTTTAAAACAAATTGCACGTTTTGTTATCAGAATCATGTTTTTTGACCCTTAAAACATAATATTTGACCCCAAAAATGTCATTTTATCATTAAAAGAACCGAAAATAGGCTATTGGTCGCCATCTTGGTATGACGTCATAACGGTCAAACCACGCCCTAAAATTTTGGGCTCCCATCGATTTTTTAGTTCTTATATAATTATCTAACGTCCCTGAAAGTTTAATGAAAGTATCACATTTTGCAGTTTTCGGGCATTTTTATGTAATAAGCCACCCAACTAAATAAACAATAAAAGTGAAACAGTGTAAAGGAGTCTTAAAAAGAAATAAGGAGGTGTAAAATGAGGTGCAAAGAGCAAACACACCACAAGGTGGTTTTGAGAAAGTCTTTTGAAAAGTACACCTACAAGTGAAACTCATTAGCTTGAAATCACTCTATGCTTATTTTTAATAAGAATGGCGAACAAAAAACTAATACCTAATTCTTAATGTTTCAATATTGTCATAGTTTACTATTCGTATCGGTGTCATGCGCTGTGCGGACACTTAAAAATCGTGCTATGAGCGGACATTGATAAAAAAAATCCGAGATCTAATCGGTTAAGTTATGCTATTTGTATTAATATTGGCTATTTCAATGCTCTTTTTGTGTGATTTGCGTATTTTGTGTAACATTTAAAGAGTACCGAGCCCCCTTTTTTCTGAATCGTCACTGTTACTGATTAGTACACCCAAAACGAGTTTGGTTATAGTTAGGTCAAGGTAAAGTTAGGTCAAATTTTTCTTTCTATTTGGGTTCTTTTTTGAGTTTTTCTGCAAAAGAGCATTGAAATAGCTAATATTAATATAAAAATATTTTACAAATATCATATAAAATCACTTACTGATTCGATCTCAATTTTTTTATCAATGTCCGCTCATAGCACGATTTTTAGAAGTCCGCTCAGAACACGTAACCTTCGTATCAACACTTCTTTCATTTAATCATCTCAGCCAATTTCATCGTCGAAGCTCCATCAACGGAGGATCTTTTAACATAAAAAACTAGAATTGATGTAAAAAGAGCATACCAATAGGATGTGAAATCCGAAATAATGAGCTAATTTTGATACTAAGTAGCTACATCACAGTAGTGAATAATTAGATCATTGACTTAAAGATAAAGCTACGGCGTGGATTGAAGGAAAACATTCGATTACGATTGATCAATTGACTTTCAAATCAAAATAGGAGAACGAGAAATCCGTTTCTCGTGTTGAAGTGATCTTCTGGTTCATAATTGAGAGAGCAATGGAAGCTTACTCCAACTGAACTGTTAATTCTCCAACTGACACTATTTGTTCCCTTCAACCACAAGAAGTTTTAAATTCAGATAAAGAAAACTTTGACTTACATTGAGGTACTCAATTTTAAGTTTTATCATATCAAACCGTTTAAACAACAGACAAAAAAACATGACAAACACCCCAACGAAAAGATATTAACATAGATTCATCCAAAATTATATCTTGTATTGATCATTGCAAAAAATAAGTGGTTGTAGAATATTTTAAATAAAAACTTTTCCGGGATAGTTTGCGTTAAAATTTTACAGTACTAACTTCGATTTCTCGAAATCAATGGGACCGGAAAATAATTTCGAGATAGCGAGTTTTCGAGAAAACAAGAAAAAAAAAGAGAAATAGTACTACTTAATTTCAAGAGGAAAACATTTTTTCAAGATATCTCTAGTTTTCCATAAATTTATGATTTGGAAACTTTTTCAAATTCTTTTTTATTTTATTCTACACAATTTACGCTACAGTTTATACACCACTTGGTATCCTTCAAAGAGTTCTAAAAATAATATTAAAAAACTCTCAAACAACCACAGGAAAAAAATGTTACATACAATTAAATTCAAAGCTATATCTCGAATTAATAATTGCTTCCAAAACATCTCCCACAATCTCAATCAGCTAAATCATCAGAGCCAAGAAGACAAAAAAAGACCTCACAAAACACAACCTCCTAATAAAGAGCCGCTTGAAGCTCACCCAACAAATAATGACGTTTAATTCCCAGTTCACGTTTGTCGTAATGGCGATTATCACTCTCTCTCCTATCCGCTTAATGATGCATCTCATTAAGAAATCATCTTCTTTATTATATGGCCGGTTCGCACGACTTTCCCTGACACTTTTATGCAAAGACGGGTTAAAAGAGTCACTCTTCCTCTCTCCTCATGACTCACCAGATGAGAGTAAGAGTCAATCTACTGGTTATATAGGAAGGATTATGTAACTATTTTTAATTTCAATGGAGGAAATGCATCTGATTTTTATAAACTATTTTAAACATCTCACAAACTAATATGTTTCAGCGTATAACTAACAGAGGTCACAGGAACTATCTGCATTCATTATTAATGTTTCTTCCTCTCTTTTTATGCTTAATTTCAAATATTAAGTATTGTTAAAACTTATTCTTTAATTAAACTATTTTCACAGTAAATGGTTTCATAGATTAACTGTATGCTTCTAAATCTCCCGATGTATACTCTTAGAAGAAATGCTTATCTTTATGGTTAGTTGACAACTAAAAGGTAAAATCTATTTATTTATTTGTTTATAAATGAACACACAGTAAATTGTTATATTTGATCGAAAAAATGAATTAAAAAGCGATTACGAGATGCGTACTTTTCTTGATTTAAAAAGAGGCTATTTAATGCTTGAAGTAAATAAAAAATGGAATTATTAAACTATTCTTTTAGCACAATAGCTGGAAAAGTCTGACTAATCCAATCAAAATAAATTAAACTATTTACCTTGACTTTCCTGTTAAAATACATACATCCTACTGAAAGATCTACCTTATGCCCGAATATAGCCAACCTCGTGCCAATTTACTCTCCAAAACAGTTCAAAACAGGGGGATGATGATAAGAAGCAACACAAAAATAGAAACGGAAAACCGCGCATTTTTGGCGTTTAACAGTTATCAGCACAAATGGAGTTTTCTCCACTGCCAAAATACCTGACTGACAGTAAAAGCACTTAACAGAGAGGAGAAAGATATCCTTCGTTTTCGAGTTATTTTTCCCAATAGTGGAGAAAAATGTGCTTATATCCAATAGGATATCAAACCACTTGAAGAGAATGCTTTGAAACTATAAAACTATCGAATATAGGTGAATATTTATTTTACAAATGGAATGCAGGACTTAATTTCTACACTGTAAAAAAGTTTGGGCCGTGTTGCACCAAAATCTGGTATTTATTGTCTGGCTACAAAAAATGGGTCATAATTTTACCATATTATGGTGCTATCACTAGCACCAATGATCAGAAAGAGGTTGCACCATAATATGGAGTTTTTAAGGCACTCAAAATTAGAGAGGGGTTGCCCCATAATAAGGTGTACTTTTTGCTGGTTTTTTTTGGAATTTTAATAAAATAGTAATCACTGGGGATAGAACGCTACCACTGCTCCAGCGGGGATTCCGTAACTTCAAAAGGTGCAACTGATTGCACCATTAAATTATTTTTCAATCATAGTACTACCAATTTTTGGTACAATCTAGCTTTTTCATTGCACCCCAAGGTTTCGGGAAATTAAAAACTTTGTACCAAATATTGGTTTTACATTTACCCAGATTTTTCACTGTGTAAAATAAATTTTCATTGCACCAAAGTTTCGGGAAATTAAAAACTTTGCACTGTTAATCATGTAACTGTTTACCTACAACAGAAAGTTGAATGTTTTTTCTCAACAAAAATATTCCATAAAAGAAGCATAGAAAAAAGGAAGATTTTTAGAAAAGGAAAAATATTTTAGAAAAGATTTTTTTATACGTATGTTATTTTTATCATGAAGATCATCCGTAAAATCCTAGAAGGATTTAAAAACCATAATATATTTTTCTTGATATGAACTAACATCTGATGATTACAGAAATGCACAATTCTACACTGCTGTTCAAAAATTAAGGACGGAACTGTTTTTTCAACATAACACCTAGTGAAATTATTTTTCATCAATGAAAATCATACCAAGAGATGTTCAATGGGTGGGCATACAGGGCCCGAAAGCAAATTTTCTCTACCAATATTTTAAGGGGGTAAATGGACCCTCCATTGATAATGGAGTCCCATTACAATTTGGAGCTGTGGCAGAAACGTCTGTGTAAGAGGTATTTTACCGAAAACTTTATGTTTATTGTAATGAATATGATTACTCCTGAACTCAGTGCATATTTTTAAAAGCGTGTGTTACCTTTAAATGGTTTTTTTTATGTTTTATTGATAGAAATCGGTCTAATCATCATTTTTGGCAAGTTTTAGCTTCTGGGTCATTTTTGGTAATTGGTATCTTACCGTCAACCATGTTTTTAGTAGTTCTTACATGTGATAGATTATGTTTAGGTCTGGAGACCCTGAAAGTAAATTATTTCTTTCAATATCGTGACTTTCAAGAAACTTTGAGATAGCCAAATTGTGATTTTGTGCAACTTTTTCTCTGATAAAGAGAAATTCTTGATCTGAAATTTCTTCTAAAAGAAGCAAATGGGACATGAGAACCCAGGCACGTGATCGCAGACATCAGAGAAAATTTTTTTCGTGTATAGGGAGTGTTGAAATGCCTATAACAGTAATAGAGTATCAATGGAGAAATTATATCTCTTAAAAACTCATTTCAAAGGTAATGGAGATATTTTTACAACTATATGTTTCTTTTTAGGTATGTCTACGTCCATGAACACTAAAAAATACTTTTTTTTCAAACATTAATAACAGATGTCCTTTCTGTGAAACTATACAATTATGTTGTGCCGTTTGAGCACCTCGTATACACCGCAGATATTTTCACTGATGTTTGCTATTGCGTACCTGTGTTCTCATGTCCCATTTGATTCTTTTAGAAGAAATTTCAGGTCAGGAATTTCTCTTTATGAGAGAAAAAGTTGCACAAAATCACAAACAGTTCCGTCCTTAATTTTTGAACAGCAGTGTATCTATAGGTTCTTTCGTATATTTTACTATACGGAACACCCAAGGTTTTATTCGTACTACCTTCCCCTCTCAAATAGAAGAAAAAACTAGTTGGTTGGAAGCAGATAATAAAACAGTAGGGATGCTATGGGGCTCAGGACCTCCTCAGAGTCAAACAAGGTTTCTTCACTTTTTTTATAAGAATTTCTTCTCTATCTCCTTTGCTCTACAAATAAGTAATAGATAAAAGAATGGCATAAAACAGTTTTGTATTCTCTTACAAAAATAGGGAATTATTCAACTGTTAAAAATTTTCTTCAGCCAAAATATATTGAAAATGCTACTGGAGAGGTACTTATCAATATTTCTCAACTTCTAGAAATGGAGGTGTCAGAATTGAAACTTTCTGATCGAGTGTTGATGCTCATCATATAATCAATAAAATATGCACGAGTATATTCCCTCAACTCAGTTCACAGTATATGACTTCTGATCGATATCAATCAATTGATCGAAAAAAAAACCGCATTTGGATAAGATGATGATTTATGATCACAAGTAAGCAAACAACTTTGCTTTGAGAAACACTATAAACGAAAACTTCATTTAACACATTTCCAACGCCTTTCTTGACGTTAATTTTTTTCTTTAAGAGAAGTACCGTAACGCAAAGCATTTTAAAAAAAGAGAAAAGATTCTGTCAGAGATATACTCCTTGTAAACAGAATAGGCGGCTCGTCACCATGGCAACGATATAGAAATGCAATGGGAAAGGACTAGAAGTGAGCCGCAGATGCAAATTACTGACTATAGATGTGTAGGAACTGAAACCTTCTAAGGCAGTGTTTCCCAACGTGGGGCGCACGCCCCACTGGGGGAGCAATATGATTTTCTCGGGGGGCAATTTGAAAATTTTTAACTGAATTGCAACACTAAAACTGAACGCAAACATTAAAAACTGATGATTTTCCAGGTGTTCCATATGATTTTCCTGGGGTTTTTTTGGCAAAAAAGTGCCCTTTTTATGACTTTTTTTTAGCAAAATTAAAATTCCCTGACTTTTCCCACCAGGTTATCCAGGTATTTCTTGACCCGTGCGAAGTCTGTTTAACATGATGTTACACTGTGAAATTCGTTGACAATATCTGTGAGGGGGAAAAAACTGACAAAACAAAGCGACTTACCGGCCACCTAAAGGTGAAAGGCAGCGTCAGCACCACATGGTGGTGGGGGTCGGCATGCATGGAAAAAGAGTTCCCTCCCACCACCTCGGTGGACACATTCCCAAAGGTGCACGGCCCCGTGTCCGACACCGAGCTCTGGTACTCCTTGAGGCACAGCCGGAACACAGTCCGGCAGGGTCCGGCCGCGCACGTGCCGTTGTCCAGCCTCGGACCTTCCACGCAACACGCTCCGTCCGAGACCTCCCCGCGCGCGTTCTGGATGCCCAGCACTTCGAGTTCGAAAGACCCCGTGCCGGACACTATAACTGATGGAAGTAACAACAGGAGAAGGAGGAGAAGACGCTGCATGGTCAAGGGACCACCGGTTCCGTCATCACATAATCCTTTGGAATTATCCGTGAATCACAAACACACACACACAGAAAAATGATGTTTTATATCCTTTTGTTGTAATGATAAGCGCACTATGCTACCTCGCAGTGCCGCAAACCTTGCCAGACTCTCTCCTCTCGAGAGAAGTTGGTTTCGGTCGGGATGAGGAGGGGGAGAGGGAGGGGCGAGTGCGCATGCGCGTGCGGGGTGGACGCCCCTCATTGGCAGCGCGGAGGAAACTTTTCCGTAGGGTGGTTATGTGTAGGGAGAGCATTGAACATTTATTCCCATTGTGGAGAGTAGGGTAAAATCCATGGGCGGATTTAAGGGGGGGTCATGGGGGTGCAATGCCCCCCCACAACTTTTTGAGAAAATTCTATTTTTATAGGGGAAAATCAAAATTTCAATGCCATCAGGGACAGCTTGCCCCCCCCAAGTTTTCCAGTGTGCTCCCCCAGGGTTCACCACCTAAATCCAAGCCACCCATGGTAAAATCCCTAAGAAATTCGAAAATTTTTCTTTTTTTGACCATGGAAAACAGCAAAAAGTATTCCATATTCCCTTAAAACTCCAATACTTCTTCTCTAGCACGACAGCCCAGGGTGGGCCACGGCTTTCCCAAGAGCATTTCTCCATCTTGATCTCTGTTTGGCGACCGTTTTCCAATTTGTTACCTTCTGTACCCTGAAGTCATCTTCCACACTATCAGTCCATCTCAGTTTTGGCCGACCCCTTGATCTATTTGTAATAGGTTTGTATAGTTAAAAATTTTAGATGTCAAAACTGAGGGATCCATGCGACAAATATGACCAAAACTCCAAAACACCCGTCCGAATCGAAATCGTCTCTTCATAAACGTTGTTGTGTTTTAAAAACCATCTCAAATAAAAAAAAACAATTTTTTCAGAAATTTTTTTCACCCAATGACATTCTTTCTCTATCTAATAATTCTATAATATCTATCCAATAAGAAAATATAATAGAATGAATAATAGAATAATAGATAATATAAATCTATCTAATAAGAAATATTCCGTTCTCTTTCTAAGAGAGAGGTATAGAAAGAGAGAAGAAGACTGTCTGAGATCCGCCCATCGTCCATCTATCTATGGGATTTCCTATACAGGGTGTCCAATAAATAATGGGTCACACTTCTAGGGGGGATAGTAGACACCTAGACGAGTCAGAATCACATAGGATTTGGGGGTCCCAGAACAAATCCCAGGGAGTTAAAAATGTAGCGACACCCCAAATAAATCATTGAAAAATTCAATTTGTAGACGAACTACTATTGGTAGAAATTTAATTATGGTCTCAAAAATTGTGGTTTAATATGATCTTTAAAATTATTTCAAAAGTCTTCACTTTAAAATTTGTTTTATTATGAAAAAAGTTAAAAAACCACAAAAAATGTGAAAATTCTGCCAAAACCTCATTTTGTATTTCGAAATCCTTTTTTTTTATTTTAAAATCTGAAAGATCATAGTTGTAAACCCTTAAGTCCAAAGTTTCACGTAAAAACCATCAATATTAAACGCTTGAGATCCTGTTAAAGTTCGTCTTTTGCGTGCGCAAAGTGGTTTCCTATAGCCGTTTCCAAAACGGCAGTTAGCGGACGCTAAAAACGGACTTAAGCCATGCTTTAACAGGCCCTCAAGCATTTAATATTGATTATTTTTACGTGACACTTTGGACTTAAGGGTTTTCGACTACGATCTTTCAGATTATTAAATCAAAAGAAAGGATTTCGAAATACAAAATAAAGTTTTGGCAGAGATTTCACATTTTTTTGTGGTTTTTAAACTTTTTTTGCAATAAAAAATTTTTAAACAGAAAACTTTTAAGATAATTTTAAAGATCATATTAAACCACAATTTTTGAGACCATAATTAAATTTTTACCAATAGTAGTTCTTCTACAAATTGAATTTTTCAATCATTTTTTTGGGGTGTCGCTCCATTTTTAACTCCCTGGGATTTGGTCTGGGACCCCCAAATCCTATGTGATTCTGACTCGTCTAGGTGTCTACTATCCCCCCTAGAAGTGTGACCCAACATTTATGGGACTCCCTGTATTACGACTTTTCTAGGCCACTAACCACATATTGGCATTTAGGTATCCCTGCCAAATCTTACCCTATCTATAGCTCCTCTACGTGACTTGGGGTAGCTCGGGCGGTAGTTTAACCGGTAGCGGCCGAAAAAGAAGATCTTTCTTGCGATCTTCGTTCCCCAAGGCCGGGGGGTCGGCGGCATTCCTAGAGCTGTTTTTGTTGGGGTGCCTATTCGTCATCGGGTCCCACCTACCTGGGAATTTCCATTATGAGAACCCCTTTTTTTATGTGTGCGTTATTTGCCTCTTTTTTTGTCGCATATTCGGGGGTGAAAGTCGGAGGGATTTTGGAAGGAGGTCGATTATGTCTCGCTATGAACCTTAAGTAGACTTATCAAGAAATAAGATTGCGATATATCTATATCTAGCTTGCTTATATATCTAGAAATAAATGCCCCCCTTGTTGTCGCCACCGGGGGGACGCGTCCCCCCAACAATTGCGAACATTGTTTAAAAAACTCGGTTTTTAACTTTTGAGGGCGACCGAAAATTTACTGAATTTGTGTTTCTCCGACTCGTAATCATAAAAGATGGTGCCAATATATGGCACCTAATATAAGAGGCGTATACAAGAGGGGAACGGACACCCCATTTTTAGAACACGATTTTATTTAGAGTAGGCTGAAGCAAGTGAGAGAATGGTAAAAAATTATGTTTCTAGCTAAAAAATAATAATAATTTAATGAGACCCCCTCAAAAAATACAGCTACAGCACTATTTAAAGCATAAAAAATTTGAGTTTGAAACTGTATTTCAAAAATTTTTATGGGGGAAGACCCCCAGACCCCCTTTTATTTTAAAAGTTACAAACGGTTTATAAATCATTGTGACAGAAGTTTGTTGGTTCAAATATTTTGGGAGGAATCCCGAATCTTTGAGGCGTCCCCCCCAATTTTCAGGAGCCGGCGACGCCGATGCTCAAAATGAGTTTAAACTCTATTTTATAGGTCGAATTTCACAAACTTTCCTTTCTTGCGCCATAACACCTCAACACAAACCAAACCAAAATCTAAAAAATTTCGTGGAGGAAGACCCCCATCCAGCAGTACTCTTTTATTAAACCCAAATGAATTAAATCACTATATTAAAGTATTCAGTTTTAAAAAATTTCCCTCGAGATTTTGAAGTCTATTTATAAACTCATTTTCTCGTAAAAATTCTGCTGCTTAAATTTGACTGAATTGGTTTGACTTTGGTGTTATGCTAAATAAACAAACCCTCCTAATATAGTGTTATGCGTTGTTTACATTCTTCAAATAAGATAGTATGGTTTACAGTTTACTACATATAGTTTCCCTGGATTATACTTTTTTACGTAAGGAGGGGACAAAATACCACAAGGGGGTCTTAAGTGATACTTTTTTGAAAAAAAAACTCACCATTTAGATTTTTTGCGTCTTAAGGTAAAGGTAATTTTCTGAAAAAGTGCCCCCTTGGGGCCCTGCTGGATCCGCGCCTGCTTCCTTGTAAGAAAAATAAGCAAAGATCATAACCCCCCTTCCTCCTTAGGTGCTTACGTAATATTTGACAGCCACTTCATATTATGTAAGCAACACTTTTGTGAAACAAAACTCAACAGTTATTCTTCACTAATGTTCGGCACTAGTTAACTAAAAGTAGTTGAAAAGTAGTTAACTACTAGTTCAACTACTTTTGGTTTAGAGTAGTTAAACTACTAGTTTAACTACTTTTTTCACCAACTACTAGTTCCAACTACTTTCAAAAAGTTCAACTACTTCAAAAAATATTGAAAGATCAAAATTTAAAAAATATGTTACATCATAAAAAATACTTAGAAAACTTTAAGACACCAAAAACCTGTATACCTATCAAAAATTGACGAATCTTTAGCCGTGATATTTTTGGTATAGGAAAGAAAAAGTAATCGAAAATTTGGGGGAAAATATCTTATGAAATTAAATAGACTAGTTAACTAGTAGTTAACTACTTTGGGAAATAAACAACTACTAGTTACAACTACTTCTAAGCAAAAGTAGTTAACTAGTAGTTACAACTACTTTTGCCCAGACTAGTTGGTAGTTGGTAGTTAACTACTTTTTGACCAGTAGTTGTCGAACACTATTCTTCACTGAATCGGTAAACAAAAAAAATTACTTTCAAACAATCACAACTGACCAAGGTACTACAAAACCTCATCACGATGGGCGGGGTTGAACATAACAGATTCAAAAAACAAATCTCAACATCAACAACAACACCTCATCATGACTTCTGTATCAGCAGCAGCGAACAATAATGTTATAGTAACATCCGCCGATCAGATAGATCTCGCTTCCTCCATCCAGAATAAGGCAATCAAGAATCGAAATGGGTCAGTCCACCCACTTTGAGGAGAAGAGAACGATTTGCAAACGACTTTGTTGATGGGTTTACTCTCGGCCGTCATCAATTAAACGATTATACACTTGGAGCAGAAACCGAATGGAGATAACTCTTGACCCGACTACTACTGAATGAACGGATTAAAATGGATCTGTCTTCTTCTATGATGAGAAACGGCTATTTAATTGTATTTAAATTAAGTGGCATTTTTTTATTTTTACAATCGAGAAAGAAAAAAAATTTACATCATCTGGGACAAGCATAAAATAAATTATTTCGTTTAGTTAAAAAAAATTAGAAAAAATTGCAAGAAAAATTTAAGCCTGAAGATTATAAATATAAGGGAATGATTCATGTGAAAACAATAAAAGAACAATATAAATCAGGAACATTGGTAGGGGCAAACAAGGAATCGTAAATTATGGGTTTAATGTCTGTCGTAAGGTTAGTAGTCATGCAAAAAAAGTAATAAGGATAGTTATTAATTACGAGAAGTCCAGAATTTTAAACGAGAAAGTTTTCAATGTACCCAATGTAGAACAAAAACTATTTTAATTTCTTTATAAATTTTTGTTTTTAATTTTAAATTTCTTTTTAGTATCGTTAAAATGATCTAATGATGTTTTTTAAACTGATTTAACTAAAAAGAGAAGCGAATAATGCAAGAATTTTTTCTCGTAGTTATACAAGATCCCCTATATCAGAGGCATGGGTGGATTTATGGGGGGTCATAGGAAAGCATTACCCTCCTCCTAACTTTTAGAGAAAATTCCGTTTTCAAAAGGGAAAATTGTATTTCGAAAGCCATTAAGGACAGCTTGCCCCTCAAGGGTCCACCTCATATACCCTATCATGACTATTCAGAAGTCATTAATTACAATACTAAATTTTAGGCGAAGTCATTAAAACGGTACCACGCTTTGGACGTCACAAGACATGAAGTCATGTTTCCGCATTTAAAACTATCAACATTTAATTTGAAAGCATTTTAATTTATCTTGAAGATTTAATAACATTTTCGATTCTCATTATAATAAATAAAGCAAATTTGGTAGTTACATATCAAATTTACCATTGAAATATCGTATTTATTTTATTCTTAAATAACTTCGTTATTTTTTATTTTGCCATACTTGTTTTAAAAACTTTTAAATTAAAAAGAGAAAAAAAGTCCATGAGAACATTTACATTGTTTACAAACAATGATATCTCCCTTAACCTAAGGATTGCAGTAAGTATTAGCTTAAATAGAAAGCTAAAAAAACTTGGCAAAAGGAATGGAATTTCGGTGTGAAATTAAACATTTCAAGTTTATCCAACACTTCCATCGGCCTTCAAAAATGTAATTGTATTCTTTGGAATTAATTCCGGGTGTGGAATTTAACACTCTTATGGAACTTTCATACATGGTTCGCTTTTGAAAAAGTATAGAAATCATGAGAGCATACATCATCTTAAAAGTATGTGATATCTGATATTTAACTTACCTGTAAAAGGGAAGGGACTTTTAATTCTTGCTTCTTAACATGGCACTAGGTGAACAAAGGAATTCCTCATGAAGAACATCACAAGGAGATGATCTGAAAATGAAATATCTTGTTTTGTAGAATAATTTATCAATACAATGTTAGTTTTCTTCCCATAAAACACTTTAACTATAGTTAAAATACTAAGAAAGTATTACTAAGTTAGTAAGAAGAAAAAGAAGTAAGTATCCAAACAATATTAAAGTATTTCTTTTGTTACAAAATATTTTGGGCTTATAATACAAATAATAATAGAGAATTGCAGCAATTCTTAAGATTCTAAATATTCAATTTTAAATTATTAAAAATTCTCCCCTGATTCCAAAAATACGCTTGTCTTTCCCCACAAATTTTTTTTAAGGTAATTATGACATATTTTAATACAGAAAGCTCCAAACAATGTGACGTCACATGTGCCAGTGAAAATGTGGGAAACACCGTTTTCATCGATACACTAGTCTGAAAAAAAACTAGAGCTCATTGTTTCAAAGAGGGATTATAGCAACAAGCGGGAACAAAGCACATTTCACGTCACAAACTGTTTCAGCTCAGACACAAAAGAGGCTGTTTTTAATTGAAAATAACTTAAAATTTAGGGCTTTGAAAAGCAAATGAAAACATTTTTTGGAGGTATTAGGCCATTCTGAACACATTAAGATTAAAAAATAATTTGACTGCAATTATCCATTGAGCTCATTATATATAATCCCAAAATAATTTAAGTCTTCTAAAAAATATATGGTCTGAGATATTTAAAAAAAAAGAAATAGTACTTATACTATTTCAAAGTGTCAAGCAAAATTATTTTAATTATTAGTTACTAGGGAGCTACCGCCCCCTGCTCGCTATCGCTCGCCAACCCCCGTTAACTGCTGACGCAGGGCCTTTCGGATCGCTTCGCAATCCCCACAAAACCCTGCTCACTAAAATTATTTATTTATAAAACATTCGTTATAACAATTAGTAGAAAAAACGTCAACCAACTTTCCAGAAGCACACTCTCAAGTTAGAATATTTATTGGTTAAATTATCAATAATTTAATCAACACGTTTTCCTTGAAAATATCCATCAAGTCTGCTCGTGCTATTGTTATTCAATATTTACAAAAACGTTCAGCAATGAATCTGTTAAATTTAATATAGTACCTAGTAACTCGTCAAAATATCTAGTGTTTTATCATTTAAGTTTTAGTTTTAAAATAGACTTTTCAAACAATACGATTTAAGCTATTAAAAATAATAGACAAAATCTACATTGCACTCAATGTTTACAAACAATTAATTTTGGTGTGTGAAATTCTATACTTGAATAGTAGATCTGTGAGTTTCTGGAAAACTCTTATCAGTCTTTTAAAAATATTTTATTTAGAAAGTACATATTTTGAAGCGCATTTTTAAAGCGTGAAAGGAATTATTTTCATCATTAAGGAATAGCGTCGGTTGGTCATTGTGATTGGAGGTATAATAAATTGTACGACAGTTTCTTGCTGTTAACTGCAACCTTATCCGTAATCCAGAAAAATGGAAATATCTAAGAATTGAGAATTTTTTTAGAAATTCTAAAGGCACTTTGCACATCCTCAAAAGAATCCGAACAGTTTGATACCAAAAACATGTTATACGGATCAGTAATTAAAAAGCCTTTCTCTGGAAACCATTTACAAAAACTTTTTTTTAGAATAGAGAGATTCTTCACTCTGTTGATATTTAACAAAAATTAATTTTAACTTTTTTAGAGTTATTTTATGAATATGCCCCCTTTTACCTTTATTATTTTTATAATTTAATTTTGAAAGATAATAATTTTTAATAAGAAGGCAATTTGAGATAAGATAAAAATGTTCTTGGAATTAAATAGTATTTTATTTAAAAATACTGCGATTTTTAGAAAGTAAATTTTATCTACTGACATCGTTAAATAAACTTAAAAAGGTTAATATATTGAGGTATTTGCATGAGTGAGGGATTTGCTTGATTTTATACTTTTTTGATACATTATGGTTTAAAACTCCCAAATTTCTGATTTTTATGTTCAAAAATGTGTTTTAAATCATTTAAAATTCAATTTTATTTTTGCCAAAACGCCAGAAAAGTCACGTTATCAGAAAACGGGCTTCTATTGGATGTGACATCACAGCGCATGAAAACCATTGTGTTTACTGTTTTCACGTGATCAGAAAACGGGCTTCTATTGGTTGTGACCTCACAACGCATGATTTGCGATTCGAAAGTGTTTTCGCGCCCAAACAAAAAATGAAATTTCAAAAATTCATACCTCAGAAACTAGGCTACGAAAATACTTGAAGTAAACGTCATTCTTCATGGTTTTTTATCTACTATTTTAATAAAATTGAATCTCAAAACGTGAGAATACCTCATTCTTGTTACTAGTAAGCTAAACATAAACAGCAAAAGAATAATCAATTTTAAATATCTTTAACCAAACACTAATGAAAGTCGGTCTAGCTCCCACATCAACCTCATCCATTGAGCTAGTGAAAACTGTTGAAACTGATAACGATATCCCAAATTACACCACGAGTTTTTTTTAAATACTCTCCCAAACGTCCACTGCCTTCTCTAAAGGGGTTTATATTTAGAATACTACTCCACAACTCAGATAGAGCGGCCGGCGTCGTAAATCCTGGCATTCCCTAAAAACGTCTTTATTATTATCTCTCTCTCTCTAACTTCTCTGCTTTCTCTCTCTTCCTGGGTTACTAATATACGTCTGACGTTGCGCAACTGGTTTTCCACTATGGCGACTCGTATGTGTAAGACAACGTCGCATCAGAGGCAACTCGGGTTTCGCTTTCTCATCGTCAGGGGATCGGACAATAACATTACTGTGTCTCTTCTTCTCTCGGATGCCGTCAATGGGATGAAATAATAATAATAATAAAAAAATGGACCAACCTCCAGAAAGGAAAAAAAGGAAAAAAGAAAACCGCCATTAATAGCTCTAAATAGCGTTTGCTTAAATCAAACGTTTTTAGTTAAAAGTTTGTTTGGTTTCCATTCTATTTCAGTTGGATAAACTAATTTTGTTACACCCCTATTTCCTTATATTCTTAGTTTTAAAAGAATAATTACAAGTGAAATTATGTAATTCATTTTAAAATGTTTTACACAGTTTTAAAAAATATATCTATAGAATAATCTTTTACTCAGTTCTTTCTCAAAACGCAAAAATATAATTCTTTTATCAAGGTTCAGGTCAAAAACACAAAAAATTAAACATCATGAGCTCATTTTTGAGTTCAAGCTCAAGATATTTCATTTTTGAGTATGCATATTTTCAGAAATAAGTATATTCATGTTTTAAAATTTGAGTACATTCGGATCGGAGCCAGTTTGAATACTTTTTTTACTCAGTTTTGAGACTAGTTTTAATAGTGAAGTAAAACTAAGAGTCCAAAGGTAGAGGTGATCCTCAAATCAGTGCCCTTCCTTTTGAGCCCTGCTGGATCCGCGCCTCTCCGGGTGTCACCAAAAAAGGACCAAAACGTCCAAAAACGAAATTTCGAAACAACTTTTACCGGACCTCCCTCTTTGCTCCTGAAGCTAATTCCTCTGAAAACTCAAACCATAACTTCAAGAAAGTTTCAAGTTTCCAGGGTCCACTGAGACGCAGTTAAAAAAAAAGAAAAACCAGAAGTGGAAGGAGAAGCGAGGGAAAGTTGTAGTGGGAGTGTTTCTGAGAGAGTACACACGAGGTTTTGTGTGAGCCGGGCGTGGTTTTTTGTTTTGAAGGCTCGCGGGTGGCGCAACTCTTGACCACAAAAAAAAATTGGAACAGTCACGGACCATCGAGTCACGTTTCGCCGGGCGCCCCGCCGGCAGCGACGGCGTCGCCATCTGGGGGCTGGTGTTGGTACTTGTGTCTAGCCCGACTGACCTCTCGGAGTCTTTTTAGTTTTTCAAAAGTCCTTTTAGATTGGAAACGTCTCTTTCATACTTATAATTTTTTGTTGGGATAGTTTGAGGATAGTTTCTTAAGTTTTAGATGTAATTGAACACTCTTAAAACAACAATCTCAAAACTGAGTAAAAAGTTACTCAAATCTAATTATGTAAAGCACTCAAACAAGCTTCGATCCAAATTTACTCAAATTTGAAATCATACATATACCTACTCCTTTTTGAAAATGTGCAGTTACTCAAAATTAAATCATCGAGTACTCATTTTTTAATTCGTCCATGACATTCTTATAAAGAGGGGGCAATGTGTTACAGTAATGATGACCATATATAGGAACGTTACTATGACGTTGGAAGTAGACCTGTAAGTTGAGTGCCGACGTCACAACGTTGTGTTACATGTTATCACATCGACTTAATGTTACTTTCAATATATTGCAAATATTTAAATTTTCAAATATAAACTAAAAATAAGCATAATTTGAGGGGTGACCAATAAATTGTTTGAAACTAAGTATTTCGGGTGTTTCTTGAAAGCATTGGGTCGTCATATTTGAACCAAAAAATTTCATACCAAAATGAGAACATCGATTTACTTAAATTCGAAACTGTCATTTCTCTCAGTGAAGTAATACATTATCCATACTCCTAAAAAATTCAAAAAGTCCCCAATGGGGAATTGCTACCCTTATTTTTATTTAAATACCAACTGCAATACCCTGCCTTGCACAAAGAAGATTTAAAAAAAATACCCATTTTATACACTCAATTACAATTATAATCCTTGAAAGCTCTAGACACTCAAACTTGTTTCCCTGTTGGCATGGTATCATAATTTAAGGATAAATCGTACAGTTTTGACCAACGACGAGAATCATGGCTGTGGACAAATTTAGTTTTATTATCAGGTTAAAGACCCCATAAAAAATTGAAAAATTCAGCATGTGTAATCAACCAACCAATCAATAAGTATTTTAGTTAAATTACATATTTTTTGTTCAAAATGAAGACACAACTACCAAAAGGATATATCAGTCAAATAAAGTTATACATATTTTTATCTTTCAAGGCTATTTTGGCTGTTAAAATATTGAAATTTCGAATTACAATAATCAATTGCAATTCTGGTTAAAACCATTCCATTCGAATATCGGTCTTCAACTTGTCCAGAGAAACTATATTAAATTCCTTCGTTTTTTACGTAGTGGTAGACCTCTTTTTTTGATAAGATAAAACAAACTTATGTGTAAACTTATATTAACTAGAGAGCCTGTATACGAGAGAGAGAGAGAGACGACAACTCGCTTAAAAGCGTCTCTGCGCATCCAGTTCTGTCCAAATTCTGTCCAAACTGTATCATGCCGCTTGTCTCGAGTCCAATGCTAATCCTATGGAGGGAAACCTGTGGCGAACAGAAAACCTGTTTACCGATCTGCGCGCTAATGAGTTGTCGCCTCTCTTTCGTATACAGGCTCTCTTAATATTAACAAACACAAATTCATTGAGTTTATAATAGCAGTAGATACTTGCTAAGTATATCAGAATTAATATAATAAGTACCAAAAATGTTAGAAACATTCTTGATAGAGTTTGTATATACGTATAATATTTAAAAAATATAAGAGCAGCAAATGATTGAATGAAAACCACAAAACATAATACTATTCAAATAAATTCTTTTAAAAATATTTAAAAGTAACTTACAAAATAAAATCAATTTAGAAATATATTTCAATCAGTTATTTTCCTTATTTTAATAAACATGACATTCGTCAACAAGTCGAAGTCGTTTGATCCTATTCAGTTCAGTTTAGAAATAAATTATTGGAAATTTGCACAATTTTTATTTTAATTATGAAATATATATTTTTATTCTTGCAAATACGTAATTGAATAATTTTAAGTTAAGCCATCAGTTTAAAATATTTTTTAAAATAAAAATAGTTCATAACGTATGCAATTAAATATTCTTTATGTATTAAATAAATCTATTCAATAATTTATAAAACAATTTAATATAATTTATTTCGAAAAAAAATAAAGCGTTTTGAAAGGATGGCAATGATTGCGTGACTCAAATAGCTCGTAGCAAAATATCACTTATTCAATTTGGTGTTAAAATTATCTCTAAATCCCTATATTTTTTCAAGAAGCAAAATGGAAGTAGAAAAAAAACAACCCTTCGTATAAAAACTATTAAACCCATTTATTTTTTTAAAAAAAGTACAGACGTACGTACACTTTTCACTTAACTTTTTGTATGACATAAGACATCGACCAATATTTCCGTCTGTAGAAGATGCAATTAAGGACACGTTACACTTTTAATTTTAATTTCGCAATATTGAAATACAAAAAATGACTAAAAATAGTTAATTATTTTTTATAACTGTATCGTTTTTATGTAACACAAAATTTATTTATTTTTAAATTGAAAGTTATGCGTATCAGCGACCCACACCGCAGTCACTGATCGAATATTTATCAGTAATTGTACTGTAATACCTAAATTAAAACGAAATTCAGATATGCGTATTGATATTGAATTCAAAATCGATCAATTGTAGCAATTTTCCTACTCATAAACGCAAAAATGTAGGGAAATAAATACCCATAACAAAACATTTTGTTTACAATTCCTTTCCAACAATAAAAATTTTGAAAATATTATTTACCTTTATTGGCTTTCATTGTTCGTCAACAGTATCCAACAATATAAATTAACAACAATGATGATGTGATTTAACGAAAAAATTCACAAATGATTTTTTCTTGAGATAGAAAGTTGCGAAAATACTCAAGTGATTTAAAAAGCGATTAGTTATGGATGTATCTACGGTATTCGGTGGATGTTTCGTGTTCCCCTTGATCTGGGGACTGTACCAGCTGGTTGTCACAGAAAACCCAGCTTTTGCAGTTTTTCTGCTTTTCTATGGCTACGTGGTCAAGGCTTTGATTACCCTTGACCAGGATGTATCTGGAATCCAACGGGATGAGGTTGCTGAGGATGAAAGCGCCCAACCAAAGGCTGAAGAGGAGCTCCCAGCTGATGAATCTGCCGCTGGTGACCAGCCAACCAGCAAGCTGGTGGAAGCTCCAGCCCCCCAGGATCCCGGTCTCCCCACTGAGCCGGTCGGAGATGCCACTGCAACACCGATTATGATGATGATGGAAGGTCCTGCGACCGAGTCAACCCTGGAGATGGACACTACTGCAGTGGAGGTCACCAGAAGACCAATGGCCATCAAGAAGGAGCAGCGCTTTCCCGTTGCCCAGCAACCGTTGCCAAGCCACAAGCACGTCGTTGTTGGACGAGGACTCAACTGGGTCAACGTGAGGAGGAAGGCAGAATTCTCTCCTAGTCTGTCCTACATGGAGGATGAATTCATCGGAGGACCCTACGTCACCAAGCGTCCAGGAGCGTCAAGACCCAAGGACACTCTTCCGGTCATCGATGTCGGACCCATCAAGCGTCGAGGAGTTAGGAAACTCCTAGGATGGTTTTGTGCCTGCTGCCGTTGATCGGAATTTGTATATATTGTAAATAGTTTTGATGTTGTGTATGTGTTCAATAGCAATAGCAATAGTACCATTCCATAGCCCGACCATCAATAGCAATAGGGGGGGGGTGGAACTCGACGTGCAGCCACCTCCACGTGGTGAGTTCTGGGCCGTTCTTACAAAACGGGCGAAGAGCTGCACAATGAAAGTAACTTACCAATTATTCGAAAATTTCTCCTTTTTCAAGCAAAACTACGCACCCAAACATTTTTTAAATAAACATTAAATATTAAATTTTTTTTACTGTTTTGAGCTTTTATAAAGAGGTTAAAAGCGAGAATATTTCTTTAAATTTTATTCAAATATTATCTTAAAAATTTTGAAAAAATGTTCATTTCTAAGCTTTTTTTATAAACTTAGAGCTTGATGCGCGAACTGAAGATATTAACCGATTTCAAAAATTTTCGAGCAGTTTTTCTTCTTATTGCATAAGACAACTTTTGCCATAGTATCTTTTTGAATTTCGAAAAAAAAAGGTTTTCTTCGCTGCACCCTAATATGGATAACAATATTTTTTAAAGTTCATTCAAGATCCCAATAAAATAGTTTATTTTACAATAACCTTTTGTTTTCATTTCATCTGAATTACACTGTTTTACATAATCTTGTTGTATTTTTATAGCAGTATGTTTATGCTAAGTTTATTTTGGATGTGATACCCTGATACCTACAGGGTGTTCGGAAACACCGTGGACAAACTTTGAGGAGGGTAGAGGGGACCTAGTCCAGTATATTTCGAATAGGAATGGGGGTCGCTTCAGATGCACCGGATAATTCAGATAATCAAATGAAAATTTCAAAAAGTTTTTATGGCTCTAAACCAGTGGTTCCCAACCTTTTGTGGCCCGTCGCCCCCTTTCTAGAGGTTGACTAACACCTATCGCCCCCTTTTTATTCTTACTGTATGCCTAATTTTAATTTGAAGTAAAGTGTAAATAATAAAGCAGTTTTATGCTCGGGGGTCCTCACTCAGAAATTTTTTGGAAATAAAACTCCGAAAAACAGGTTTTTAACCAGTTTTGGTACACCTATTCCAAGTTTCGGACATATTTTTAGGTAGGATTTGGATTTTGATGAAATAATCGTAAAAACGTTTTTTAAAGTTAAGTTCCAAGTACAAAATGGGGGTTTGGGGGTCCTCCCCCAGAAAATTTTTGAAAATATGACCCTAAGAACAGGGTTTTAACTTTTTTGGTACATAAGATGTGAATACAATCTGTCAGTACAGTACTATTTTATTTTCCCCCTTTGAATACTCATCGCCCCCCAATCGTCCCCCACATATTTATCGCCCCCTTGATAACACAAATCGCCCACCTGGGGGCGATCGCCCCCAGGATGGAAACCACTGCTCTAAACTATATTGGAGTTCAATCAAAAATCCATATATAAAAATATCTAAAGAATAGAAATCAAGCCAAAAGAGTACACATATTGAGTCATGGAAGGCCTTTTAAAGCTAGTTTAAAAAGAAACATTTGTTTGGGCATCTTTTTTTGCAATTTTTGTTTATAAACGTACTTTAAACTCAGTTTTAGTGATCTACATTGATTATAATGGAATTAAACGTAAATCTAAACTTAAAATATTATAAAATTAAGTTAAATAAAAATATTTTTATGGTGTCAAGCCCCCTTAAGAACGTAATGTTTTCATATAGAACTACAGTCAAACCTGTTTTTGTGCGAGGAAAAATTCGCACTAAACCGCACAAAAAACACAAACCGCACAAAAAATAGCATAAAAATTAGCACCAAACTTCGCGAGTAGCTACAAAAATAGTTTTCGCAGCACATTTAAAAAATCCTTTTTTATGCGAGGAATAGGGACCGCATAAAAAAAGTCTTACGTAGGACCGTAGTGAAAATCCCTCAGCATAGCTGAATTGAAAAAATCTTTCTACTCGGACCTAACGCAATCCCCACCCTACAGCTGAATGGAGAAACCGTTTCTATACCTACCATAGACTTTTTTTCAGTTACCATGTATTCGTCGACAACTGTTATTTCACGAGACCCATGTATGTCTCGGTAGTCAGATATACAAGATTTTTGTTCTAATTTAAAATTTTATACACCGCACAAAAAAAATCGAAGGCAAAAATCGCACAAATAAAAAATCGCACATAAAAGGTTCCCACAAAAACAGGTTTGAGTTGAGTGTACTTTGTTTTCCTTTTATGGGGCCTTTTAAATATTACGTAAGCACTTTTCTGGGAGCTGTTCTTTTTGGGTCTAACCTTAAATTTATTTTTGGTTGAGTTTTTAAATTATTTAAGCAAGAAACAAGAGATTTTCGAAAATGCAGTATCTTACGTAAGCATCACTCATATCCCCCCTTCCCCCTTGTCAGGAAAAATAAGCCAATGGCAAACCCCCTCCCCCTTAGGTGCTTCCGTAATAGTTGAACGGCTTCTATTGTCCGTTGGGCAGTAAACTAAGTTAAAATTACTTTTATAATTTTAATTAAAGAGCTTTCTCTCCTTTTTGTATCCTGTGAATATTTGACTCCATTCACATTCTCTTACTCCAATGATACTGCCTTAATGACCCAGTTTCTTAGTAATTTTAATTTATATTTTTGTCTCTGTCTTTCAATATAAAAATGACAAATTTACTTTTTGTTCGAAAAAAAAATCTTCGCTTTACACATGAGTGATAACCTCCCCACCTAGACCACGATGAACTAGCTCATATTTTATAAATATACTGACGCCGAAAAATATTGCCAATTTTAGTTTTTATGGTTAAATTCCGTTTGTTCCCGATAAATATCCCGAAGCTCTTTTGAACGCCATATATTCAAATATCGACAATTTTTTCTGATTTTTATTAGTTAAACCGGACACTTATTGATCTAATTAATCATTTTAATCTATGAGTTATTGATTATTTAGCAACATTTCTACTTTTTTGGTGTCTAAACGAGCATGGTGGTATTTAGCAGGAACGTTAACGGAATTGAACCGTTTTTATTGGTATAACAGTGAATTTCAATAAGTTTATTTTGCAATTTTCGGCAATATTATCTGCTTGGCGATATTCAACGGGATGATAGAGAGATAACGGGATTATAGTCAGTATTTTATTCAACCACTACCATGACGGTACTTTAAGATAAACCCCGGTGCCAGTGCTAAGTTTTTGATAAATCCTCAGATGTAATCAGACAATAAAGAAAAAAACAGTTGAATATCTCAACTAGCAATATTGCTTTCAAATTTTAAGAAATTGTTATATGAGTAAATTGAATGCTAATTTCGATGAAAAATCCCCAAACAAATACGAATAAGAAAATAAATTATCACAGTAACACAAGTGACAAAATACTCAACAGGTTGTACAAAAAAAAACAGTTTTAAATATAGCAAATAATGGTGATTAAATTTTTTGTAAGTTTCCTTCCCATGTTCCTCTTAAATTCCCCTTTACGTAGATAGAAATGCACTTAAAAATGATGAATTTTCCAAATTAAAAGAGGTATAAATGTACAACGTTTCAAAAGTCAGTAAATACGGTTGAAATATCATCTTAAAAAGGTGGAAGGAAAATAATTACTTTTATTTAAAAATGTGTTTTATCGTGAAGTCTGCTACTATTGTAAAGAAGAGATAGCTTCTGTTCAAATTCTAAGTTTTAAGTATGAAATTTAGAAATTTTGTAATTTTTATAAACCAAAAAGCAAACTTGAAACTTTTACTAAAAATCTTTCCTTTTGAGCATTGTTTAAACTGTCTGTTATAAATATAAATATTTACAGTTACCTTGGTAACCAAGGATTGTAACAATGATTTGCAACAATGATACAGAGTTGTAAACTTGGCTTTCTTAAAAATTCACGCATTAAATTGCTTTTTCTTGAGCTTGCTTGTTTGCAAATATCTCAAGTGCTTTATAAAATCTTTTGCGATGGAAAACTCTACCGTTTTCGGTTGGATGTTTGCTTTCCCTGGGCTGTGGACACTGTTCCAGCTGGTGGTCGTTGGAAACCCGGCTTACTTTGCTCACTTGTTGGTGTATTGGATGGTTTTGCGCTTCCTGATGACCGATGGACCTGGAGAGCAACCTGTGGCTGGAAACCTCATGCCTGGAGAACCGGACGAGGTCAGCACAGTGGTGGATGCTCCTGTTGCAGTTGATACCTGGATTCCTGTGGCCAAGCCTGTAGACCTGTCTGTGGACCCTCTCGCTGGCGGAGATGTTTTGACTCCTGTGGCCAAGCCTTTGCCTGTTGCTGTGCCTGAACCAACCCAGCCTGGATCTCACTTCCGCTCCTGTTTCAAGAAGGGGATTCCCTCCACTGCATACCCCTTGAAGGGCGAAGGACAGCTGAAGCCTGGAGACATCAGGATGCCCTGGATTGCTGCGACTCCCCCGGATGGACTTTGTTTGGACATCGGAGACCGTGCCGTGCCTGACCCGGCTTTCTTCCTGATGCACAAGTCTTTCTACTTGCGCCACCGCCAAAACTGGATGGAACTGAAGGAGGAATTCATTCTCGATGCAGGACTCTCTTTCAGAGAGGAGGACAATCCAGTTGGATGCGACATGGACACTGCGTCTTCTGCTACAGCAAAGAAGACTGGACTCAAGGGACTCTTCCGGCGATTCAAGAGACTCTTCTACTGCTGTTGTTAGATCTTAAGATTTAGATGATAAGTCTTAGATGTTAAGATTTGAATATAAGTTCGAATATAAGTTCGGATATAAGATTATGTGTTATATTGTGATTGTCTTGTGTTTGTGTACAATAGAAATAGAAATAGAAACCATGTAATAGCCCGACCATCCATTCAATAGCCCAATAAAAATAGATTTAGGTGATTTTTGACTTTTCATTGTCTCTTTAGTTATAAGACATTACACAAATAAGTTTATAAGAGCTTACATATTGAGGATTCATAAGTGAAATTTAAATACCTTTATATTCTGAAGGTCACAAAAAGACAAGAAATCAATTAGTTTTTTCAGCAATAAGAAACTTTATTTAAAATATACAACCCTGCAACATTAGTAAACGCAATTTAAATTCATTTTGTTGAGAAACTATTAAATAAATAAATGATGATGTTTTTTACTCTATCATTAAAACTAAAAATATTCATACTGACGAAATAATAGAGTCACTACTACTTAAAAAAGATTTCAATTTTGAAAACTAAATAAATTTAAAGGAATTATAATAAAATGAAAAAAATATTGTAATTTAATTGATTTAGAAACTTAAAGAAATAAAATTTCCAAAATGTATATTATAATTAAAACTAGTAACTATAAATTTTCATTATTAATATTTCGTCATTTGTAACCAAACTGAGCAATGCCAGCAAATGATCTTTACAAGACAATTCATAGAACTAATTGTGGTTTAAAATACAGTAATTTTTTCAACTGGGATTTGGGGTATTCTGGATATACCGCTTAACAACGTCAAGAAGTTTTAATAGTATAAATTTATAGAATTAGGGTCTAAAATTGCAAGTTAACAGATTAAAATAAAAAAGTTACACTGATACTACAGAAATTTTCAGCAATATTTGAATATTCAGCATCCAAACCGGCTTTGCAGTTTTAACGGGATAGATAACTTTCAAAACTCGAAATTTTGGGGGTTCAATTCCGTTAGAGTCCCCGCTAAATATCGCCAATCTCTTTTGGACACCAAAAAGTATAATTATTGCTTATTAATTTTAAATTCATGAATTAATATGTTAATTAGATGTATAACTGTTCAGTTTATCATTAAAAATTAAAAAAAAATTGTTTATATTTGAAAATTAAGCGTTCAAAAGAGATAGGTGATATTTAGCGGGAACTCTAACGGAATTGAACCATTTTGGGTAATCATAGTTACGGTTTTAAAAAATGAGATAGGTTACCTTGAAATAATAGAAATCTATCCAAATTACAGAGTGGTTATACTTAAACTTTCGCCTTGAATTGACTATAAAAAGAAAACTGGAAGTTATCAAAATTATATTAAACTTAAAAAAGTTATAGGGGTCATGTGATTTCATTTTCCAACAAAAAAGTCAGTACAAAATGCCACTATCACAGTGGGCAGTCGATGTTTTTAACAAAGATGAAACGATGTAAGTAGTAAGCTCAAACATAAAATTACAATTAGAAATCATTTTAAATTACGAATATTTGAGAATTCTGAAAATACACGAAAACAAAACCAAATATAAATCTAAGAATAATACGTACATAAAAAAGTCGCAACTTTACGATCGTTGAATAAATTTCGCATACTGATTATAAAATCAGTTGAAATCTGTTGATAAATTTAGCCTAAAACTCCCCTTTCAAATTATTCCAAGTTCAAATAATTAAACTTTTTAAAAAAATTTGGAATATATCTTAAATAGAGAAAAATAGAGAAGTGGATATAAGCAATACTATCATTTCGCAGAATAAATATATTTTTAAAAAATCTTATTATTTTTTTAATTTTAAAAACTTTTTATCTATCCAGCTAAAAACGTTTAGCAGTTTAAAAAGTATAAAAGAGTAGAGTTCTCGAAATATTTTGGTAACTATAACGCACTCTAACTCTTCCGGACTCTAACGCACTTGGGAAGCCTTGATCTATATCTTTAATTTTTTGATTAGGAAAAGACATTTTGCAGAGAAAAATAATTATCCAAATAGTTCAATTCCGTTAACGTTCCGCTAAATACCCCCATGGTCTTTTGGGAACCAAAAAGTAGAAATATTGCTTATTTCGAACTCATAGATTAAAATGTTTTCTTAGATCAATAACTGTTCAGTTTATCAATTAAAATCATAAAAAATTGAAGACACTTGAATACATGGCGTTTAAAAGAGCTTGGCGATATTTTGCGGGAGCGTGAAATGAATTAAACCATCCAAATTTAATAGATAGGTAGACAATTATTATCTTTTTAAATGAAAGTTATTTATAATTTTAAATTAAATAAATAGACAGAAAAAGGAGCATTGAGAGAGATAACTTTTTAAATATGCTTATTACCTATCTTCAACATGTTTTTTTATTTATTTATTTAAGAAAGCATACACGACAGGTCAGCGACCCAATTACAGTGCAGCAGAACGAAAAGATAGAAATATACACTAAAATACCACACAAAAAATACACTAAAATACCCAGAAACTTAGAAATATAGTAAAAGTACAGAACATTTGGTTTTAAAAATATCAAGAGACATGTTAAAAATATCTAAATCAAAACCAATATAGATTTTGTAAAATTTATATAGAGACAGAAATTATTATTAATATACCTAATTCCATTTAGTAAATGTATTTCTAAATAAATGGCAACTCCTTAAAACTGGAGTATGGTTATTTGTTCAAATTATTTATTTGACATATTTCTAAGTGTCTGTTGCCGTTCCAATTGAGTATGGAACTTCCTTATCAGTGGAATACATTTGACCCCTTACTCTGTATTCCGACTCTAGGAAAATCTCATAGCACGAGCTGCATTGGTGAGGATTAAATATGAATTATTAAAAAAACAGTTTTCTCCCTATTTTTTGCTTAGTAGGGAAGATTGGGTCACCTTGGGTAGTTTTGGGTCTACCTTGGGTCTACCACCTTGGGTCTACTTTTTATTAAGTTATTTTTCTAATTTTTTTGTACAATTGTATTTATTCAAACACAGCTAAAATATATTAAATATAGTCTTTTGCGCATCTTATAAAACAATTTCCAACCAAATATCTCATTTCGAGAATCCATAATAACAAATTTTTAAAAAAACCTCTTTTAATGTCCCAAGGTTCCCCACTAGCGGTCCACCTCTTGGAACACTTTCAATAATATTAGTAAAAACATTTTATTTTTGTTTTGAAAAATACAAAAATATCACTAAAAAAGAAAACTGTATGTTTAATAATTATAAATTAGACATTTAACATATTTTTATACTGTGTTCATTTTGAACTGGCGCTTGAAAATATTTCCTTCCCCACCACCGATCGGTAACCATAGCAACTATTCACGTTAAAGTGACGAACAAGGCTTACTATTGGCTGCTCGAAGAGCGTAACTATAGTTACGCTTCTAGCGTGGGGGAAGGCACTATTTCTCAAGCGCCAATTCTAAATGAATAGAGTACAGTTCCCAAATTTTTCTCCGATTTCTTCATTTTTGACATGGCATAAATCACTGATTTGTTTGCTTACTTCTAGAAAATTTTTTACATCAATTTCTAAATAAAAATAATCTTTATTCTTAAATTGTTTAATTTTTTTAATAAAAACAATTTTTGATCACTTAATGAGAGGTTTGGGGTATCTTTTAACAAGTTCCAAGGTGCCCCACTTGACGCTTTGGATGTTAAGCTTAATTACTCTTTTGGGTTTAGCAATAAATTTTCTAAAATATTAGTGGATACACGTATTTTAATCTCAACATATTTATAATAACATAAATACACTTGGTTATTAAAAAAACTGCTTTTGAAACTACAAGTCATTGTAACTTTGCACCAAGCAAAACAAGAAAACTGATGTAAAAAATTATCAAGACTTACAAAAGATTCCAAAACACGTTGAAGAATGGATTTTATTGTTATTCATAAGTACCTACAGTGAGTAGTGAGAAACAGGGGAAATCTGGGGCTTATATAATGGGGGAGGCGACTATAAGTGCACCAGTTTTTAAGGGTAAGATCACCGGGAATTTTTGAGGGAAGGATCCCATTAAAATAAGTTCCTTAAAAATGCAAAAAAAACTAACAAGAAATGTATTAAATTCTTGAAATTGTATGCCTGAAATTCGGATTAGGTGTACCAAAAAGAGTTGAAAATCTGCTTATTAGACTTAAACTTCCAAACATTTTCTGGGAGAGGACCCCAGACCCCCTTTAGGTAGTTAGAACACGATTATTATGTTCGTTGAGGAGATTTAATTTCATTTAGAAAATTCTTAGCCCCCTCTCGAAACCAAATCCTGGATCCGTCACTGTGACCACCCATATGTTTGAATTCAGATAAAGAAAAGAAATGATTATATAAATGAAATAAAAATACAAAGTATTCATATGCGTATTCAATCATTAAAAAACTTTCTTTGATAACATTATTTAACAAAAATAAAAATTCGCATGTTTATTATTATTTTCACCCTTTCTGCTAATAAGCATTATAACAAAAATTATTCCACAGATAACCATAGTGTGTTCAGAATTGGTCAAAACTGTACCGTGTTAATTACTTATGGATTTCGTTGCAAAACATTTATTGCTTTGTACTTCTTTCCAACAATGGAAAATTGAAAAATGCTATTTACCTTTGTTGGATATCATTGTTTCTCAACAATATATTAAAATGCAAATTAACAACAATGATGACCCGATTTCAGGAAAAATTTAACGACACAGGCGATTTTTTCTTGAGATAAGCAAGTTGTAAGTTTTCTCAAGCGATTTAAAAAGTGATTTATTATGGATATATCTACCTTATTTGGTGGATGTTTCGTGTGCCCTTGGATATGGGGAGTCTACCAGCTGGTCGTCACCGGGAATCCAGCGTATGCAGCATTCCTGCTGGTTTTTGGACACCTGGTCAAGGCTTTGACTGGAGGAGAGCAGAATGGCTCTAGGATGGCAGAGGATGATTCGGCCATCCCCTCTGATGATTTCGTTGAGGATGAAAGCCTTTCTACCCAACAGAAGGCTGCTGTCGAGCTCCCAGCTTTGGGAATGGACGAGTCTGGCGGGGACAGCATGATGGCTGGTGACCTTCCAGGCTGTACCAGCAAGCTGGTGGAAGCTCCAGCATTGGATCTGGATCAACCTGCAGAACCAGTAGGCGATGCCTCTCCTGCCCTGATGATGACAGACCTGGAGGATGATGTCCCAGTTACAGTTGCTCCTCCTCATCCACCAATGAGGATGAAGATTCCAGCCGGAGTCGCCATGGGACCAATGGCCAAGAAGGAGCCGTGCTTCCCCGTCACCCAGCAACCTGTGAGCCAGAAGCATGCCTTCGTGGGACGCGGCCTGCACTGGGTCAACGTGAGGAGGAAGGGGGATTTCGCTCCAAGCATCTCCTACATCGAAGAGGAGTTCCAGGGAGGAGCTTATTGCTATGCTGTCGCAGACAAGCCAGGAGTTCCATATAGACCCAAGGACATTCTGCCAGTTATAGAGTTCGGACCCGAGCGATCAGGAGTTATGAAACTTCTTGAATGGTTTTGTGTTTGCTGCGGGGAATGATTGAAGATTATTGTAAATATTGTATATAGTTTTATGTGTTTGATATTGTGATTGTGAATGTGTTCAATAGCAATAGCAATAGTACCATTCCATAGCCCGACCATCAATAGCAATAGGGGGGGTGGAACTCGACGTGCAGCCACCTCCTCGTGGTGAGTTCTGGGCCGTTCTTACAAAACGGGCGAAGAGCTGCACAATGAAAGTAACTTACACTCTTAAAACAATTGTATCAAAATTGAGTAAAAAGTACTCAAAAAGGCTCCGATCCAATAAATACTCAAATTTGAATACATGAATATGCTCATTCTGAAAATGTGCATACTCAAAAATGAAACATCGTGAGCTCATTTTTGAGTTCAAACTCAAGATGTTTCATTTTTGAGTATGCACATTTTCCGAAATGAGTATATTCAAGTATTCAAATTTGAGTACTTATTGGATCGGAGCCTTTTTGAGTACTTTTTACTCAATTTTGATACAATCGCTTTAAGAGTGCACCAATTATTCGAAAATTTCTCATTTTTCAAGCAAAATTACGCACCCAAACATTTTTTAAATAAACATTAAATTTTTTACTGTTTTGAGCTTTTATAAAGAGGTTAAAAGCGAGAATATTTCTTTAATTCGAATTTCGAATTTTAATCAAATATGATCTTAAAAATTTTGAAAAAATGTTCATTTCTAAGCATTTTCATTAACTTTGAGATTGATGTGCGAACTGAAGATATAAACCGATTTCAAAAATTTCTGAGCAGTTTTTCTTCTTATTGCATAAAACAACTTTTGCTATAGTATCTTTTTGTTTTCGCTGCACCCTAATGGAGAAGGATACTTTTTAAAGTTCATTCAATAGCCCAATAAAATAGCTTTCACAATAACCTTTGTTTTCATTTCCTCTGATTTACACTGTTTTTCATTTTCTTGTTGTATTTTTATAGTGGTTAAGTTGATTTCGAGTTCAAATTTTAATCTAAAATTTTCTAGTCTTTATTTGTTATCAGGAGTAAACTCTGTTGTTCTTATTCGTTATTTTGTGTGTTTACATCTAAAGAAGTTCAATAAAAATACACGTGATACTTTTTAAACACAAAACATTTCTTGAAATAGAGTAAGATCAGGAATTCTGTAAGAATTTTAAGTGCGAAAAATCATCTAAAGTCAAGTTTTCTTTTTATCATCATCATTATACCTTTTAAACCTCATCACCGCATCATTTCTCAAGAAAAAAATATTAAAAAAAATTTTTTTGTCAAGATGAAGCAAGCGGCTCTTTGGAGCAGGCAGATGCCTCTAATACAGGGTTTCCCAACCGGGGGTACGCGTACCACTGGTGGTACGCGGGAACGTTTCAGGTGGTACGCGTGAGTCAAAGCACTAAAAGAAAGGAACTAAAAGAAAGTTTTATCGATCTTACAGAAGATAGTTCCATAAAAGATTATTTTAAATATAAATTTTTAATTAACTTCTGGATAGGATGTAAAACGGAGTACCCTTTGATCTTCCGGCAAGCTCTGCTATTTTTGATGCCATTTGTTACGAGTTACTTGTGTGAGAGTGGATTTTCTGAACTCTTGTACATAAAAAATAAACATAGAAGCAGAGTAAGTGTTTAAGAGGACTTAAGAATGAAGATAAGTTCCATGACTCCTAATGTTGATATTTTAATCACGGGCAAACAACAGCAAATTTCGCACTAAACACTATAAAAGTATATTTTGTATGATGATTAATTTTTTGCTGAATTTGTACTAATTTTTTATTTGTATGTTTTTAGACCTATGGGTATAATAAATAAAACTGTAAATTAATACCATTTTCACCTTTTTATTTCTCCTTTATTCTAAGAATTTTATAAATAAACAAATATCTTATCATTAAATATGAAGTTTTCTCAGGAATTTAATTCAAAAAGCCTTTGAACCCTTATAGAAGAGTAAATATCATACGTGTATTAAAATATTTAGGTCTGGTGGTACGCCAAAATTTCTCAAAAAGTCAAGTGGTACGCAGGTGCAAAAAGGTTGGGAACCCCTGCTCTAATATAAACCAACTTCAACTTCTTGAAATGCTAAGTCTTAGACTGAAACCACTTTCAAAAATAACAAAACAATTGCTATATGTATATTTATAAAATATAACTAAAACTCATGAACCCATGGTACAGTTTCGTTATCTATCCCGTTAAATATATCTCTAAGCAGTTTTTCAGGGGCAAAAGAACAAAAATACTATCTCCAAAATATGCATATTAACTTTTAAAATACATTGTTGCTCTGATGATAATAACATTAAAATTGGTGATAACTGGACGGGACAGGTAACAGAACTGAACCAAATATAAAAACAAGGTTCGGAAAAAAATTCATTATTTTGAATTTATAGGAATTCATTTATCCAAACCACCTCAAAAAACTATATAAGTGCATCATACACCAGGCGCGGATCCAGGGGGTGTCACTCTGGACAGTGCACCCCCCTTGGAAAAAAATGTTCTCAAAATGAGTAAAAACTCTACTTTTACAGGTCTAATTTCAAAAATTTTTCTGGGGGAGGACCCACATACCCCTTCCCTTATTAGTACCACAAGGGGATATTCAGTGATAGTTTTTAGGAAATCCATTGGATATTTTGGGTCAAAAAGTAAAGGTAACGGTGTTGAAAAGTGCCCGACTCAAAACGTTAGACTCATTTGATTTGATTTGGGACCCTTTGTGCATCACCTGAAAAAGACCAGTATTCAGTATTCCATAGATATTTCTAGAGGAAAAAAGTACTTACTTAAATAGTTGTAAAAATTTCTGGAACCCCTCCCCATCAGATATAACTCTGCAAAAGGTGGATCCCCCAGCTCAAATTGGCTTCCGTGACACACTCTGACACCACCCCTCTACAAAATACCCTTCCGTGACAAACTAATATATCCCACAGAAATCAATTAGCTATTACAACAGGCTTTTGACCAAAAGCTACCCCACACACAACTAAATGCTTACAATTACAACAAAAGCCACCCACAACATGCATATAACGTCCAATTGATTCCGAACAATACCATGGCTAATTCGCCCATTCACAACAAAAAGTCGCGTGCGAGGGGACCCCTTGGCGTGTGTGTGGGGGCCCTAATAATTGTTTCCTCTCTCTTTCGAAGGAGGTGGGGGGCAGGTGGGTAGGAAGTGAGGGCAGCTGAGACGTGACTTATGGGGGTTGTTGGGGGATCTTGATCGGTTTGATAAGTTTTTGGGCGATCGTGATTTTGTTTTGAGGTGGGATCTCTCAAGGCTAATAAGTGAATAATCACCACCGCTTGATGTAAGTGTACAGACCGGAAGAGGGGTTTTGATGAAGGGGATATGGTAAGACAATGGATCTCATTCAAGGGGGGTCATACAGCAGAATGTGGGACTCCTTTTTTTGTTTTGAAATATTGAAAAAATCAATATTTACAACCTACAGAGCGCATATTCAACATGTTGTGCCAAGAGGCAGAATATTGTGGTGAGGCAATTAAAAATACATTTTTTAAGTCCAAATACCTTAAATTTGAGTAAGAAAGGATGGTTTTTAAACATGTATAAGACGAAGTTACAAAAAAATATACCCAACATGAGTCATTAAAATGCTCATCCAACAAGAGCGGTGGCGATGGAACTTTTTAATTAATGTTCTCTGCTTTTAAAGACTCACATTAAAAGTTTTTATCTATCGTTATGGCTTTTTAAAAGGAATGAGAATTACCAAACTATCTAAAAATTTCTGCAATCCAAAAGAAAGTGCTATAGTTTGAAAGCTGTGAACACACCCGGCTAAATTTGACAAGTAGCAGAAGGATAAATGGAAAGAGTTTACGAGTAACAAAAATTTTACCAAGTTTAAAGGTTTGTCTTCCTTTAATTATTCTATTATATTTTATGGGCAAATTTAGAAGTTAGATAAAATTTTAATTTATTAAGTAAAAGATCACCAAATGTATCCCTAGTCACTTTTTTTTATAAACATTCCCCTTAAAAAAGCTGTAAAAAACGGTATCCAACAGTTAACTAAAAGAATTCGTGTTACATCTGCAAACTTCCATTCCAAAAAACAATCTCATCAAAATAATTATTACATCTTCCCCAAACAACAACTCAACCGAATGTCAATCACGATTCACGCGCCACACATCCCCTCCTTCCACAATTCTTACATCCGTTGGCAACACTTCTTCTCCCTCCCCTTAATTATTGAAAACACTCAGCAGATGCCTCGGAATCACGGTTACAGGGAAAGAACACGAGCTATTTAATTTACTAGCCGATGAAGATGAAACTGGAGCTATTTTCACCCCAGCATATGGCACAAGATTACTCCATAAGGGTATGAAACAATAGAGTGAGTATTGCAGACCCCTAAGCAGACTTTTGTTTTTAGGGGGGGTTGGCTCAACATTTTATTTCCCTTTTACGATTAGATTTTATACAGAAAATTTGTGTTTTAAAACACTTAGGTAGATGTAGGATTGCACCACAAAAGATGAAGGATTTGAATCTTGTAGGTGAACTTCATGTAAACATTTTTTTAGAGAAAGTGATGAGTCACAAGATAATATGGGGTTCTGCCCAGCAAAAAAAATGTCCGAAATTCCTTCAAAAAAGCGTCAAAAGTGCAGTTTTCTCAAAGAAATCTGTAGTTATTTTGTAGAAAAAGAGCTTCGGCGCGTAAGTCTGCAGTTATTTTACAGTAGTTTTGAATACTTTCTAAAGGCATTTCAGTGGTCTTGTAAAAAACTGCATAGTTTATTAAGAAAACTGCAGACAAGGTGTCCAAATTCCCTTCACTTCTTGAAGAAATTTTGCTGATTTTTTTTGCTGGATGGAATTGAATCGTCAGTTTGAAGAAGGGAATAAGTCCAAAAACCAAGTTTTGAGAAAATCGAAAAAAACTTTATAAGTAATGGAATTTTCATTGTATAACCACCAAATTTTTACTGGAAGTTCAGGACCCTATTTAGAAAACAGAGCAATCATCAAAACAAATATAAGTATATTCAAAAATATTTTACAGTCAAAATAAGATGATGGACTTATTCCCTTCTTCCACCTTATGAAATTTTTCTGATGAAAAAATCTTTAAAAACCCCTTAAATTCACATTTAAATTATATTCATCCTTAGTTTACACCACAAAAGGGTGAAATAAAAAGAATAAGACAAATAAAATTCAAAATTATAGTGAAACTGAGTTATTAAAGCAGTATCAATGGAGTGAGTGAATATGAATGGAGTCAAACATTCCCTGCATAAAAAAGTCTGAAAAAAATTAAAAATCAAGAGAAAATTTTATTTTAACTTAGTTTACAGTTCAAAGAATATGAAATGAAAGACAAATTAACTGTAATTCCAAATTAACTTAAAAAATATAATGAATGGACATCGATTTCCCAACTTCAAGGGGCGATATCTCCCTATAGGGGTTAGTTATTTTTCCCCTCTTTTCACCTATGTGTAGAGCAAAGCTTGGAGATAGTTTTGAGCACAAAAAGTCAATTTGTCATTTTTTGGATTTATTCCCTTCTTCAAACTGACGATTCAATTATCCTCCACCATATTCTTTTTTAATTTAACCCTTAGTGTTTTATAGTTTTTAGAGAGGAGTTGGACCCATTGAAAGAGAAAGATAGAGAGAGAGAGAGATAAGATAAATGGAAAACAAGAGAGAGAAAGAAAAAGAGAGGCAGAGAGGAAAGAAAAAAAATATTTAGATGGAAGATATGGGAGTGAAAGAGAGAGGAGGGAAAAGAATAACAAGAAGAAAGAAAGAGAGAAAAGATAAAATAGAGAGGAGAAATAAAGTGAAGAGATAGAAGAAAGAAAGAAAAGAGAAAAAGAGGAACAATAAAGAGAGAAGACTTTTATTTTAAAATTTGAAGCGATAGTATATTTGCAGCAACCAGACTTTGCCAATAGGAACAAAATTATTGATTTCAATATATTTTGTTTATTTATTCATTTTTTTAAATTGAATCACAATGTATTTTTTAATTGATATTTGAATCTTGAGGTATTTTTCTAGAATTCTTTTTTGGGGTGTTTTTTTAGTGTTTTGTTATTTTCCATTGTATTTTTAATGCATTAGTTTCTATTACGCCAGAATGGGATCTTTTGTTTCCCCTGTTCGTATCATATGTTTTTTATTTGTATTTATTTTATGTGTTTCTTCCCATTTTGTTAATAAAGATTATTATTATGGAAGAAAGAAAAAGAGGAGGAGGGGAAAATAATAAGAGAGGAGATAGAAGAAAGAAAGAGGGAAAAGACCCCACTAAAAATAATCTGAAGATTTTCTTCAGAAAAAGCCACTTTTTACAGAAATTCTACAAAAATTTTAAGATATTTTGCAGATTTTGCTTTGTCTTTAAACTATCTTCAGAATTTTTGAAGACAACTAACAGATATTTCGCAGACATAGATTTACCTTTAAATTGTCTTCAGAATTTTTGCAGACAATTTGCAGATGTTTTAAAGACGATATATCTTCAGAAATTTTGAAGACAAGGAATGCAGACATTTTTCAGATGGAGCAGAATCTTCAAATTGTCTTCAAAATATATTAAACTTTAACAAATTTTATCATTTTACGTACAGAATGAAAAAAAACTGATATCGAATGCCTTGTAATCGATTTCAAAAGAATTTAAATCGTAAAACAATCGATTCCTAGAACTCGATCAAAGTTTTCTTATTTGTACTGTTGATTTAAAATTTTAATCACTTTAAGATCGTATTTGTGATGTTAATATTTCATAGCGGGAAAACTACTTTCTCGAGAATTAGGTAATCAAATCTTCGGGAACCGAATCGATATCAGAGATCAAACGAATCGAATCTAACCTAGAGAATCGATTGCAGAATCGAATCGATAGAACAATGTTTACGTTTTGTTTTCAACACTAGTTGCGTGCCTGAATGAATGCTGATTGGAATTATGAATTTTCCTGATAATTGTGGGACTACCTAACAATATGGTATGATTTAATTTACCGAATGTCCTTTATTTATATTGTGGTTTAAAATTTCATTTGTTCAAAGATGCAAGACTACTGCAAAGTGCAAGCATATATGTTAGATGGTTGCATGGGGGAAGTAGGCTTAGGCCTTAGGCTTAACATTGAGTAATCTTAAGATTTTCTTCAGAAAAAAAATCTGCAGACTATCTGCAGTTATATTTGGGCCCTTCTTTCTGAAGAAATTCTTTAGAAACCATAATCTAAAGATTTTCTTAAGAACGTTATCTAAAGATTTTCTTCAGAATGAAGGGGCCAAATAACTGCAGATGGCCTGCAGATTTTTTTTATAGAAAATCTTCAGATTATTTTTAGTGGGGGAGAAAAAGAGAGAGAAGAAATAAAGAGAGGTGAGAGAGAAGTAAGAGGGGATAAAAAGAAAGAGAGAAGGTAGATAAAAAAGAAAGAAGAGAAAGGAAGAAAAAGAATGAGCAATTCTTATAAATTGAAATCCAACCTTTTGAGTTTTAAGTTTTCCCGGACTACTTTTTACACCATATAGCCACGGAGGGTCAACGCACCAAAGTTCTACCTATACCATAATACCTCTACTACTTTCTCCCTCTCTCTCACGGAATTCATTTTCCCGTTAAACAGTGATTATTCCATTGAAGGAGGATCTCAACAACACAAGAGGCAGCTGCTGATATAGCTCTCAAGGAAAGAGAGGGTGAAGAAGAAATTGATCACTTCCTATATAATGCACCCCCTTCTGCATGATTCCGATTTCCGCCTCTTCTTCCTTTCACAGGTGGATGCAGTGATTACCTCGAAGAAATCATTAATTTGCTTTTGACTTTATAAGTGATTTAGGTGGGAAATAACGTTATCCATCAGAAGGGTTCCTGATGCTTTGTTCGGTTACTAAAGGATTTGGAGTGTACTTGTAATGGACTTGATACTACTATTATTCTAGTGTTAATCCTCCATTTCCTTGTCAGCTTTCTTATCCTTGGATTAAGGCCCGCATGTACTGACGGTAAAAATTCAAGGCCAATTTAGAGGTGATAAGGGTAAAAAGAAGGATGTAACACTGTACTACATGTACATTATACCGGTTGTCTCAAATAGCTGGGGCCACACTTAACATACAAGTCTGCCATGCCATGACAAACAAGATTTTCATAGTATATCTCAGGGTTTTCCAACTGGCGGCCTGCGAAGCTCTCTGAAAACCTTCCAAAAAGTAGCTTTCAAAACACTCTTTAGCATACTAAAATTCAAAAAATTTTCGGGGGAGAACCCCCGACCCCACCCCCATATACCTCTTAGATTATGGACTGGCTTCGATAGGGTGCAAGAATTAAAAGTTTTAAGTTTCGAGGGATCGTTTGTAAAACCTGAAATTCCCCCTGAGCGTAGCAAAGGGGTATGAAGGCTTTTATAACCTTTATCATGAGGAGGGACAAAATGGAGTATCAAAAAATTAGGTAAAACAATCATCTAAGGAATATTTACAAACATTTTCTTAAGGAAGACCTTTTCATTTAAGTAATATTCAGAATATTAAATATATTCAGTATTCCTACGAGTTGTATAAGAGTAAAAAAAATCATATATCCTCTAGATTAGAATTTCGGAAAATACAGTATAGTGCATACATTCAAAATATGTAAACAACCTTCGTCCCTCTTTTGCTGGAAAAGTTTCATATTGAAGACTCTCACCCCAAAAAAATTATCATCGTTAAAAAGGAGCCCGATTACTTAGCGGCCCACCACTTGATTTGTGATTTCGATTACTGCCCGCGAGTACTTAGAAGTTGGAAACCCCTGGTATATCTTATGCTTAAGTCAACAAAATGTTAACTTTGTCCTTTAGAGGACAATATCCGCAGGCGAAGAGGTTTTTATGTCTTATTATTGGCACTGTATATTTGGACGGCTTTTTTCAACTAAACTCTACTCTAATTTCCACGGCTAGGCTACAGCTCGGCGTTTCATTGGTTCAATCACTAAGCACCGAGACTGCTACGTCATCACGAGACCTACAGCGCATGCGCCACTAGCCGTTTTGGCCGTCCAAATATACACTTCGCTAATTATTATTAAACTCCAAATTTCTATTATTATTAAATATTCGGAGGGAGCTACACCTAAAAACCAAAATTCATCATATTATACCGTTAATTATCAGAGAAAATTCCCTCCTTTTTCCACTATCAATTTCAATTCATTATTGTTTCAGACCCTCTTCAATTAGAAAGTTATTATATCTTTCAATCCACATCCCTCTCATTCAACTTGAAACCTTACACCCTTCTAGTCCGATTAGAATGCGGTAAGGGATGATGGGAAAGGATTAAAGGATGATGCAAAGGGATGAAGATGTTAAGCTTAAAGGGGATTAGGGGGGAATTAGACGAGGTAGATGAGGGGGGAATAGGGATGGAGACTACGAAATGGGGAATTTTAAATGGGATATTTTTAACGCGTCTGAGAGCGTATTTCACGCATTGAAAATGGGAAATACGCTTTAAAAACTAGCCAGGCGTATTTTCACGCTTTGAATTTTTAACAAATGTTTAGCTTAAAAAATGTATGGTGCCCCCACCGAAATCAACAAGCAACACTTTTTCTACTCAAAATCATAAATAGAAGAATAATAAAGGCGGCATTCCCAACATCAATGATAGGCAAAAAGAATTCTTTAACATTAAAGCTCCCGGTCGATAGAAAAATCGGTTTTACTGAAAAACAAATGATCGGAAAAGGAAAAAAAGACCAGTTTATAAGAAGGGAAATGAAAACTTATGATTTTAAGCGTAAAACTTCACTTTACCCACAGAGTACTAGAACAGAGAGTCCGTCGCCATAGGCGCTAATGGAAATCGAAACGTTGGATGGGTTGGGTGGCGCTGCGATCGCATAACGTCACGAGAGGCGGGAGGGAAAAGCCTGATTGGTTGAGAAAAACTTTTTCCTTCTCCTTCGAAATAGAAGATTGCGTGACAGCCAATCACAGGTTTGATCTCTCTGTCAATCATTTATAGTTCCTCGTGGCGCCCTCAAACCCATACAACTTTTGAATATATCGTGTTGGACCCTCTGTTAGGATTTTTCTCTGTGACTTTACCTCCGTAAAATTTTAAAAACCTCGCAATAAGTACGATCGACTTTCGAAAGCTTTATTCGATTAGCTTCAGCATAATTTCAGTTTAACTACTTCTAGTATTATAAAATGAACAATTTATGATTCGATTCATGTTAATTTTTTTATTTTGTCCATTAAAAAAGTAAGCGTTTTATAGAAATTATTTTGGGGGTCCTCCCCCAGAAAAATTTTGAAAATTTGCCCCTCAAAATAGTGTTTTAGCTCATTTTGAAGCCTTTTAGATTCCACCCATAGCACCACTCATTGTAAGCGGAATTTTCAAGGAAAAAGTTTATAGTTTTATGGATTGGAAAATTTCTAGGGGGTTCAGGGGTTCCTATTCCAGAAATTTTTTGAATTTTGCCCCTAAAAGTGGCATTTTAACTCATGTTGAGACACTTTAGGTTATATCAAAGAGGATCACTCCTTGTAAATCCCTAAAGTTTCAAGGAAAAACCGTACTTATTAGATTCCAAAATTTCAAGGGGGTTTGGGGGTCCTACCCCAGAAAATATTTGGAATTTTAATCCTTAACTTTATTGCTATTACCAAAACTTGAATGTCTTATTCCTGGGAGGGCTGCAGCCCCACAGCCCCCCCCTACTGGATTCGCCACTGAAGGGTTTACTACTGAATTCACGTTTCTTCATATTTGATATACCAAGTCTGCCAAAATGTTCAGAAAGTTAAGGGTAGCAGGGCACACACAAATAATGTAAAAACACTGGTGGGCAATTCCACCGAAACTCACGCAACATTTTTTTCAAAATTGCAATTTCAAATAATTTTTAAATATAGAAATAACTATTATTTTCTTTCTAAAAAAATCATACATATTGAAATTTATGTTAATAATTTAAAATAAGTATTGCGAATCTTTTAAGAATTTTAGTTATTTAAATATTAATTAAAATAGAGTCGTAACCCACGCTACAAGAAAAAGACATGGATTTATAAGTATACAATTCAAATTTGTTTTTCTGCTTAAATAGTGTTTCAATAATTCTATATGCTTGTCAGGTGTTTGAATATACTTCCTTTATTCTAAAATAGCAAACAGTTTTACTGGTAATGCTTAAGAAAATCAGAAATAAAATAAATATAGAGAGCTGTTCGTAACTCACGCTACAGTACTTCGTAACTCACGCTACATGTGTATAAGCGTTCAGTTATTCATCAATATAAATATAATTAAATTGATTTAAACACTTTATTTCATTTTTACTATAAAGTTTATGAGTATATTTAACAAAAAAGTTGTAAAAACTAATTATTTATTTTTAATTTTCTAAATAAACTATACATTTTTCATTAACAAATTAACCTTTAAAACAAATATTTCTAAATATTGACTTTAAATGCTGACATTCCGATAAAAATAATTTTACACAAAATTTAAGCAATGCAAAACACAATTAGATCAACACTGCAATATTATTCCCAAAAATAATTAGAAAATTTTATTATTTTATTTTTTCATTTTTCTTGATCATGTCCCTGTTCATATGGAATAGCCCTGGTAAAGAAAGGCAATAACTGAATCCGGAAGTCACCGTCCAACCACAGAATAAAGATTTTTCATTTAGAAGTCAAGAGCAAAGCAATCTATAACAGGGAATCGTTTTTGCAAATATACTACCACGACACGTGTGTATTTACCTAACCTTATTTTCGGATCGCACGACCCTCAATCTGAACTTGCTGCACGACGAACTCAGATGGAAAACTAGTTTGGTTTATAATACAAGAGTATTTTTGCATACTTCGTGTTTGCATACTTCTTTTTTTTGCATTTGAGAAATGAATCTCAGAGGAGTTTCTAGGTTGGTTGAAAACAATGCATTAAATTGGAGGTAGAAATGGATTAGTTATTGAAATAAGTACAATGAGGAAGTTGCATGATTTTTTTAAATTTTTTTAATCGGTTCTTCTTGCAAAAATAAGCAACTACCCAAAATTTGAGGCCGATCCGGGAATTTTTAGATTGCCAAAAAAATTAACAAAAGTCTCTCTTTTTAAAGCGCGCGAAAACGCCAAGAGTTTGGGATGTGACGTAATCTTACGATAAGCATTGTTGGAAAGCAATGGAGTTGATGGTATGATTGTTGATGTCATAGTACGATTTAAACAATAAACGTTTTCAGTCACTTGTTTTTTTCTCGACTTTTAAATTAAAATATTTAATTTCCTGTACGGGACACTTGTTTGTTTTTGAAAATCTGACACATGCAACTTTCTTATTGACTTTGCCTGTTTGAAAAAGGGAATAACTCCGAAAAATGGCAAAATGACTTTTTTACTACTCATTTCAATAAATTTCTTTAATGACACAGTTTTTGTAACAGTTTTTTAAATTTACTTTTCCGTCAGCCTTAGCGTTTTTAATTTTGTCTGTCTTCAACTTTTTTTCCTTTTATCAACATTTTTTAACATAAATTTTATGTGGGGCTTTTTTTGCATATTTTTATTTTTAGTACGTTATATTACAAAGAACCTTTTTTATGTAAAAACAGTAGAACTTTCTTCCACTGGAACTCACTCGATGATTTTAAAAATTTAACAACAGGAATAATTGGCCTTTGGGGCCATTCATTAATTACGTAAGGATATTGGCAATTTTCGACCCCCCTATCCCAGGGGTCGGCAACCTTTTGAAACGGAAGATCCAAAAGTTGCAACTTACAAAATTTCCCAGTTTTTAAAGAGCCACTGATTTTTTTGTTTCAATTTTATAGTACTATTTGCTTACTTGATTTTAGATTGGGAATAGGCAGGTGATTTTTGTTGAAGAGGTTGACCCCCAACATTTTTTCTGAGGTACCTCATCTGAGTACTTTTTTACATCAAGATTTAGATGACTTACATACACATTGTAAATTTATTTTAGTGAACTTTATTTCAAAATTTTGTAAACACGTGAATATCAAGCAAATTGGAGGGTCAGGGGGGTCCTCCCCCAGAAAAAATTTTGGAAATTTCCCCATCAAAATAGCATTTTAGCTCCTTTTTAGGCCTTTTTGGATTACACCCTAAAAGCACCGCTCATTATTTAAGTAACAAAATTTTCAAGGAAAAATATGAACAGACAAATTTCGAGGTGAGTAGGGGGATCCTAGAAAAATTTTGGAAGTTTAATTCATTTTTTTAGAATTTCTACAATAGACCATATAAGAATAACTTCTCATACGTCACAGAATTTTCATGGAAAAACAGTACACATTTTATGTTCCAAATTTTGAGGGGTATTTGGGGGTTCTCCCCCAGAAATTGTTTGGAAAGTTCTCATCTTGAGAACTTTGGGTTACACTGCTCCTTTTGAGTCACATTGATTTGATTAGGTTCTTAAAAATAAATTTTCTAACATTTTAGGGGATTTGAAAATATATTAAAATTTTTTTTCGTATGGAACTGAAGAGCCGCAACTTTACATCAAAAGAGCCGCATGTGGCTCGCGAGCCGCAGGTTGCCGACCACTGCCCTATCCTCATGTAAGGGTACGTAAGATTTTTCAAACCCCTCCCCCTATTCTTACGTAAGATTCCATTACGTTTTTCAAAATAATAAAATGTTAGAAAAGGATCATCAGTTACACTAAAACTTTCAGTTTGACGAAAATCAAAGATTTTTATTTTTCAACAGATAAGTAACATTCTTGCTGTGTCAGCTACATATTACCATGATATTATTATCTCTAGTCTTTGGAATACTATTTATCAGTAGAGATTTAAAAGTAAGTTTTTAAATAATTTCAAACATAAATCAGCTAAACAATCTTCAAACCCTTTTAAATCGTCTGGATTAAATAATGATTTCTCTCTCTTTTTGCTTTTGTTTTGTTTCGACTTTTGACAATTAGAAGATGGATTCCACAGTTTTATTTATCTTAACTTAATGCTACTCCAATAAAAAAGATACATCTGATATACTTTCATTTTTTTTAAAATTAAATCTTCGATTCGATAGAAATTTGGTTAGAATAATTGGATTTTTTTACATTAACTTGGAAAATCTTACGTAAGAATGGGTTTGACCCCCACCCTCCAAGTAAGGGTTTTTCCAACTCGGGACCCTTACGTAATAAATGAATGGCCCCTTTCCTTGCCATTATTAAAACCACCACAGCTAAAAATAATCCTAATAAACATGTATCGCAAACCTATTCCACAAACACAAAATTTAATTTTTTAAAAATTTAATTGTATAACCATAAAAGATTGTTGTCCTTTTAATTTTTTTTGTAATATTTAGATTATTTTTACCAAGCTCATAGAAATTGTGTTTTTTTCATACGTTTGTATTAATACAGAGAACTTACTTGGAGTGAATTCTTTGATAAAACTAAGTCAAACAAATAATTTTTGAAAACAAAAATGTAAAGCCAAACAAAAAAAATTATTATTTCTCTTATTCTTAGTGTTTTTTAGTTGAAATTACTTTTTTTAGTTGTTGACAAATTGATATGACACTTTTTAAGTAATTCCAAAAATATGTTCTGGGTTAGACCATAGAAAATATGCTAAGCCTGTACAGAAAGGGATTGCTGAAGTCTCTTCAAATTTCAAAAGCTTTGAAAAGAGTCCGAAAGGCAGGAATGAACATGCTTATCAATGAGAGATATCGACTGTATACAAACGCCACTCCTAGATCGCATTGTTGAAGAGGACAGTATTTGAAGGGGCAAGACCAGGCTTATCTATGGGTCAAGGGAGGGACCACCCCTTTCTCCCTATTTCTCTGAACCAGTGCTATCCTCAATAGGTGCATGGGGGGGTCTAAGCAGTACCTGTCCCTGTCCCCTATAAAAGCACGCGATACTGCTCGCCTGGCCGTTATTTTTGCTTCGTCCTTCTTTCTGATAACTTCACGGTCAGTGGGACACCTGGTTCGAATTTTTCTAAAAGTTAGATAAGCTATAATAGATAAATATTATTGATTTAAAGTTCTTTTCGTGATCGTCTTCAGCAAGTGTTTCTCGTGTGAAGTCCAACGAAAGGATTCCGTGAAACTGTTGTGTTTGCGTGAATTATAAGAACGGCTGTTACCACGTGGATCTTAAGACTTTAGTGTGTGGTTCGAATTTTACTGTACGTGATTTTGCTAATCATCGATAAATATTTGCGATTTCTTCATTCCTTTCGCAACTTTCTTCAAAAGTGTGGTTCATCGATACGATATTGAAAGCGGTAAGTACTATAAACACCTATTTCCTTATGCTCTATTAATTACACATTCATTTTCGTAAAATTTTATGGTAGGCTTAACTCCAGCGCAATCCAAATTTTTTCTATACAATTTAAAAATATTTATAACTTATTTTACTGGAGTGGTAGGAGGTAAAAAACTCGATTGCATATACATAAACTCGATAATTAACTTTTTTGTTGTGTAATGCAGCGTTTCTCAACCGGGGTTCCGCGGAACCTTGGGGTTCCGCGAGGCTTCCTCAAGGGTTCCGCGAGGGATCCGAAAATCTTTTTTTGTTCTGGTTTACATTTTAGAATAACCCTAAACAAATTAGCCATCAGCCAGCCAAATGTGAGCAAGTGTTTTTCCGTTGAAAATATTCTTCTGTAGCCTTTGGGTTTCTACTAAGAGTTTGAAAAGAAGACAAACACTATAGTTTGAAGGGGAACTACAAAATAAATTTCTGAGGGAGGACCCCTGTCCCCCTTGAAATTTTGGATCTAATTATATTTTCCCCTTGAAAATTCCGTGTTTTACAAGGAACTGTTCTTTTCAGATATAACCCAAAGGGTCTTAAAATTAGTGATGGGCAAAATCGATAATTTTAGGTATCGAATACTTTGGTATCGAATACTTATAGGTAGGGCTCGACCGATGGCATTTTTTTGGCCGATGGGCCGATGCCGATTGTTTGAAAATTTCCATCGGCAGGCCGATGGCCGATGGTAATTTTTTGGCCGATTGCCGATGCCGATGGCCGATGCTTAAGGCCGATGGTAAAAAATGCAAACCATTCGGAATTATTTTTATAGAAAATCATTAAAATCTATCTTAGAGCCAGAAATGAAAATACATGTTTGCTACTGACATTGCCGTATCCAAGAGGGGGGAGATAGAAGTTCAAAACCCCCCACCCCCCCAAAAAAATTTTTTTTGCATTAATTTGTGTAGAACTTTTTTACCTTGAAAATGTTTTAACTCACAAGGAGCAATCCTCTTCGGATAGGGGGATCAAAGAGCCTTCAATAAGTTAAACACTACTTTTGAGGGATAAACCCCCTACAAAATTTTGACGTCTGTTTCACATTTTTCTTTTCTTGAAAATTCTGCCAATTATAAAGGTTTGCTTTGGGGGACCCCCAAAAATGTTTCAAAATGAGATAAAACCCTAGCTTAAAACAAGAAAATTTAAAAACAATTTTAGTTCAAAACACCTAGCTCCCTTCAAAATTCTGACCTTTTTTTATTTGTTAACCTAGAATATTTCTGGGTTTACAAGGAGCTGTTCTCCTTGGATGTTAGAATATTAAAAAAAACATAAATAAATTACCCTCTAAAGAGATAAGATTATAATTACAACACAATACTTCCCCAAATTAAAATTAAGGGACGGGAAATGCGCTCTCAGAAAAAATTCGCAGAATTTTAAAGGGAAAAAATATTATAAAATTGTTGTCAAAACTTCGGGGGAAGGTAAAACCACTAACCTTATTTTGGATACTGTTTTGGTGCCTAGGGAGATTGGAATTTTGTGAGGTATGGGATAAATTTAGTTCATTTTTATAGACAAAAAAGGAAATTTTCTGGATTTCGAGGGGGCATATCCCCAAATCCACCCCTCTGGCTACGCCCCTGAAGAGCTGGCATTATTTAATAAGCTTGATAAAAAATGTCCGGTTCATTCATTATTAGGACTAAAATTGTGGAAATCAATAGCATTGCTTCTGGCCTAAAAGCCATGTCTACCTGGAAAATGTCCACTTTTCCACAGACAGTCGTGCAGGGGCGTCATTTCAGTTTTGGGTTCTGAGGGGTAAGATTTTTTAAGTGAAAATAGGGCACGCCGTCACCATTTTTTATGGGGGGAAGTTGACTAAACGTCAATTTTAAGATACCCCCTAACGAGTATAATTATAGGTTACATTTACGATCACTTAGCATTTGAATAATATTAAATTATATTGTTAATATTTTAGAACGTGAGCTCCAGGTAAAATAGGGGCGTCTGGATTGTACCCCCTTAAAGTTTTTTAAAATTTGCCTTCTGAAGCTTATCTTGAGTCCCTTTGGTTGCATCTTAAAATTAAAAGAAGTTCCCTGTAAACCACAAAATTTCATAAGGTAACCCGTCATAGTTTCAAGGGGGTGGAGATTCTTCCCCAAAAACATTTTTGAAGATTTTGAAGAAGTGTTTTATTTCTTAGTGTTTTTTCATTTTAAAACTCTTTAGGGGACACCCTAAGGAAAAAGCTTCTTATAAGCGACAGAATTTTCAAAAGAAAACACTGTATTCCGACGAAATTTTTACAGAAGGGTTTATGGGTTCTCCCCCCAAAAAATTTTTTTGAAATTTTCCTTCTTAAAAAAGGTTTCTGCTCATTTTGAGTTGAATTTCTAATGAGAAAAATCTTTCAAAACGTCAAAGTTTTAAAGGGGACTAGGGATCCTCCTCCAGAAAATGTATTGAAAATTTCCCTCAAAACTAGTGTTTAATCTCCGTTTAAAATACTTTGGGAACACCCAAATGGAACCGCTTCTGGTAAGTGGCAGAATTATCAAGGAGAAAACATTGTGAATCAGGAGTTAAAAACTTCAGAAGGGGTAATTTGGGGTTCACCTCCCGAAATTTTTTTGTTTAATCCTCAAAAGTATTGTTTTAACTCATTTTGAGACTTTTTTGGGTTATACCCGATGCTCTTTCTCGATCTTAAAAAATTGGGTCTTGTAACTATTTATCACATAAAAATAGTACCCTTGATGGGGGCAATCACCCCCCTGTTCCCCCTAAATGACGCCAATGTGGGTGGATGTTCAACTAAGAACTAAATTAGGAGCAAGATGGAGCAGAATCACGCTTGTTTTCGTCTTTTCGCCAATTGATTGATGTTATTCTGTTTTCTGGGAAAACATCGGCTTTTAGATGTTTTTTTGGGCCGATTTTTTCGCAAGTCAACATCGGCCGCCGATGTCTAGGCCGATGGCTATTTTTTCAAACAATCGGCGCCGATGCATCGGTCGAGCCCTACTTATAGGTATCGAGTACTTTTTTTCAATGTCGGGAAATGAACCTGAAGGGACAATTTTTTTAGGCCCTATCCATAATCAGACTAATATTCAAAAAACTGAAAGCGATCCATCAAAAAGCCCCGTAGCTACGGGCCTGGAGGTGGATAGAGGCGAAGGATTTGGCGGGGGAAAAACCTAGCCGCGTCAAATTTCTCTCGCGGATGATAACGACTTGGGTTTGAGCGTTGCAAAATGAAAACGGAAACAGGCTGCGTTTGATCTACAGTAGGTATTATAAAGATTACTTCATTGAAAAATTTAAAACGAAATATGTCAATAAAGTATCGATACTTTTGTGGGCATCGAATACACTCGATACCTATAGGTATCGAGTACTTAAGTATTTGGTATCGATACCTGCCCATCACTACTTAAAATAGACTGAAACTCTACTTTAGGGCCAAATTTCGAAAAATTTCTAAGGAGAACTCCCAAACTTCTATCTAAAATTTTGACGTCTGTACTACAGCGATTTTCCCTTGCACATTCTGCTGTCTCAAGAAGCTTTTCTTACCACAGGAGAAACAGGATCTTAGCCACAGGAGAAACAGTTTGAAAGGAGATAAAACACTAGTTTAAAGGGAAATTTTCAAAATAAATTCTGAGGGAGTACAAAATAGCAAGAAAAAATATTGTTGCATGGCAGTGGCGTTTATAAGGGAAACCGAGGGGGTCTTGCCCTTCTTCAAAATTCCGACTAGGCATACTAAAACACGTTAAAACCCTGTTATTTAAGGTCAAGTTTTCAAAATTTTTCTGGGGGAGGGCCACCAAACCCACCTTTAGTACATGAAATTGTATTATTTTCAATTTTTTCTAAAACTTTCATGAAAATTAAAATCTCACCTAAAAATACATATCCGAAATTTGAACTAAATGTACCAAAAACGAGTTAAAACCTAGTTTTAAAGGTCAAATTTCAAAAAATTTTATGGGGGAGAACCCCCAGACCCCCCTTCCAACTTGGAACTTTAGTAATTACAATTTTTATTATAGTATTAAGTTCTCTTGTACGCAAATTTCCCATAAAAATGCATTAAAAAGCTACGTTAAACTTATTTTAAATATGCATTGGAGGGGTTGAGTAATAATTTTGGTCCCCTTCCGAAATAAATTTCTATATACGCCACTCTTGTATGGACGCTAGGGTTCCCCGGAACGTGGACATAATCAAAAGGGTTCCGTGAGAGTAAAAAGGTTGAGAAACGCTGCAGTGTAATGTATGGGTAGATTAAAATACTCCAGATACATGTTTTTGTTATTTCTGCTCAGGAAAAGTTTTAGATGGGAAAATAAATTAGTATATTTTTGTTAAATTGCACTAGGTCTTTCCTTACTTTTATTTTCCTTTTGCTCTGTTATTTAAATTATTATTCTTCAGTAATCCCACGTGGCTGAAAAAACTTAAGCACGTGTTTCATAGGACAGAGAAAATCCTGCAATTAATATTGTGATCAAGAATCAGATTTGAATGGTTTAATATTTTATATGGTTTATGTATGGGGTATAATGGCTAAATTCATGGACGCACATTCAGTGTTTCTCCGCTTGCTAGCATTCGAAGTTTTATCGATGCAATTTTCAAAATGTTTGAACTTATATTATTTTATTCAATTGTTTAACCTCATTGATTTTAAATGTTTTACTGCACCCTGGCATGCAGTGAAACACTGTCAGACATAAGAACTTTTGTTGTTTCTTAGGATATTGATTATAGACTAATTTTTATTTAAACGGGAAGGGGGTAGAACATAATATTGCAGATATATGCATAAATTATATTTTTAAATTTTACTACATACGTAAAGTTTTGCTTTATATTTTCTGTCATTACTTTTGAAAATTTAATCTTTTTGATATAGTTTTAATCAAACCCTTTAATAACTAGGCCATTCATCATCAACACATAAGGAATTATTTTCTCTTACTTAAGCAAATAAATTGAATCTGAATAGGTACAGAGCTTATGATAGTTAAATATTTCAAAATAGTATTGGGAAAGACCAAAAATATAAAGCAAAATTTTACGTAGGTAGTAAAATTAAACATTTACGAAAAATAATTTAAGCATTTCTGCAATAGGGGAGAGTGGGGTAATAAGAAATTGGGGGAATAAGAAATATTTAATTTGCAGCTTTGCGTGTAGCCATAAAAATAAAAAAATCACAGAATATTTTCAAGACATACTCTATATCCCATAAAAAATTAATCGTTTTAGAATGATTATTTCAGTGAAAAATTCCCGTTTGAAATAATCAGGTCAGCAAAATCATCCAACTAAAGTCATGCTTTTTCAACTATTTCAATTTATCTTGTTTTTGATATTAAATTCTAATGGAATTTTATTAGTGAACTTATTCTTCTTACACCATTTAGTCAAAATTATGGGGTAATAAGAAACTAGCATTTTATGCATGGAAATTAATTTATCGAATTTTTCTCTTTATTATATTAATATTTTATTGTTCTTATTTCATTTATCAAGTTAAAACTTTAAATTCAATTAATTTTATTTCCACTTAATTTTCCTGAAATAGGTGGGTTGAAAGACAACTTTTACTCACCAGTCCCCACTTTAAAGTTTGTTGGAAAATTTATAAGTAATTCGATCGACAGTTTATATAAATTTTACGCTTTAATTTAAGTTATGTTGAGTATAATAAAATATTAAGTCGTTTTTTATACCGTAAAACGGGGTGAATCGGATCACTTTTGAACTTTGAACTGCTGCCAAAAGTTTAATGATAAAGATTTTGGAAAGCTTTCAAAAAAATTTTTCGAGTCCCAATTAATACTTTAAGAACCCGTTAAAAAATTTAATTATTTTGAATGGTTTATTTTAAACAAATTTTCAAGTGCCGTGATCCGATTCACCCTCAATGCGGGGTGAATCGGATCACTGGAAGTTTCTCTGGAAAAAACGCAATTTTTACGTCTTAAAATAATACAGGATCCTGAAATTAGCCTTAATATAATCTAATAAGGTAAATGAATGAATTTTACTAAAATAAAACGAAAATTTTTTTAATAAAATATAAGGTTTTCCAAAAAGTTCTGGTGTTTGAAATTTTTTTTTTTGAAAAACTGGTAATAGGTGGAGATTTCAAATGAAGGGTATTTTGGTTTATGTATATTTAAGAATATGATGTATGGTTTTGGAAGTTCTGGTGGTATTATTTCTCTTCAAAATGGCAGTTAGAAAAGAAGACCGCAAACGACAATTTTCGTAAATTTTATTTAGGCCGCTTTAAAAACTGTGACGAATGCATTATTAATGGCTAATAAAAGTTTTGCTGTATATTTGCATTGCTTACATGAAGATTGAGGTGATGATAAGTTTTAAGGTTATTTGATATGTTTAAGGTTGTTTATGGTTGTATATTTGATATGTTATTTTGGCTTTAAAACTGCATAAAACTGGTAATTTTCCATAGTTCTTTAGCACTTCTCTCGCTCCTTTGAGCAGCTGGGAGCTGGTGTATGAAATGAAATCAAGACAGATGTTTTGTAAACGTTTTTCTGTAATAAATTAATAAGGAAGTTGCATGTGTCAGATTTTCAAAAACAAACAAGTGTTCCGTATGGTTTTTTGTATGGTTAAATGAAATATCTAGTCAGTTTTTCAAAAAAATGTACAGGTAATTTAATATTTTAATTTAAAAGTCGAGAAAAAAACACGTGACTGAAAACGTTTATTGTTAAAACTATAAGATGACATCAACAATAATACCATCAACTCCATTGCTTTACAACAATGTTTAGTATAAGATGACGTCACATCCAAACTCTTGGCGTTTTCGCGCGCTTTTAAAAAGGGGATTTTTGTTAATTTTTTGACAATAAAAAAATTTCTTGATCGGCCTCAAATTTTGGGTAGTTGCTTATTTTTGCAAGAGGAATCGATTAAAAAAATAAAAAAAAATCATGCAACTTCCTCATTGTTTAACAGGGTGTCCGCTAACCCTGGAAACCGGGAAAACCTGGAATACTCAGGGAATTCGAAAATGCCCTGGAATACTCAGGGAATTCCAAAAATATTCTGGAAAATGTGATTTTGTACTTATGCTTAGCGTTTTCCGGCGTTTTTTTACATTGTGGAGTTACCATCTCCGGTATTTAGTCAAATCAACGGCATCCTAGCTCGCATGCGCATCGGCGTGGCACGGCGAAACGTTCGCGCGACTCGGCCTGAAAAGGCGCCTTCTCCTCGTTCGTTTACTGTACTACGGAAAAAAGACTTTTATTGGAAGAAAGCAGTGTTCAAGTTCAGGCTGTTCTTACCATTGCAGCATAAAGATGAGGAGAAGCCTATTTTACGGGGCGTAATCGTGGGAAAAGTCGGCTTCTCGCATTTGGTGTATTGTGGAAAATGGACTTGAGTTTTTTCATGGAGAGATATTCTTAAGTCAAAGACTTGCTTATGAAGTCTTATTTTGTTGGTGCTTAAATTAAAATTATTTTAAGTAGAAAAATTGAAAGAAACTTTAGTGGAAAACTTGAATTACTCTGCTTAAGTCTTAATTTAAATTTCATAATTTTATAGTTATAGTATCGTTGTGAGTGATAGGTAAGATCTTCAGCTTATTTATGAAAACAAATAATGAAATTTCTTTACAAGGTAGTCTTTATACACAAATAGGATCTTTTACTTAAAATTGAAGTTTTAATTTTTCTCAGATAAATTTCTAAATACACTAGCGGAAATAAAAATCCCAACACCAAGAAGGAAAGGAGATATCAAACTGAATATTATTTCTATGATTGCACATAGTATCAATGTGCATTTCTTAAAAAATCTGCCTTCCTGGATATTAGGGGTCCGAGAAAAACAGGGAGGAGTGTTGTCTCCATAGGTGTCCATTACCGCCGTCACACGTCATGGTATTGAGTGACAGGGGATCTAAATGACTTTTGAGGGATTGGAGGACCATGTTGCCTCCTCAGATAGTCCAAATTCATATGGTGCACCAGCGGACGTTGCATCTGGGCTAGGTGATTTCTCCTCTTTCTTCGGACATGTTTTGTGAGCGTAGGTTCTTACGAACGGATAGACCAGGGTAAAAATGCAACATAGGGAGTTAGGAAGAAAGCTTGGACATTGCATAAAACATGTGTTTGTGCATTTTTCTCTTGAAATTTGTCCCCAGGACAGGTCTAAAGGTAAGAACGGACAACCGGCTAAAAAACCTCAATGAATCAGCTCTGGTTGGCCAAAGTACCGGCAGATCATACTGTGGACAAGCGGCAGTGGGGATGGATGTCGTTTGCAGTACTGCGGATTGTCCGTTTTGTCCGCATTGCTTCTAACATCTTTGTCTCTAAAGAAGGGGCTGAAAATTGGCCTTTCTGTTTCCAATAGTGCACGAAATAAGGAAATGAAAATCCCAATTTCATGACATTGTGTTTTTGAGAGAATCCTGCTTCGGTTTGGAGCACCACGACGGTTGGGTATGGGTATGAGTTTAAAGACACAATGGAGAGAGCGCACTCAGCTGATGATTTTCTAATCGTTCCACGGAGTGGTGATGCAGGGTAACGGAGTGGGGATGCATTGGATTCCATTTCTACAACTCCTGAGTATGATTCACCAGTACTTTTTCCAACCAGAGCTGCGTCATTGAGGTTTTGCAGCCGGTAGACGGTCCTTACCTTCAGACCTGTCCTGGGGACAAATTTCATGAGAAACATGCACGACCACATGTTGTGTGCAATGTCCAAGCTTTCTTCTTAACCCCCTATGTTGCATTTTTACCCCGTCTTCCCCGTTCTCTAGAACCAACACCCACAAAACAAGTCCGGTCAATGAGGAGAAATCACCTAGCCCGGGTGCAACGTCCGCTGGTGCACCATGTGAATTTGGACTACCTGAGGAGGCAACGAGGTCCTCCAATCCCTCAAAAGTCATTTAGATCCCCTGTCACTCAATACCATGACGTGTGACGGCGTTAATAGACACCTATGGAGACAACACTCCTCCCTGTTTTTCTCAGCCCCCTAACATCCAGGAAGGCTGATTTTTTAATCAATTCCCATTGATACCATGTGCAATCATAGAAATAAATTTGACTTAGATATCTCCTTTCCTTCTTGGTGTTGGGATTTTTATTTCCGCTAGTGTAAGTTGATACAAGTTAATTTTTACTGAAGGCTCCTGATTATAAATTAAACATTTCTCAATTTTGGATTTTCAGAATAATTTGAAGATCAAATATAATCTGACATAAAATAATTTCATTTCGCAAAAATGCACCCCCCCCAAAAAATAAACCTTGATCAACACCCATTCTAGTCAGTGTATTGTAGTCATTTCTTAAATCTTGTATTCCTTTTAACTTTTGAGCTCTTGCTCAGTCTCAGAATTGGTCGAAGCTTTTCTAGAGAAAAAAAAACGGTTTAGTTTTCTCAATAAGTAAAACATCTGTAAATTAAATGTCTAATTTTAAAATTAATGCATCATTTAACCAATTAATACTAATCTATAGAAGATGTTTTTTCAGTTATTGTTTATCAAGTTTATTTAATATATGGTAAGAATAGAAGGAAAATAAAAGTTCCATCTTATCACCAAAAATTAAAAAACGCCTTAAAGCAGGGGTTCCCAACCGGTGGTACGCGTACCACTAGTGGTACGCGGGAACGTTTCAGGTGGTACGCGTGAGTCAAAGCACTAAAAGAAAGTTTTTTCGATTTTACAGAAGATAGTTCTATGAAAGATATTTTAAAGAGAAATCTTAAAATTAACTTCTGGATCGGATGTAAAAACCGAGTACCCTTTGATCTTCCGGCAAGCTCTGCTATTTTTGATGCCATTTGTTACGAGTTACTTGTGTGAGAGTGGATTTTCTGAACTCTTGTACATAAAAAATAAACATAAAAGCAGAGTAAGTGTTTAAGAGGACTTAAGAGTGAAGATAAGTTCCATTACTCCTAACGTTGATATTTTAATCACAGGCAAACAACAACAACTCATAGACCACGGTCCTTACACCCGGAAGAATTTTTAATAAATAACTCTGAATCTGACCGTGTAAGCCTACATTATTTCAAACAACAACAAATTTCGCATTAAAGACTACAAAAGTATATTTTGCTGAGGGGGGGTTTGTACTAATTTTTTATTTGTAGGTTTTTAGACCTATGGGTATAATAAATAAAACTGTAAAAAAATATCATTTTCATCTGTTTCTCCTTTATTACAAGCAAGTTATAAATAAATAAACAAATATCTAACCATTAAATATGAAGTTTTCTCAGGAATTTGATTCAAAAAGCCTTTGAACACTTTTAGAAGAGTAAATATTATATGTTTATTAAAATATTTAGGCCTGGTGGTACGCCTAAATTTCTCAAAAAGTCAAGTGGTACGCAGGTGCAAAAAGGTTGGGAACCCCTGCCTTAAAGCTTTAGTTTGACAAAACCTGAGGGAATTCTTAGCTTAGAATTAAGTGGACACCCTGTTAAAGTATTGGAAGTCTTTCCATAACATTATTGTTTTATCTGTTTCCAGTTTCGAAAAATAAGTGTTACTTTTTTATTGTTTTCATATGAAGAAAATAATCGCTTTACCGTAAGTTACGCTAGTGCAATTCTCAGATGGTAAAATAATGCACTCTTAAATATCGCACTGATTTCTGCACCTTTAATCAAAGGTTCTTTAATATACGGCGTATTACTAAACAGCTGGATCTATCTATATGTAAGTTTTTTTGTTGATTTTGATGTCGTATTAGTGAAAATTTTTTAGAATGACCAACAAATACTGAGAGATGTTTTTCGCAATAGATGTTATGTTTCAGATCAAAATTTCCCATCTAAAACTTATCGGTTTACTTAAAACTTTGACAAATCAATGTAAACATACAGCAAAACTTTGATTAGTCATTAATCATGCATTCTTCCCAGTTTTTGAAGTGGCTGAAAAAATTTAACGAAAATCGTCCTTTGCGGTCTTCTTTTCTAACCGCCCTTTTGAAAAGAAATAATACCACCGGAACTACCAAAACCATACATTATATTCTTAAATACACATAAACCAAAATCCTCTCAGTTTGAAATCTTCACCTTTTACCAATTTTTCAAAAAAAAAATCCAAATACGCATTTTTATGACTGATCCGATTCACCCCGCATCAGTAGTCGAAATGGACTAGTTTTACTAAAAAAATTCAGCAAACATAGGAATTATCATTTATTTAAAATTTGCTTGCAAAGAACTCTTTGGAAGAATCGAGACAACATAACACATAACACGGGGGATACCGAAAATTGAGAAAAGAAAGTTATTTTTTTAGTGCAATAAGCAAAGTTTTGACAACCACGTTTTTAAGACCTTTTTTGTATTCGACTTCAAAGCCGTGGTAGACGTTAAATATTATCGCAAATCCTGATTTATCCTGATTTTATTACTCTAACACAACCGGAGCTATGATGATTTAAAAACTTTTTCAAAAGTGATCCGATTCACGTTAGCCCCCCCTTGCCCACAATCTAGATCCGCCACTGGATTCACCCCGTTTTACGGTATTTAATTTTCCGTGAAATTAATTAAAAACAATATTGAAACGCAGGGGGTGGGGAGTAGGTTCGAGGGTGTCTTTATAAACGTCCTAAATAGTGATGGGCAAAATCGATAATTTTAGGTATCGAATACTTATAGGTATCGAATACTTTGGTATCGAATACTTTGGTATCGAATACTTTGGTATCGAATACTTATAGGTATCGAATACTTTGGTATCGAATACTTATAGGTATCGAGTACTTTTAGGTATCGAGTACTTTTTTTCAATGTCGGGAAATGAACCTAAAGGGACAATTTTTTTAGGGCCTATCCATAATCAGACTAATATTCATAAAACTGAAAGCGATCCATCAAAAAGCCCCGTAGCTACGGGCCTGGAGGTGGATAGAGGCGAAGGATTTGGCGGGGGAAAAACCTAGCCGCGTCAAATTTCTCTCGCGGATGATAACGACTTGGGTTTGAGCGTTGCAAAATGAAAATGGAAACAGGCTGCGTTTGATCTACAGTAGGTATTATAAAGATTACTTCATTGAAAAATTTAAAGCGAAATATGTCAATAAAGTATCGATACTTTTGTGGGTATCGAATACACTCGATACCTATAGGTATCGAGTACTTAAGTATTTGGTATCGATACCTGCCCATCACTAGTCCTAAACCATTCCAATTTGAAGAACTAGGGTAGCGCTGAGTTTATACAGAGGAAGTGAAACCGAAACTTTTTAATTTCGCCGCTAGGGGCGCTGTAAGTCATTTCAGTTCATTCTCCAGGCTCACTTACCTAGGGTAGGCCTTACTTCCATGACCCTGGAAGCGTTGGTTCCGAATAAAAGCCGTGCAACGCAATTTTGAAACACCCTGTATATCTGGCTACATGTAGACTAACAATCTTTTTTTGTTCTTACAGTCAACATGGCCATCATCCCAGTGATCTCCACACCCCACGACCCTGAGCAACTCTCTCTCTTATGGCACATCAACCACGCCTCCTACCTGACCGAGTCCCCCAAAACCCTCATCACCAGCCCCGCCTTCGCCACCCCAACTGGCGACATCTGGCGGATAACTCTCCAACCAAAAGGCGTGCGCCACGGTGGCTCCCCCTGTCGCATCGTCTACGAGTCCGGCCGCGAGCCAGTCCACATCGTCACCAAGGGTCAGGTCAGCGTGACGACCCCCAAGGGTTTGGTCTGGACGTGCTTCTTCCAAGGTCCACTACCAGTCGTGAAGGGGGGCGAGGTCCCCAGAAACAACCGATTCGAGTGCAGGCCTCGAGTGGACGACGAACGAAGGGACAGAGTGACCGTCCACGTCCGTTTATGGCTGGACGAGGGTGTTCCCAGACCACCTGTTGACCTCCGAGCGATATCCACTCTTCGGTTGAACCCTTTGATGTTCACTGCGTCCTACGACGGAAGGAGGGACGACAGGCGACTCGTCCTGGACGTGCCCGCGAGGAATCTCTTGAAGAAAAACGTCGAGCTGGAGATGTGGTCGCCGGACGGTGACAGGTGGGGGCTAATTGTCCACCTGGGCAGACACCTCTTCGATGGAGTGCAGTCCTTGAAGGGGACTTTTGTCCTCGCTCACCGCTGCCCAATCGACCCGGCGACGGTCATTGTCACTAACATCAAGAGGACCGTCTTGTTCCACAGGTCAGTAACATCGCAATTGTCTTATATATTAACCAGGATTTTATAATTTTCTCTATAGTTTTACCAATCATTTCATGGATAGTTCGTTTATGTGCAACTTTTAGGCTTGAAATCTGATTAGCAGAAGTTTAAAGTTATTAAAATCCCCAAAAAATAAATTAAAATTTGTTCATTGTTAAAATTATTCTTTTTAGAACTATAAATAGTAGCTTTTAGTAGTATAAATAGGAGCTCGTGAGCTTTTTCTTCTTTTTTCAACTCATTCCTGGATAAGAGCAACAATGAAAAGTGAATTAAAGCGTGTGTGACTCGCGATTTTAAGATTTGTAGTGCGAAGAACACTTTTAGGTTTCTACTATTCACCATGGTTGAATATTGTTTTAATTAATTATCTAAGGCTAAGCGCGCACTAGAGACTTCTGTCGCCGGCGACTATAACACTAGGTCACTCGAGAGCTATGTACGTATTTCAATGGTGAGGTTCTTGGCAATGTGCCAAGTGTCTCGTCGCCTGTGCGCGCGCTCTATCTTCTTGCAATAGCCGGGTGATAATTTTGTCTCTGTCGCCGAGACAAAAGTCTCTAGTGCTCGCTTAGCGTAACAAATGAATTTCTAAAAATGTATTACAACTGAACTAGTAATAAAAACAATGTTTAATCCTCAATGAAAACATTAAAAATCTGATAATTGTGTCGGGGATCAAAGGATCCCCTTCATCAGTGATAAAAGTGAAGAAGGAGATCCTTTGATCCCCGAAACAATTGCCTGCTATTTTAATGTTTTTATTGTGGATTAAACGTTGTTTTTATTACTAATTCTGCTATTTTCCACAAGTTTTACCTGCCTGTATTATAACTGGTTATATAATTTACAGTCCATTTTATTATAAGGTAATTGACCTATGGAACGCGTTGCCAGAATATATAGTTAATTCGAATGGAGTGTACGAGTTTCAGAAACAATTGGGGAAAGTCGGTAGGAATGGGGGAATTCATAAACAAAGGGCCAGCCTTGTTGGGCTTTGACCCAGTAGCCGGTCGACAATGTTTGTATTTGTATTTATGCATGTCCTGTAATATTTTTATGACCTCACTGCTATCTTTCTTACAGGTGGAACAAGGGGTCCGCCTTCCGCGTCCCTCCCTTTTTCCCCAAAGGGCCGGTGACTATCGTGTGCGACTTCATGAGCTTCAGCGGTGACCACGACGTGGAATATCACCATGACGACGACGAAGTCTCGTACCCGTTGATGTTGCGACCGGCCGCTTTGAGGGGCGACGTGGCTGCGACGGAGCAACAAGAGGTAAAGGTGATCGTCGACGTGGAACAGAATGAGGAGCTTAGCATCAGACGACCGAGGTCGGGTTTGGGATGCCTCATGTACGTGCTGAACTCGGGCACGTTCGCTGCCACCTTCCTCATCGTCCTGATATTGGTCGTGGCTATCGTCCTGATAGTTAGTGGTGTATATGGCATTCCATTTGGGTCAACATCAAGATCTATTCAGTCTCTGATGGGTTAGAAGACTTTACTTGTGATGAGGATTGTGACGCTGATGAGCAATGACCCGTCCGTCTAACTTTTAAAAAATCGACACCTATCACCTTTTGATGTGACAGCTGACGTCATTATAGCTTCCATCGCCAACAACTCAACTTCAAGCATAATTAAATTAAGTTCGTATTAAAATTCATTGGTCAAATCCTAGAAGTTGGTTCACAGCTATTATTTATTCAACTTAAAATAACTTCAACAGAAGGATTGTTAACTGTGGTTATGGTTGAGTTAGAAAAACGTTTAATTTTCCGCAATTTTATGTCCAAATGGTTTTAATGAAGTATCAATAATTTGTTGTGTATTGAACCAGGACTAGAACAAACCTGGAGCAATTTCGAAGGGACTTCCAACTGTATTGCAGTCACAATCTATTCATTGTTTTTGTATAATCATCTTGTATCATCTTCTTTTGTATTTCCATCCTGTTTTACCATTTACAATAATGTTGTGATAAACTAAATGGTGCTATGTATTTGTAAATTTTTACAAATATTGCTTTATAAAATAAATTTCTCTGATTTCCTATAGCGTTTGTTTGAATGGACATACAAATCTAAATTTATTTTATTTTAATTAAATGTAATAATTCTTTTCAGTATTACATAAGTTTAAGAAAATCTTCACTATGTTTTCCTAGATGAATCGCCAGTTTGAAGAAAGGAATAAAAGTCCCCCTTTTTCAAACTTATGAAATTTCAGCAGACAAAAATACTTTAGGCTGAGTACATTCGCAAAGCTATATCGTGTTTATTACTTTGCATTTGAGAAATGAATCTCAAAGGAGTTTCTACTTTGGTTGAAATACAATGCATTAGGGGTCATCCATAAATTACGTGAGGTGTTTTTTCCAAAATCTGGACCCCCCTCCCCCCTTGGTGAGATTTAGTGAGATTTTTCTTGACCCCCCTCCCCCCACGTGAGATTTACCTACAACTTTTAAAAATTATTTTCTAAAAATTATTTGCATTTTGTGCTTTATAGCACCTAATTAAGTTAAAAAAAGTTGACGTGAGATTTTAATCGACCCCCCCCCTCCCCCCTTGGTGAGATTTTTCCAAACCCCCCCCCTTTTTGACCTCAAGTAATTTATGGATGACCCCTTAAACTGGAGGTAGAAATGTATTAGGGATTGAAAAGAGTACGATTGAATCTTCAGTTTGAAAAAGGAATAAGTCATAAAAATGTCGTAATATGACTCTTTTTGCACTCAAAAAAATCTCCCAAGTCTCGCTCTTACACATGAAATATACAGGGTGTTTCAAAAGTCCGTTTCACGGCTTTTATTTTGAACCAACGTGTCCTAGGGTCACATAAGTAAGGTCTACCCCTAGGTAAATGACCCTGGAGAATCCAATGAGATGACTAACAGCGCCCCTAGCGGTAAAATTAAAAAGTTGAAAAAATTAATTTAAAAACTAAAGGAGATAGAGCCAAAACCTCAATGAGACTGTTGCCAACGTTATAAAGAACTCACAGAAAAAACAGCATGAAAATATCTTGAATATTCGCGGAGATATTAGCATGTGAAGATAGCACTTTTTCAGACCTCAAAAATGAAAAAGTTCGCAAATTTGCAAGTTTTTTTTATTTTTTGATTAAATTTTGTCTTTATTCAACTAAAAAGACACAAAACTACACAATAAATCTGAAAAATTTGGAAATTTGCGAACTTTTTCTTATTTGAGGCCTGAAAAAGTGCTATTTTCACATGCTAATAAATGCGCGAATATTCAAGATATTTTCATGAAATTCTTTTCTGTGAGTTCTTCATAACGTTGGCAACAATAATCTCAATGAGGTTTTCGCTCTATCTCCAATAGTTTTTAAACTAATCTAATTTTTAAAACATTTTTATTTCGCCGCTAGGGGTGCTGTAAGTCCTCTCAATGGATTCTCCAGGGTAACTTAACTAGGGGTAGACCTTAATTCCGTGACCCTAGGACACGTTGGTACCAAATAAAAGCCGCGAAACCGACTTTTGAAACACACTGTATAGACACGAAATCGATGCCTATTATTTCATTTAGGAGTCAAGAGCAAAATAATCTAATGGGGAATCGTTTTTGCAAATATACGAACGACACGTGTATATACCTAAACCTTATTTTCGGTTCGCACGACCCACGGGGTTTGGTTGAAAACAATGCGTTAAATATTGGAGGTAGAAATGTATTAGGGATTGAAAAGAGTACGATTGAATTGTCAGTTTGAGAGGAAAAGGAAAAAGTAAAAAAAACAGCGTAATGATGACTCTTTTTGCACTCAAAAAAATCTCCAAGTCTCGCTCTGCACATGAAATATGCAGAAATATGCATGAAATATGCTAAAGGCCGATATATAGCCACGAAATCGATGCCTATTCTAGACAATTTTTCCCTCTTTCGTGCTGTGATAAGCCAAAACAATATTTGTTTTTTTAATTTAAAGTGTTTTATCCTTTTTTATCCAGTGAATGCCGGACTCCATTCTTACTCCATTGATATTCATTTAAAAAATTGCTTTAATGACTCAATTTACTAACTCTTCTTAATTTTAATTGTGTTCGTTAGTCTTAGCGTTTAATTTTATTTTTATCTTCAATTTCTTTCTTCTTTTTATCTTCAATTTGCTTTTCATTTCACCAAAATTTTTTTAAATTAAATTTTACGTGGGGTTATTATGACTGATATTTAGTATGTTATTATGTGAGGAATATATTTATATGAAAACATAAATATCTTCTATAAATTGATGAAAACTTCCACGACCTGAAGATACATTTATTTGATTTTCCGGGATAGATGGCCGTGTTTGAATGGAATTTCCAAACGTTTCGCTCTCAGCTTCGGAGAGCATCCTCAGTGGCAAAAAATCAACTGGTAAAAATTGAAAATAAAAACAAATACCAAACAATTACAGCGTGAATGCTAACGTGGAATGAAAATGAGATAAGATAGTAATACTATTGTTGTGCTGGCTTTATCCCGCATTTCTTAAGTGCCGGGTGCCAGACGCTCGCAATGGAAATACCCTCCTCTTTTCTATTGAAATTATTCTTGTGTTTGAAAATTTCTATTGATTCTCTTATTAATCGGATGGATTGATGGTTGGTTGTTGCCAGGATTTCGGTGTTATTAAACAGTACTCTATGGTCCCCATTTGTTAAAGCATGCTCTGCCACGGCCGACTTCTCAGGATGATATAGGCGACAATGCCTCTTGTGCTCTGCAATTCTGGTTTTTATAGAACGTCGGGTGGTTCCGATGTAGACTGCCCCACATGAACAAGGAATTCTGTACGGGGGTATACAGAATTCCTTTTATTAAATTAAATTAAAAATTTTATTGTGTCCTTCAGATTATTATTTTACCGAATATAATCTGTTTCACATGTTCGAGATATTCCTTCAAATTTTCACATTGTCCAGTTTCTAATTAACAAATGATTATGATTTTCCTTCTATTACATTACTGTATAACTGCAATATCCAAGAAAAAATAATTCGATTCCCACCTGGAATCGATTCCTTAGAGCCAGAATCGATAAAGTATTATCGAGCTTATATATTTCTATTAAAAATCAAGGATAATTATTAATTTAACTAAAACCAAGTAAAATATTAATTAATTTTCACTATACTAATTAATTAGTGAAGAAACTTGTTAATAACTATCAGTATTAATTAGAATATTAAGTACGATTCCTAAGAATCGATTCCTGTTGGAATCGATGGAGTTCTTTTCAATTGGTCAAGGGAGGGACTACCCCTTTCACTGAGCAAGTGCAATCCTCAAAAGGGGAGCGGGCAGTACTCGCCTGGCCGTCATTTTTGCTTGGTCCTTGGTGAGAACCTCACCGTCAGTGTGTCTCCTAGTTTGAATTTTTCTACGTGTTCATTATCGATAATTTTTTAGTGATTTGCAGTTCGTGATTGTCATCAGCAAGTGTTTTTCGTGTGACGATAGGATTTAGTGGAACTGTTGTGTTTGCGAGAACTACTGTTTCAACAAACCACGTGGATCTGAAAACTGTGTTGTGAACTCATTAATTTGGATAATAATTCTCATCATAAAGGATGCCTACAATTTGGTTTGATATCTGTTTAGAGTGGGGCGACAGTGAATGGATCGTAACCCTTCTTATTGAACTCGGTTGGTGGTATTGAGCGACAAAATTTACAAACCATGTGCTGCAGTTCTAACTGAATTTGATTTTGCGTTTGTTTGAGTTGTTGGCAATGAGTGTCACGTAAGAGTTTCAAGCTTTTCTTGCCTATTGAGTGTAGTTCGTTATGTTCGGACTCTTCTCTGAAAAAACGTTGATGAAAAACGTTTTGATTGATGGAAAAACGTTTCAATTTTCAGTCCAAATGTTTTTTTTGAAGTATCAATTATTTTTTGTGGATTGAATCAGGACTAGAAGGAGCAATTTCGAAGTGACTTAGCTCAGAACTGTATCACCCATTTTGTTTTAATCCTCTGTAAAATCATCTTGTATTATCATCTCTTTATTTCTATCATGTTTCACTATTTGTAATAATGTTGTGATAAATGGGGGTATTATCTAACTTTTACATTACCTTTGGTATTACCGTAATAATTTTTCACTGCTTATGTATTTAATATCTTGGTTTACTCTTTGTCTTTTTATTGCCATCATGTTTTACCATTTACAATAATGTTGTGATAAACTAAATGGTGCTATGTATTTGTAAATTTTTACAAATATTGCTTTATAAAATAAATTTCTCTGATTTCCTATAGCGTTTGTTTTAATGAACATACAAATTTAAATTTCTTTCATTTTAATTAAATGTAATTTTTCTTTTCAATATTACATAAGTTTAAGAAAATCTTCACTATGTTTTCCTAGATGAATCGCCAGTTTGAAGAAAGGAATAAAAGTCCCCCTTTTTCAAACTTATGAAATTTCAGCAGACAAAAATACTTTAGACTGAGTACATTTGCAAAGTTATATCGTGTTTATTACTTTGCATTTGAGGAATGAATCTCAAAGGAGTTTCTACTTTGGTTGAAATACAATGCATTAAACTGGAGGTAGAAATGTATTATAGTCCAAGAAAGTTAGCTCAAAAAAGGGGTTCAAGTGGAACAAATTTTTAAAGGAAAGTTTGATGGGTGATTCTTATAGGAAATTCTCTGTAGAAAACGATGGTGAAACGTATACCAAAATTAACCGTGTCCTTAAGCCAAAATGGCGGTCAATCGTTTTTAACTTATTATTTCCTAAATTTTGTTAATAAAATTATAAATTTTGCAGTAAATGATTAAAATTTAGCATCAAAAACAGTGGAGAACTGTTTTTTTCTCTTACGATAAGTCATTTATCCAATATGGTGGATTTTCCAAAATGGCATCCACTTATGTTTATAATAAGTAAAATTCTTATGATAAATTCGTAATTTTTTCAGGATATGGTGAGAATTAAGTCATAATAATATTAGTATCAGTTTCCTCTCCTCAATGTATCAAATATGGCGGATTTTTCAAAATGGTGGACAATCGTGTTTTACTTATTTGCAAAAAATAATCGTTAATAAAATAAAACTTTTGCAGTAAATTATTAGAATTTAGTTGCAAATATAATATGGAACTGTTTTTTTTCTCTTACGATAAGTCATTTATCCAATATGGCGGATTTTCCAAAATGGCGTCCACCTAATGTTTAAAATACATAAATTATGATAATAAATTCGTAATTTTTACAGGATATGGTTAGAATTAAGTCACAATAATATTGATTAAAGTTTCCCCACCCTCGATGTATCAAATATGGCGGATTTTCCAAAATGGCGGCCACTTATTTAGATCCTTTTTATTTTTAATTTTTATTTTCTTAATAATTAGAAATATTAAATGTTATTAGGTAAATTATAAGCAGAATACTTATAATTTACTAAAATTTACTTGTAAATAATGTTAAAGGTAGGTAGGAATTCAAAAATTACCATTTACCACTAAGTTTGAAATTTGCTGCCGCCTTTTTGGAAATTATTTCTATTATCGCAAAATCTTGGTTAATATACCATTTTATAGGTAATTTAATATATAATTATTTATTTTATGGAAAAATAAAATTTATTTATATGTAAAAACGTTAAAAATAAAAAGGCCCTAAATAAGTGGCCGCCATTTTGGAAAATCAGAACTTTAATCAATATTATTGTGACTTAATTCTAACCATATCCTGTAAAAATTACGAATTTATTATCATAATTTATGTATTTTAAACATTAGGTGGACGCCATTTTGGAAAATCCGCCATATTGGATAAATGACTTATCGTAAGAGAAAAAAAACAGTTCCATATTATATTTGCAACTAAATTCTAATAATTAACTGCAAAAGTTTTATTTTATTAACGATTATTTTTTGCAAATAAGTAAAACACGATTGTCCACCATTTTGAAAAATCCGCCATATTTGATACATTGAGGAGAGGAAACTGATACTAATATTATTATGACTTAATTCTCACCATATCCTGAAAAAATTACGAATTTATCATAAGAATTTTACTTATTATAAACATAAGTGGATGCCATTTTGGAAAATCCACCATATTGGATAAATGACTTATCGTAAGAGAAAAAAACAGTTCTCCACTGTTTTTTATGCTAAATTTTAATCATTTACTGCAAAATTTATAATTTTATTAACAATATTTAGGAAATAATAAGTTAAAAACGATTGACCGCCATTTTGGAAAATCCGCCATATTGGCTTAAGGACACGGTTAATTTTGGTATACGTTTCACCATCGTTTTCTACAGAGAATTTCCTATAAGAATCACCCATCAAACTTTCTTTTACAATTTGTTCCACTTCAAACCTTATCTTTCTTGGACTATTAGGGATTGAAAAGAGTACGATTGAATCTTCAGTTTGAAAAAGGAATAAGTCAAAAAAATGTCGTAAGGGGTCATCCATAAATTACGTGAGGTCAAAAAGGGGGGGGAGGGGTTTGGAAAAATCTTACCAAATCTCACCAAGGGGGGAGGGGGGGTCGATTGAAATCTCACGTCAACTTTTTAGGTTAGAAATTATACGATTTTCTTTCTTTTTCAAGTATGAGAAAGGAATATGTAAGAAGGAAGGAGAAAAATTATTTTTAAATAATCTCACGTGGGGGAGGGGGGGTCCAGCAAAATCTCACTAAATCTCACCAAGGGGGGAGGGGGGTCTAGAATTTGGAAAAAACACCTCACGTAATTTATGGATGACCCCTAATATGACTCTTTTTGCACTCAAAAAAATCTCCCAAGTCTCGCTCTTACACATGAAATATACAGGGTGTTTCAAAAGTCCGTTTCACGGCTTTTATTTTGAACCAACGTGTCCTAGGGTCACGGAAGTAAGGTCTACCCCTAGGTAAATGACTGTGGCATATGCGAGCCACTGGGAGATACCGATCCGAAGGTCATACGACTCAAAAGTATACTCCGGAGTTATAATCGCTTCAGTCGGTATTTATAGCCCATTTGAAATGTTTGACTATTGTACTGGTGACTAAGTTCGCCACATGACCCTGGAGAATCCAATGAGATGACTAACAGCGCCCCTAGCGGTGAAATTAAAAAGTTGAAAAAACTAATTTAAAAACTAAAGGAGATAGAGCAAAAACCTCAATGAGAGTACTGTTGCCAACGTTATAAAGAACTCACAGAAAAACATCATGAAAATATCTTGAATATTCGCGGAGATATTAGCATGTGAAGATAGAACTTTTTCAGACCACAAAAATGAAAAAGTTCGCAAATTTGCAAGTTTTTTATTTTTTGATTGAATTTTGTGTTTATTCAATTAAAAAGACAGAACTACACAATAACACTGAAAAAATTGCAAATAGGGTCACTTGGGGTAAGTGGGACCCCTTTTTGGCCTAGTACATTTTTGGAGCCTTATAGAAAAAATTTGAAAGGGTTTATTTTGTACTTGTTGACTAATTTCGTTAAAGAGTCTATCGATAAACAAAAATTAATCAGTAGTTTCTAAAATAAAGCTTTATATTTTTCTTAATCTCTTCTTAATCTTTCTATCTTTTCTCGAATGCCGCTAGGTGGCCGAGAGAGTGCGTTGCGTTTTTCAAGCTCCCGTTTGGTAAGCGATTATTTGATAAATTATTCATCTATTTAGGTCAAATTTCAGTTTAATAGGTTGAATTTCTGTCAGTTTAACTATTCCTAATTGTTTTTAAGTGTTTATTAACCTTAGGAATTAGATATTTTACTTATTAAGTAAGGCTCTTACACACGTGGTCCGTTTTTCACATTCTCAATGAGTTGAGTTGTTCATTGACTACTATAAAATTATAGGTTTTTAAAATATCGGCTTTTTCTGTATATTTGATCAGTGTAGTGATTTTTCTGTGTATTTGACCTAGTGCTTTTTTTTCTGTGCATTTGATTTTGTTTAGAGCTTATTCTGTACATTGATTGTCACTTTGGGTTAGCATGGGTTTTGTCAGGATGTTAAAGGAGATGAAAACAGGTGGAGCTAGTGGGGATTTGTATGTGGAATGTGACTTGTGTGGGAATTTGGTTGAGGCAGATAGGAGTGGTGTGAGTGGGGTTAAAATGTCAGAGGAGGTTGATTTTAAATGTAAGAGTTGCTTGGAGGTGGGTGACTTGAGGAAGGAGTTGGAGGATTTGAAGTTAAGGTTAGCTGAGGGAGTGGAGAAGGGGGTTCAGTGTATAGATTTAGGTCAGGTTGATCAGAGGGATGAGGTTGATCAGAAGGATGAGGTTGATCAGAGGGATGAGGTTGATCAGAAGGATGAGGTTGATATGGAAACCCAAGGGGTTGTGGTTGGAGATTCAATGGTTAGGGTTTTGGGAGACATGGTAGGGCCTAAAAAGCGCAATTTTGCAAGGTGTTGCTTGCCAGGCGCCAGGGTCCAACATGTAGTTGAGGCAGTTAAGGCGGGTGTTGTTAAGGGAGAGGAAAAAGCAGTTTTGTGGGTGGGAACAAACGATGTCGGAGGGAAGACCGATAATGATAAGTTTATGAGGGTGACGGAAACACTTTTGAGATGCATTAAGTCTCAGGGGGTAGAGGTTACAGTTTTGGGGTTACTACCTAGGTATGGGGCAGATAATGGGTGGTTAAATCAAAGAGCCAAAAGGATGAACGGGTTGTTGAGGGAGTTGTGTCAGAAGGAGGAGGTTAGATTCTTAGATGTTGGGAAGGATTGCAGGAGGGAATGGTTGGGTTGGGACAGTGTGCATTTGAGCCGATTAGGTAACAGGGAGGTTGGGAAGCTGGTTTTGAACACTTTAAGGGGGTATTCTAGTGTAGAATTTCAAAAAAATCGATATTTTTTTTTGTTATATTTTCAAAGTTTAACTATTTAAGAATATGTCTACGAGAGGATTTTTGAAAATTTAAATTATTTTCGGAGCTATAGACATTTTACTGACCCGGCCTCCAAACTGGTTCGGTTGCAGAGTTGGGCACTCACGCGAATGAAAATTTATTCGTCAATCGTACGAATAAATTCAGCTTCGAATAAATCAGTTGCGAATAAAGTTATCTGTCACCGGCGATTGAATTTTTATTCGCAATTGAAAATTCATTCGCAACTAACTTTATTCGTGGATGACGAATAATTATTCAATTGCGAATAATTTCACCAGACAAATAAATTAATTACAGAAGGTACATATAGGGGTGCAAAAAAATTCTCAGGGTTGGTACGGAAGGGTCCACAACTTTACCGGAGTGGTCCGTAAATTTACGGAAGTGGTTCGTAAGTGACCGGAAGTTGCCCGAATTCAACCGGAAGTGGTCTAAATTTAACCGGAAATGGTCCATCTTTAACCGGAAGTGATCCGTATTAACATGAAATGTTCCACAACTTACCGGAAGTGGCTCGTAAGTTACCGGAAGTGGTCCGCAACAAACCGGAAGTGGTTCGTAAGTAACCGGAAGTGGTCCGCAACATACCGGAAGTGGTTCGTAAGTCACCAGAAGTGGTCCACAACTTACCGGAAGTGGTTCGTAAGTCACCGGAAGTGGTCCGTATTTAAACGGAAATGACCCGTATTTAACCGGAAATGGTTCATCTTTAACCGGAAGTGATCCGTATTAACAGGAAATGTTCTGCAACTTACCGGAAGTGGTCCGCATTTAACCGGAAGTGGCCCGTATTTAACCGGAAATGCTTCATTCTTAACCGGAAGTGGTATGTATTTAACCGGAAGTGGTCCGTATTTAACCGGAAATGGTCCATCTCTAACCGGAAGTGATCTGTATTAACAGGAAAGAAGGTCTGATGTATGAAGCAGGAATGGCAGAGATTGAACAAAAGTAAGTATAATATATCATTTCATGACTTTGACAGCGAAAAACTTTACGCGAAACTTTAAATGCGTTTTTCTCAGAACAGACTTTTTCAATATATTTGTCACGATTTCTCGAGTTCTACTGGACCGATTCACTTGAAATTTTCAGAGAATCTTCTTTATAGACCTCTCAAGAATTGGAACTAGCCTCATCCCCAAATTTCAATTTTGACTATTTTTAAAAAATTCGAGAAACTCAAAAAAGTGGTAAAAAAAATCGTTTTTTTTTTTCAAACAGTCGCCATTTTGTCAAAAAAGAATTTTTTCACTCATCGCTAGTTCTGATTCTTGCGACATCATTGCAGATTAATAATCTTTTTTATTTTTTCATTTCAGATGACTAGGAGGGTTGAAATCATGTCAAAACTCATCTGCCAATTTTTTGACGCCCCCCACTTCTTCGGCTGCCAGTTTTTTAAATTTTTGACTTTTTTTGTTTTTTAATTTTTTTCTGTACTCTTGAAACATTAATAAATAACTGATAAAAAATGGATAGTAAAAGTATTGATTGATTTTTTTTACGACACTTTAAAAATTACCTAAAATTCATGTCTCTACACTAGAATACCCCCTTAAACTCAAAAAACTAGTTTATGAGCGGGCAAAGCTAAAACCTGGTGGTTTAAAAAAATACTTTTATGGGAATAATTCAAAAGTTTGTTTTAGGCCATTCACACATGCTAAGAAATCTAATGGGGAAAAATTCAATAAAGTAGGTGATAACTATTTAAAAGTGTTTTATTGCAATGCTCGTAGCGTAAGAAATAAAATGGATGAGTGGAAAGGAATTGTGGAGGCTGAGGCTATTGATATTATAGGAATTACTGAAAGTTGGGCAAACAGTGAGGATTCATCAATTTTAAAGATAAATGGGTTTACAATTTTTAGGGATGATAGAATGGATAAGAAAGGGGGAGGTGTGTTAGTCTATGTGAAGGATTCTGTAACTTGCTCAGAATTGAAGTTGAATTGTAAGCCTGTGGGTATTGAATCAGTCTGGGTGAAACTAATAAACGATAAAGGGAGAGGATTAATAGTAGGAAATATATACAAACCTCCAGGCAGCAGTGAACAACAGGATAAGGATATGTGTAAATTAATACAAGAAGTTTGTCAAAAGGGGGAGATCGTTTTAATGGGGGACTTCAATTATCCTAATATTGACTGAGTGAACAACCATGTAGTTTCTGGAAAAGGCTCAGAGTTTTTGGAAGTGGTTCAGGATTGTTTCCTCCACCAGATGGTCAATGAAGGGACTAGGGATAGGGCCATTTTAGATCTAGTTTTCACCAGTGATGAAGATAAGATCAGGGATTTAACCATAGGGGAAAATTTAGGAGAAAGTGATCATAGAAATATTAGGTTTAGAATAAATTTCCAGCATACAGCAGTTTGTAATACAAGGATTATTCCAAACTTTAAGAGGGCTAATTTTCAAATTATAAGGGATGAATTAAAGGGGGCTTTTAGTAAGGGGTTAAAAGAAGTACAATCCTGCCAACAATGGGAAGAATTTAAGGGGGTTTTAAATAAGGTGATTGAAAATAATGTTACATTTAGGCAAAAGGGAAAAGCGCGTAAATTGACACCCATGTGGTTTTCATGGGAAACTAGAAAGGCATTGAAGTTGAAACAAAAAACCTATAAATTGTACAAACGTACTGGGAAGGATAGTGATAGGGGGGCTTATTTAAAGGCTAGGAAAGACTTCAAAAATATCAATAGGAGGCAGAAGAGGGCTTTAGAGGAAAAACTGGCTAGGAATATCATTAAAAACCCAAAAGAATTTTATGCTTATGCAGGGGAGAACAATAAGTTAAGCTCTACCTTGGGGCCATTAAAATTAGGAGAGGACACAATTATTCAAGATGATATAGGTATGGCAAAGGTGTTAAATGATTTTTTCATGGAGGTTTTTAATAAGAATTTTAAATTAATGGGTGACTATGCATTAGAATATAATGGAAGGGGGGAAATTTCGGACTGTTGTTTTAATAGGGAGGAAATAATACATCTTTTAAGAAGCATAAAGCCAACTAAAGCTCCAGGACCAGATGATGTTTATCCAAAAGTGCTTGTGGAATGCGCAGAGGAATTAGGGGACATAATAATGACAATTTTTAAATCAACATACGAATCGGGTTGGGTGCCAATAGATTGGAAATTAGCTAATGTAACTCCAATATATAAGAAGGGACCAAAATGGGATCCAGGCAATTATAGACCAGTGAGCTTAACAACAGTCATTTGTAAGATTTTCGAAACCATACTTAAAAAGCATATAATGTTATACTTGGAGGAGGGTAACTTACTTTCAGACAATCAGTTTGGATTCAGGAAGGGTAGATCCTGTCAAACTAATCTTTTAAAGTTCTATGACGAAGTAACAAAGGAGTTGGATCAAAAACATAGTGTAGACATATTTTACATAGATTTTCAAAAGGCATTTGATAAGGTTCCACACGAGGCATTGCTACTCAAATTGGAAAAATTGGGTATCAGAGGTAAAACACTACTGTGGATTAGGAATTGGTTGATAGGTAGGAAACAGAGAGTGCAAGTCAAGGGTAATTATTCTCAGTGGGCAGAGGTCATGAGTGGGGTGCCACAGGGGTCAGTATTGGGGCCAATTCTCTTTATAATATTCATTAACGATATTAGTCAGGACATTAGGAACAAGATCAGCATCTTTGCTGATGATTTAAAAATTTGGGGGAGGGTAGATACTCAGGAGCAGATACAAAATTTACAAAGGGATCTAGATATGATATCACAATGGGCTGAAAAATGGGGTATGTCCTTTAACATAAGTAAATGTCAGGTACTTCATATAGGTCGGGGGAATGGTAGGGCAGAATTTTATCTGCAAGGGAACAAAGTTAAAGAAGGTAATATGATCAAGGATTTAGGGGTGATAGTAAATGAAGACTTTAAATGGGTTCATCAGTGTTCATCTGCTAGTAAAAAGGCTAATAGGATATTGGGATACATTAAAAAAACTGTTTCTTCAAGGTCCGAGGATATTATTTTACCACTATACAGAGGCTTGGTGAGACCTCATCTAGAGTATGCTGTTCAGTTTTGGTCTCCATACTTAAAAAAAGATATTGATTTAATTGAAAGGGTTCAGCATAGGGCTACTAAAATGGTCAAGGGTATATCCAGTTTAAGTTATGAGGGAAGATTAAAGAAGCTAAATATGTTCACTCTAGAGAAAAGAAGGATTAGAGGGGATTTGATTCAACTTTTTAAAATGGTAAAGCAAGGGGACACAGAGGGACTAGATTTCAATACGGGTAATAGAACAAGGGGTCACAAATTCAAATTGAATAAAGGAAAATTTAAGACGGATTGTAGGAAGCATTATTTTTTAATAGGGTAGTGGATAGATGGAATGCGATGCCTGAAACAATTGTAAATTCAAGTGGGGTAAACGAGTTCAAGAGGAAAATTGACAGATACTGGGATTACGGTAGTGTGGGTTAAAAAGACTGGACCAACCTTGCTGGGCTTACGCCTGTAGTTGGTCGACTTAATTTGTATTTATTTGTATTTGTATTTAACTGGTCTTTTTATCAAAAATGAGATGGGTGACCCACTTACCCCAAGAGATGGGGTAAGTGGGTCACCCCCTCTTTATTTATATTTAAAGCAAGCAAAACTTAAAAGGAAGTAAGTGGGTCTTACTTGATACAGTGCAGTAAATTTCACTATAAATTATTTTATTGTAACTGTGTCCATGAGTGAGAAATATACTCACATCAAAATCAATATGACAAGGTAAGAATAGAATGAAAAGCAAAATACGTATTTTAAAGAATGTTTTGAAAGGCCAAAGGGATATGTTTTACTTTACTTTAGCATGTAAAATAGTGTTGAAAAAACATAATAAGGTTGATTAAGATTTATTTTGGCTCTTTAATACACATTGTAAGATAAAAAAGAAATCATACACACTAAATGAGAATGAACACTATTGATGAGATATTTCACTTTACTCACCATAACTTAAATTAAAACGCAAATTTGACATAAAATGTCGATCAAACTGTTTAAAAATTTTAATGAATTTTGAAGTGGTAAGAAAAAGGTCTTGCTACTTGCTACTATAAATCGAAATTTTCTGAAAATATTGGGGGGAAATTGTCCATATAACCCCCCTAAAATCCGCCCATGTCTTCAGTAGTAGTTTCTATATCATATGGGACCCTCTAGAACCACTTATATCATAGTAAAGGGTCCCACTTACCCCACACTCAGGGGTCCCACTTACCCCAACCATGCTAAAACTATGGGGTAAGTGGGACCCCCCTGTAAAACACTTCAAAATTAAAAATTTTGAAAAATTTCAAATTGCCGTATGTAATTTAGGTCAAACTCTGCAAAACAGTTCAATAAACATTAAAATGTAATGAAAACTTACCTGGAAATACTTCTTTGAAAAATACGTCTTGAACTCTCCAAAAAATCCATTCTGGGAATCTATTTTAAATTAGTTCTATAATCTTAAAAATAAATTAAACAAATCTCAAATATATGCAAAACTCATCTGTGTGACAAGCTGTAACATAATCAATGCGAGTAAGTGTAAAATTTCCTGTACATATTATAGTTTTAGGGGGGTGACCCACTTACCCCAGTGACCCACTTACCCCAAGTAACCCTATGTGAACTTTTTCTTATTTGAGGCCTGAAAAAGTGCTATTTTCGCATGCTAATAACTCCGCGAATATTCAAGATATTTTCATGAAATTCTTTTCTGTGAGTTCTTCATAACGTTGGCAACAATAATCTCAATGAGGTTTTCGCTCTATCTCCAATAGTTTTTAAACTAATCCAATTTTTTAAGCATTTTTATTTCGCCGCTAGGGGTGCTGTAAGTCCTCTCAATGGATTCTCCAGGGTAACTTAACTAGGGGTAGACCTTAATTCCTTGACCCTAGGACACGTTGGTTCCAAATAAAAGCCGCGAAACGGACTTTTGAAACACACTGTATAGACACGAAATCGATGCCTATTATTTCATTTAGGAGTCAAGAGCAAAATAATCTAATGGGGAATCGTTTTTGCAAATATACGAACGACACCTCTATATACCTAACCTTATTTTCGGTTCGCACGACCCACGGGGTTTGGTTGAAAACAATGCGTTAAATATTGGAGGTAGAAATGTATTAGGGATTGAAAAGAGTACGATTGAATTGTCAGTTTGAGAGGAAAAGGAAAAAGTAAAAAAAAACAGCGTAATGATGACTCTTTTTGCACTCAAAAAAATCTCCAAGTCTCGCTCTGCACATGAAATATAACTAAAGGCCGATATTTATCCACGAAATCGATGCCTATTCTAGACAATTTTTCCCTCTTTCGTGCTGTGATAAGCCAAAGCAATATTTGTTTTTTTAATTTAAAGTGTTTTATCCTTTTTTATCCAGTGAATGCCGGACTCCATTCTTACTCCATTGATATTCATTTAAAAAATTGCTTTAATGACTCAATTTACTAACTCTTCTTAATTTTAATTGTGTTCGTTAGTCTTAGCGTTTAATTTTATTTTTATCTTCAATTTCTTTCTTCTTTTTATCTTCAATTTGCTTTTCATTTCACCAAAATTTTTTTAAATTAAGTTTTACGTGGGGTTATTATGACTGATATTTAGTATGTTATTATGTGAGGAATATATTTATATGAAACATAAATATCTTCTGTTTGAATGCTTTGTGTGTGAAGCTTTTGATTTGAAACAGCAGAATTAATTGGCTTTGGTTTCATCCCCAGCACTAAAATTAATTCATAATAAACATGTATCAATGAAAGTATCACAATCAACACACAACAGTATCACAAACATGTATCACAATCAATGAATAAACATGTATCAAACATGTATGCCATGAAATTTAATAAACAAAATGCTTCAAATTTCGTTAAAAAAAATAGGAATTTTTATTAAATTAAATTAAAAATTTTATTGTGTCCTTCAGATTATTATTTTACCGAATATAATCTGTTTCACATTTTCGAGATATTCCTTCAAATTTTCACAATGTCCAGTTTCTAATTAACAAATGATTATGATTTTCCTTCTATTACATTACTGTATAACTGCAATATCCAAGAAAAAATAATTCGATTCCCACCTGGAATCGATTCCTTAGAGCCAGAATCGATAAAGTATTATCGAGCTTATATATTTCTATTAAAAATCAAGGATAATTATTAATTTAACTAAAAACCAAGTAAAATATTAATTAATTTTCAAAATACTAATTAATTAGTGAAGAAACTTGTTAATAACTATCAGTATTAATTAGAATATTAAGTACGATTCCTAAGAATCGATTCCTGTTGGAATCGATGGAGTTCTTTTCTATTGGTCAAGGGAGGGACTACCCCTTTCACTGAGCAAGTGCAATCCTCAACAGGGGAGCGGGCAGTACTCGCCTGGCCGTCATTTTTGCTTGGTCCTTGCTGTGAACCTCACGGTCAGTGTGTCTCCTAGTTTGAATTTTTCTACGTGTTCATTATCGATAATTTTTTAGTGATTTGCAGTTGTTGCAGTTCGTGATTGTCATCAGCAAGTGTTTTTCGTGTGACGATAGGATTTAGTGGAACTGTTGTGTTTGCGAGAACTACTGTTTCTTCAAACCACGTGGATCTGAAAACTGTGTTGTGAACTCATTAATTTGGATAATAATTCTCATCATAAAGGATGCCTACAATTTGGTTTGATATCTGTTTAGAGTGGGGCGACAGTGAATGGATCGTAACCCTTCTTATTGAACTCGGTTGGTGGTATTGAGCGATAAAATTTACAAACCACGTGCTGCAGTTCTAAATGAATTTGATTTTGCGTTTGTTTGAGTTGTTGGCAATGAGTGTCACGTAAGAGTTTCGAGCTTTTCTTGCCTATTGAGTGTAGTTCGTTATGTTCGGACTCTTCTCTGAAAAAACGTTGATGAAAAACGTTTTGATTGATGGGAAAACGTTTCAATTTTCAGTCCAAATGTTTTTTTTTCGAAGTATCAATTATTTTTTGTGGATTGAATCAAGACTAAAAGGAGCAATTTCGAAGTGACTTAGCTTAGAACTGTATCACCCATTTTGTTTTAATCCTCTGTAAAATCATCTTGTATTATCATCTCTTTATTTCTATCATGTTTCACTATTTGTAATAATGTTGTTATAAAAGGGGCTGTTCGCTAACTTTTACATTACCTTTGGTATTACCGTCATAATTTTTCACTGTTTTTGTATTTAATATCTTGGTTCACTCTTTGTCTTTTTATTTACCATCATGTTTTACCATTTGTAATAATGTTGTGATAAACTAAATGGTGTTACGTATTTGTAAATTTTTACAAATATTGATTAATAAAATAATTTTCTTTGAATTCCGATAGCGTTTGTTTGAATGAACATACAAATCTAAATTTCTTTTCATTAAAAATGTAATTTTTCTTTTCATTATTATAAGTTTAAGGAAATCTGAATAGGTGGCTGTATTATGTGCTACCTGACCAGTGGTTAACCACCGATCAAGGAGGGAATCACCGACTCGGATTGGCTGAATCCTTCAGGAACATCCGTTGTTTAACCCCTAGTCATGTAGCACATCTCTTACGTTAGAGTCGTTAGACAAATAAAATTCAAACATTATGAAACTGAGTCATTAAGGCACTATCAATGGAGTAAGAGAATATGAATGGAGTCAAACATTCCCTGAATAAAAAAATTAAAAACATTTTTAGATTATTATTAGATTTAGCTATTGCTACCTGTAGTTATTTTTTTTCTTTCATCCCAATCATATTATGTAGATTTTTTGGGCGCAGTAAAAAGTCGATTTGTCATTTGCAGCGGTGGAAAACCCAAAATTGGTTTTTGGAGCAGCTTAAGGGCAGTTTTGGAGCAGCTTTAGGGCAATTTCGGAGCCGTTTCGGAGCAGCTTTAGGGTAATTTTGGAGCAGCTTTAGGATAATTTCGGAGCAGCGATAAGGCAGTTTTGGAGCTAGGCTAATATAATTTTTGTAGCATCTTTCTGTGTTTTCATAATAGGGGATGTCCATTTTGCAACACCTTTTGGTAGTTTCGTATCAAGAGAAATGCATTTTTGTTGCAGCATACTTTCATGTTAAAAGAAGTTTGCGTTCAAATTTACTCAGAACTTTCATCCTCCTTGTCACACACCGTATGTATTTTTAAACAAATATTTTGAGAAATAATTTTTGATGAATGCGAGTGTGACACATTTAATTACTTAATAGTCTAAATAAATTAAAAATTTTGAAAAAAAATAGTCCAAATATATTGCATGCGTACATTACATGGTATGTCTACGTATTACATGGTGCCTAAAAAAACTAAGCAAAAGAAAGTAAACTTCATCAACACTTACATCTTATTTAAATTACTAACCCACATACCAAGAACTTGTATGTAATCTCAATCGTTCAAGCTAAATTTTACTTAAATCTGTCAAACTGGTAACTAATCTGCCTGGTTAAGGATTTGTTCAAATAATCAAATCACGTACTCAGGGATGTGATTGACCAAAAAGCAAAAAAGAGGATTTTTTAGAATTTTAAAGAAAGTGGAGAATTATAGAGATGTAAGTGCTAAGGGGGGCCTGGGGGTCCTCCCCCAAAAATGTTTTTTAAAATTTGACCCTAAAAAACAGCGCTTTAACTTGTTTTGGACACCTAGTTCGATTTTTTAGGGGGTGGGTTCCCTGACATCCCCCTTGATATCATCGTTTAATCACGTTTTTGGAGCAGTTTGGAGCAAAAAAGGAAATTTTGATGATTTTGGAGCAGATTGGAGCAATGAATCAATTTTGGAGCAGTTTGGAGCACTTGGAGCAGATTTTCACCCCTGCATTTGACAAATCGATTCATCATCAAACTGGTAGTTCAATAAGGAAGTTGCATGTGTCAGATTTTCATAAACATTCAAGTGTTCCGTATGGTTTTTTTCTTGTATGGTAAAATGAAATATCTAGTCAATTGTTAAAAAAAATGTACAGGTAATTAAATATTTTAATTTAAAAGTCGAGAAAAAAAACGTGACTGAAAACGTTTATTGTTTAAAACTTACGATGACATCAACAATCTACCATCAACTCCGTTGCTTTCCAACAATGCTCACCGTAGGATGACTTCACATCCCAAACTCTTAGCGTTTTCGCGGGCTTTGAAAAAGGGGATTTTTGTTAATTTTTTTTGCAATCAAAAAATGTCTCTCATGAAGATTTTTGCATGAAGAATCGACTATAAAATTTTAAAAAATCATGCAACTTCCTTATTATAATTTAAAAAATTACAAAAGAAAATTTATTTTAAGGAAAAAAAAATACGATGAGTCATAATGTACCCAAAACGCATCAAATAAGTTTGTGGAACTGACCGCAGAGTCATCTGACGTACTTTCAGAGCAGATGTTTTCGCTTGATGCCATAAAACTAAGAGGTCCCAGCCTTCAATGCTCGGTTGAAGCTATAAACGCCAATCAGAGAGCCGCGGGACACCCTTCCTAAAAGATGGTCCTACATCTACATCCGAAAATAAATGTCAGCGATGCCCCAAGTGCAATCATAGCACAACAGCGAGAAAAGAATTTACGGTTTCAAACAATATCTCCAGGATTTTTTTTACATTCGTGACCTCCTGAGAGCGTTTCGGAAGATTAATGTTTTTATTATATTAATTAGTATTTCAAAATAACTAGACAAATGACTTAATAAAACTGACCTTATAATGTCCAAGTCAATTTCTTGAAGGAAATAAAATTATAATTATAAAATATTCAAGTAAAATTTGATTAAATTCCTGAGAAAAGATGGCTCTAATTGAAAAATATTGAGACTTATAATCATTATAAAAAAGTAGATATAAATTACAAATTTCAATGAAAATAACCATTAGTAACATAAGTTTTTCTCCTTATTTAAACAAATAGGTTTCTTTTATTTTTAAGTTCGTTTCTGATAATGATGATTGATAATAATAAATATTATCTCCATCCTAATATAATTTTAGATATTTTTCTTGTTCTTGGTACCAAAGAAAAATCATATTTTCGAAAGATTTTTCACTGGGCACTTATGCAAATGTTAATTTTTCACTGGGCACTTATGCAAATGTTAATTCTAAACCTTCAGACGTCATTTAAGGTATTCCGTTGAGATAAAAAGTAAGTTTTTAACGTAACTTTATTACTTAAACTCTTGAAAATATGGTTCAGGACAGATAGAAGTTCATATTTAATGTGAACAATTTCTAGTACTTATGGTCTAACTAACTGATGTTTTAAACTACTAATTTAAGGCAAGAAATAAGCCTAAAGTAAAACTAAAGTAATTTATTTCGATTATTAACAAAAATCTCCAATTCATCAACACCGGTAAAATTCTAATCAATATATAAAATTATAGGGTTTTAATTATAGGGCTGGAAAAACTTAGCCAAAGATATATAGAACGTTTTGGCTGTGGGGTACAGAATACAGAAATATGTTACTTAAAAAAATACTGACATATTAAATTAATTACGGTCATATTATAATTTGGGAGATAACTTAATATATTTTGTATTTCAAGTAGGTAAATATTAATAAAGAAAAAACTATTTTGAAGTATTTTGCACTAATTATTTTTGCATACAAACTCAAACTTTTTTAGAACTCAAATAAAATGTCTGACTGGGTTGAAAAGCATAGAGTATAGAGCTTAACAGAGTATTCATCTCCATAGACGCTAATGGCAACTTTTTTAACATAAGTTTTCTCATAGACAACTTCAAGTTCATCGGACCGCCTTCTATAGTTCCACGTCACTTCTGCTACGTCTCTGTCATTCGCCCTCTGAAGCTGTCACTCAAATCCAAATCGGAACTGGAGGGGGAAAAACAATACCGATGAAATTTAAATGCCCCTTGATAGAAGTTCCATACCCAATCAGGAATCACTTTCACATTTCGCCTTCTCTGATTGGCTGCTAGTGAAATTAATTATAATCTGCGAGCATGAATTAAATTAAGTACCTAAAGAGGAAAACTTCCGTTTGGAATCTCCGTAAGCTCTATACTCTGTGTAGAAAAGTCAGCTTTTGACCAAGGTTTCTCAAATTTTATTATTTCAAACTCTTAACAAAAAAAGTTTCGACAGATAGTAGATAGCATTCCATACGAACAATTTCTAGTACTTTATGATCCAATAAAATTTACGGCAAAAGTAAGCCTATATTAAAGTAATTTATTTCGTCTCGAAACAAAAAAAAATCTCCGATCCATCAACACCGGTACAGCTATAACCTCCAGGTGAAAAATCGCCATACACCACCACCACAACAGAGTCGTTAAGTATATCTGTTTATCGCGAGCAATTACGAATATACGAAAACACAAGAAGAAAGCTGCAGCCGACCAGCTGCAAGAGAGAGAGAGAGGAAGCGCTTCTCACGACGCGCGTCACATCATCGCTCGCATCATCTTCAAGGCATCTGCCGCATCCTTCGTTGCCATGGTTTCCCCTCTCTCTCTCTCTGCGTAGGAAGAGAGTGGGATAGGGCGCACAACGAGCCGCTAACCCTGCGGGGCAGTGAGCGAAAGTGTCCCGTCCTTGTGCCGGATAAGAAAAGGGGGAAAGGAGAGAGAGAAAACGTAAAGAAGAAAGTAGATTCGGAAAGACCAAAAAATTTTCAGACATTTGAAAGTGTACTATTTCTCTTTTTTACTTTTTTCTCTTCCTTTTCCCTTCTTGATCACTATTTTTAGCCCAAGGATCACTTTCCCCCAGACTGTTCAAACTTTTTAGCTTATAAAGTGTTTGTGCTCTGATCAAGAATGTTTTATTTAGGATCGAAATCCCCGGGATTTTCTAGGGGGAGAACCCCCCAGACTCTCCTATTATGATTTTAAAATATTACACTCTTTCAAAACAATTACGAGATTCAAATAGCAATCATAGGTTCAGAACATAGTTTCGCTTTTACTGTTTATCAAACATATGGAGTTTCCAAAATTCAATTTCATGGGAGAACCTGGAGAGATCTATGCTATATGTTTATTTGTGTCCGAAGGTAGTTTTGAAAGTTTGCAAATTTTTCAGTGTTATTATGTAGCTTTGTGTTTTTTTTTATGAAATAAAGACAAAATGTAATAAAAAACTCGCACATCCGCAAGTTTTAGGTTCTTTCCCGACTTTTATATCTCTAGGTCAGGGGTCGGCAACCTGCGGCTCTTTTGATGCTAAGTTGCGGCTCTCTAGTTCCATGCTAAAAAATTTATAATTTATTATCAAAACCCTTAAAAAATCAGAAAATTTATTTTTAAGTACCTAAATCAAATCGATGAGACTCACAAGGAGCGGTGTAGCCCAAAGTTCTCAAGATGATTCAAAATACTACTTCTAAAGGAAAAAACTTCAAACAATTTCTGGGGGAGAACCCCAAAGCCAACACCCTTCAAAATTTTGGAATATAATATATGCTGTTTTTCCTTGAAAAATCTCTGACGTATGAGGAGTGATCCTCTTATGGTCTATAGTAGAATGAAGATATAGTAGTAGAAGTAGAATTCGAAAAATGAATAAAATCACTACTTTTATAGGGGCAAATTTCCAAAATTTTTCTGAAGCAGGACCCACCCCTTTCGAAACTGAGCTAAAACGCTATTTTGAAGGGGAAATTTCCAAAAAAATTTCTGGGAATCCCCCAGTCCCTCCAATTTTTCTGAAAAAAAAATTTTGAAATTAAGCTCACTAATAAGTCATCTAAAACTTGGTGTAAAAAAAGTACCCAAGAGGAGGTACCTCAAGAAAAAATGTTGGGTCAACCTCCCCAACTAAAATCACACTCCCAGTGTAAAATCAAATACATAAGGGGCCTTTCATTAATTACATAAGGATGATTTTGGCAATTTTTGACCCCCCTACCCCTATGTCAGGGTACGTAAGATTTTTCAAACCCCTTCCCTAACCCCTCTTGGGTTATTCAATAGTAATTTGATTAGAATAATTGGAATTTGTTTACTTTAACTTGAAAAATCTTACGTAAGAATGGGTTTGAACCCCCACCCCCAAGTAAGGGTATGTAGAGATTTTTCCAACCCCCCTCCCCCTCGGGACCCTTACGTAATTAATGAATGGCCCCCTAAGAAAATACTATAAAATTGAAACAAAAAAATTAGTGGATCTTTAAAAACTGGAAAATTTTGTAAGTTGTAACTTCTGGATCTTCCGCTTCAGTAGGTTGCCGACCCCTGCTCTAGGTTGGTAAATATTTCCAGCGCCACTATAGTAGGGAAGGAGATTACATGTTCTCTCTAGTTAATTCTACACTACATCGAATTCCCTTCCTATATATTCTCCACGGGGGAGTTGTAATCTTGCGGTGGGGATCAGATCGCTTTACACTGTTTACTTGCATCAGGGATCAGCTGCGCATTCCCCGATTCCATCGGTCCCTCCCCTCTCACCCCCGGCGCGTGTCCGATTGATACCTTCGCTGGATGGTGTTTTTTTGTAACATCACCGGTGCAAATGTTGGTGCGTATATCATCATGAAAAGGGGATGCTTATCTGTTGAAAGGGTTGGACGTGAGGAGCAAAAGGTGTTTTAAATGCAAATTTTGCTCTAATTTCGTGGTACACATGCAACCCCATCCAAGTTACGGGTTTGAACCCCTCCCGAAATTTCGACATCAAATTTTATACTCTGGTTTCATTCTTAAAACGACAGTCTCAAAAATGAGTAAAAATTACTCAAATCTGAGTATGTCACGCACTCAAACAGGCTCCGATCCAAATTTACTCAAATTTAAAAACATGCATGTACTCATTTTTGAAAATGCGCAGATACTCAAAAATAAAGCATCATGTACTCCATTTTTATCATCTGGTGTTTCAAAATTGAAAGCATTGGGTCGTCATATTTGAACCAAAAAGTTTCATACCAAAATGAGTACATCGATTTACTCAAATTTGAAACTGTCATTTCTCTCAGTGTTCCTTTGAAAGTTCTGCCAATTACAAGGAGCGATCCTCTTGGTGTGACTTTAAGGGATTCAAAATGAGCTAAAACACTTTTGAGGGTCGAATTCAAAGAAAGCTTTCTTAGAAAGAACCCTCAAACCTCCGAAAAGGTTACTTATAATAACGAATAAAATAATGAAAGTTGACATAAAAATATAGGGAGTGTAGAGTAGCGATTCGGTTCGTGAGATTTACAGGATGTTTACAACCCACGACGTTATAGAAAATTCCGTACAGTGTCTCTCCCCCTCGCAATAGGGGACCTGACAGAAACTGTGTCACTCGGTACAAAGCTCTATGGGAGGTCGGAAAACACATGTTGCAGTCCGAGAAACACGCTTCATGGGGTTTCTCCAACGGAAAAATATATTTCTGAAAACCAAATATTTTATAGCGTTTTTTACAATACGCTTTTTATAACCAAAAGTTTATAGGGAAAATTTGAGCAGAGTTGTTTTTGTTTCTAAGATTTTCTTCTTCCCCTATACTCACAATATTTACAATTTTTACTCACAGTTATATTGATAAATAAGTAGCAAAAATGTCAAGCAAACTATTAGATATCCGTATTTGTATTAATTTAATAATTTATTAATTGAATAATTCTCGGGCGGAAGCAAGATCTTTCCAACCTGCCTGCACCAAGTGCAGTCAAGCCCAGGCCTCACCTCATCACATCTAGGACTGTTTGGGACTCAGCCGAGAGGACTTAGGTTCAAGACCGCTTTTTGTCATGGACCATGTTCGAGTTTTTAATATCATGGATCTGGTCTAGCTCTGCAAGACGCTGGAGATTAGTATAACAACATTAATTGAATAAATTCACGTACAGTTTACTCTTAAGCCCATGTTTGCAAAAAAAGCTACAAACACTTTAAACATACAATCTTAAAAAAATCTGAATACTTTTGCTTACCTCTTACTTGTCTTGTTACTGTTTAAAAGTTCCTTTTGCATGGAATTTCTTTGCAGAGCGCAGCGTCTAAAAAATAATTATGCCTTATTTAAAATTATCTTACTCTAAATTACACTCTATTTCCATAAAAATAAACATTAAAAGAACATAAAAAATTAAGCAAATTTAATCACTCTCTAATGATATTGAATAGTGATGGGCAAAATCGATAATTTTAGGTATCGAATACTTTGGTATCGAATACTTATAGGTATCGAATACTTTGGTATCGAATACTTATAGGTATCGAGTACTTTTAGGTATCGAGTACTTTTTTTCAATGTCGGGAAATGAACCTGAAGGGAGAATTTTTTTAGGGCTTATCCATAATCAGACTAATATTCAAAAAACTGAAAGCGATCCATCAAAAAGCCCCGTAGCTACGGGCCTGGAGGTGGATAGAGGCGAAGGATTTGGCGGGGGAAAAACCTAGCCGCGTCAAATTTCTCTCGCGGATGATAACGACTTGGGTTTGAGCGTTGCAAAATGAAAACGGAAACAGGCTGCGTTTGATCTACAGTAGGTATTATAAAGATTACTTCATTGAAAAATTTAAAACGAAATATGTCAATAAAGTATCGATACTTTTGTGGGTATCGAATACACTCGATACCTATAGGTATCGAGTACTTAAGTATTTGGTATCGATACCTGCCCATCACTAATATTGAACTATAAATATATTTTTAGTTGTTTAAGCGTATGTATACCATTAGTGTTTTAAATTTTTCTTATGTTTTCACTTGTTTTAATATTCGTATTTCATTTCAACCTGAGTTAGTACAAAAGTTTTGTGCAAACACAGATTACAAGTATACAGTTTCTAACGCAATACTTTATGCGAAGTGCTTATTATTCTTCATTCTAATGAAAGGAGGTCAGAAATTACAAAATATATGCTCTCATAATATTAAAACGAACTTTAATGAAAACTCAAATAAGTGGAAAGTAATTCCAAATAAGCTAAAATGTCATAAAATAGCACTTTTATATAAGCACTTTTTTACCAAGTTGGTTGGTTAGTTGTTACTTTTTACCGTGTTTTACCAAGTACTTTTTTTTAAATAACTAGGGAGCTACCGCCCCCTGCTCGCTATCGCTCGCCAACCCCCGTTAACTGCTGACGCAGGGCCTTTCGGATCGCTTCGCAATCCCCACAAAACCCTGCTCACTAAAATTATTTATTTATAAAACATTCGTTATAACAATTAGTAGAAAAAACGGCGCAAGTTTAGAACTGCTGATGGTTGGCGAGTTTTGGCTATTTGGCGCCATATTTAGAAGCCACTTAATTCATTTAACATTAGTTGGGGTTACTATATATTGATTTTTATCGCTAAAAACTTGGCGCATCAGCAGTTCTAAACTTGCGCCGAAAAAGAAAAAACGTCAACCAACTTTCCAGAAGCACACTCTCTTAAAAGTTAGAATATTTATTGATTAAATTATCAATAATTTAATCAACACGTTTTCCTTCAAAATATCCATCAAGTCTGCTCGTGCTATTGTTATTCAATATTTACAAAAACGTTCAGCAATGAATCTGTTAAATTTAATATAGTACCTAGTAACTCGTCAAAATATCTAGTGTTTTATCATTCAAGTTTTAGTTTTGAAACAGACTTTTTAAACAATACGATTTAAGCTATTAAAAATATTAAGAGACAAAATCTACATTGCAATCAATGTTTACAAACAATTAATTTTGGTGTGTGAAATTCTATACTTGAATAGTAGATCTGGGAGTTTCTGGAAAACTATTATCAGTCTTTTAAAAATATTTTATTTAGAAAGTACATATTTTGAAGCGCATTTTTAAAGCGTGAAAGGAATTATTTTCATCATTAATGAATAGCGTTGGTTGGTCATTGTGATTGGAGGTATAATAAATTGTACGACAGTTTCTTGCTGTTAACTGCAACCTTATCCGTAATCCAGAAAAATGGAAATATCTTAGAATTGAGAATTTTTTTAGAAATTCTAAAGGCACTTTGCACATCCTCAAAATAATCCGAACAGTTTGATACCAAAAACATGTTATACGGATCAGTAATTAAAAAGCCTTTCTCTGGAAACCATTTACAAAAACTTTTTTTTAGAATAGAGAGATAATAATTTTTTATTAACATCAAAAAAATAATATACATCTCAAAAAGGAAGAAAAAAAGAACACTAACTTTTTACTATACACTTATGGGATTACAAATCCCTTAAAAGTGCATTTTGTTGTCTTCATAATAATGTTAAAGATTAGTAAATTAATAAACGACTTATACAGAAATATCATATAAGTCCATATCCCTATTTGAGAAATAAACACAAGACGGAAACAGAGCCGACCGTCATTCAACGAACGACACACGACCTTTTGTAGTCATCTCCAATTTCGTCTTATCCCGAAATAAATCTGTCCACCACACCCTTTGAGAACCACTGTTTCCAAACACCGCATTCCATAACATCTCCTCCCACTCATATAGTAAGACACAGAGGGGCTTTTGTGTCATTAGGTGTCCCTTATTGATGTCTCCTGGGAGACCCGACGACGTAAGGGGACACCGCGAGGAGATGGGGTGGGACACACACAAAAGGTATTTGATATGATGAAGATGAAATTAGTGGATGATGGAACTGCTTTAAGGAATTTGTATTTCCAGTGTGGGAAAGTTTTGACATTTACAGTAACTTTACCTGCCCCGTGCTTATGACGAATTTGGTTTTAAAAATAGCCTGTACCACACAGGGTTGGCAAAAACCCGGGTTTTTTTTTGAAAAAACCCAAGTGGGTTGGGTTTTTTCAATAAAACCCTGAAAAACCCACATAAAACTGGCTTTTTTCGGAAAAAGTGTGTGTTTTTTCAAAATGAAGTGGTTTTCTCCTATAAATTAAGTGGGTTTTTTTCAAATTTGAGTGAGTTCTTTCTATGTTTAATGTGTTCTGTCAGAATAACGACAGTGTTTCCACAGTTAAGTTTTTACTGTGGTTTTTTTTTCAAAGTTTTTATACTTTGAAAAAACCCACTGAAATTGTAAAAACACCCCTTATTTACTGAAACCTGGTTTAAATTTTGAAAAAAAACCCACTGAAATTTAAAAAATCTTCTTTATTTTTTATATCTAGTTTGAACTTTAAACGTCGTAAATTTTGAAAATTCAGTAATGAAAAAACCCACTGAATAATGAAAGAACCTATTTAACTTTAAAAAACTCCCTGAAATTGAAAAAGCACCATTTAATTTTTAAAACCTAGTTTAAATTTTGAAAAATTCCTTTAGAATTTAAAAAATATCTTAAACTTTGAAAAAAAAAAGCATTAAATTTTGAAGGAACTCCCAAAATCTTGATTTTTCTTAAAAAAACCCAAAAATGGGTCCAAAATGTGGGTTTTTTTCACATGGGTTTTTTGAAAAAACCCATTGGGTCCAACTCAATTGGGTCCAATCCAGCCAACCCTGCCGCCATTGCTGTCGGGATGACCCGTGCTTATGACGAATTTGGTTTTAAAAATAGCCTGTACCAAAACCCTCTAAAATATAATAAATTCCTTGCACGTCGTATAATTGGCTAGTAAACACTTTTTCAAATTTAATTTTTCCTAACATATTCTAATAAAAGAAAATCATCGGTGAAGAAATTGCTGGGGCGATGACTTCTTCGCCCATCACAAAAAAGGGAAATTCCAAAAAAAAACCTGGTTTGTGGTTGCCCTATTGTGTGATGGGCGGAGAAGTCATCGCCCCAGCAATTACGCCTGGTCCTGCGCCCCGGGTGACCGTTGCCATAATGATCCTGCGCCAGCGCGCGCCCAGGGCAGTGGCCCAGGGTGACCGTAGCCAAAGACACTAGGCCACAAATCAAAGGCTGTAAGAGAGTATACGCCAAATTTGGTGACTTTTTATCAATGTTTGTATAGTCAGATAGACTAAAAGCTCTCTCTCCGCTCTCTTTCGTTACCTTCATATGCCGTGCTGATGAGTCCTTACAAGGAGAAACCGGTCCATGGCTGGAGGCGACGCTTGAGAGCTGGAGTTTTCTCACACAATCTTCTAACCAGAGGTACTGGTGAAGAACTCTTCTTTTCAATGTTTGTTTAGTTCGTTAATTATTCTAATTTAGCTTGGCGGGATTGGCCCCCTACAGTGTTTTTAAGTTTTACTCGCTTGCTGGCCGCTTTTATAAACTTTTGCTAGAAGTGCCTTGGAGATTTTCTCCTCTGCAAGTTGACGATGTCAAATTATTTGCCTTCAATGATTCGGAAAGAAATCGCATAACCCCTAATAGCAGGGCTCGATTTCTAAAAAAAGAGGTACTGGAACGGTAAAATTATTGATATCAAAACTGAAAAAGCAAATACTTTTTAATACCAAAACTTAAGCATTTATTTTCAAATTTAATTTTATAAAAATAAATTCAAATATGTTGTACTAAATTAGGAAGAGTGTTCTAACTTAATTATTAAATTGCAAAGACGATGATTTCTTTATACACCTTTTTTTAACAGTGGGTTATACTTTTTCTTCCAACAGGGTGCCTCCTGTAGGAGGTGAGACTGAGACGGCTTATCATCAATGAACCATAGTGTTGTATATTTTGCCAATTTAAAGAATATAATGCGTAGTTGAAGTCCTTAAAATCCTTAAGTGGAAGAATTTAAGATGCAAATTTTCTTTGCAAAGTTGCCCAGCGATCTGGTAAATCTGGTTCAAATAAAAAAGAATCAACACCAGGAGCGGATTGTTGGTAGTTCAAATGGGGGGTTCACAATCATGTTTTAAAAGAACAATTAAGTAAAAACCTTACAATTAACTCACAAATATTGTTATTTGCAAAAAAGATATATAAAAATGCATTAAAAAATATTTTTTTAAATTTGAAATATGCCTTTTATATATATTTTTTGGTATTATTCTTACTGTTAAGAACTTAATCTGAAACAAATCAGATAAGTTGAGTTCTAAGTACAAAAAGGGGATCTGGGGGGTTCTCCCCCCGAAATATTTTGGAAATTTGACAGTAAAAACAGGGTTTTAATTCATTTTAGGACTTTTTTTCGTACATAGAAAGTTATCCGCTGGCCTGATGAATGGGTCTCGCGGGCCGTAGTTAGGAAACCCCTGAAATAGAAAATAATTTTTTTTTCCGAAAAAGAGGTTCCGGAACGGGGTTCCGGACCGTTCCGGCTGAAATCGAGCCCTGCCTAATAGTATAGGCTATCACTGAATATATCCCACTGAATGTGTTGAATAAAACAGAATGAGTCTAAAGCTCACGTGAAATTAACAGTTAACGAGCTGATGAAGATGAATCGGAGGAGGAGTGTAGACAGAACAAAAGGGGCTGTTGTGTCGATGACAGAAACACGAGAGGCGCTGTGACGCATTCGGGCAGCATCTTCGGCTGTCTTTGTCCGAGGAGTTCATGGTGTCCTACACTTCCGCTACTGGACAAGGTCAAGGCACCCCTGACACATCAACAGTCATTGTTAATGGGTGATAGTAGTAGAAAAAACTTAGTGGAATTATAATGCAGAGTGTGTATGGATAACGGAGTATTTCCTGATACTCAAAACGACCATATACAGATTATACAGGGTGTTTTAAAAGTCCGTTTCGCGACTTTTATTTGGAACCAACGTGTCCTAGGGTCACGGAAGTAAGCTCTACCCCTAGACCCTGCAGAATTCATTGAAAGGACTTACAGCGCCCCTAGCGGCGAAATAAAAAAGTAAAAAAAATAATCTAAAAACTAAAAGAGATAGAGCAAAAACCTCAGTAAGAGTATGGTTGACAACGTTATACGAAACTCACTTAAAAAAATTTCATTAAAATACCGTGAATATTAGCGGAGATATTACCATGTGAAAATCGCACTCTTTCAGCCCTCAAAAAAGAGAAAGTTATTAAATTTGTAAATTTTTCCGTGTTATTGTGTAGTTTTGGGTTTTTTTTAGTTGAATGAAGGCAAAATTTAACCAAAAAAATCAAAAGAACTTGTAAATTTGCGAACTTTTTCTTTCTAATAGAGCACAGCTCTATTACCTGTTCGTTGTAGATAATGTTCCAAAGTGACTATAAACAATCAGTCATAAAACTTTTTAAGATAACGAGAAAGTTGAAATATACAGCTAAGATATTTACTAAGTTTTTCGTGCATCCCTGCTTCTGGTAGTACTTATCAAAAAAGCGGTAAAGAGGTTCCAAATAGTTCTCCAAAAGTTCCCTGAAGTAACCGCGGCGTTACAGTAATATACGTGTTTATTAAACTACCACGCTACGCCTTCGTACAAAACAACAATACATTCGCACTTAATGTGCAAAAACAATCGAGCACATTTCTCAAAAAGCTCTCATCACCCATGAGAGTGAAAATTCGTGAGAAATTTTCAATCAAAACTGGGCAATTGGGTCACTTTCGGCGGCGCAAAAAGCCGATAGCATCGGTTTCCGTCGGTTGGTCCATCTCCAACAATAGCGGACAAAATGTAGGGCACTAAGTGGAGCTTTTTCTGCAAATTAGTCGGGGAAAGGTGCACGAAAATTGAATATTTTTCCTTTTTATCTTCTCGTTCCGTTGTGACAACGTGACCACAGCACGTTTGCTAATAACTCTCGGTGTAAAACAATGTGGTACCGATGGCATTGTGGATGAGAATCGAACGTAGATCTGACTCATCTTGAGTTGCTTAAGACCGTTTACGGTAAACGCCAGTGAAAGTTGCTCTTATCGTCGCTTTGTTTTTACAATGGAGGTGGTGAAATTACGCTTTTTAGAAGTACATATCTTCCTACAAGGTTCATGAAGAGATGGATCTTGATGAAGATGGTATTATCTGCTAGCGACTGCCTATCTCTGTACATAATAGCGTGTCTATTGTCCTTAGACAAGTGTTTACAGACAAGATCATACGTATCATAGTAGGAACACAAGTTAATGTTCAGTTTGTTGAGTTTGTTATCCCATAAAGGACTACCTACTTTTTTCTCTTCCAATGAGGAAGTTGTATGATTTTTTTTATTTTTTTAATCGATTCCTCTTGCAAAAATAAGCAACTACCCAAAATTTGAGGCCGATCGAGAAATTTTTTGACTGTCAAAAAAATTAACAAAAATCCCCTTTTTAAAAGCGCGCGAAAACGCCAAGAGTTTGGATGTGCCGTCATCTTATACTAAACATTGTTGTAAAGCAATGGAGTTGATGGTATTATTGTTGACGTCATCTTATAGTTTAAACAATAAACGTTTTCAGTCACGTGTTTTTTTCTCGACTTTTAAATTAAAATATTTAATTACCTGTACATTTTTTTTGAAAAACTGACTAGATATTTCATTTTACCATACAAAAAACCATACGGAACACTTGTTTGTTTTTGAAAATATGACACACGCAACTTCCTTAGGCCGGGGACACACTAGAGTCGCGGTTTTTCTGCCGCAAACGCTTTTACAGTAGTGGCAATGGAAATCCTATTGCCCGGTTCATACTCGACTCGCGGCAGAAAAACCGCCAGAAACGTTCGCCCGCCGCAGAAAAGCAGCCGCCGCTGCCACTACTTTCTCGCGGTTTTTCGCCGCGTTCCACCTGCCAGTGGCTCACAGGACTGAATGGGCGGGGACACATTCAATGCCGCGGCTGCGGCTGCTGAAGAGAATTCAATGAACATATCCACAAATTTTACCTTATTTTCTGTATCTGGTATGAAATTGGGTGTTAATTATGTAATTTTTTCTCCTGATTACAACTATGCCAAAAGTTTTTTTTTTCTGGTACACTCATATTTTGTTACACAAAGTGTTGAAAATATCATATTAGAAATCTCGAGCACTTTTTGGGAGTTATTTTAGTCCCAGAGGGTCCTTTTTCTTTTTTAACGGCTGTAAACTTTTTATATTCCTATTCTTTTATTAGATTATTCATAAAGAAATTTTAAAAAGCACATTTATGTATAAAAGAGTGACACTATAACAAAAAATTCGTTTTTAATAAAAAGAAAACAATTTATGTACAATCTCGTTCTATAACACTAAAAAAAGTACTCAAAATCGGTAGAGTGCACAAAAAGTTATCAGAAGCACCCTATATACCAGATACAAAATTGTGGAAATATGTGAACTTTTATTCATTTTCGATACTTTCCTATTTATTTTGTACAAGGATGGTCTTTTAACATTATTTAAAAAATATTCATCGTATATCTCCAATTGAGGAGAAATCCCAAAAAACCCTCGATTAACAGGATGCACCAAATAATCATCGTTTCTTAAATCAGGAAACAATGTGTGAAATGCCCCAAAATTTTCCCTCTTTTGATTTATGGGATGCTCCCAAATAAGTCTATTTCTCCTTTTTCTTCTCAAGCGACGGCGAAAAAGCAAGATTGCGAGAAGCTGATTCCTTTCCATCATGTGTAGAGCACAGAACAAAAGGCATCCGACCTACAAGACCAAGTGTCGACTGACAGGTGATGCAATTGTAAAATAATTGCGGCCAATATTTGCCGCTTTTATTTGGCCCAGTGTGAACGAAACACGCGGTAGCGGCAAAAAGTCGTCGCGGCGGAAAACCGCCGAATGTGTCTGAGCCCTTTGTGCACTGAAACTTCATTTTCTTCTTTGGAGTCGGCTCAATGCTTTACATACGTATGTGCCAAAAAGATATTTTACGAAGCACTTCTCAGGGAAAGTGAATCAGAATTCGCTGGTCAGCAGGTAAGCTGCCCACTTAAAGGAGCTCTCACTATAGTATCATTGGACAGAAGGAGCAGGATAACATCATTGGATACTAATATTTCAAAATTTAACGTACATATTTTTGAAAATTGTAATTGACCATTTCAAAGCAATCTTCATACGTAACGCAACTCAAATATGTTCCTTTTTTCCTTAGGGTCCGTTTCCCAGAACGGTAGGACTTTGTCTTAAGTATTCAATAGCCATAATTTGTGAATATCCCCAAAGACAAACACCCTTTCAGATTAGAGATCCTTTACACTCATAACACAGCCAACCAACTTTAAAATTACATAGAATAACCATCCTCACGAATATACAGACGATACTTAGCAGGAACACTCTTTCAGTTTTACTTATCCAGGATAAAAAGCAGCATGGGTTCAGTGATGAGTATTTTAGTGGGATATGAGAATAGATTGAATTGAAGTTGTGCTTTCAGCTGCCGTTTCAATCGGATTCCCATGATAGTCATTTTGTTCCCTCAAAAATATCAGTCAAAAGGAAAGTATTATTTTTTGAGACTTAAAACTGTGATTACAAAGCCATATGGTTTTTTTTTGTAAAAATATTTTATCCCTCAGTATACTGGCGGTACTCAAAAATATCAATTTAATTAATTAGCTCTAGACTCTATGAATAAATTTTCCAAAGATGCTTATTTTAGATATAGATAATCCTTAATTTTCAGCTTAGTGACTAAAAAAAATATTTGCCCGAAATAAATTGCAGAAAATCATAATGCACAGTAGGATATAAAGGGTTAAATATATACTTTTCGCCCCAACTTTGACTCCATGTCAGCTCTAATTGAATCTACAAACAAAGACAAAAAACCTTTCTTTCTTTCTGCGGTCATCGTCCATCCCTCCCCCGACCACGAACGGACGACATCGGCCAACATTGACCCAGAGAGAAAGGGGGTGAGAGGTCGCTGCTCCTCCGTCTCGTGAGGTATGCGCTTCCGGGGTCCGTCCTCCTACCCGTGTTGCCCCGCGGCCGCAAACTCCGTTATTATACTGGATGGGTGACAAGACGGGTTCGTGTGGTGAGTTAATTGAGGGAGATATCCTCTTTCTCTCTCGGGATTGACAGTTCGTTAAAATGCATTACCTTTAAATTCAGGGACAGTATCTAAACTACATGCCGACGCTCGCATTTATGAACCTTTTTTTTTAACGAACTCTTAGGACCGTCTATAAATGATGTCATCCTTGTAGGGGAGGCAAAAAGGTTCTCAAAAGGAGTCAAACAAACAGTGGCGGCTCGTCCATAGGGGCTGCGGGGCTGCAGCACCCCCAACCAAAATTTCCCGAAATTCCAATTTTTATTTGCTTTACAATATTTAAAAAATTATCTATTTCCCCCTTTAATTTTTATCCTTTATAATCCTTTTTCAATTAATAATTCTCTGCTATGCCGTCTCGCCAACAGATTTCTTTCCGGGGCGATCAGCCCCCGCAAATATACCAATCGTGGTATAAAACTCTAGCTCTAGCGTATCAAATGAAAATATCAAGAATTTAGCATGCGAATCTGTTAGGAGAAAAGGGGCTGCTTTTCAGCAGCCCCGACCAAAAGAATGATAGCGTTTTCTCTTGAAAAAATAAACGATTTCTACTACTAATAAATCACATTGGCTTTTTAGCTTTTCTCACTCCAATGCTGTTTTAAATTTTTATTTATAGCTTCTTTTTTCTTTTCAACAGAGAGAAAACAAAATTTTTTCTGATGTTTCGGCAAGTCAATAGATTTATGTTTACTTTCTCGGAGACTAGTTTTTATTTCTTTTTTTAATGAACAAATTGAAATCTAAATGTTGATTTTAGTTTCATTTGCTTTTGAGATACTAAATGAAATAGACTTCATCTTTGATTCTTCATATTAGTAATAATCAGCTAAATATAGGTAAGTGACAGTTTTTGAATGCTTTATTAAGTGTGAAAGTGACGTGTGTCAGTGAAGACTTTGAATCAGGTTTACTAATGCTTTGTACCTATCAAATCTGATTAAGGCATCTTTAAACCATTTCTAAGTTTTTTTGAGATTTTTTGGCATTATATCGCGTAAAATACGTTCCCAACTTGGTACCGTCGGAGCAGCACCCCTTATAATTTTACCTTCGAGCCGCCACTGCAAACAAAACCCTACTTTAACAAGTTTCACAAATTTCAATTTTTCCATACCCCCTCTAGCGGCACCACAAGGGGATCTTGAGTGACGTTTTTTAGATAATCCCCTATATTTTGACATTTTGTGTAAAAGGGAAAAATGAACCCCCTAGGAGACGAGCTGGATCCACGTCTAAGGGGAGAGAGAGGATTCAATAATGTGACACTTTGTGACAAGGAGGAGAGGGGGTTGAGAGTTGTGACATCACACATTGAAAATCAACAAACAAAAAAACTAAATAATTTTTTTCCTGAAAATGTAGTTTAAATTACCATTATCATAAAATTAACACTAACTATTTAAGTGGTCTACTACTATTCGGCCCGGCCGATTCGGAGCCAAAAATAAAATGATAGTAAATAAACTCTTTCATAATCCTTCTAAAAATCAGAAGAAAAATTTGTTTCGCGCCGAAACGGCCAGCGCACAAACGGCCGCGCCGAATCGTCCCATTCCACTATTTAAGAGTTCACTTTTTAATTATTAGGTAGGATGCATTTAAACATGGATAAAAACATTGGATCCCTAATTCTTTACCAACCTTATTTAAAATTTATTATTGGTAGTAGATCGTGACATGTGAAAAAGCGAGCAGGGAGTATGGTTAAGTGGGAAACTTTGTGACATAGGGGAGGGAGTGAGGGGGTGAAAATGTTGAAAAAAAGTGTGACATCTTTAACGGATGGTCCCAAAACCTATGTTCAACCCAAATTTCAACTTCGGACATTCATTCATCTAAAGTTTTATTACCCCGACGACCGTCAACAGCGAACAATTTATGATACCAACAACGAGGCTACTTCGGGCATTCTGGGGAGATTAGGGGCATTGATAATAATAGCTCCCTTGCGTGCCCTATATGTAGCGTGGGCGACGAGGGAGAGATCACTACGGTAACCAAAACAACAATTTATTAAAAGACAACTTGCTAAAAGGTTAAAAAATCTTCTTAAAACATTAAAATCTTCTTAAAACTTTAAAAAACGGCCGCAATGTGAGTCGATCTCCGACAACACTTCTCGATGGTAGCCACTCCAGAGGTGATCCTCGGTTAACAGCTGATGCTCCTCTGCCGCCTCTTAACCAACGTTGCTCAAACGACGCTCATCTATCTGCGCTCGACCTGGCTCGCCGTCTGTCTGCTTCCTGACGATCTGTGGTTAAGCTGAGGTCAATAAGCGAACAAAAAGGGTTCCCCTCCCTCCTCTGAGGTATCAAAAATTGTTCGCTGTTGACGGTCGTCGGGGTAATAAAACTTTAGATGCACCCATATGCTCGTGTTATTCTGATGACCACCTCAAATAATCACAGGTAAAAACAACCACAGAGAAACCCTCACTTCCTTGTACAAAAAACAAAACGAGAGATAGTAACTCACCAAAGGCCGACAATGTTATTCTACTCAATTCGGCGAGTCAATATAAGGCCCAAGTCAGACTTAGCGACCATAAGCCGCTACTGCAATTAATCAAAAAGGGGAAAAGCATGGAGTTAAGTCTGAGACTCCCCCTATCTTGACAGGAATCTTCATTCCTGTCAAGATAGGGGACTAGGCTTTCTCCATGCTTTTTTATGGAGATTAATTGCAGTAGCGTCTATAAGACGCGCAGTGCGTTTTGCACCTAAGGGTGCATCTAAAGTTGTATTACCCCGACGACTGTCAACAGCGAACAATTTTCAATACCTCAGAGGAGGGGAACCTCTTTTGTTCGCTAATTGACCTCAGCTAACCACACAAAAGGAAGGGAGATATTATTATCAATGCCCCTAATCTCCCCAGAATGCCCGAAGGAGCCTCGTCGTTGGTATAATAAATTGTTCGCTGTTTACGGTCGTCGGGGTAATAAAACTTTAGATGCACCCTTAGCTTGCATCTAGACTTTAATGATTGCCTCGATGACCCTTATCGGGCAGTGGATATCTCCCCCATCTCTTTGTGTGGTTAGGTAGGGTCAATTAGCAAACAAAAGAGTTCCCTCCAACCCCCTAACCACACAATGAGATGGGGGAGATAATTAATGCCCGATAAGGGTCATTGAGGACATCATAAAAGTTTAGACGCACGCTTATGCTCGTGTCATTCTGATGACCACCACAAATAATCACACAGGTAAAAAACAACCACGGAGAAACCATCACTTCCTGGTACAAAAAAACAACACGAGAGAGTAACTCACCAAAGGCCGACAATGTTATTCTACTAACTAAATTCGGCGAGTCAAATATAAGATGTGGATAAACACGCTGATTGGCAGCAGTCCCGAAGTGAACCCGGGGATGACCTCCCCGGTGATGGTCAGAGGGATCAATATCGTCTGCTGACATCAGGCGGGAGGAATTACTATTCACTTCCGCCGGTGCGGGGTACTTTTTTTTATTTTATTCTTTCTATTAAGGATCCGAAGTTTGTAAATTAATTTTTTAGAATGTGTACGCGTATGGCCGAAAAACGAGAGTTGAATGGGAAATAGGGGTCAGTGTAGGTGGGAGGGTTGAACTTGAAATGTTCCATGAATGGTGATTAGAGTTATGGTTTTTTTTAGAAGGGGAACATATTTTTCTGTTTTACAGGGTGTTTCAAGTTTCAAAAGTTCGTTTCACGGTATTTATTAGGAAACAACGTCTCTTGGGGTTAGGGTTCCAAATATTTATGGAGGAATCGAATACCTTGGAATCGATACCAAAGAATTGAACTCTGGAAGGAATCGATTCCAGCAGGAATCGAATCTTAGGAATCGTACTTAAATTTCTAATTAATACAGAAAATTAAAAAAAATTTCACTAATTAATTAGTATTTTGATAATTAACTATTATTTTACTGGTTATTTGTTAAATTAATAATCATCCTTGGTTTGTAATAAAGATAGATAAGCTTGATTCTACTTTTTCGATACTGTCCCTAAGGAATCGATTCCAGGTTGGAATCGAATCCAAGAATCGAAGGAATCGATTCCGGAATCAAATCGAACGATTCTTCAGAAACCTGCTTGGGATCAAAAATTACTATGGAGAATCCATTGAGACGGTAAACAGCGCCCCTAGAGGCGAAGTCAAAAGGTTTAAAAAATTAATTAAAAAGCTAAAAGAAATGGAACGAAGTTTCCGATAAAAAATTTGCTTGCTATATCATGAGGAAAAGAGTTGCATGAAAATATCGTGAATATTCGCGGAGATATTAGCATCATGCGAAAATAGCACTTTTTCAGGCGAAAAAGTTCGTAAATTTGCAAAATTTTAAGATTTATTGTGTAGTGTTGTGTTTTTTTTAGTTCAAGGAAGACAAATTTTAATCAAAAAATTTAAAAATTTGCGAATTTACGAACTTTTTCTTTTTTGAGGCCTAAAAAAAGGGCTATTTTCACATGCTAATATATCCGCGAATATTCACGATATTTTCATGAAATTTTTTTCAGTGAGTTCTTCATAGCGTTTTCAACAATACTCTCACTGAGGTTTTTGCTCTATCGCCTCTAGTTTTAAAAAACATACTTTGGAATCACTATTGTTTATCAACGGTGAATTTTAACACTATGAACCATTTACGCTGCATTCTTTATACAAACTTAGCTTTTTCCAATGTTGCAAAATCCGAAGAAGTTACATCCACAAAAATTAAATTTATGTTTGAAACCGTTTGCTAAAGGTCATAGCACTCAAAGGGTTTCATGAACTCTCTGAACAAGATTAGAAAAAAAGTATTGTAACCTCAAGAATTACTTTTTTTAACATCTGAATCAAACTCGCATTGACTGGAATTCGGTGTCACATTTATAAAGACTCTCAACCCCATCAGGAATAACCTTACACCAGCGTATCATTTATATCTGACTTTCATTGCTGTATCAGTCAAGAGGGATCATCAATCGAGCTTGCTCAATTCATTTATTGTGATATCCTCAAAAAAAGAGTGATGGGCGAAGGAGTTGACTTCTTTTGATGAGTGAGTCGAAATAGAGTACTCATTGGGGCGAAGGAGTTGACTTCTTTTGATGAGTGAGTGGAGAGAAATAGAGTACTCACATTAGTTACAAGTAGTGTAGAATTCTTCATTCTTATGTGAGGGATATTTGGTGCATAATGCATAATTTAAATCTAAAGTGTAAAAATAATGAAAGAGTTGGAGAAATATTTAGATCAAAGCATTCAATAATTTATTAATTTTTCTGAATTATTCGAAAGTGTATTACGAAGATTAGTAGCTGGTGTTTCGAAGTATATGCTTCTATATTAGAATGAAGGAGAAGGAAGAGGAGAGAAGGAGATATCAAGGAAAGAATAATACGAGAATTGTTTTTCGAGTACCATTTTGCTCCTAATAAAGATAAAATATATAAGAATGAATTTTACTAGAGTGTGGGGGAACTAAACCAGAGTGATTACGGAGAAATGCAGAATTAGAAAAGAAATAAGAGAAAAATTAAAAAGTAGAGAAGGTAAGATAGAAAAAGAAACATAAATAGGAATGAAACAAAATTAGCGAGAATAAGATTAGAGAGAAATTCAGTGAACAAATAAAGAAGATTACACAACACAAAGTAAACACAAAGCATGTTGGGTTGATAGGAGGAATTTCGATACGGAAACGGAATTGTGATAAAAATACACAATTTATACACGGGTTTAACGAAATAATCGTATTTTTAAATTGGGGTTCTTTGTTTCTTTTTTCGATGTGACGTCACAAAATTTGAACTATGTCTGACATTGTGACTGTCGCACGTACAAAACGCCTTCCTCTCCCTAAACTTGTAAATTGCCCCATAGATAGAGATAGAATAAGGAAGATGTAAAAGGAGTACGAACAAGTTTACGAGAGGAAACCAAATATTTTTTTAGAGGGCCTCTCCGAGCGTTACATACAGCCAAACTAAATCATTCATATGAACAAATGAGAAACTCACTCTCGTCCCATTCAAGCGAGTGAGTCACTCATCTCCAGAAAGAACAAACGGAGGGAAAAACAATCGTCTGGACACTTCAAACCTGCATCAGATTCATTAGATGTTTAAAAAAAACCTCTTTAGAGAACTCTGCTCCGATCGAGTATATCTTCCAACTTGATTTTTATTTTTTTTGGATTTGAAGAAACTCGCGTGGCGCAACGTCGAGTCGAATTTCCTGTTTCGGGGGCCCCCTACGAGAACCTTGATTGAGATTCTACTCGATGGATATTTGTCAGGCACCCATGGATGGACCCCCGTGGGGATCGCCCCTTTCGTGGCTTTCTGGGGGTGTGTATAGAAATTGCATATAGGTGAATGTCTTGGTTCTTTAAAATGTTTTGATGCAAAAACATCTATCTTGAGGTGACAGCATCCATCAAGACGCATCATCATGTAATCCGGTTTTTTACCGTTTAGAGTTTTGTGTCATTAATTTTTCAAATAAAGAATCTTTGAACATCAAAAGTTTTATATAAATTGTTAACTCTTTTGGGGGCTATACTTTGTAGATCCTTGTCTTCGGTTAAGCTCCTGAGATTATAATAAATCAGTTATATATTTTTTTGAGTAGAGCACGATTTTGATTTAAGACTTTACGTCATATTTCTTGAAATAAAAACTGTCGAATAATTTTTCGATTTTTTTCAACACTATACGTTACACGTTTATTACGTTATTAATGGGGTTAATCTTATAAACAAATAATTCGTCATTTACTTATTCGTTCATATACCGTTTCATTTCCTTTATACTAATGTATCATATATTTATGTTACGGGCAATGGAATAAATCGGGCATTAATAATGCCCGAAGTGGAGGAGGACAATGTGATAAATTCAAAGGCATATTTATCAATGAACTTTATCACTTTGCCCACCTCCACTCCTCCACTCTGGGCATTATTAATAATTCCCAATTAATCACTTTGCCCGTAACATTTATACTAATCACACTTTTAATGATACAGCGTATCATATGGTTAGTAATTAGAAATTAACTGATCTGATGATATTCCAATAGAATCTGATAGCGATTAAATACTAATGAGTATACAATATGGAAGAGCAATAGATAATATGAAAAACTAACAGTTTATAATTATAACTAAGTACTCACCAACACAAAAGCTACATAAGACATCTTCAAGCATCAAGAAAGACGAAGCTAAATCTGAAAATGAAAAAGGTTGTAAGTAAATATGATACAGTCGTTATGGTTAAACAGTGAATTATGTCTAGGAACTAAAGTCAATTCAGGATATTTTTTATGAATATGTATTCTTATCCACAAATCTTTACGAATTTGCAGAATTGACTTGATACACAGTTACACTTACACAGTTACAGTGTGCAAACGCTCACACACAAAAATAGACACATTTAAGAAAACTTTTTTGTGTTGGAAATGGTGTTCTATAATATAGGATGTTAAAATAGGTGCTATAGGTCTCTATAATATGAAAGTGTTCTTAACTTAGGATCGAAACACTATAAGAACACTTTCTGTCTCTGTAATTTTTTAAACACTTTTACAACACTATCGCAATGCAAACAAAACGCTGTTAGAAGTGTTCCTTATTGCGTTATCTTGGGATTGAAAAAGTGTTTCACGCATTTGCAGTGGTATTTAGAACATACATATTGTCAGGATCGCATTTCCCCAGTATTCAGTTATACATAATTTATATCAATGTCATGAGAAAAAAGCTCCAATTGCTAATCTTCACTCTCGAAATATCTTTGCTTATTTTTTGGCCCATTGAAAATTTAGCTGTCATAATTTAGCTAGCATCACCGATGAAATTGTCTAAACCCGATTGTACCATTATAATGGTAAGTTCAAGAAGCCTCTTACAACTTACTATACTCATTAGTGCTTCGTCCTCAGAATAACAACCAACGAAAGAAACGAATGATCCCCACGGGTAAAGCCGCAGGACACCTCGGCTACCAACCTCGCTTCCCGCTAATTAAAACACGGAGGAGCATCGTGTGAGGTTTCTCGGGATGAATGCCACGCTTTTGGTGAGAGCCTTTGTCTTTTCGGATTTTCTCTTTCCGAAAGCGTTTGCCGTTAATTTGTGAAAGTATTAATTCTCTCTGTTGTGTATTTGATGTGTTTTTCTCTTGTTCCTGGCTGGAGGTAGAATTCCGAGAGTAGTGGGGTGTTTTTTATGGATTGAGATTGGATGGATTCTAAAGGAATGCGCGGTTTGGAGGTCAGAAAGGGATAGTTTGAGGTCTGGGCCAGTGATTTAATTGTTTAAAAGAATTTTTTGGAACGCACCTATTCACTTCAGAATAACTACTATGGGGCCGTTCAAATATTACGTAAGCACCTAAGGGGGGAGGGGGGGTTTGCTCTTTGCTTATTTTTCCTGACAAGGGGGGAGGGGGGATATGAGTGATGCTTACGTAAGATGCTGCATTTTCAAAAATCTCTTGTTTCTTACATAAATAATTACAAAACTCAACCAAAAATAAATGTAACAAAAAATAGAATTGGGAAATCTGACGTAAGTACCTTTTTCTGGAGATGAACCACCCAAACATTTTGAAATTGTAACCCTGAAAAGTAGTGTTTCGACTCATTTTTGAGCCTTTTGGTTTACACCCCTAAAAAGACCGTTCATTGTATGTCACCTAATTTTTAAGGAGAAAAAAACTACTTACTAAAAGAGGTGTAAAATTTTCGGGGGGGGGGGGTCCGGCAGTTTCTTACGTAATTATGGTGGGGGGGTTTGAGGTTTGCTTATCTTTGCTGACAAGGGGGGAGGGGGGGTTAAAAATGACCAAAAAAGTGCTTACGTAATATTTGAACGGCCCCTATGCAGGGATGCAGAAAATGTTTTACATCCAAGATTTCCCCCAATCAATATAAAATTTTAAAAAGTGAAAGATTTTAATGTTTACAAGTTCCGATTGGAAACGCAAGACAATAGGGAGCCTTAGATATGTGGTGAAGGTGAAAATTGCCGCTTAAATTTTGATTATTGAACTGAAATTGAATTCAATAATATACTTTTAAACAAAATTTCCCGGTGTGAGTAAAATTTCCCCCGATCCTAGATCGCCGGATTCAAATTTGAGTAAATTTGATTCGGAGTCAGTTTTAGTAACTTTTACTCAGTTTTGAGACGGTCGTTTTAAGAGTGTGATAGAGGAGACAAAGGAAACGAAAACTGAAATAATCTGGGGAAGAAAAAAGATAAAGGCCTATCCCCTAGGATGAAATATCATCACAATATCAGGCTACTAGGAGAACCATCGAAGCAGGCTTTCTTTCCGGAATTAAAATCTAGAATACCCAGCAGACCCATTCCAAATAAAGCAAATAACAGCTACCGCAGATTTAATACCTCAGCCGTGTCTATCGAACATCAACTTCTCTAAAATAATCGATGATACGAGGGGTCAAAAATCCAATGGGTGGTCCATCATTTCCAAATAGGCGGCCCCGTTTAACCCTTCTATCTGGAGCAACACTTCCTATCCCCGAAAGCCCTTATATTAATCGAGAAGGAATCTCTCCTCCATGTTAGAGGATTTAGTGCTTGGTCACGCCGCATATATGCCTACCTGATGCATTATCTTAACGGACCAGGCAAATCGTCGTATACTAATTATATCACTCTTGGGTTGAATGTATGGCTTATTGTTTGGAACGAAAGGGGTGTAAGTCTATAAAGTTTCATATGGAGGGTTCAGAATAGAAGTGAACCAAGTCCGCTTTAGCTACTTTTGAGCTACAGAGGTTTAAAGTTAAAGCTTCACAGGAAAATTACATGTTAACGCAACAGAACTTGCTGCTGCCAAGCGGATATTATTAGAACTAGGACTTGGTTCATTATTGCACTGAAATTTTACATAGTTGGTGCATGTTATAGCGTTGCTAACTCAAAAATGACAAAAAGTGGACTTGGTCCATTTTAATTCTGAGCCCTCCATATATGCTCTTAGAGGTCAGGTTTATCGAACTTTTGAAGTAGTAGACAACTTCTCTTCGCGACTTAAAAAAATCCTTAAAGAAACCCAAATACAAGCTGATATCAATTTTGTATTTTTGAACTAAAGATTTAATCTATTTTTTAATTACTTAACTCGGCAATTTTACTTATTACTTATATCGGCTTTGAGCCAACAGATTGCTAATTTTAATTTAATATTTTCAGACCGATTGTTTGACTCGCGGTAAGTTAAGTGGTCCTAATTGGACCGTCAAAGTTGTTACAAAGCAGTTCAAAGAAGACATTTTGGGGGATCTCTTACAAAAGAGGAGTTATTGAACTTGTGGATAACAGCTTTCTCATGAAATTAAAGATCCAAAAAGAAACCCATATCCCCTCCATTCCAAGCTTTTCCCAAATTTAGTTATTTTGAACTGAGGACTTTTCATTCTGAACTGAGGAGTTTTTTTCATTCAGTTTTTTTATTAACACATGAGAGCCAAAAAATAATCAAAAGTTTTAATAATAAGTATAAAACTGAACTTTAAATATACAGCTATGTATTTTTTCGTGCCTTGAAAAAGTGTCATTTTTCGGAAATAGTTAAATTCCATCAGAAAATTTCAAACAACATGAAAGTAATTAATTATTCTTTTTTTAATGTCAAAGGATGTTTTAAATACAATTAAGGACAGCATCCCCCTAAAGTTCAAGCTTGTTCCCCCGGGGTCTTCTTTCCATCCATAATGTTTTTCATAATTGTGGAAAATTCTATTCATAGAAAAAACTTTTATTTAAATCTTAAAAGTTCTTTCCATGAATAGAACCAGACAATTTTGCGATTACTTTAAATTTTATTAATCGCAAACTTAAAATTACAGATCGAAATTAAAATATAATCCTACTCATAAAATTCTTTAACTCTATAAATATTTTAGACATTAAACTGGACAGCATATAAAACAGGGCGTAAGCTAATTCTTAGGATTAGGGTTAGTGGATACGTTAGACTTAGTAGTTGAACTCAGTAGATAATACTGAGTTCCAAGCCAAAAATAAGGATGTGCTGGGGGTTCCTCCAGGAAAGCTTTGCAATTTTAACCCTTAAAAATGTGGTCTTACCTGCTTTTAGACCTTTAAGCACCCTGCCGACGTACTGGCCTAGTGGTTAGAGCATCTGACTGCGAAGCCGTACGTCTGGGGTTCGAAACCTCACATGGCATGTATGTTTGTTTCTGTCCTTGTGTGTGACGAGAATGATTGTGCCCTCCCTTGTAAAAAGGGGTTGTGCGAGCGAATGTGTGTGTTGCGTGGGCAACAGTACTTTACCTCCGTGGCTTCGGTCCACAGGGATGCACTGCATGTTTGTAGTAATGACTTCGGTCACAGTGTCACATGTGTGTTATACTCTGCCATTGGAACGAAAAAACCTTTTGATAGCACCCTTTGGGTGACATATGGAGTGAACTTTTCTTTCTCCAGAAAATAATTTTAAAGGATAACTCAATAATTGATCAACATTTTGGGGGTTGAACCTTTTAAGCCCCCTAGGATAAGGATTTTGGCTACCACACTTGTTGTTGTCGTGTGCCACTAGGAATACCCAAGCTCCATAAGGATTCAAGGCAAAGGGGGTGCTGCTCCTGAGAAAGTGAGGCCCATAAATGGCAGGAGTCCGACTTCTGCCTCATGAGAGGATAGATGCTGCCACTATCTATCGCCACCTCCACAATTTTGCCATGTATCTGAAGGGGAGGGAAATAGTCTCCAGACACCTGGAACCGTGGTAAACTGCGCCATGACTGACCAAAGGACTTTCGGACCCACAGAGTTAACGAGTACTAACTCCGCATATACCAGTGGTGGATTCAGGGGGGTGGAACTCTGGAAAGTGCCCCCCCTTGGAGACCCAAAAAGGTTCTCAAAATGAATAAAAACCCAACTTTACAGGTCTAATTTCAAAATTTTTTCTGGGGGAGGACCCCCATACCCCCCTATTAGTATCAAAATGCGGTATTCAGTGGTTATTTTTAGGAAATCCCCAAATTTTGACGTTTTGGGTCAAAAAGTAAAGGTAATAGTGTTGAAAAGTGCCCCCCTTAGACTAAAAACGTTTCTAAAAATGATTTAAAACCCTACTTTTACACGTCAAATTTCAGTTTTTTCTGGGGGAGGACCCCCATACACCCAATGGTACCACGAGGGAATCTTGTCTGGAAAAGTGCCCCCCCCCTTGGAGCCGTGCTGGATCCGCGCTTGGCATATACTCGGTGGGTCTTTAGCGGTGTCGGGAATCGAACCCGGGACCCTCCGATCCCGAAGCTGATGTCTTAACCACTAGGCTCCCCACGGCCTAGGCTAACACACTTAAAAGAAACAAAACGCACAGCAACGACTCATTCCACTTGTCTTCTGAACCTTTCCTATGTCCGCAGTTGTTGGAGACTCCAGGAGCGGGATCGTGACCAAGAAAGGGGGCAACACCTTTTGTGTTCTTGTTCCCGGGAGCCCTCTCGTGCTACCTGTTGATATGTTTCCTCCTCCCCACATGCTGCATCATATGGAATGAGGAAGAGGGGGAGGAGAGAGATTAACGTAAGGCAACAGGTCTCCGAGGTCACAGGAATGGTGTGGGAGCAGCCAGATGGGATGTAGTGGTTACGAACAGAGATTATTACAGTGGTCAGTGGTAGTATACAAAAAAAGATGCTGTGATTTATAGTGTTTTGTTAGATCACAACTGAAAGAAGCTAGCGGTTTACCTCTGTATCATATACAGTATACAGAGTTGCCTTAAAAAGTTGGTACCAAACTTAACATGCAGATCTGCCATGCCATGACAATCCCTACACTCTAAAAACGACAGTCTCAAAAATGAGTAAAAATTACTCAAATCTGAGTATGTCACGCGCTCAAACAGGCTCCGATCCATATAATAATAAATAATATAATATAATAAAATTTTATTGAACAAACAAAAGAACAGAACAGAAAAAATACAAACGTAGGTGATCCAGTACATGCATATCCCAAAGGAGCTACCGCTCGTCCATGGGGTCACAGAATATCTTTGTTAAAAGTAAGATAAAAAAAAGAAAAAAGAAAAAAATCGATTTGGTTTATAGTGGAAGAAGTTTTTTTGCTTTAACACTAGACACTTAAAAACGAATTGTATATATGTTACCGTTAAAGTATGAAATCCGTTATTTCATAGAATACCTAGTTATTTCATGAAATAACTGATCGTGTCCGTTAAAGCGTATAATTCTCTTGTATTTCATGGTTTAACTAGTTATTTCATAGAATAACGATTTGCAGCCCGTTAAAGTGTAAAATAATCGGTATCCGGTCAAAATCCCGACAAGCCACTTGCCCGACAGCCGTAATCCTGACAGAGCCGAAATCCCGACACCCCGACAACCCAAAATCCCGACAGGGTTGAAATCCCGACAACCCAAAATCCCGACAAGGTTGAAATCCCAACACCCCAAAATCCCGAAAGGGTCGAAATCCCGACATCCCAAAATCCCGACAGGATCGAAATCCCGTCAAGCCACTTTCCCGACAGGTTGTAATCCCAACACCCCAAAATCCCGACAGGATCGAAATCTCGTCAAGCCACTTTCCCGACAGGTCGAAATCCCGACAAGCCACTTGCCCGACAGGTCAAAATCCTGACAATCAATTGCCCGGCATGTAAGTTGCCAGATAACTCATATTGGTCTCTAATTTTAAGAAAGGGCATTCTCTATTTAAGTTTTATGTTGCTTGACCACGGGTCAAGATTGCTCTTTTCGGCTAAAAATCAATGTGAAATAATGATGAAGTTGGTAACTCATATTTTGTATTTCCTATATTTATATAGCATGTCTTTTTGGTTCGGGCTGACCATTGGTCAATCCAGTTAACTTTTTGGTACTGCTATGCTTTGGCAGTGAAGTAGGTCATGTAGGGGCTCAAACCAAATGCCTTTAGACGAGTAACATTTTGGTCTTGACCACTGGTCAATATATCTTGACCAGTGGTCAATCCAGTTTTTCTCGCTGTTATCAGCTTTTCTTACCTTCTCTTTCTGTCTCGCTGTTTTTTTAGGGGGGGGGGGGTCCCTGACCTTGTGTTTTTCCCATTGGACCGTTGGTAACTGTTGAATTTTTTTGACTTTATATTTTAACCAAAACTGACAATATAATAGGACACCAAATTTTTAATTTGTGTTTAAGCGAAAAATGTTCCTATGACTATTGACCAGCTAATTATGCCGTTAGAGAGGCTCCCAGATAAATAATAGTTATTAAGCCGAAAAATTCAGAAATTACCAATGGTTAAATGGGAGTAACACAAGGATAGGGACCCCCCCTAAAAAAATAACAGCGAGACAAAAAGAGAAGGTTGGAAAAGCTGAAAACAGCGATATAAACTGGATTGACCACTAATCAAGATATATTGACCAGTGGTCAAGATCAAAATGTTACTCGTCTCAAGGCATTTGGTTTGAGCTCCCACATGACCTACTTCACTGCCAAAGAATAGCAGTACCAGAAAGCTAACTGGATTGACCAATGGTCAGCCCGAACCAAAAATGCATGCTATATAAATATAGGAAATACAAAATATTAGTTACCAACTTCATCATTATTTTACACTGATTTTTAGCCAAAAAGAGAAATCTTGACCTGTGGTCAAGCAACATAAAACTTAAAAAGAATGCCCTTACTTAAAATTAGAGACCAATATGAGTTATCTGGCACTTACATGCCGGGCAATTGATTGTCAGGATTTTGACCTGTCGGGATTTCGACACTGTCGGGATTTTGGGGTGCCGGGATTTAGGAGTAGAATCAAAATAATCTATATCATATATCTCGCATGACTAATACATTTACCTTCCATTTACCTACTGCATTTATGAACTATTCCAGGCCACAGGGAATTAATTAATTGTAATTCAAAGTGTCATTTTATTAATCCTCGTTGTAAAAAAGGATTTTATGGTACGTTTCCATAAATACCATTTTATACGCTGCATAAAGTAGATAAATTCCTTCTTTTTTCATTTTAATTGTCTACTATATTATTAGTTTAATTTCATTTTAAATAAATTGCTTATTTTACACTTTAACTGTCTATCATTAGTTATTTTATAGAATACCTAGTTATTTCATAGAATAACTAGTTAAAGTGTAAAATTAATAACATATTACACACTTTAACGGACACAATCAGTTATTTCATGGAATAACTAGGTATTCTATGAAATAACTGCATTATATACTTTAACGGTAACATATATACAAAAACAAAAAGTAAGAAAAGGAAAACAAAATGGCTTGGCTGGCATTTTCTAAGTTTATAGAGAAGAAAATGAATATTACTCAAATTTGAAAAAATGCATGTACTCATTTTTTAATTCGTCCGTGACATTCTTATAAAGAAGGTGCAATATGTTACCTTTATGATGACCACATAGCCACGTTACGATGACGTAGGAAGTAGACCAGTAAGTTGAGTGGCGACGTCGCAACGTTGTGTTACACGTTATCACACAGCAACTTAAAACTTCTTTAAATAGCAATTTCAATTTTAAAATATAAACTAAAAATAAGCATAATTTGAGTGGTGACTATTGAATTGTTTGAAACTGAGTATGTCTGTCTGGTGTTTCAAAATTGAAAGCATTGGGTCGTCATATTTGAACCAAAAAGTTTCATACCAAAATGAGAACATCGATTTACTAAAATTTGAAACTGTAATTGAATCGTCAGTTGGAAGAAGGGAATAAGTCCAAAAACCAAGTTTTGAGAAAATCGAAAAAAAAAACTGTATAAGTATTGTGGGGACGGCCGAAATTAGTAAATCTTCTTTAGATAAAACACAATATTTAATTACGAAAAGACATTTAGTTTTACAAAGACAAATCACAAACATCGATAACACACAGAAATAATTCTTCTAATCGTCTTAAATCGTCGTATCAAATCATCGTGGAAAATGGACGGCTGCGGCTGGCGCGCTTTTTACCAACATTGCTCACTGAAAAGAGTTGAGGGTTTTCTTATCAATTGGAATCAGAGGCTCCTTTGCAGACGCTTCACAGAAGGATTGCAGCGCCTCTCGTGGTGGGGCATCGAGACAAGCGGATGCGGACTCCACAACTGGCCATCCGACCCAACAGGTGCCCTCACCGTCCGTCATTTGGAAAAATCTGAAAAAAGAAATAAAGCAGTAAACATTCTTTTATAAAATAACAAAACATTTTTAGTCATCATCTTAGCGCATCGTCATCATCAGATTTCTTCAGTATCAGCTCCGTCATCTTCATCTTCTTCATCATTCACGTCTTCATCTTCTCATCTCTTCATCATCATCTTCTCTTTGTCCACGTCTTCTTCATCATCGTCTTCACTTCGTCCACATCTTCTTCATCATCGTCTTCTTTTCCTTTCATCTTCGTTGTCGTCTTCTTTTTCTTTCATCTTCATTGTCGTCTTCTGCTTTTTCTTTCATCTTCATTGTCGTCTTCTTCTTTTTCTTTCATCTTCATTGTCGTCTTCTTTTTCTTTAACTTGAAATTTCGGAAAATAAAATTATAAGTCCAAATCGGGGAAAAAGTCAAAATCGAGGAAGTGTCACAATCGGGAAATATCTTGACTCGTACTTAACACAGAAAGTTAAGGTTTGAAATCCACTTTTTCATATATTCTGCACACGTGCTTGTTTTATTCGGTCCTTCGTGCTGTCCTTCTTTGGTGACTTCATACGTGTTATTTGGCTTTATTTTCGAAACTTTATATGGTCCAAGATACTTTGTTTTAAATTTCAGATGAGGTCCAAATTGAGTTCGTTTTATAGCGACTAAATCAGATACAGCATATGTTTCTGGTTTCTTTCTTCTCAAATTGTAAGTACGTTTGTTTTCTTCTTGTATTTTGAAAATCTGTTGTTTCGCGTGCTTTCTCAGTTCATCTCTCTGGGTCTCGAAGTAAGCTTGAAATTCGGCTTCAATTAGTTCTTTTAGTTTATCAGTTCCTTTAACATTCATTTTAGTACCGAAAAGTAATTCAAAAGGTGTAGTGTTTATGCTGCGATGGTAGGTCGAGTTAATAGTCTTTTGTAGCTCTTGGGTGTATTTATACCATTGAGCAGGATGCTCTATAGACAACTTTGAGAGAACCGCTATGATAGTTTGGTTGATTCTTTCAACTTGACCGTTAGCTCGTGGTAATCCGGTAGTAATTAGGTGATGTTGAATGCCTTCTTTCGAGCAATAGTCAGCAAATTCGTTGGACGTAAACGATGTTCCTCTGTCTGTTATTATCTGTGAGGGATTTCCGAAAACATATTTTTGGAGTTCTAACTTAGCTATGACTTCAGCAGATGTTGTTGTCTTCGTAGGGTATATCCACACAAACTTGGTGAAAGCATCTATGACGGCTAGTATGTGTTTGTAGTTCTTATTGGTACTTTCCAAAGGTCCTAGAAAATCTATGTGATACGTTTTAAGGGGTATGTCTTCTTTACTAAGGGGATGGAGGAAACCTTCCTTTTTCCCGCGTTTGTGATTCACAAGGATACAGTGCACGCAATTTGCAATTATCTTTTCAATTTTCTGTCTTAGTTTGGGGATAAAGTAAGAATCTTCTAGACGCTTCTCTGTATGCTTCACACTCATATGTCCTTCCTCATGCGCAGCTTTAATAACTTCAATCTGCATGCTTTCAGGTAAGACTACAAGCTCTTTTCCATCAATAAATTTGTAGATTATTTCGTTCCGTTCAAAGAAGTTATCATAATTAGAGACCTTCAAAAGTTCTTTTATCGTTTTGATTTCACTGTCTTCTTCCTGGGCTTGTTTGAGTCTTGGTAAAATACTTTCAACTTTGATGCAAAGTGACTCTATTGGTGATCTACTTAAAGCATCGACGTGTGACATCTTGGTGCCTGGTCTATGTTCAATACAATAGTTAAATTCTTCAAGTAGGAGTGCCCATCTTGCAACACGAGTAGAGAGATCTCGTTTGTCCATAGTTTTCTGAAATGCGGCACAGTCAGTAACAATTTTAAAAGGAATACCTAAAAGATAAATTCTGAACTTCTTTAGAGCTTCTATAATTGCTAAAGCTTCAAGCTCGTAACTAGAATACTTTTTTTCAGCATCTGTCGTTTTTCTACTCATAAAATATGTTGGATGGAATTTGTTGTCATCAGGACATCTTTGTAACAAAATAGCTCCATATCCATCTTTGCTGGCATCCGTATGGACTTCTGTTTCGTAGTTAGGGTTGTAGATACTAAGGACAGGTTTTTGAGACAAAAGTAACTTTAGATTATTGAATGCATATCTTTCTTCCTCTTCAAATTTAAATTTAGAGTCTTTCTTCAGCATATCACTAAGAGGTTTGGCGATGATAGAATAATTAGGGATGAACTTTCTGAAGTAACCCGTAAGTCCTAAAAAACTTTGGATTTGTTTCAAGTTAGTAGGTTCCGGAAACTTGAGCACAGCTTTGGTCTTCAATGTAGATGGAGAAATACGACCTTCTTCTATCACATGTCCAAGGAATTCTATTCGCTTCATCAAAAATTGAGATTTCTTGAAATTTATTTCCAATCCAAAATTACTAGCAAGATTAAGAACTTGTTTCAATCTTTCAACTCCTTCTTCTTCGTTAGCAGACAAAATAATTATGTCGTCCATATAGGGGAGAACAATTCCTTTCTTAATCAATGGTCGAAAAATAGTGTTGATGAATCTTTGAAAGACAGCTGGCGAATTACACAAACCAAAGGGTACTTTCAAAAATTGATATTGTCCTTCATGAGTTACAAATGAGGTAAATCTTCTACTAGCTTCATTTACATCAACGTGAAAAAATCCATTTTTAAGATCTATGGCGCTAAATACACGTGATTCTTGCAATCTATCTAAAACATCTTCGATTAATGGGAGAGGAAATCTATCTTTAACGATTATTTTATTTAGTTTTCTATAATCAATACAAATTCTCGGTGTTCCGTCTTTCTTTTTGACAATAACGACTGGACTGGAATATTCCGAATTACTAGGCTCTATGACGCCTTGTTCGAGCCAATCTGCCACTTGTTTTTCGACTATCTTCCTTTCACTAAATGGTAATCTTCTAGGTTGGTGATAAATTGGTTCCTCATTCTTCACTAAGATATTCATTTCTATCTCTGTTGATGCACTCTTATCGGGTTTATAGTCCTTGACAATCCTTTTCACTTCATCATGGAGAGATTTCGCAACATCAGTTCCAATACAAATCTCGAGTTCTTGGGATTCAATATTCATTGGAAAAACGGATAGTAAATTAACTTCTGCTTGAGGTTTACTTCCAACAACGATACCGTTTTTATTTATTACAGTTTCACCTTGCAGCAGCACATCAAGTCCGATTATAGCATCATAGGTCATAATTTCGTTATTTACCACAAAGACGTTAGCAGAGCACTTTAAATCATCTACTTCTATTTCGCTTTTAAAATATCCAAGAGGTTGTATATGGCATTTCCCAAATCCTAATAAAGCAGACGTCGAAGGAATAAGATCCGTTAATGTTTGAGAATTGAGTTGGTCATAAATCTTCTTACTCATCAGTGTGGCTTCACTTCCAGTATCAATTAGAGATTTCACAAGAACGCCATTCATTCTCACGTTCTTAGTAGGTTTTTCATTTCCATCGGCCTTGAGTTCATTGACAGGTTGTTTAGGTTTAGACTTCTCGCACCCCGCGGAAAGAGAGCATTCGGTAGATTTATGTCCGAAAGTATTACATCGGAAACATTTCGCTCCTCTTGCCTTTTCTGTACACTCGAAACTTTTGTGGCCTACTCTCCCACAGTTGAAGCAGCGTATATTTTGATTTTGAGAAGTGGTTTTGGTTCTTCCTTCGCGATATTCTTTTTCGGGCATCTTTTGATACTTAGGTTTCGTTTTTTCTGATCGATTGGCTGACCTAATCTTTTCATAAACCTTTAGCTTCTTTTTAAATTCTTGCAGATCTGTACATCCGTACAAAATGGTTTTTTTGTCAACAGGGTCAGAAATTCCGTCAATTACGTATTGAATTAGAGCATCATCTTCTATTTTCCCCCTATGACACAGCTGTTTCATGTGCAAGAAATATTCATCTAAAGATTCGTTATCTCTTAATTTACGTTTTCTTAACATATCGTGCAATTCAGCAGAATTACAAGACACACCAAATTCTGATATTAACAACCTTTTTAGTTTTTCCCATGTGTTTAAACTGTTTTCACTTTGAACTAACAATAAGGCATTACCTTTTAAGCATCTCCTGGCAAAAATTATTTTATGTAAATCAGTTAAATTAAACATTTGGGCAATATTCTCAAATTTTTCTAACCAAAATTGAATGTTTTCATGGGATTTACCAGAAAAAGAAGGCACAAGACTTTCTATATCAGTAAAACTAATAGGTGTTCTTACACTATTATTCATCAATAGATTAGACACATCATGCACTGACTCAAATTTATCAGAATTAGCATCATTACTACCACATGCATTATTAAATTCAGTTTTATCACTAGAAACATCAATATCACACTGTACTTCTCTTGTATTTAAAACAACAGTTTCGCATTGCACCGACGACGATGGGTTTGTTATTGCTTCTTCAAATTCCTCATCTGTTTCTACATCCGACTCTACTGTTTTTTGTAGATGAGTTATATCACAAAGGTTAATCAAAATTCTGTCAAGAACTTCTGTTTTAGTTCCATCAAAGGAAAGATTTAAGAGGTGACAAATAGTTATTAAGTCATTCAAGGTAAAATTTTGATCCGCGTCTTTGCGTTTGTCAGTTAATTGAGAATCATCAAATTCAAATCCAGAAAAATTTCTTAGTCTTCCACGGTTTTTTCTATCTCCTTCAGATCCATAAATGAATCTATGGAGTACTTTTATATTTCTGGTCCTCCCATCCTTCAGTGCAGTGCTTATAAATGCTATATCGTTAAGCTTCATTATTTCGTCTAAGGAAGCTCATCGATAGCCAAAAGGAAATTGTCGACTCACCTTCTTTTGAAGACTTTTGTTTTTAGGATGAAAAGTTTTAAAAAGTTCGTTGCTTAAGTTCAGTAAAATATACTGTTCAAAAACTTTTAACTTCTGCAGATTTCGCTTTCTATCTCTATCCTTTCTATCGTTTCGTTTCTATCCCACTTCTGATTTTGTGGGGACGGCCAAAATTAGTAAATCTTCTTTAGATAAAACACAATATTTAATTACGAAAAGACATTTAGTTGTACAAAGACAAATCACAAACATCGATAACACACAGAAATAATTCTTCTAATCGTCTTAAATCGTCGTATCAAATCATCGTGGAAAATGGACGGCTGCGGCTGGCGCGCTTTTTACCAACATTGCTCACTGAAAAGAGTTGAGGGTTTTCTTATCAATTGGAATCAGAGGCTCCTTTGCAGACGCTTCACAGAAGGATTGCAGCGCCTCTCGTGGTGGGGCATCGAGACAAGCGGATGCGGACTCCACAGTATTGTAATTTTCATTGTATAACCACCAAATTTTTACTGGAAGTTCAGAACCCTATTTAGAAAACAGAGCAATCATCAAAACAAATATAAGTATATTCAAAAATATTTTACAGTCAAAATAAGTTGATGGACTTATTCCCTTCTTCCACCTTATGAAATTTTTCTGATGAAAAAACCTTTAAAAAACCCTTAAATTCACATTTAAATTATATTTCTCCTTAGGTTACACCACATAAGGGTGAAATAAAAAGAATAAGAAAATTTAATTCAAAATTATAGTGAAACTGAGTTATTAAAGCATTATCAATGGAGTGAGGGAATATAAATGGAGTCAAACATTCCCTGCATAAAAAAAGTTTGGAAAACATTGAAATTAAGAGAAAATTTTATTTTAACTTAGTTTACAGCACAAAGAATATGAAAAGAAAGACAAATTAACTTTAATTTGAAATTGTTATTTTTCCCCTCTTTTCACCCATGTGTAGAACAAAGCTTGGAGATCGTTTTGAGCACAAAACGTCAATTTGTCATTTTTTGGACTTATTCCCTTCTTCAAACTGACGATTCAATTTCTCTCAGTGTACTAAAAGAATTTAACTGAAATTTGCTTTACAGAGGTTTTTGGCGGGTGCTTCCTCCGAATTTGTAACAATAACTGAAATATTTCGTAGAATAAAGAAGTTAAACTCTGTCTCTTCGGCGGCGAACATTGTCTTCTAGGGGACACAGTTAATATTTGCAGACACGAGTTCCTATGAAAATCTCTAGTGTTCGGCAACTACTGGTCAAAAAGTAGTTAACTACCAACTTCCAACTAGTCTGGGCAAAAGTAGTTGTAACTACTAGTTAACTACTTTTTCTTGGAAGTAGTTGTAACTAGTAGTTGATTATTTCCCAAAGTGGTTACATACTAGTTAACGAGTCTATTTAATTTCATAAGATATTTTCCACCAAATTTTCGATTACTTTACGCATAGAAGAATCATCTCGTAATTAAAGTCAGATCAGGAAGTCTCGAATGCTTCTCTTCAAACGCGTTCATTTTTGAACCTTCGAATGAGCCCCCAATCCGTGAGAAAAGAACAATCGAGAACTATGCGGGCGAGACTGTTTTGATGGCATCTTTTGGCATGAAAACAGTCTTTCCAGATCTCATCAGGAATCAAGAGTCATTGCTCTGCGGAAAACAGTAGTTCGGCTTAAGGGATGGGGGTCAATGTTCCCCTTCCATACCAGCCCCTTTGCAGACACCTCACGACTTCAAAGTTGCTCACGGCATATGTTCTCTGATGACAACATTAACGCTAACGAACAAGCTTCAGAAGTCTATAACGCAAATTTTGAGTTTAGAATGAATATACTATTTCTCCTTGTTAGTTACACCCTCCATTTGTAGACAAATTGATTGCCTTTCTACATTTTGAAGCCTTTTTCACGTTTCTTCCCGTTTCCTTTCCCTCATTTTTTTCCTTCTTCCCTTTACTTAAATAAGTTTTACTAAGTCACTATTTCTCATTTTTTACGCCTCATTTCTCTGAGTATCTACCTCTTTTCTATCATAATACGTATTTTCCTATCCCCCTCCTTTTCTGCCACATTCTTTCTTCTCATTTCTATCATATTCTTACAACTTAATTACTTTTTTAATCCTATATTCGCTCTCTATCTTTTTCAAAATCGGGTGCTTTGGAGAAAAAAGAAGAGTAGACGATAAAATTTCTATGTTTATCAAGCTTAAGTGAGTGAATCCTCCAAAAAAAAACTGAAATAGACAGATACATCCTTTAAAAACATTCTTTCCCGTACTATAGTCTGTGTAATTAAAATAGGCGGTTGGACGTCATCAGTTGAAGTTCGTCGCCTTGGTAACGAAGGAGAAAACGTAAGAATCCACGAAAATAACAACAACAAATATCGATATTAACCCTTCACTGCACGGTGTGCCGAATTCGGCACATACCAATAAAACTCCTAAATTTTCCCACATGTGTTAAATTTAAGTTATCTGAGTTTTGTGCCCCATCTAGAACATACATATATATAATATTAACTACTCAGTGTGGATCTATATGGCAGCTTCTCACTGATTATTAGGTTTTTATGTCTCCATAACAGTTGCATCCATTTTGTATGGAATCAAAGATTTTGATTGATCTTTTTTTACCAGTAAATCTTGAAGATATCGCTTGGTAAATTAGGTGACATTTATATACACAACATATACTTCTTATTTAAATTGATTTTTCGTAAATACAATTATTACACCAGCTGTAAATCATGTTTTTAGGTTTGTGCCATACCATAAAAAAACCATATATCTTAATGAAAAATTAAGTCTGGAATTTTTTAAATATTTTTCCTGTATTCGTGGCTGTTAGAAGATATTAAATTATTTTTTTCAAAAGAAACAAAAAAATCGTGCAGTGAAGGGTTAAACACTGACTACCTCCTCGAAAGTAACAACTCAACTCTTAACAAATTTTGCTAATACTTTAGCATTGGTCAACTTTCGTGGATATAGACACTTAGTTATAACTATTACAGCTAAAAAAACAGAATTGTGAAATTTATAAATAAAAAATTCATATTAATATTGAAATAATGAAGTTAGATAATCAAAATAAGTTAGCATAATTTATGTAATAAAAATGTAAATATTAAAGTGATCTTTCATTATGAAACCAGTGGTCTGTCCAAGGCAAACTTTACTACCGTTTTCGGTACCTTCAAAACTTTTTATAAATAGGTTCTTTCACAAATTCAGTTTTAGTAAAACACCTATACAAAATACATTTTGAAAAAAAAAACATTCTCTATGAAGCTGTGTTTGAAGTTTGTTATTTTGACTGAAACGTTCACAAATTCTCAGAAAATTTTTTACCAAATTAGCAATTAATTTTCACAAAATAGATACCTCTTAAAAAACCTAGACAGACCCCTGAAAACAAGAATATTTAATTTTAAAGTTAAAGAAAGTATGAGTAAGTAAGATTAAATTAAGTATTAAAGTAAGATTTATAAAATAATAAATTTCAGATGGATAATAAAAACACATGACAAATAGTTCATATTATTTTACTCCACAGTCCAGGAGTCAATTTTTATTAAACACCACTTTTCTCAGAAGTGGTCACATCAAGGATTAGAAAAAATGTAAGACAGTCAAAATTATGTAAAACAGATGGAAATGCTGCTTTACAACTAAATACTTAATATTCGTATAATGTTTGTAAATAACATCAAAATGTGCTTGCATTTCACTTCCTGCTTCCGCACACTCCCTCCCATTGCCAGCGGTATCTGGTGGGGAAGTGAACAAGCGGAACAGTGGAGGAGTAGTCATCAGCGGCTGGGGAGGTACCGTCGAGGGTGGGCCAGAAGCACTTGTTGGAGTTGGGATTCCCCATTTTAAGAACCACTGATGGATCATACACGAGGATCATCTACAAATGCTGAAGATAGCAGGAACGCTGGCTTGCAGCGATCTTGAGGTCACAGAAGGCGAGGGAGAAACCTGCAGGAGATGTCGGGGACTGGAAAGTATCAGTAGACGCCGGGCTACTTCCGGAACGGGTAAAATGTCGCGGATGACTCCAGGGGAAGGATGGCGATTCCGAACTGCTCTGGGAATGCACAGGAACCTTCCTATGGATGGTCCACCATCAACAGGCAGTAGGATGAGTCCATCAATGTTGGGAGTGGGACGATAAACTCTAGGTGCAAGTCGTCGAACCGCTGGGAAGGCTCAAAGGTGGAGGGTGCACGCATGTGCCTGTGCAAGTCCCTGGGTAGAACAAGTAAAAATTAGTCAAATGAAATAGAAACTAAATATACAACACTTTTTGGACGGCAAAACCTGTTTCATTCCAAGTTAAATACAACAAAATCACTTTTTCTGTTTTGAAATTTTACCTGTGAGTGGTAAGCGGCAGCACTGGATCCCGAGTAGCTGGGCAAGGGCATGGACTGTTGCAGGATCACTTGCTCGATCACTACCCCAAGCTCTGATGAGTTAAATATTGATGTCCCTGAAGTTACAAATAAATAAATCAGTGTTAGTGAAAATAAACTACATAAGAATAACAAGACTAAGAATTAAAGTTATAAATATGTTCAGTGGGGTAGCCAGAAAAAAATTTCGGAGGGGGATGTTGATATTGAAATTTCGTTTTTTGTTTGGTCGTAAAAACACTTTCAAATCACAAATCATGCGCTATAAGATCACATCCAATAGAAGCCCGTTTTCTGATCACGTGAAAACAGTAAACACAATGTTTTAATGTAAACACAATGTAATGTTTTCATGCCCTTCAAATGATTTAAAACACATTTTTGAATTTAAAAATCAGAAATTTTGGAGTTTTAAACCATAATGTATGTGGTTGAGAGTACCAGGTAGACAGAACACAGATTAACAGTAACAGGTTTAATTAGCTTATCGAATTAATACAAAAGGGTGCTTTCGCAAAAGCGAACCCAAAAAGCGGACCGCAGCCGCTCTTCTTTCACAGAGAATCTATCAAGTTCTCGCGCATTGAGTAGTTAACATCCTTCTCCCGCAGGAGGAAAATATAATATACAGACTAGACACCGATGTGTATTTAAGGAAGCGGCACAAATCCTCCACATGTATCAAAAAAGTATAAAACTAAGCGGCACAGCTTGGATATACGTCGACCAGCCGCCATGTTTACCCACAGCTCAAATGATGACACACAACAATATAGATCTAATTTGAGCTGTGAGTAAACATGGCGGCTGGTCGACGTATATCTCAGCTGTGCCAATTAAGCATATACCTCACTCATGCAAATACCTCATTCAGCTTTAGAAAATGAGTCAAAAATGTAAATCAACCAAATGAACGTGGTGCAATATATTGGTTAATATAACTGAGAATAATAAAGTGAAATGTTCAATTTGACTTACTTCATAAGCGTCCATGTCGACATCAATCGGCTTACCGCACTTAACATGGCAACAATGCTAAAAAGAAAGAAAATATCTGGAGTTTTCATCAAATTTTATTTAAAATATGGAAGTATGGTCGGCAAATTTAAGAACTCGTAATAATTTATCCTCCTTGTCCAAAATGCAAAGTGAATCAAGCTGCTTCTGCCCATATTTTATTCTGTATCGATTGTGAAAAGAGCCAGTTGTACTCGGATCTTACTGCTATGCTGCTTTGGAGTATTTAAAAACGCACGGGTTTATGGACTTGGTCTAGATGTTTTTGTTGACCATATACAGTATACATACGTTATTAAAAAATTAAATGAAATTTTTATGTTAAACAAAAAAATAATTAAGGCAATTGCTTTCAAACTTTGGGTTTTAAGGTGCATATTTCGGACATTCCGGCCAAACACAATGTTAATTTTGTTTCAAGGAGTTATGCAGAAAAATTAAAGCCAGAAACACAACTTGATTAAGGTGAATAAAATCGGCAAGTAATTAAAACAAGACACAAGCATCAACAACTCAACTCTCGTTCAATTGTTCATTTCATGGAGGAGGCTGCCGTGTTGACATGAATTTTTTTTTCTGATGATATCAGATTTGAATCGGTTAATTCTTATAAGAAAATTCATGTAATATTGTACTTTAATAATTATTATTAATGTTTGAAATCAACAAGTAATTAAAACAAACTCTACCTGTTATACCAAAAGAATAACATTGTCAGGAAGGGCTCAGGTCATCATGTGTCTAGAAAAAAGTTTATAAAAGCTTTTAGACAGACAAAATGGGGAACAGCTTTAGAATAGGTCTGCTTTTGGACGACCGTTTTCACCCGCCAGCAGCTGAAAACCCCGCTGCCATGTTTACCCAGACTCTAAAAACTAAAACACTACTTACTTACAATAAGTATGATTTTTGCGAAGCACATTAAGAACCAACTAAAGTGCGACTTAAATCTAATAGTATCTTTAACCTCAGCGGGTGCGCTTATCTCCTAGATACACAATTGTAGGTTAATGAAGCGAATCCGGCCTGCAGATTTTCACGCCAAACTTGGGAATAACAATTCAATGATCGGATACCATCGGTTTTCCCACTTGGCGACAAAAAAAATCGCCAAATTCAGCTTGCGGGCCGGTTTTGCTTGATGTTCCCAATTATAAAATGCAAATTTTCAAACATGTAATTCAAAAACAAAGTTGTAAGGGGCCATTCATTAATTACGTAAGGGTCCCGAGAGGGAGGGGGGTTGGACAAATCTCTACATACCCTTACTTGGGGGGTCAAACCCATTCTTATGTAAGATTTTCCAAGTTAATGTAAACAAATTCCAATTATTCTAATCAAATTACTATTGAAAAACCTCAGAAAAACTTAAAAAGGCTGAAGATCACAGTTATTATCAAAGCTTTTACTTTTTTTAAAATAGATATAGGTTAATGAAGCGAATCCGGCCCGTAGATTTTAGTCGCCAAATTTTGGCGATCGCGGTTTGTTTCTGGTCCTTCTCTCTCCTAGAGGTTCTCTCCGATCGCTCCGACCCCACCGGTTCCTCCATGGCAACCCCGCTGCTCTCTTATCGCTCTTTCTTCTTAGCCACGCCCGGCCCCGCCTCATCCAAGCTTATCGATGCTGTGTCCTTGGGTTTGACAGCTCCTTATCAAAAATCAGTGGTTTGAAATTTAAAAATGATTGGACCCCGCTTGTTTTAATTTAATTAAGCGTTCTCAATGCTTTTTTGCCCCTTGCCATTTCATTTCGCTGTGGATGCTGCTCTAGGGAGGTCGGGAGAATTTCGCTCTGCTGCACGGACAAAGGAGCACGCTTTAACGGTCCATCTTCGGCTCGGCATTTCAGGTACCAAATTTCTTGGATTTCTCTATGATTGCTAGATTTTCTCAGCTGTGATTCCAATGTTCTCCAAGAGTTATTGCAAATGCAAGTTTGTCTTGGTCAGCAATTTCTTTTTGGTGATACCAGTCTCATGAGTACATGCTTCTGGTACGCTGAGGACATGCTGGGGTACCAACAGGGTTAAGGATCTATTTGATTCTTATCCTGATGAGTACGTTTGGATAGAGCTCCGTCTCACGAGCTGAGAAAATGCTATCATTCATCGAGATGTGCTCGAAATTGTACCCGCCCTAAGAGATGGATCCTCCGGCTGCTTCGGCGTCCGTTGACCCATCCACCTCAACCTCCGCGGATTCTCCCGTAGTATCAACGTTGTAATCTCCCCGGCGTGACATCAGCAGTTTTTTTTGGATTGTATTCCCTTTCAACGCAATCGGATTACTTACAAAAGGTAAGATCGCTGTTTTTAGCGATTTTTCATTAATTTTTCCATTCTGTCGCCAAGCATTCCGCTTGGCGACAAAAAAAATCGCCAAGTAGCCAACCGGGCCGGATTCGCTTCATTTACCTAGATATATATCAGTATGAATCTCTTTTGTAGCAAGTTAAGATAAAAAAAACTGTTGAATCCATCTTCCAGTTGTCAAAAGGCGAAACAAAACAAAAGCAAACAGAGAGAAATCTTAATTAGTTCTGGTTTCAACTTTTTTTATTCGAACATTTTGTTATTTGGATAAGACGTAAGAAAAGGGGGGGAGGGGTTTGAAAAATCTTACGTACCCTTACATGGGGGTAGGGGGGGTTAAATATTGCCAAAATCGTCCTTACGTAATTAATGAATGGCCCCTAATAAGTATTTGGTTAATGAGCATATTTATTTAAATCAATATTATTTTTAAAAAACTGAACAAAAGTAATTATAATACACAAAAAACTCAACAGAGAAATATGAAATAAACTTGAAGGTTGATGAAGAATTCAATTAGGTATTTAGGCTGAACTACTGTAGCTGAACTATTGACTATTAATGAAGCTTCATAATATGAACTGAAAATACATTTTGTTACAATGTTTAGGAACAAAAAAAACTTTTTAATTACTAAAAAAAATCAAGAAAAACTTACATGAACAGTCGCGCGTATCTCTAAAATCCAAACAGATGATCCGCGGGGGCCGGGGATTCCCCTCCCCATTCCCCGGCTTGAAGTGAAAGTTACAGTAGGTAGCATCAGCCGAAGTGTGGCTGTATTATAGCTGCCTACAGGCCCAAACAAACGGGAAGACAGTTCCGTGAGTATCAAAGTTAAAAATCCATTATACATTTGATTTCAATAAAGTACAATACATACCATTATACAAAAGAATTAGCTGATTGATATTCTGATCAGCCAAAAGAACGTTCTCCTCCCTGCATCACACATCCATCGTGCTCGTGCCAGTGGCATATGCCAGTGGTTCGTGCATCGTTGGCTCGATTGGCGGGGGCATGAGAGTTGATTCATTGATTCTTGTGTCTTTTGCTGCAGGAATAACTTGGATTTCACGCAAATGTTCCTTTTAAGAATTTTAATAGGGAATAGGCAGGGTTGGCAAAAACCTGGGTTTTTTTAAAAACCCAAGTGGGTTGAGTTTTTTTCGGGTTTTTTAATAAAACCCTGAAAAAACCCATATAAAACTGGGGTTTTTTTAAAATTAAGTGGTTTTCTCCTATATATAAAGTATGCTCTTCAAATTTTAGTAAGTTCTTTCTATGTTAAATGTGTTCTGTCAAAATAATGTCAGTTTTTCCATAGCTAAGTGGGTTTTTTCAAAGTTTGTCAGTTTTCTGAAAAATTAATGTTTTTGTTTTTATTTTAAAGTGTTAATTTATCACTTGTATGAGATAGGTGACAAATTTTGGATCAAAGTTGGAATCCCTAAGATATTCTTTTACATAATTCGTGATTTATTACTAGTTAAAGACGTTTCCGTAATACTTGAATAAAAGTATTTGTGCTTGAGATCGGTGAATGAAATTTTAATATGTTGTACCTGGCGTTGTGCGGTTTAAAACGGTGTATTGCATTAAGGTGTTCGTCATGCAGTAGACACTCTACAGTAGTCCGAAGTTTCTCCGTAATATTCAAATGACACTATAATAAAATTAATAAATCGATCAATAGTTGATGGAATCTTATAGTTTACTTAAATATGTGCATTATATTAAATTTTTGTTCAAATCGCGCTATAATTATGGTAGTTATTAGAGTTTGAAAAAAAAGTCGACTGCGCTCGAAAAAAACACAAGTCTCCTCTTTTCGCTTATAAATCTATAATTATTATTCTAATTTTTTTTTTGAATTTACTTAGGAGTAAAGGACCGTTGTGGGAATGTTTTTCCAGAATTAAGGGATTCCATGGTGATTATCGCGTAATTTGTGATTTAAATAGCTGGATGGAGCTTACTTGTCCTTAACGCGAATGACTCCGGAATATTTCCCCGATCTCAGTTCAAAGTTTGTTTACTCTTCGCTTCACATGCAAGTGCTTTTCATCGTTGGAAAGATCATTAAAAATGTTTATAGGAATGCTTATAGGCTTATGTTCTCCATATTGGGGGATTTATTAAGGTTGAAAGAAATTTCGTTTTCCGTGAAATTTTTTCCCGAAAGTAATTCCAATAATTTGAGATTTTAATATGTTGTAGTAGGCCTTTAGACAAACAAAAGTATGTATCGCATTAAGGGATTGATGAATTAGTTCTCCACTGATAAATTATTCAAGTTTTTTTACTGTATTATTTATGTATACGACCCCCTAATGATGTCAGCACCTTGAAAATTAAAAGATTGTGCGGTTCACTCCATGAACGACATCAGAAGTAGAGATATAATAATTAAAGTACGTACATTGTACTCACTGAAATTGAGAAAACACCATTTAATTTTATTGACACCAGGTTTAAAATTTGAAAAAAAAACCAATAAAAATTTAAAAAATATCCTAAAATCTTTTTAACTTTAAAAAAAATACTGAAATTTACAAAATTCTCCTTAATTCTTTATAACCATATAGTTTGAACTTGAAGCGTCTTAAATTTTTAAAAAATCCAATCAATAAAGAAAAAACCCACTGAAATTTGAAAAACACTCCCTTAATTATTGAAATCTGGTTTAAATTTTGAAGAAAAAATCTCATTCAACTGAAGTTCTTGGTATGTTGTTTCGTTTAATGCTTTTCTTCAATATTAAAACCAAATCTGCCAAAATCTTGATTTTTCTTGAAAAAACCTAAAACTGGGTCCATAATGAGGGTTTTTCACATGTATTTTCTTGGAAAAACCAATTGGGTCCTACCCAGCCAACCTAGGGCAGAGGTGTTCTCGAGTTTGGATTGGGATTTTAAGAACTATATATTATGTGGCACGGAGTAATTATAATCAAGCCTATGTTATATATACCTTAGGTTCTTTAAGAAAAGATGGCGCCACGAAACACGAAAATGGTTCCTTAACCGTTTTTTATGAGAATGGTTCGTTAACTATTGGCTTTTCAATTTAACGGTTCGAGAACCTTATTTTAAATGGTTATTCTACCTTTTTGTCTGAAAAAAGTAAAATACCCATTAAAAATATGGTTATTTGACCGCTTTCCTTAAGGAATTTCTAACAGTGTACGTAAGCTCTCAAGCCTTTTTAAAATCGTTTTCCTCAGAGTCAGCTTTCATGTACTTCTACCATTCTTTCCCCAACGTCTTCATACACGTTCCTCACCACAAAAACCACTGATCTTTCTTTGCATCCCGTGGCAAATGGGGCAAAACAATCGCTTCATAACAAAAGGCCGAAGGAAACTCAAAACCTCATCCACAGCAACTCACGACCATCAGCAAGCGCGATAACATACGGTCGGTCCATTTGGTAGTAGTAGCGCTTGGAAGCCCTCAGATGGAGATGCCCGTCCTGTCGCACATTAGACCCGCGCGAACTAATAAGAGGGAGTCACGACTGACCCGCGGTTCTAAACAATAGAGAGGAGTCCCTCGTAGAGATAGAAAGCCGTTAGAGAGTGCAATAGATGCGACCCAAGCGAATAGACTAAGAAAGTGGCAAAAAAATGCATGGGTTACGATCCCGTGGTGGACAGGGGGATACGTACCCCCCAATAACTAGGAAAATTGTTTAAAAAGTTATATTTTAACAACTGGAGAAGACCTAAAATTCAACTGTCTCTCCAACTTTTAATAGTAAGGAAGTTGCCAATTTTATAATGGCAATCAACATTAATGGTTAGGACGGTCTCCCAAATATTTACAACAAGAAAGAAAGTACATACTCCATAATTTCGAACCTCATTTAGTTTTAAATAAGTTAAAGTCAGTGATGAGATTGGGGGGACTGTACTGGCGGTCTCCACGAAATATTTAGAACCTATTTGACCAAAAAAAAGGTGAGCCCTTAAATTTCTTTTACAACTGCAGCACTGGCATTACAACGTTTCATTTTGGTTGCAAAATTCAAAAGAGCAAGCACATGGATTTTGAGAAAACGTACAATCAATTCTCTGAGATATTTATTTGATTAGTACAAGAAATTATAGACAACATTTGTTCAAGATAGCTTTTCCGGTAGTTTTTTTATTTTAATTTTTCGAATAAAATCTCTACATTTTTAAGGGGATAGAAAAAAATTCTAAAGGGTCCCAGAACTGGGAAACGTTAGTGAATAACTAGGGAATGTGCACATTCACAATACCTGCAAGGTTTTTATACTTTGATATAATGCGCATGCGTCACAAAGAAAGAACATGTTATACTAATAAGTAATATAGTTAATGAATCCCTGCTGGAGCAGTGGTAGGATGCCTGCGTAGCATGCAGCACAGTTCGTGGGTTCTATCCCGAGTTATTAATTTATTAAAGTTTTCAAAAGAAAACATCGGAAATCAGTCCATACGCATGCGCATTGTTATCAAAGTATAAAAACCTTGCAGGTATTGTGAATATGCAGGAAATGTTGAAGCTGGAGGGGCTATCCCCCGCCATAGAATCCCATGTCAAGCAAATTTAACCACTCACTTATTGATATTTAACTATAAAAATGTTTTTAGTTGTTTAAGCGTATGTATACACCATTAGTGTTTTAAAATTTTTTTACGTTTTCACTTGTCTTAAGGGAACCAGGACGTCCAAAACCTTCAAAAATTCGATTTTTTAATTTTTATTTGATAAAATAGTAGGTTTCATGACGATTCCAAAAATGTATAATACATATACCTTTAGGACCGAGATCCCCCAGAAAATGGGGGTACAAGATGTAAACAATCACCACCACTAATGTTCCATTTTAAGTTCTTTTGAATTTTTCTCAAAACCTGTTTTTTTTAACTTTAGGTTAGCTCTTACACAATTCTAATCAATGAAATTACATGAAACTTGGTACAAATATTCGTTTTATATAAGTGCATTCAGTGAATATCATTTTATACAGTTTATGTTGCAATAATTTTTTTAATTAAGCAAAAATACGAGAAAAATCAGCTGTTTTTTGCTGCGTTTTAAAATTTTAAGTTCAGCATTTTTTTTTTTTAAGTATTCATTAAATTGTTTTAAAAATTAGTTCACTAAATTGAATATGCATTTCTCTACATGGAAGCCTATTTATTTTGCTAAAAAACAACATAGAATTTTCTATATGCTAACCTTTCTAACCCCGTCCATCGGAAGACTCGTATGGTAATATACTTTTTCGACTTCCTATTTTAAAAAATAATATGATAATATATAATTAATTTTTGTCATTTTAGGATGACAAAAGACTGTTAGTTAACACAACCAATTTTTATTGTATTTGAATAACTATATAATTTCGGGTCTCGAAATATTGTAAAATTAGCGTATTTTGCATGGCTGAGAACGTCCTGGTTCCCTTAATATTCGTATTTCATTTGAAGCTGAGTTTGTATTGTACAAACGTTTAGTGCAAACACAGATTACAAGTGCAGTTTCTAACGCAATACTTTTTGCGAAGTGCTTATTATTCTTCATAAATTATTATTCTTCATAATAGTTTCAGAAATCACAAAATATATGCTCTCATTACGATTTAAACCAGGGGTTTCCAACTTCTAAGTACTCGCGGGCTGCAACCGTAATCACAAGTCAAGTGGCGGGCCGCAAAGTAATCTGGCTCCTTTTTAACGATGATAGTTTTTTTGGGGTGAGTCTTCAATATGAAACTTTTCCAACAAAAGAGGGACGAAGGTTTACATATTTTGAATGTATGCACTACTGTGTTTTCCAAAATTCCAGAGGATATATGAATTTTTTTACTCTTATACAACTCGTAGGAATACTGAATATGGGCCGTATTCAGAAACTTTAACACGAGATGGAAACGAGATGAGAACGAGATGGAAACGTTGTAAAATCTCACGTAACGATCACGAAACGATAAATTGGAAATGGTCGTTCAAGAGCACCCGTCTCTTCAAAAGCGAGAAATTTAGCTGACTCTGATTGGCTGAAAAAAAATCTCGTCTTGGTCTGCTTGGTGACGTAGGAGATTTTATCCAATGAGGGAAAGGATCGGAAACTCCCGTTAGTGTTTCGGGAAAATATCGTTTCAAATTCATCGTTTCCATAACGTACTCGTTTCCATCTCGTTCTCATCTCGTTTCCATCTCGTGTTAAAGTTTCTGAATACGGCCCTATATTTAATATTCTGAATATTACTTAAATGAAAAGGTCTTCCTCAAAAAAGTTTTTGTAAATTTTCGTTAGAGGATTGTTTTACCTAATTTTTTGATACTCCATTTTGTCCCTCCTCATGATAAAAGTTATAAAAGCCTTCATACCCCCTTGCTATGCTCTGGGGGAATTTCAGGTTTTACAAACGACCTCTCGAAACTTCAAACTTTTAATTCTTGCACCATAGAAAACGATCGAAGCTAGTCCATAATCTGAGAGGTATATGGGGGGGTCGGGGGTTCTCCCCCTAAAAAATTTTGAATTTTAGTGTGCTAAGAAGTGTGTTGTAGCTACTTTTTGGAGGGTTTTCAGAGAGCTTTGCGGGCCGCACAAAATGACCCGGCGGGCCGCCAGTTGGAAACCCCTGATTTAAACGAACCTTTAATGACAATTCAATTTAAGTGTAATGTAATTCCAAATAAGCTAAAATGTCCTAAAACAGCCCTTCTGCACCAAGTTGAATGGTTGGTTGGTTAGATGTTACTTTTTACCGTGTTTTACCAAGCACTTTTTTTTAAATAATAATAATAATTTTTTATTAACATCAAAAAAATAATATACATCTCAAAAAGGAAGAATAAAAGAACACTAACTTTTTACCATACACTTATGGGATTACAAATCCCTTAAAAGTGCATTTTGTTGTCGTTATAATAATGTTAAAGATTAGTAAATTAATAAACGACTTATACAGAAATATCATACAAGTCTATATCCCTATTTGAGAAATAAACACAAGACATAAATAGAGCCGACTGTCATTCAACGAACGACACACGCCCTTTTGTAGTCATCTCCAATTTCGTCTTATCCCGAAATAAATCTGTCCACCACACCCTTTGAGAACCACTGTTTCCAAACACCGCATTCCATAACATCTCCTCCCACTCATATAGTAAGACACAGAGGGGCTTTTGTGTCATTAGGTGTCCCTTATTGATGTCTCCTGGGAGACCCGACGACGTAAGGGGACACCGCGAGGAGATGGGGTGGGGACACAAAAGGTATTTGATATGATGAAGATGAAATTAGTGGATGATGGAACTGCTTTAAGGAATTTGTATTTCCAGTGTGGGAAAGTTTTGACATTTACAGTAACTTTACCTGCCCTGTGCTTATGACGAATTTGGTTTTAAAAATAGCCTGTACCAAAACCCTCTAAAATATAATAAATTCCTTGCACGTCATATAATTGGCTAGTAAACACTTTTTCAAGTTTAATTTTTCCTAACATTTTCTAATAAAAGAAAATCATCGGTGAAGAAATTGCTGAGGCGATGACTTCTTCGCCCATCACACAAAAGGGAATTCCGAGAAACCCCCTGGTTTGTGGTTGCCCTATTGTGGGATGGGCGGAGAAGTCATCTCCTCAGCAATTACGCCTGGTCCTGAACCCCGGGTGACCGTTGCCATAATGATCCTGCGCCAGCGCGCGCCCAGGGTGACCGTAGCCAAAGACAATAGGTCACAAATCAAAGAACTTAGGCTCAAATCAAAGGCTGTAGGAGAGTATTCGCCAAATTTGGTGATTTTTTATCCAGATAGACTAAAAGCTCTCCCTCCGTTCTCTTTCGTTGCCTTCCTATGCCGTGCTGATGAGTCCTAACAAGGACGAAACCGGTCCATGGATGGAGGTGAAGTTTGAGAGCTGGAGTTTTCCCACACAATCCTCTAACCAGAGGTACTGGTGAAGAACTCTTCTTTTCAATGTTTGTTTAGTTCGTTAATTATTCTATTTTAGCTTGGCGAGATTGGCCCCAACAGTGTTTTTAAGTTTTACTCGTTTGCTCGCCGCTTTTATAAACTTTTGCTAGAAGTGATTTGGAGATTTTCTCCTCTGCAAGTTGACGATGTCAAATTAATTGTCTTCAATGATTCGGAAAGAAATCGCATAACCCCTAAAATATAGGCTATCACTGAATATGTCCCACTGAATGTGTTGAATAAAACAGAATGAGTCTGAAGCTCACGTGAAATTAACAGTTAACGAGCTGATGAAGATGAATCGGAGGAGGAGTGTAGACAGAACAAAAGGGGCCGTTGTGTCGATGACAGAAACACGAGAGGCGCTGTGACGCATTCGGGCAGCATCTTCGGCTGTCTTTGTCCGAGGAGTTCATGGTGTCCGACACTTCCGCTACTGGACAAGGTCAAGGCACCCCTGACACATCAACAGTCATTGTTAATGGGTGATAGTATTGGAAAAAACTTAGTGGAATTATAATGCAGAGTGTGTATGGATAACTACGGAGTATTTCCTGATACTCAAAACGACCATATACAGGGTGTTTCAAAAGTCCGTTTCGCGGCTTTTATGTGGAACCAACGTGTCCTAGGGTCACGGAAGTCTACCCCTACGTAAGTGACCCTGCAGAATCCATTGAAAGGACTTACAGCACCTTAGGCCGTGGGGAGCCTAGTGGTTAAGGCATCGGCCTTGGGATCGGAGGGTCCCGGGTTCGATTCCCGACACCGCTGAAGACCCATCGAGTATATGCGGAGTACGTGCTCGTTAAATCTGTGGGTCCGAAAGTCCTGAGGTCGGTCATGGCGCAGTTTACCTTGGGTACAGGTGTCTGGAGACTATTTCCCTCCCCTTCAGATGCATGTCAAAATTGTGGGGGTGGCGATAGATGGTGGCGGCATCTATCATCCGAGGCTTAAGTCGGACTCCTGCCTTTCATGGGGCCTTACTTTCTCAGGAGCCGCACCCCATTTGCCTTAAATCCTGTACGCACTGCGGATGGAGCTTGGATATTCCAAGTGGCATTAGAAACAACAACACAACACAGCACCCCTAGCGGTGAAATAAAAAGTTTAAAAAAATAATTTAAAAACTAAAAGAGATAGAGCAAAAACCTCAGTAAGAGTATTGTTGACAACGTTTTTAGGAACTCACTGAAAAAAATTTCATTAAAATACCGTGAATATTCGCGGAGATATTAGCATGTGAAAATAGCACTCTTTCAGCCCTCAAAAAAGAGAAAGTTATTAAATTTGTAAATTTTCCGTGTTATTGTGTAGTTTTGGGTTTTTTTAGTTGAATGAAGGCAAAATTTAACCAAAAAATCAAAAAAACTTGCAAATTTGCGAACTTTTTCTTTCTAATAGAGCACAGCTCTATTACCAGTTCGTTGTAGATAATGTTGCAAAGTGACTATAAACAATCAGTCATAAAACTTTTTAAGATAACGAGAAAGTTGAAATATACAGCTAAGATATTTAACTAAGTTTTTCGTGCATCACTGCTTCTGGTAGTACTTATCAAAAAAGCGGTAAAGGTTCCAAATAGTTCTCCAAATGTTCCCTGAAGTAATCGCGGTGTTACAGTAATATACGTGTTTATTAAACTACCACGCTACGCCTTCGTACAAAACAACTATACATTTGCACCTTAATGTGCAAAACAATCGAGCACATTTCTCAAAAAACTCTCATCACCCATGAGAGTGAAAATTCGTGAGAAATTTTCAATCAAAACTGGGCAATTGGGTCACTTTCGGCGGCGCAAAAAGCCGATAGCATCGGTTTCCGTCGGTTGGTCCATCTCCAACAATAGCGGACAAAATGTAGGGCACTAAGTGGAGCTTTTTCTGCAAATTAGTCGGGGAAAGGTGCACGAAAATTGAATATTTTTCCTTTTTATCTTCTCGTTCCGTTGTGACAACGTGACCACAGCACGTTTGCTAATAACTCTCGGTGTAAAACAATGTGGTACCGATGGCATTGTAGATGAGAATCGGACGTAGATCTGACTCATCTTGAGTTGCTTAAGTCCGTTTACGGTAAACGCCAGTGAAAGTTGCTCTTATCGTCACTTTGTTTTTACAATAGAGGTGGTGAAATTACGCTTTTTAGAAAGTATCTTCCTACAAGGTTCATGAAGAGATGGATGGATCTTGATGAAGATGGTATTATCTGCTAGCGACTGCCTATCTCTGTACATAATAGCATGTCTATTGTCCTGTTACTGACAAGATCATACGTATTATAGTAGGAACACAAGTGAATGTTCAGTTTGTTGAATTTTAACTTTTTTTTTATCAATCTCATGTTTGTAATGTAATTTTACCAGGAGTTTGTTATCCCATAAAGGACTACCTACTTTTTCCCCTTCTAATTGTGCACTGAAACTTAATTTTCTTCTTAAGAGTCGGCTCAATGCTTTACATACGTATGAGCCAAAAAGATATTTTACGAAGCACCACTCAGAGAGAGTGAATCAGAATTCGCTGGTCAGTAGGTAAGCTGCCCACTTAAAGGAGCTCTCCACTATATAGTATCACTAGCTGATATGCCCGGCCTTGCACGGGTGGAGAGTGTAAATTTATTATTTTTAAGTTTTCCTAAATACATTTCTAATTTTGTATAATCAGCAGTTACCAATCATCCCGGTATCCTAGGCGTCTTTTTCATGTTCCGGTGTTCCTGGTAACTTTTCCTATCCCGGTGTTTCTAGTAATTTTTCTTATCCCGGTGTTCCCAGCTGGATTAAAATTCCTTCAGTTCTCAAGCAATATAATTTTCTAATGATTTCCACATTTACATGGAAAAAGTATTCAAAAAATTATTTAAAATTGCTTAGATCCTTTAATTAATATCTTCAGGAATTAACGTTTTCAGTGAAATTATTCAATAATTAAAGCTTATTCCATTTTGCAATTTAAGAAAAAAAATCAATATTTTCTAGTTGAAGGGGAGTTTTAATAGTTTTTTGTTTGTTAACCAAATTTCTTCAAACCTAAAATATTATCACCTTTTGATTTTACATCCTCGTTTCCATGGAGACTATTTTAACAACAATGGTATTCCATAAAGCTTTTAAAATATAAAAATTAGATAAACTCTCAAATTAAAATATGTTAAACTATACTTAAAACTTTTAAATTTCACTGAAATATATTTATAAATTATTGATATAATTTTTGAATAGACTTGTACCTAGTGTTTCTATTAAAAACTTGAGATGGTGCTCTGGATTACTGCTTATAAGATTTTAGTGCTACACCATCTACTTGATAAATGAAGCTAAGGCTGATTGCTTTTTATGAACTATTTATTAAAAACATAACAATAACGCGCGTGGCGTTTAGGCTTAGCCGCGATACGAGGACGAGAGAAATAACAGAGCGCGCAGTGTGTCCGTCGTTCGTAGAGGAATGTCGTTCTGCCCGGCGAGAGCTGCCCGGGCAAGGTTGCTTCGCGGCGCTGGTGTTGCGCTCGCCAAAAGTCTTTCTTCTGGCGCTTGAGCGCTCTTTTGGCGGTGTCGCCTCACACTCCCTCCCCAGTGTCAACGGAATGTGACATATCTCCTGGGAAGGGTAATCTTTCGACCCGAGCGTGTTGTCACCGGTCGCTCAGTCGGCGACGTATCTTGTACAGTCTTTGAATTGTCATTATCACACTTGCTTGGAGGTGGCGTAGATACGCGCTGAGTAACCAAATAGTCCTTGTCTACAGTTCGGAACACTGGTTTAAGACGGTCGAGGGACACCGTTGTTCGGCGTCCGTTCACAAAGATGTCGAAGTTTTTCTCTCGGCGAGAAACTACCTCGAACGGGCCGTCGTAAGGCGGTTGTAACGGTGTGCGTACACCGTCATGTCGTAGCAGGACATGTGTGCACTTTTCCAAGTGTGGGTGCACGAAAACACTGCGTTGGCCGTGGCTGGAAGTGGGGGTTGGGCGGACGTCGGCGAAGGAGCTCCTCAGGTCCTCCAGGAACTGCTTGGGTGACGACGTGGTCTCGTCAGTTGACGGGCAAAAGAACTCGCCTGGTAGACGCAAGCTCTGCCCATACACGAGGTCTGCGGTGGTCGCTTGTAGGTCTTCCCGGAAGACGGAACGGAAGCCCAACAGGATGGTCGGGAGGCCAGAGGTCCACTGCTCCGTGCTGTGGGCCTTCAATGCCGCCTTGAAGGGACGGTGGAACTGCTCCACGAGTCCATTGGCTTGCGGATGGTAAGGAGAGGAACGGATCCTCTTGACGCCCAGAAGACTGCAGAGGGATCGGAACAGCTGGCTTTCGAACTGCCTGCCCTGGTCCGTCGTCAGGTACGCTGGAACGCCGAATCTTGACACCCAGGTGGTGTAGAACGCTTGTGCCACTGTCTCGGCAGTGATATCCTGGATAGGCACGGCTTCCGGCCATCGGGTAAAGCGGTCGATCATGGTGAGGACGTAGCTATATCCTCTGGATGGCGGCAGGGGTCCAACCAAGTCTATGTGTACGTGGTCAAATCGCCTCGTTTGGTCAGGAAAGGAACCGAGGGGGGTCTTAGTGTGTCTATACACTTTACATTTTTGGCGTGCTAAACATTCCCTCGCCCAAGTGGTGCAATCCTTATTAATTGAGGGCCAAACGAATCTAGATTTGACCAGTTTAGTTGAGGCTCTAGTGCCGGGGTGGGACAAGTTATGCAAGTTTAAGAAAACCTGTTTGCGAAATTGTTCGGGAATGAATGGTCTGGCTGCTCCCGTTGAGATATTGCAGTACACTGGGGTTTGGGATTCTGAGAGGGTAACTGTTTTTAACTGCAAACCCCGAGGATTTCTTAGTAGCTCCCCTAGCTCCGTGTCCCTCAGCTGAGCCTGTGCAATTTCATTAAAGTCGATCGCGCTTGGAATGGTTATCGTGGCTATCCTAGACAATGTGTCAGCAGTTATGTTTTCGGCTCCTTTGATATGCTGTATATCTGTTGTGAATTGGGAAATGAAGTCAAGTTGCCTACTCTGACGCGGTGATCCTTTATCCGCTTTTTGTCGAAAAGCGTAAGTAAGGGGTTTGTGGTCCGTGACAAGGGTGAAATTTCTGCCCTCGAGCATATGTCGGAAATGTTTTATTGCTGCGTACGCGGCCAGCAGTTCTCTATCGTACGCGCTATATTTCTGCTCAGTTTCTGATAACTTTCTAGAGAAAAACGAGAGCGGTTGTAACTCGATATCAATTGATTGGAACAAGGCACCTCCTATAGCCAAATCAGAGGCGTCTACTTGTAGCACTAATTTTGCATCCGGTTTAGGGTGGGATAATAGTGTAGCATTACAAAGGAGCTCTTTACAAATTTGGAATTCTTTTTCTGCCTGTTCGGTCCAGTCGATTTTAGTATTTTTATTTTGCCTAACACCCTTGAGGTACCCATTTAATGTGGTTTGATTGCTGGCAATTTTTGGCAAAAACCTCCGAAAAAAATTAATAAATCCCAGAAACCGTCGTAGTTCCTTAATGGTGGTAGGTCGGGGGAAATCTAGTATAGGTTGCACTTTTTCCGGTAAGGGTTTTGTACCGTCTTTAGAAATTAGGTGTCCTAAAAATGAGATTTCTTTGACATTAAACACGCATTTCGAAGCGTTTATAGTGAGTCCGTATTCGTTTAATTTTTTCAAAACACTGCGCACATGATTCTCGTGCTCCGTCTCGTTATCACTAAAAATCAAAATGTCGTCTAAGTAGACGTAACAAAAAGAGAATTCTCCAAGTACCTCGTTCATGAACCTTTGGAAAGTTTGAGCAGCTCCACAAAGGCCAAAATTTAGAAAAGGAAATTCGAAAAGTCCGAATGGTGTACACACGGCTGTTTTTTGTACGTGGTCTGGGTGTACAGGGATGTGAAAATATGCGCGGACGATATCGATTTTTGAGAAGATGCTTTTGCCAAAGAGAGCATTGGAGAAATCCTGTATGTGAGGAATGGGATAGCGGTCCGGAATGGTAGAGGAGTTTAATTTTCGGTAATCTCCTACCGGCCTAATGCTACCTGAACTTTTAGTGACAACATGGAGAGGGGACGACCAAGGAGATTTAGAGGGTCGACATATCCCTTGCTGCATCATGTGTTGGAATTCGTTTTTTACTTCGTTGTGCAATTTAGGATTTAGTCGTCTGGGTTTGCTATAGACTGGGGGTCCGGACGTTTCAATATAATGCACCGTGTTGTGCTTTATGTTTGTTACATTAGGGTTAACTTTCAACAAATCTGGAAATTCTCCGAGCATTTTATGGAACGGGGAATCTCCAGAGATTACCTTGACCGAAAAGTTATCTACTGATGCTATTATCCCCTGTCGTTTGAATTTTGTGGTGCTATCGATTATACGTTTATTTTTTAAGTCTATGAGTAAGCCAAAATGCTGAAGAAAATCTGCACCAATAATAGGGGTTGGTACGGAGGCAATTAAAAATTTTAATTCAAAATTTCTCCTGAAACCTAAATCTAAGCTGAGTAATTTGGTACCGTAGGTGAAAATTTTTGAGTTATTTGCTGCATATAGCTCTAAAGAATCAGGTTTTAAGGATTTGCTGTTTTTAGGGACCGGAATACACGAAACGTCGGAGCCAGAGTCAATTAGGAATTTAAAATGGGTTTTTCTATCGTAAACATGCAGGCGGCTAGATTTAGCGGCTGTCGGCAGATTTGCTGCCGATATGTTTACCCCGACAGCCGAATTTAGTTTTCCTGGATTGTTACGAACCGGGGGCAGCCAGGTTTACATTTACGGGCCTCGTCCCCGAAACGGTCATGGTAAAAACATAGCTCGCCGTTTGTGTGCACCGGGGACCTATGCCGTCTCCTACGGGGGGACCGCGGGGTCGCGCCCGTCTGCCCGAAATCCATCTTACCGAAGTGCCTCTTTCCCGAACGCCACAAGACCGAAAGACCTTTAGCCCGAACGGGACTTTTGACCGAACGGGACACTTGACCGACAGGACTTTTTACCGAATGGGACACTTTACCGAATGGACTTTTTACCGAATGGGACACTTGACCGAACGGGACACTTGACCGAACGGGACACTTGACCGAACGGGACACTTGACCGAACGGGACACTTGACCGAACGGGACTTTTGACCGAACGGGACACTTGACCGAACGGGACACTTGACCGAATGGGACACTTGACCGAACGGGACACTTGACCGAACGGGACACTTGACCGAACGGGACACTTGACCGAATGGGACACTTGACCGAACGGGACACTTGACCGAACGGGACTTTTGACCGAATGGGACACTTGACCGAACGGGACACTTGACCGAATGGGACACTTGACCGAACGGGACACTTGACCGAATGGTGCGTTTGGCCAACAACTCACTATGGTCACTCATTTTAAATATGGGCTTTCGATTTAGGTGTCCTGTTGCTTGACCACTGGTCAAGATTGCCTCTATGGCTAAAATCATTATAAAATTAATTTTGGAGATGTTGATTGATATTTTGTAATCTTTACAGTTTTGACATGTGTTTTTGGTTCCAGCTGACCATTGGTCAGTCCGGTCCACTTTCTGTAACTTCTTTGCTTTGGCACTGAAGTAGGTCATGTGGGGGCTCAAACCAAACACCTTGAGACCTATAACATTTTCCGGTTGTCCACTGGTCAAGATGGTAGTTTCTGATTTTACCGAAAAATAGATAATAAATTACGTTTTAAAAAATGTATTAGGTTAATGAAATACTGATGTCTTCCATGCTTGAATCGGAAATATGCGTTTAATTTTTATGCAAAGAACTTTATCTTACTGTAAAAATAGGACATTCTAGTATCATTCATGCACCGGGAAAAAACTGATTAATTTTTTTATGTTTTGAAAATAGTTTAATACTTGTGCAAGTTTGTTGAAAGGTCAACAAACTTGCACAAGTATTAAACTATTTTCAAAACTTAAAAATTGTTGCCCGTTATAGAATACTATTACAAATATAAGCAATGAATAATTGCAGTCTAATTTTTTGTTAATTCTTGTGTATTTAGAATAGCTGAAACCTCCAGAAAAACCTTAAGATTACCAAAGCCCTAAAATATAATTTATTTTCAATTTAAAGTAGCTTCTTTTCTGTGTAAGTTGAAGCAACGTGTGACGTCATGCGTGCATTGTTTATTATCATTCCTGTTTAAAAAGGCAAAGCTCTAAGGTTTTTTTTTCACATCCTTATAGTGTTTCGATAATACGGTGCTTCCCCCATTTACAAGAGGCACGCGTAACGTCACCCAGTTAGGTGCTTTCTGTAATAAACTATCTCATAATTAACTGGAAAAAAAATTGTGTAAAAGCACAAAAATTTTTTGAATCAAGAGATATGTTTGATTGAATTAAAAGTATATTTAGAATTTTAAGAGATGCTGCAATTTTCCATTAGATTTTTAAACAGAAATAGTTTTTGTGGTTCAATTCACTCTAATAATACAGATATCATATTTTATTTTCGGGATCTTAAATTTACACTTTGCTTTTCTAACCTCCAGATAGATACTTACAATTAAAAGCCCGCAATCTGAAAACTAATTACAAAATTATAATACAATTTTTCATCCCTTGTAATTATAAATTAATATTATTCTTAACAGTCTCCTTTCATTTTCAAATCCTTAAAAAATTTGAAGCTAGGCTAAAAAAATACGTATCAGGAACTTGTCAAGTATAAATTAATATTAATTTTGCTAAGAAATATCAATTTCTTTTTAATGAAGTAATGAGTTGTATATTAAAAAAGTAAATAGAATTGTTAAGTATAATATGAAGTATATAGAGTGCGAACTATATAATATTTGGAATTAAATAAGAAGCGTTAAACAAGTTTTAGATTCGCATCCTTAATTTTCTAATCATGATACCTATAGGATAAATAACAAAGAAATCTTAATTAAAATCTCTTAAATTGAAGTTGCAATTTTAGGAGAATGACAATACACAGTCCCCTGTGTTATGCTCTTATTTGCGTTTTACTCTTTTCCATAAATACAAAACACTTTTTTCAACGTTTAGTTCATATAATAGTAATAAATAAGGTAGTTTAATTAAAATTTTTACAGAATGATAACTGAGTATAAATTAATTTATGTACAGTGTGTCCCAAAAGTATCCGTTCAACGGAACCAAAGACACATGCCAAAACTGTTAAGATTACAAAATATCAATCAACATCTCCAAAATTAATTTTATAATGATTTTAGCCATAGAGGTAATCTTGACCAGTGGTCAAGCAACAGGACACCTAAATCGAAAGCCCATATTTAAAATGAGTGACCATAGTGAGTTGTTGGCCAAACGCACCATTCGGTCAAAATCCCGTTCGGTCAAGTGTCCCATTCGGTAAAAAGTCCATTCGGTCAAGTGTCCCGTTCGGTCAAGTGTCCCGTTCGGTCAAGTGTCCCGTTCGGTCAAAAGTCCCGTTCGGTCAAGTGTCCCGTTCGGTCAAGTGTCCCGTTCGGTTAAGTGTCCCGTTCGGTCAAAAGTCCCGTTCGGTCAAGTGTCCCGTTCGGTAAAAAGTCCTGTCGGTCAAGTGTCCCGTTCGGTAAAAAGTCCTGTCGGGCAAGTGTCCCATTCGGTAAGAAGTCCTGTCGGGCAAGTGTCCCGTTCGGGCTTGTGGCGTTCGGGAAAGAGGCGCTTCGGTAAGATGGATTTCGGTCAATCGAGACACACCCGGGACCGCGAGTACCGGGAGCGAGAATTACTTCGCTCCCTGCCCATTTTGGCAACCTGTTGGGTAGGGGTGCACAAACTTTTTTGGTGGAGGGCCACTCTAAGTATTAAGTAAGACTTGGAGGGCCACAAAGGAAATTACTGTTATCAAAATATAGCTAGCTAATACAAATCTACATTCCACTGTTTTAACTTGGCACGTCTGTTTTAATTGAAATAATCACCAACTACTTATTTTTTTAAGTAGTTAATGTAAAATTCAAAGTTTTAGAAATTAATAAATATATTCTTATCATTAGTTTTAAAAGTGTTAGCAGTTTTTAAGATCATAAATACACACAATTATCAAACATATGCAATTATATTTAAGAAAGTTTCACACAAGTGTACAATATTTTTTAGCACTGAGCAGTATTTGAGGTAATGTATTTAAAATACCATTGATCTATACAGCAAATACACACAAAAAGATAAGTATATTAAAAATTTCAATAAAAATAATAATATTGAAATTCAAAATCAACAACATATTTATTATTTAATACTCCACACATTTGTAAATATAGCAAAATCTTCAATACAAATTGAAATCAGATAGTATTGTTACTGTGTATTATTTAGTATATATTTTTATCAACAGTAAAAAATGAGCAGAATTTAGGTAAATAAAATTGAGCATTCCAAATACAACATATTTATACACATATTATATAAAATACTAAGTCACTCAACAATACTTAAATTATTTAACACATTAATGAGATGGATGACATTGAGTTTTATTAATTAACTTTGGAATATCTGGTTCAAAATTAGTGGTAGAAACTCTCAAAACTGATTCTAAATTTTTGTCACTCAATCTGTTTCTTATTTTTGATTTATTTATATTCATTAGAGAAAATGTTTGCTCACATATATAAGTACTACCAAACATGGAAGCATACCTAAGTGCATTATCTTTTAAATTTATGAATTCTGGTGGAAGGGTTTTAAAAAAATTCAAAATATCCAAATCCCGATAATTAGACTTTAATGTGTCAGAAGTTATTAAATCAATTAATTCCATTTTAAAATTTTCTGGAGCTTGTTCCAGTGGAATTGAAAATGGATCAGCAAAAAGTTTTAAATTTACTTCATTTTTTTCAAAATCCTGAAATCTTCTATTAAATTCATTCAGAAGGGTTTTTATTTGATCAGAATAATCTAAAGGCTTATCAGGGGTTTTTTCTCTTAATTTTTGTAAGTAGGGAAAATTAAAAAAATTTTGCTGCTTTAATTGGTTTTCAAATAACTGAAGTTTCATCTTGAAAGCTGTAACAGCATTTGCTAAGTGATTAATCATTTGGTTTTTACCCATCAGTTTTTTGTTTAGATCATTTAAATGACTTGTCATGTCCACTAAAAATGCCAAGTCTCTTTTGAATGATTCTTCCTTAAGAAATCTGGTTGATTGTCCTTTTGAAGTAAGGAAGTCTATAACTTCATCATACAGATCTGCAAATTTTTTCAAAGCTTCCCCGCGACTTAGCCATCTAACTTCACAATAATACACTAGGTCAGCGTTTCTCAACCTTTTTACTCTCACGGAACCCTTTTGATAATGATCAAGCTCCGGGGAACCCTAGCGTCCATACAACAGTGACGTATATGGAAATTTATTTCGGGAGGGGCCCAAAATTATTACTCAACACCTCAAAAGTATATTTAAAATAGGTTTAACATGGCTTTTTAATGCATTTTATGTGAAATTTACATTCACGAGAACTTAATATAATAAAAATTATGATTATTAAAGTTCCGAGTAGGAAGGGGGGTTTGGGGGTACTCCCCCAGAAATTTTTTTAAAATCCCACCTTAAAAACTAGGTTTTAACTCATTTTTGATACATTTAGTCCAAATTTTGGATTTGGATTTTTAGGTAGGATAACAATTTTCATGAAAGTATTATAAGAAATTGAAAATAATGCAATTTCATGTACTAAAGGGGGGGGTTTGGGGGCCCTCCCTCAGAAAATTTTTAAAAAATTGACCCTAAATAACAGGGTTATAACGTATTTTGATATGCCTAGTCCGAACTTCGGGGAAGGGCAGAGCCCCCTCGGCCCCTCTTATATACGCCACTGCCATGCAACAATATTTTTTCTTGGTATTTCGTCCTCTCTCAGAATTTATCTTTAAAATCACCCTTTAAACTAGTGTTTAATCTCCTTTCAAACTTTTTCTCCTGTGGAACCCCCAAGGAGAAAAGCTACTTGAGACAGAAGAATGTTCAAGGGAAAATCGCTGTATAACAGAAGTCAAAATTTTAGATAGAAGTTTCTGAGTTCTCCCTAGAAATTTAAAAGATATTTAAGAAATTAAAGTAGAATTTCAGTGTATTTTAAGAACCTTTGGGTAACATCTGAAAAGAACAGTTCCTTGTAAAACACAGAATTTTCAATGGTAAAAATATAATCAGCGCCAAAATTTCAAGGAGGGCAGCGGTCCTTCCTTAGAAATTAATTTTGAAATTCCCCTTCAAACTAGTGTTAATCTTCTTTTCAAACTCTTCGTAGAACACCCAAGCGTTACAGAAGAAAATGTTCAACGGAAAAACCACTTGCTCACATTTGGCTGGCTAATGCCTAATTTATTTAGAGGGTTATTCTAAAATGTAAACCAGAACAACAAAAAAAAATTTTCGGATCCCTCGCGGAACCCTTGAGGAAGCCTCGCGGAACCCCAGGGTTCCGCGGAACCCCGGTTGAGAAACGCTGCACTAGGTCATTGTGTTCAGAATCTGTGTTTTGCAAGAGATCCTTAAATTGTCTGTGGTTCAAGCCTTTGGATCTTATAAAGTTGATGGCATCAGTCACTATCCTCATAAGTCTATCGAAACCGATTTCTTTAGCACACAACTGCTCTTGGTGTATAATGCAATGGTAATTAATTAGTTCTTTGTCTCTTTCTCCCAAATGTTCTTTGAGCAAGCTTACCATTCCATTCCTTACCCCTATCATTGATGGAGCACCATCAGTGGTGATGCTTACTAGTTTGTCTAGATCCAAGTTAGAAGAGTTACATAATTCTTTGACACTTTTTAAAATCTCAGAACCAGTGGTATTTCCTTTTAAGGAACCCAATCCTACAAGTTCTTCAGTAACTTGAAAGTCTTCAGAAATCCCTCTGACAAATAAGAGCAATTGAGCAGTTGAAGACACATCAGTTGACTCATCAATTGCTAGTGAAAAATACCTAAAGTTAGCAGCTGCTGATTGCATCTGTTCATGAATGTCCTCTGAAAGACTTTCGATTCTCCGTTGAACAGTCATTCTATTCAAACTTATATTTTTAAGTTTGGAAGAGGCTTCAGGGCAAACTTTCTCGGACGCTAGCATTATGCATTTTTTGGCGAAATCGCCATCCGTAAAGGGCCGACCACTCTTAGCAATCAAAGACGCAATTTCGTAACTTACTTCGACACAAGTATCCACAGTACTAGATGCTTTAGTAAACACACTTTTCTGTTGGTCCAAAGAACGGCGAAGAGATTCGATCTTTCGTTCCCGTTCCTCTCCTTGTAGTTTATTGAAGGCCGCGGCATGTTTTGTCTCGAAATGACGCTTCAAATTGTACTCTTTAAAGACGCTGATGCAGAAACTACAAATTAGGCAGATACATTTTCTTTTATCCTCTATAAAGAAGTACTTGGACGTCCAAGATTCGGAAAATTTCCTATTTGCGTCTGCAGTCCTCTTACTCATAGCTGCTGATACTTTCAGCGCACAAACACCAATGCACCATCTGAGCAAAGAATCCCCAGATATGATCGAAAATAACTCCAAACAAATGCATAACGAAAATAAAAAAGGCCCCAAAGAATTATTGCTTAGTCTGTCATCTACCCCATGTGATCATGGAGAGACCCGAAACGAGTACTAACTAAAACGGAGAACGGTAAAGAGAAACCGAAACTAAACACTTAGCAGTGATGATTGATGTTCCCAGGGAAAGCGCTTACATCCTCTTTTGGTGTAAACTAGTCTGATTTGTTTATTACTTTCAATCCTATTCAAGAGATTCCGAAAAGGCTATGTTTTCGATCTGTCATTGCCTTCGTTAGTTGGCGTGATCTCGCGCAAAGCTATTGAGGATGCCCATATGTATGCTATGGAACTGAATGCTTTCGAAGCTTGGTTGCGCAATGGGGAAGTAAACCATTTTTCAATTAAATTTTTATTCGAAAGATGATTAAATAAAAAGATAAACCAGGAAAATTTTTTCGGAAACGATAAGTAGTTAATTTAAATAACGTAATAAAATAGGGATAGTTCAAAATTTGTTCGCGGGCCACATTTTGAGGCTTCGCGGGCCACATTTGGCCCGCGGGCCGCAGTTTGTGCATCACTAGTTGGGTTAAAGCGGCTATTTCCTTTCGCAGCGTGGCTACTTCTAGGGTCAGCTGGTCCTCTTTAGGAGCAATATTGGGTTCGCCTCGCTGCATGGTGCAAATTTGGTTCTGTTGGGTCCTCATACTGATTTCACACACAGTATCGGCAATCGTGGCCAGGCAGTCCAATCCCTCGGAACTAATGGAGAGAACCGTTTGCACATCAGGGGGAAGGCGCTCCATCCAAAGCGTTTTTAGGAATTCCTCCTTCACTCCTGATGAGCCCGCCAAACCTCTCATTCTTCTCAAGAGATGGGACGGCTTGTCATCGCCTAGCTGCATTTCGGAGACGAGTTTCCGGAACTGCTTCGCTTCCGAATCAGTGTATTCGTTAATAAGCCTTTTTTTTAGGGCTAAGTATTTGTCCTGAGCTGGGGGGTTGAACAATATATCTGAAACGTGAGTTAACGTTTCTTGATCTAGGGATGCTACGATGTTCTGATATTTTGTTGTGTCTGCAGTAATTCCCGAAAGTTCGAATCCCTGTTCTACTTGGATAAACCACAAACGCATGTTGGCTTTCCAGATGGGGGGAAGTTTTAACGCTACCCTAGCTATCTGTGCTGCGGGAGGAGTTACCCCATGTTCATTTTCATTAGATTCTTCAGTATTACCCATATTTAGTTTTAATTCTTATAAATTACAAGATAAGTAAGGGAAAGAAAGAGGGCTGACCAAACGAGACGAAAAAAAAATCACGCACTTACTTAGAACATGGCATGTCGTTGCTTGACTCCATTAGAAGAAGAAAAATCCAAAGTCCTGGAACGTCCGTATCACCACTGAACGTCTTGGTCACCACTGAGATGGTGCTCTGGATTACTGCTTATAAGATTTTAGTGCTACACCATCTACTTGATAAATGAAGCTAAGGCTGATTGCTTTTTATGAACTATTTATTAAAAACATAACAATAACGCGCGTGGCGTTTAGGCTTAGCCGCGATACGAGGACGAGAGAAATAACAGAGCGCGCAGAGTGTCCGTCGTTCGTAGAGGAATGTCGTTCTGCCCGGCGAGAGCTGCCCGGGCAAGGTTGCTTCGCGGCGCTGGTGTTGCGCTCGCCAAAAGTCTTTCTTCTGGCGCTTGAGCGCTCTTTTGGCGGTGTCGCCTCAAACTTGTTGTTAAGCATTAAGTTTTCTTTGTAACAATGGAGTAAGCAGATCTCTTCTTGTGGAGAAATAAAGCTATTTCAGCAAAATGACCATGAAAAGGGTCGAAAGAGGGTCAAGGGGTCATTAAAAGTTTTCGAAACATAGCCTATGTTTTTTCTGGAGTTTTTTTACGTATGTATACCAAGTTTGGTGCAGATCGGAAGTAAAATGTGGATTTGTATAGAAGACAACCATACATACATATATATATGGAGGGCTCAGAATTAAAATGGACCAAGTCCACTTTCTGTCATTTTTGAGTTAGCAACGCTATAACATGCACCAACTATGTAAAATTTCAGTGCAATAATGAACCAAGTCCTAGTTCTGATAATATCCGCTTGGCAGCAGCAAGTTCTGTTGCGTTAACTAGGCTTACCATATTTTCTCGGGGCCAACCCAGGACATATTTTTGAAATTTCTTTTTAAGTGCCATATCAAATTACCAAAGAATAAAAACTAAGAAAAAACTATATTCAAACTAATAAACATTAAACAAAAATATCAAATTTTATTTTTTCATTAAACACTACTTTTTCAAAAATTGTTTGATTGACTTAATTTTTATCACAAAATTCACTGAAAGTAAGTTTTCTGAAGTAATAAAGACGTTAGAAAACGTAAAAAAGCAATTTTAAATAGTTTGGTCATGATTTTTTCATAAAAAGTCTGGCAAATCGTAAATGTACGAAACCCCGGACATTTAGCGACCCAGGACATTTCCCCGGACAGCTCTAAAAACCCCGAACTGTCCGGGGTAATCCCGGACGTATGGTAAGCCTAGCGTTAACATGTAATTTCCTATGAAGCTTTAACTTTAAACGTCTGTAGCTCAAAAGTAGCAAAAGTGGACTTGGTTCATTTCTATTCTTAACCCTCCATATACACACATTCAATTTTATTATATTAGATTGGACAGAAGGAGAATGATAGCATCATTGGATACTAGTATTTAAAAATTTAACGTATATATGGAGGGTTCAGAATAGAAGTGAACCAAGTCCACTTTAGCTACTTTTGAGATACAGACGTTTAAAGTTAAAGCTTCATAGGAAAATTAAATGTTAACGCAATAGAACTTGCTGCTGCCAAGAGGATATTATAAGAACTAGGACTTGGTTTATTATTGCACTGAAATTTTACATAGTTGGTGCATGTTATAGCGTTGCTAACTCAAAAATGACAAAAAGTGGACTTGGTCCATTTTAATTCTGAGTCCTCCATATGTTTTTGAAAATTGTAATTGACCATTTTAAAGCAAACTTCTTACGTAACGCAACTCAAATATGCTCCTTTATCCTTAGGGTCCGTTGTCGTGAACGGTGGGGCTTTAAAAATCAGGAGCCATAATTTGTTGAATAGCCCCAAAGACAAACACCCTTTCAGATTAGAGATTCTTTACACCACTGTTTCCCAACCTTTTTCGGTCTGTGCCCCACCAAAGCCTTTCAAAATTTTTCACGCCCCCCATTTCTTTTTTTATCGACAATCCTTCTTGGAAAGTATGGTTATCTATGCCCCACCTGGGGGTTGTTGAAATTTTTTAAATTGCCCCCTAGAAAATGATATTGCCTGCCAGTGGGGCGTGCGCCCCACGTTGGGAAACACTGCTTTACACTCTTAACACAGCCCACCAACTTTAAAATTACATAAAATTAACCATCCTTAAGAATATACTGACGATACTTTGCACAGGAACACTCTTTCAGTTTTACTTATCCAGGATAAAAAGCAGCACGGTTTCTGTGATGAGTATTTTAGTGGGAAATGCGAATAGATTGAATTGAAGTTGTGCTTTCAGCTGGCATTTCGATCGGATTCCCATGATAGTCATTTTGTTCCCTCAAAAGTAGTCAGTCAAGAGGAAAGCGCATTGTTTTTTAAGACTTAAAACTGCGATAAAAAGTCATATGTGTTTTTTTTGTATTGTGAGAATATTTTAGCCCCCAGTACTCAAAAGTATCAATTTAATTAATTAGCTTTAGATTCCAGAGGATTAAATTTTCCAAGATGTTTATTTTAGATATAAATAATCCTTAATTTTCAATTTAGTGACTCAAAAAAATATTTGCCCGAAATAAATTGCAGAAAATCATAATGCAGTAGATAAAGCCTTAAATATATCCTTTTCGACCCACCTTTGACTCCTCCATGTCAGCTCAAATTGAATCTACAAAGACAAAAAAACTTTCTTTCTTTCTGCGGTCATCGTCCATCCCTCCCCCAACCACGAGCGGACGACATCGGCCGACATTGACCCAGAGAGAGAGAGGGGGGGTGAGAGATTTTCCCCGTCGATTGTCAAGAGCGAAAGATTTATGAGGAGGGGACCATCCTCTGTTCGCTAATTGACCTCAGCTAACCACACAAAAGGAAGGGGATATTATCAATGCTCCTAATCTCCCCCGAATGCCCGAAGGAGCTTCGTCGTTTTGTGTGGTTAGCTGAGGTCAATTAGCGAACAGAAGATGTTCCCCTCCTCGTAAATCTTTCACTCTTGACAATCGACAAGGGAAAATCTCTAGATGCACCCTATCTCTCCCATTTCGTTGTGTGATTAGGGAGTTTTCCCTGGCATCCTCTTCATAGGAGGGGAACTCTTTTGTTCGCTAATTGACCTTAGCTAACCACACAAAGATATGGGGGAGATATCCACTGCCCGAAGGATCGTTGTTCCATCGTAAAACTTTAGACGCAGGCTTAACGGTGATCAGTTTTATGGCCCCGCTTTTTTAGTGAGATCAATTAGCGAACAAAAGAATTCCCATCGTCTGAAGGGGATGCTGGGGAAAAACCCCTAAGTGGCATGTGACAAGGGGGTATGATGAAGTGTGACCCTTTGGGACATAGGGGAGTGAGGGGGTCAAAAATACAAAAAGTTACATCATTTATGGATAGTCCCCAAAACCTCTTTCACACTCTTAAAACGACAGTCTCCAAACTGAGTAAAAATTACTCAAACTGGCTCCGAATCAAACATGAATGTACTCATTTCTGAAAATGTGCATACTCAAAAATGAAACATCCTGTGTGAGCTATCCCAAACTTTACAAATTGCTCGTACTTTGCCAATCGTACTTAGGGGACATCCATAAATTACGTGAGGTGTTTTTTCCAAAAACTGGACCCCCCCTCCCCCTTGGTGAGATTTTGCTGGACCCCCCCTCCCCCCACGTGAGATTTACCTACAACCTTTAAAAATAATTATTCTCCTTCCTTCTCATATATTCCTTTCTCATACTTAAAAAAGAAAGAAAATCGTATAATTTCTATCTTAAAAAGTTGACGTGAGATTTTAATCGACCCCCCCTCCCCCTTGGTGAGATTTGGGGAGATTTTTCCAAACCCCTCCCCCCTTTTTTGACCTCATGTAATTTATGGATGTCCCCTTATGCTCGTGTCACCTTGACCACCTAATTTTTTTAAACTGGCGATTAAATTTCTGACTCACGTTGTTTGTCTCCCTCTGACCACCTAAAATAATCTCCAGTGAATAAAAACAATCCTCATCATCGCAAAACCCTCACTTCCTGGTACAAAAAACAACACGAGAGAGTAACTCACCAAAGGCCGACAATGTTATTCTACTACATTCAGCGAGTCAATATAATAAGATGTGGATAAACACCCAGATTGGCAGCAGTCCCGAACTGAACCCGGGGATGACCTCCCCGGTGATGGTCAGAGGGATCAATATCGTCGGCTGACATCGCATCAGGCGGGAGGAATTACAAATCACTTCCGCCGGTGCCGGGTACTTTTTTTATTCTTTTTATTTAAAGGATCCAAAGTTGGTAAATTAATTTTTTAGAATGTGTTCGTATGGCCGAAAAACGAGTGTTGAATGGGAAATAGGGGTCAGTGTAGGTGGGAGGGTTGAACTTGAAATGTTCCATGAATGGTGATTAGGGTTAGTTTTTTTTTTTTTTTTTGAGAAGGGGTACATGTTTTTCTGTTTTACAGGGTGTTTCAAAAGTTCGTTTCACGGTATTTATTAGGAAGCAACGTCTCTTGGGGTTAGGGTTCTAAATATTTCCGAAGGAATCGATTCCGGAATCGAATACTTTGGAATCGATACCGAAGAATTGAACTCTTGAAGGAATCGATTCCAGCAGGAATCGAATCTTAGGAATCGCACTTAATTTTCTAATTAATACAGATAATTAACAACTAATTAATGAGTATTTTAATAGTTAATTATCATTTCGCAACAGGATCGAATCTTAGGAATCGTACTTAATTTTCTAATTAATACAGAAAATTAAACAATTTTTTCAATAATTAATTAGTATTTTGATAATTAATTAATATTTTACTGGTTATTTGTTTAATTAATAATCATCCTTGGTTTGTAATAAAGATAGATAAGCTTGATTCTACTTTTTCGATACTGGCCCTAAGGAATCGATTCCAGGTTGGAATCGAATCCAAGAATCGAAGGAATGGATTCCGGAATCGAATCGAACGATTCTTCAGAACCCTGCTTGGGGTCAAATTACAATGGAGAATCCATTGAGACGGTTTACAGCACCCCTAGAGGCGAAGTCAAAAGGTTTAAAAATTAATTAAAACGCTAAGAGAAATGGAACTAAGTTTTCGATAAAAAAAATTTGCTTGTTATATCATTAGGAAAAAGTTGCATGAAAATATCGTGAATATTCGGGGTGATATTAGCATGCGAAAATAGCACTTTTTCTGGCGAAAAAGTTCGTAAAATAGCAAAATTTTAAGATTTGTTATTAAGAATTAGTTTTGTGTTTTTTTAGTTGAATGAAGACAAATTTAATCAAAACATTACTCTATCTCCTTTAGTTTTTAAATAAAATTTTTAACTCCTTTATTTCGCCACCAGGGGCGCTGTAAGTCACTTCAACGGATTCTCGAGGGTCACTTACCTGTAGGCATAGACCTTACTTCCGTGACCCAAGCGACCCAAGGACACGTTGGTTCCAAATAAAAGCCGCGAAACGGATTTTGAAACACCCTGTGTACCTCCAATCTCAACCTCTTCCGAAATTGTTTGATTTATTCTTATTTTATTCCTTTTCCCTTTGGAGGAATAATCCAAAGTGAAAAGAGTTAATTGGCGTTTCACTCTTTACTCCTTCACTTTTTTATACAAGCTAGCGATTCACATCAGGAGTGAATCACTCAGGATGAACAGTGAAAATGAAACAGTGTGAATAAGCCGGGTGTCTTAAGACTGATTCAGACATTCCTTTTTGGGCTCATTTTGGAGGAATCAAAAGAGAAAAGAGTGAATTTGTGTTTCACTCCTTCACTTATCAATACTAACTAGCAATTCACAGGAGTGAATCATTCAGAATGAGCATTGAAAGTGAAACAGTGTGAATGAGTCCTTAAGGCTTATTCAGACATTAATTTTTATGTTTGTTTTTGAGGAATCCTCTAAGTGAATTGGCGTTTCACTCTTTCCTCCTTCATTTTTCTATGCTAACTAGCTATTCACAGGAATGAATGACCCTTTAGGATCAATATTGTTTATCAACTGTGAATTTTAACACCATGAACCATTTACGCTGCATTCTATATAAAAACTTAGCTTTTTCCAATGTTGCAAAATCCGAAGAAGTTAAATCCACAAAAATTAAATACATGTTTGAAACCGTTTGCTAAAGGTCATAGCACTAAAAAGGGTTTCATGAACTCTCAGAACAAGATTCGAAAAAAAATATCGTAACCTCAGGAATCACATTTTTTAACATCTGAATCAAACTCGCATGGACTGGAATTCGGTGTCACATTTATAAAGGCTCCCAACCCCATCAGGAATAACCTTACACCAACATATCATTTATATCTGACTTTCATTGCTGTATCAGTCAAGAGGGATCATCAATCGAGCTTGCTCAATTCATTTATTGTGATATCCTCAAAAAAAGAGTGATGGGCGAAGGAGTTGACTTCTTTTGATGAGTGAGTGGAAATAGAGTACTCATTATGGCGAAGGAGTTGACTTCTTTTGATGAGTGAGTGGAGAGAAATAGAGTACTCACATTAGTTACAAGTAGTGTTGAATTCTTATGTGAGGGATATTTGATGCATAATTTAAATCTAAAGTGTAAAACTAATGAAAGAGTTGGGGAAATATTTAGATCAAAGCATTCAATAATTTATTAATTTTTCTGAATTATTCGAAAGTGTATTAATATGAAGATTAGTAGCTGGTGTTTCGAAGTATATGCTTCTATATTAGAATGAAGGAGAAGGAAGAGGAGAGACGGAGATATCAAGGAAAGAATAATGCGAGAATTGTTTTTCAAGTACCATTTTGCTCCTAATCAAACTAAAATCTGCTGGAATGAATTTTACTATAGAGTGGGGGAACTAAACCAGAGCGTTTGCAGAGAAACGCAGAGTTAGAATTGAAGAGAAAAAATACAAAAGTAGGGGAGGTAAGATATAAAAAGAAAGATAAATAGGAATAGAAAAAAATTAGCTAGAATTAGAATAGAGAGAAATTCAGTGAATAAATAAGGTAGATTAACAAAAACTGAAAATTTTAAACTTAATTTCACTAGTGACTAATTCATTAAAATCTTTTACAACTAAATCAAACCAAAGAGTGTAAAAATTCAACTTAGCATTTTTGATAGGAGTGAAAGTGAAAGAGCTGTTTTTGTTTTTAAGATGTGACGCCACAAAATTTGAACTGTGTCTGACATTGACTGTCGCAAAACGCCTTCCTCTCCCTAAACTTGTAAATTGCCCCATAGATAGAGATAGAATAAGGAAGATGTAAAGGGAATAAGAACAAGTTTACGAGAGGAAACCAAATATCTTTTAGAGGGCCTCTCCGAGCGTTACATACCGCCAAACTAAATCATTCATTTGAACAAATGAGTAACTCACTCTTGTCCCATTCAAGCGAGTGAGTCACTAGAAAGAACAAACGGAGGAAAAACAATCGTCTGGACACTTCAAACCTGCATCAGATTCATTAGATGTTTAAAAGAAACCTCTTTAGAGAACTCTGCCCCGATCGAGTATATCTTCCAACTTGATTTTTATTTTTTTTGGATTTGAAGAACATCGCATGGCGCAACGTCGAGTCGAATTTCCTGTTTCGGGGACCCCTACGAGAACCTTGATTGAGATTCTACTCGATGGATATTTGTCAGGCACCCATGGCTGGACCCCCGTGGGGATCGCCCCCTTTTGCGGCTTTCTGGGGGTGTGTAGAAATTGCATATAGGTGAATGTCTTGGTTCTTTAAAATGTTTTGATGCAAAAACATCTATCTTGAGGTGACCGCATCCATCAAGACGCATCATCATATAGTCCGGTTCTTTACCATTTAGAGTTTAGTGTCATTAATTTTTCAAAATATGACGCCAAATCTTTGAACATCAACAGTTTTATATAAATTGTTAAATCTTTTGGGGGCTATACATTGTGAAATCCTTGTCTTCGGTTAAGCTCCTGAGATTATAATAAATCAGTTTTATTTTGAGTGGAGCAAAATTTTGATTTAAGAATTTACGTCATATTTCTTGAAATAAAAACTGCCGAAAGATTTTTTGATTTTTTTTCCACACAGTACATAACTTAATGGGGTTAATCTTATAAAGAAATAATTCGTCATTTACTTATTCATTCATATATTGTTTCATTTTTTTTATACTAATGTATCATATATTTATGTTACGGCCAATGTGATAAATCGGGCATTATTAATAATGCCCGAAGTGGAGGAGGGCTATGTGATAAATTCAATGGCATTTATCAATGAAATTTATCACTTTGCCCGCCTCCACGCTGGGCATTATTAATAATGCCCAATTAATCACTTTACCCGTAAAATTTATACTAATCACATTTACAATGATACAGCATATCATATGGTTAGTAATTAGAAATTAACTGATCTGATCATATTCCAATAGAATCTGATAGCGAATAAATACTAATGTGTAGACAATAGGGATTGTCGTTTTAGGGCATTTTGGTCATCCCGGGATTTCGGGACAAAATTCGCCATCATCCCGGGAAATCCTGAAATTTAATTAATGCCAGAATTTCAAGAAAAAAAATTATTTTTAGGCTGTTAAATCAAAACTTGCATGAAGATGAAATTAGAAAAAAAATTATGGGAAGAAATTATTAATTTTTAATGCAATAATTTTTCAGTTCTAGGCTTTAAAATTTATTAAACGTTATTAAAATATTTTTTTTGCAATTCTATATTCACTCATTAGGGGCCATTCATTAATTACGTAAGGGTCCCAAGGGGGAGGGGGGATTGGAAAAATTTCTAAATACCCTTACTCGGGGGGTGGGGGGGGGGTCAAACCCATTCTTACGTAAGATTTAAGTTAATGTAAACAAAAAATTTCAATTATTCTAATCAAATTACTATTGAATAACCCCAGAAAAACTGCTGAAGATCTCGGTATATTATCGAAGCTTTAATTTTAAAAAAATCTTAATTAGTTTTGCTTTCTACTTTAGGGCAATGGAACAATGAAATCTTACGTAAGAATAGGGGGGAGGGTTTTGAAAAATCTTACGTACCCTTACATGGGGGTAGGGGGGGTCAAAAATTGCCAAAATCATCCTTACGTAATTAATGAATGGCCCCTTATAACAGTACACACATATATATCCCATAAAACCTTATGAAATGACAGGAACTTAATATTTTAAATTTTCTTTAAAAATACTCAAGTTAAAAGGGGACTTACATTAAAAATGCTTTTGAATTCCCTTTATAGATGTGAATTGCAAGGCTGCACGGAATGCATGAATGTGAATGCAAGGAATGCATTTTGCTTCAGAGTTCAGTCTTTTTATGAAGTGCTCCCCTGCAAATTCACTGGCTTTTTCTGCCATGATACAAAATCAGAATATTCTCTGCCTGGTCTTTAAAACGTATAATCTCTTTAAAAGCTGACGACTTATTGAGATCACGAGTACTGCTCGGAAATCAGGTTCAAACTTCAAAACTATCCTCATAAATAATTATTCATCCCATAAATAAAGATTATGAGTTTCTTACATATCTGTTAGAATTACTACTATCAATGCTTTGCGTTTGAAAATGACCTCGTGCTGGGAGTTATTACAATTTGCATCTCTTATCACTAACAAACTGCATACTAAAGAATTAAATTCGTTGATGAGTAACCCAAGTATAGCCATTTATGCCGAAATGCGAGCATTGTATGTATTATACAAATCCGCAAGTTCCTTGTTTATTGCTTTTTAGCTGTAGTTCTATGAGTGGGAGATAATTTAATTCAGCAGATGATTGACTAAAACCACCTCACTTGTATCTTCCAAGGAAAAGACATATTTGTTCATGCCATCAGGAATGATTTTTCAGCGTTTGTAACAGCGTTAAAGAAATTTAAAATTTTGAGGGAATCCCGGGACGTGTCCCGGCCTAAAAATTCTACGGGATCCCGGGAAAGTTATTATCTGAAATCGCTAATTATCTTAATTGGAAGGTAGGAAATCACATTTTGAAGATTAAATATTGTAGTTATATACCTAGTATATTATCTTACAGGTTTTGGGAGCCATTGGCTTCACGGAAGTGTCTCAAATATGAATTAAAAGGATAACTAAAAACACTTGTTAATTACCTAAATTTTTGGTTTTTACCTAAGGTTTTGACTAGTTGATGATTGAATATTGCATTGTCATCGAGTTTCCACCACGGTGCAAAGTTTCAGAACTTTATATCGTTTGGAAGTGCCTGAAATATTATGTACAAGAATCCGGAAAGAAAAAAAGTGATTAATCGTCTATAATTATCGTAATTACTGGGCAATTCTCGTTTTGACTTCTGAATATGATGAAGTTATGCCTTATAAACAGTTGTGCACGGTTTAGGGAGAATAGCCCCTTGGGAAAGGTCTCAAATTCTGGTTTTTCTGTTAATTAAAAATACTCGTTAATTAACTTAATCCTTTGGTTGTTTGACTAGATAATGGTTGGATATTGGAGTGTCATGAGGGTTCCACCGATGTGTAAAGTTTCGGGGCCCTGACATATCGGGAAGTGCCCGAAAATCGAGTTTTAAAATTCCACCCGTAAAACGCCGCCAAAAGCAAGTAGAATAAAAGCGTTTAAAAAGGTTGTAAATATGATACAGTCGTTAGGGACCATTCATTAATTACGCAAGGGTCCCGCGGGGGAGGGGGGCTGGAAAAATCTCTACATACCCTTACTGGGGGGGTCAAATCCCTTCTTACGACGTAAGATTTTCCAAAATGTAATCATCATCATCATCATATTTGGCCAGACAGCCCAGTGTGGGCCAGTGCCTTCCTTTGAATTTTTCCCCACAGCGCTCTTTTATATCATTGACAACTTGGCGCCATTTCCTCTCCCGGATGGCAAGGAAGTCCGATTCCACAGAGTCGAGCCATCTTAATCGGGGTCTTCCCCTTTTCCTGCATGATAGTGGTTTATGTACAAGAATCTTTTTCAACGGGGAATTATCATCCATTCTAAAAATGTGTGCTGCCCAATTCATTCTATTAATTTTAATGTATTTTATAATATCTGGGTCTTTATAAATTTTGTACAGCTCCAAGTTATATCTTCTTCTCCAAACGTTGTTAACTTCTACGCCACCAAGAATGGCTCTAAGAATTTTCCGTTACATTTTGGAAACTGATATTCCAAAATGTAAACAAATTCCAATTATTCTAATCAAATTACTATTGAATAGCCCCTGAAAAACTTAAAAATGCTGACGATCTCGGTGTATTATCGAAGCTTTAATTTTAAAAAAAGTGAAGGTAATATCGGATGTATCTTTTTTAATTAAGTATTAAGTTAAGATAAAAAATAAAACTTTTGAATCCATCTTCCAGTTGTCAAAAGTCGAAACAAAACAAAAGCAAAAGGAGAGAGAAATCTTTATTAGTTTTTCTTACGTACGAATAAAGGGGGGGGAGGGGTTTGAAAAATCTTACGTACCCTTACATTGGGGTAAGGGGGGTCAAAAACTGCCAAAATCATCCTTACGTAATTAATGAATGGCCCCTTATGGTAAAACAGTGAATTATGCCTATGAGCTCGATTGTAGAGAGTCAACAACGTTACGTCATATTCTCTGGTTAGTTCCACCGTTATCACATAGAAACGCCACCGTCTATGCCTATGGGAAAACCCATGTTAGAAAAGTTGCCATTAGCGTCTATGGAAATGGACTCTCTGAAGTATCTTTACTCTGTGATTTTTCCTTAAGTTAAGATTTTTAAGTTAAAATTAATTGGCTACTTCTATATTAGGTCATCCCGAAAGTTTTGTCGCTCTTGGGAGCTTCTGTATATAATGTATTTTTTGGTACTTTTCCATTACGGTAAATCAGTAAAGTACTTCTACTTCTATCTAAAGCCAATTTGGCGAATTTTGGCTCTTTTTTTGCTGGCTTACTTTTCCAGCTTTCCTAGCTTCTACGATTAATAAGATTTTGTTTACTTCAAGTTGCCATTATTTGAAATGAAAACTTTCAAAATTAAAATTCAAAGGAATTTAACTTTAATTTGAAGTCATAATTAAGATTGTACGGAAGATCTTATTTATTTCATAAATTGAAACTCATTTTATACTACTTTTGAAGAGCGGTGGTAAAATTTCCAGCGATCTGGATTTCCAGCAATTTAATATGGGGGATTGTGATCAAACTCTCCGGATGCCCCAGAAAAAATTTAAATCTAAGTTAAATTTTCCACACTTGTTAAAAATACTTAAGACTTTAATTGTTTTATGGAAGTAGCCATTTAATTTTAATTTAAAAATCTTAACTTTAGGAAAAATGCAAAATTTTGAGCAGAAAAGAAATGAAGTAACATGTTATCACAGATTTAAGGAAAGCCCAGTTGTCGATCAGTCCCCAAAATCAAGCCAAGATGCCAAGTTGACGGTAGATAAAGTTACAGTTTACATTGGTATCACATAATGGAAAAGTGTCAAAAATATCTTATAAACAGATGCTCCCAAGAGCGACAAAACTTTCGGGATGACCTAATACTTCCTTAAAACAATTACAGTTTTAAGTATTTTTAACAAGTGTAGAAAATTTGACTTAGATTTAAATTTTTTCTGAGGCATCCGGAGAGTTTGATCACATCACAATCATCCATATTAAATTTCTGGATTGCTACCCCTAACCCTCTATTAGGAAAGATCCGAATGATCATTTGCAGGAATCTAGATAGCTGAAAATTCTACCGCCGCTTTTCAAAAGTTGTATAAAATGAGTTCCAATTTATGAAATAAATAAGATCTTCCGTAAAATATTAATATGACTTAAAATTAAAGTTAAATTCCTTGAATTTTAATTTTGAGAGTTTTCAATTAATGGCAACTTGAAGTAAACAAAATCTTATTAATCGTAGAAACTAGGAAAGCTCGAAACGTGAGCCAACAAAAAAAGAGCCAAAATTCGCCAAATTGGCTTTAGATAAAAGTAGAAGTACTTTACTGGTTACTTCTGGTACTTTACTGGTTTACCTTAATGGAAAAGTACCAAAAAATACATTGTACAGACTGTCCCTGAAGCGACAAAACTTTCGGGATGACCTATATATAGCATGGCATTTTACGCACCAAAATCAGTTACAATCCTGTTATTTTAAGGTCAAATTTTTAAAAATTTACTGGGGGCCCTCCCCCCACAGAGTAAAGATTATTCAGAGAGTCCAAAACGCGATTTTACTAAAATAGTTCTACAGTTATCGCATAGTGGCGTTTCGACCCTCCAGCTGTCAATCATTGGTGTGGGCGGGGACTAAAGGAAACGAGTGATTCTCATTGGACTTACAACTTTGTATGGAGGCTGCATTTGAATTTCTCAATCACTTCTATTTTTCCCCTGATCAATGAAACTTTTCCCCTATGGTTGCAAACTTTCCCTGATAGTAACTAAACTTTCCCTATTATAAACATTGATATAGTTTGTACTGGCGTTTAATATCTCTTATCAGTGATTGTAGTCGCAGAAAGGATCATTAAATGTGTAGTTATATGTTTAAATTGTATTAAATGTGGACTTGGAGTTGTGAGTTCGATTCCAGAGGAGCTCACGACCCAACGTCACTTTAAAGAAGATGCGAGAACGCGAGATAGTGACGTCACGGGCAGATCAAGAATATATAAGCCAGCGAGAAATCTGCGCTGACCAGAACATTAGGTGAGTCCCTGGGAGAGCATGACATCAGAGAAACTTGTGATGTCTAAGAAATTATCCCCAGCGCATGCTCGAAAGAAAAATACACGCAACTGTTTTAATAACCGGGAAAGTATATAAAATATTTTTCCCTCTTTAGCGATTTGAAAGTGGGCGGGGTTAATTGAGAGAATGTATGCGGCTGTAGCTCGATTGTAGAGAGTCAACAACGTTACGTCATATTTTCTGGTTAGTTCCACCGTTATCACATAGAAACGCCACCGTCTATGGGAAAACCCATGTTAAAAAAGTTGCCATTAGCGTCTATGGAAATGGACTCTCTGATTAATCTTTTCTCTGTGCCTCCCCCAGACCCCCTTGGCATTTTCACACATCCCAACGGTTTGGTCCTGACGAGCTTAGTGCGCATGCGTGTGGACTTATTTTAGCTGTTTTTTTTAGAAATTTTAATAAAACAATAAATCGGGGATCGAACCCACGACCTACCGCATGCTAAGCACGCACTCTACCACTCCCCCAGCGGGGATTCATTAATGATAACAATTATCCGAAGAAGATCCTTTTTTTCTCCCCGAGCATGCGCACTAAGCTCGTCAGGACCGAACCGTTGGGATGTGCGAATATGCACCCCCTTGGTATAATTGTAACTCTATTATTACAACTCTATTTTATAAAGTTTGTCAAAACGCAAAAATTCGACCATAAATCTATATCCGAAATTCGGATGAAGCGAACCAAAAAGAGTTGAAAAAGTGGGGTTTTTTTACTTAAATTTCCAAAAAATTTCTGGGGGAGGACCCATACCCCCTATTAGTAGTTGGAGCAGGATAATTCTCTACCTTTTCCATATTAAGATCCTTAAGGTGACTCAATTGGATCAGTGGCGTAGCCAGAAAAAAATTTCGGAGGGGGATGTTGATATTTCGGGAGGGGATATGATATGGGGTATTTTTAGTGGTTTTCTATGGTCAAAAAGAAATTTCCCGAGTTTCGGGGGGGGATATACAGTCGGTGGAAAAAATAGTGGAGCACCGGTACCCCATCGGTATTTTCCAGAACCGAAATAATAAATTTATCTATGGAATCGTTTTTTTTTTGTTGTTTTGCATTACTTGTTATTATAAAAAGAAAAACACACCCAATAAGAGTTTGATGATTGCATATAGATACATACCAAATAGGGGGAGAGAGGGATTCCATATATCCATCATTCGGCCATTTCTCTCTCTATATTAAAAATCACAAGGAGCCGCAGCAGCAGCAGGAGAAGAAGAAACGCCCCTTATCGGAGATGGTGGGGGTGGTGGTGGAGGTGACAGTGATGTGCAGGGGAAATACGGAGTAGTAAAAATTCGTTGGGATGTTGTTGTAATAGTAGAAAAGTTTGCGGTGCTAGTGGCAGACATGTCAATTGGTTGTTGATCAGTAGGTTCCGTGATCATCAGTAGTCGTCGGTTGCATGTGAATCTGTCACCCTTCGGCAGTCTCCTCTTCTCTTTGTTTCTTTCTACATCTTCATCAACCTCATCATTATATTCCATCATCATCCCCCCCAAGTATTCTGTGGCAAAGTTGATGTTACCTTTCACCACCGTTTCCTGGCAAGGCGAGGAGAAGACGGGTGTTCGTCGGCCGCCAATCATTTTGTTTTTGGTTATGTATAGAGTATTGCCGCTCGCTGCCGTCGAGTATTCCTTCTCATTATTCTCATCATCTTCATCATTATCAAAGGTTCTATTATTCGTTGATGATGATGATGGGATAAAAAACACCTCCTCGTGCACCGCCATTATCCTCACCGGTTCGGAAAAGCGATGGCGGGCAGCGAGCGCCTCGGACACCACCTGAAGCACAAAGGAGGTCTTTCTCGAGGTGGTCACGAGGTACGTCGTTCCCGAGGGTATGGCGTATCTCTCCTTCGGCTTCATCAAAAAACTTTGAAAGAAGCGCCGGTCTCGGGGTCTGAATTCCCCCTCCGCTCCTCCCCCCCTTCCGTCTTCTCTTCCATCGGCAGAGGTGCCATCTTCAGCCACCACAAAAGTCCCTCCTCTCTTCAGGACGTAAAGAGAAACGGGGGCTTCGGTCAAATGGTACACATGGCATGTACCTTCCGCCACCGTCCTTGCCCCGAACGTAAACATGCCATTCACAAAAAACTCGCGTCCATCCAGGACGAATCCCGTTCTGAGATCGCAACGGTCTTTCGTCGGGTCCCGACAAGACGAAAGCCGGCTGGCAATCTTGCTCCATTTCGGCTCCTTATTATTATTATTATTATTATTATTATTATTCGGAAAGTGCTCCTCCGTTTTCTTCTCATCATCATCACCATCCACACGATGATTATCCTTCGTCATTAGCGGCTTCCGGCATTTTGCCACCGTGTAGGCAAAATATCTTCTCAAACTATCGCCGGATACCGACGACGGTGTTTCGAGGAAAAAAATATGTCCGTCGTAAGATGACAGAGCTGTCACAAAGGATACGATTCGCCGCCGCTGCCGCCGCTCCTTGTCTACATCTTCTTCAAAAGAAGAAAAAAGAAACGAGGCCAGCCCGATTAGGGCAGACGTCTTTTCTGTAGGCCTCACGAGCTCGTCGTTCTCATCAGTAATTATTGTTGACGATGGAGGGAAGATATCCTCCCTTATATACATGGTATATTTCTCTATATCCTTCTTTTGAAGATGATGACCAAGAGCACAGGAGTAAGGATCCCCTTCTTGACGATCAGCGTCCCACAGCAACAACAAAAAGACCACCGACACGGGAGGAGGAAAAGAAAGTAAGGACACGGGGCATCAGAGGAACCCTTCCGTCATCAGAGCAGTTAGCCACCTGTGAGCTATATCCTCCTCCTCTGCCGGAGAACAAGACTGACAATCTTCATCGTAAGAGAACGCCCTTTTTATATAGCAAAGAACCAATCAGAGAGAAGCGATCCGAGCGCCACCTATTTTCCCAAGGGTACGCTCAACCTGTATATATATATATTCAGTCCCGCAAACGGTTCGGTCTCACAAGCGATCGTCGCAGCAGCAGCAGCAGCAGCAGCTCTCTTCCAGTCAGCAGCTTCCATCACCTTCATCCATCCCATATGATACCAGTATACTACATGGACGGGGGCCTTTACATGGAAGTGCACCCGTCCCAATTCGATAGCTTCTTCCGAGAAGAAGTTCTCAATTGGCATGCGGACACGTACCTGATGCTCCAGGCATGTGTGGAAAAAGAATCCTATCTCTCATTGGGATGTTTCATGGGAGAAAGTGACTCTGATGTGAAAATCTTACCGGAATTCACTGACATTGCCTCCTACGATCGCCTGCGAGAACAATTCCATCGATGCGACAACATCGCATGCTTACTACGAAAAGGCAGCTGCAACTGCCTCCCGACGTATGTATATGTTTCGTACGAAGATTTCATGTTATTGATAATTAATCAAATAATATGGACGCAGCCTAACCACATCGTACTTTGGAATACACGAACGGATACCAAATTAAAGATATGGAGGTGTGGGACTAGACATGCTATCAGAAATGGATATGATAAAGACTGTGAATTCCAGGAAATAGCAAACATCAAAAGCAAGTACGCTCTAAGGAGAGAAGAGCCGAAGAGACACGCTTACGACCTCCAACAGCTATTATGGCACAAGCCTTGTGTAACGAGCGAGGAGGGACGTATCGTTCTACTGGATGATGATTCATGGTGACTGAAGATTTTTCATATGTATAAAAACTACTACAAACCAGGTACTCTATATCCATTCTTCTTCTATATATATATCAGCAGGAACTCTATCCTATCAGGATCTACTATTCAGTTTTTAAAAAAACAATTTTATTACTACACACTTTTAAATTTATCTCGATTTGATTATATCTTGTTGCTGCCAATCTCCGGTGTTTTTAGCAACGTTAAACCTATATATTATATCTTACACTTGTATTACACAAACCTATATTATATTATACCTTATGATTATATCTTAATACATATATATATGTATTATATTTTTTGTTATTACGTGCACATTTCTATATATATTCAAATAATATGTATATTACTATTATATCATCGTATAAATAACATTTCAATTTATACTTACATTTGACTGTCTCGTTTTTCTGAACGACTTTCTTCTGAGCCAGAAAATGCATATGCTTCTTCTTTTTTTGATAAAGAATAACAACAATAATAGCAACCCATCCATCCAATTCATTTATTTCAGGTATCCCAGTATGTAGACAGGATATTATGTTTTTGTACTGTAGTTCATTTTTAAAAAATTGTGACGAATTTTTAGTGTAGATTTTGCACATTTATTATTATTACTAGCTGATATGCCCGGCCTTGCACGGTAAAGAATATATAAATTTATTATTTATTATGGTGTTTGCTATCAAAACCAGCTCCTTCCATATTTTTTTTTTTGCATGTTTTGAAAATTTAGAGGGTCCTTCATAACCTGGCGAAAGGGATATATCTCAAATCCAGCTCATTCCAACCCAAAAATTAGTTTAAAGGGTGAAAACCAGGGATGGCAAAAAGAACGAAACTAAACTCAGAAACTGTGATTTTAAGGTATTTATTTCCTCCCGGAACAAAGTTCAACAGTCTAAAAAAAAAATTTTATTTTTTTCTCCGCGATAAAATCAAACTTAAAATTTGATATTTCGTTTCCTCCGGATTAGAACCAAATGCCTTTTGAAATTGGATTTTGTTCCTGGAACTACACTTAAAGCGAATTAAAGTTGAGTGTTTTCCTGGAACAAATCTTTGGGATTGTTTTAATTTTCATACGGATCTTAATTCAGCCTAAATTGTGCCCCTCCGAAAAGAAATAAAACACGGCTTTAACTCCTCATTTTTTCTCCGGATCAAAAGTCAACGCAGCTTTGATACCAAGATTTCCTCTCGGAACCATACTGAACACCGTCTCGACAGTTTTGCTCCAAGAAAAATCCAAGGCAGCTCTGATTATTTACTTTCGTTCCGGAACCAAATTCAACACGGAGGAAACCTTTTTTTTTACTTTGCTCCGAAATTTTTTTTACCGGGTTTAAAAAAAAACTTGAGTTTCGATCCGGAACAACAATAAATGTGAGTGAAATGCTTAAATTTGGTCCCGAAGATTGTATTTATTGTTTCTAATTTAAATACTACACACAATATATTTAATATTACGCAATAGTATTGTAGTCAAATGACTTTTGATGCAAAGTGCTTTAATTTCCAGCTTTCTATCCAAACGAATGCCGAAGTCGAGTCTCAACCAAAATAATAACATTATGAATATGAGTGAATAAAAAATAATCATCTGTAACAGTTACGGGGGGCTAGAAGTAGTTTAGTTTGTTGGGTTTGAGAGAGAGAATTCAAAATTCAAGAACGAATTTTATATAGTTTTAAGCTGTTATTAATATCTAAAATTTGTGATCAATTAATAATAACTGATTGGTATTTGTTTCTTGGGATTTCAAACTGATGGAATTTTAGGCTGTTGGGATTTAAATTTTTTGGAATTTCGGGGAGTCAGGATTTCTTTATATAGTTGGGATTTTATACTGAGAAGATTCCATGCTGTCGGGATTTTGTTTCGTGGGATTTTGGACCAACAGCATTTCGTTTGTAGAGATTTCAGTTTTTAGTATACTAGGCTGTTTGGATATCGGCTGTTGGGATTTTGGCTGTGAAAGACAAGCCACAATTTTTTTTAAATATTGAATATTTCATTTTTCTAAACTTCACTTTGAAATTTATCAAATAATGCAAAAAATAATAGTATTAATTAGAATAGAATGTTGCCTTAGGAACAAAATGAAAACATACTATTCACATTTAATTTTGTTCCAGAGCGATTCCAACTAATTAAGGACCCCGCTAAAATTTTATATACGGAGCCAAAGTTAAGTGTAGCCGCCGTGTGTAATTAGGTTCGGGAACGAAACTAAATCACCAAAGCTGCCTTGAATTTTGCTCGGAGCAAAACTGCCGGGACCGTGTTTAGTTCGGTTCCGAGGGGAAATCTTGGTTTCAAAGTTGCGTTGACTTTTGATCCGGAGAAAAACTGAAAAGTCCAAGTATTGTTTGATTTGGTTCAGGAGGAAACTAGAGTTTTGCAAAGGGAAATTATTTGAATCCGGGACAAAATTAAAATATAGAGATCGCTTTAGTTTTGATCAAGAACGAAACTGAAATTTTAATTCGTGATACTTTATTTCCAGGAACAAAATCAAAAGTCAAAATGAATTGGGGTTTTATCTGGAGGAAGATTCCGTTTTGAAATTTAAGAAAAGAAAATCAATCTTTTCTATAGTTGAAAGGGAGTTTTAATAGTTTTTTATTTGTTAACCAACTTTCTTAAAAGCTAAAATATTATCACCTTTTGATTTTACATCCTCGTTTCCATCATGGAGACTATTTTAACAACAATGGTATTCCATAATAAAGCTTTTAAAATATAAAAGTATGTTTAACTATACATAACTTTTAAATTTCATTGAAATAGATTTTTAAAATATTAATATAATTTTTAAATAGACTTATTGTACCTAGTGTTTCTATTAAAAAATTGTTGTTTAAAGCATTAAATTAAAAAATATGCCCATTTAGAAACCTTGATTAATCATACAGGATTTTAATTAAATTTTTCTGTGAAATTATTCAATAACTAAACCGTATTCCATTTTGCAATTTATGAAAAAACATATCTTTCTAGTTGAAAGGGCTTTCACATTTTCAATTGTTTTTGTTTTGTAAATCAACTTTCTTGAAGCTGCAATAGATGGTCGTTTTTTTATTTACATTTTCGTTTCCATGGAGACTATTTTAACAACAATGTTATTGTGTTTCTATTAAAAACTCGCTGTTTAGCATTACATTTTCTTTGCAACAATGGAGTAAGCACATCTCTTCCCTTGAATAGAGAGATAAAGCTATTTCAGCAAAATGACCATAAAAAGGGTCAATTTAAGAGGGTCAAGGGGTCATTAAAAGTTTTCGAAACATAGCTTATGTTTTTTCTCTGGAGTTTTTTTACGTACGTATACCAAGTTTTGGTGCAGATCGAAAGAAAAATGTGTGGATTTGTATAAAAGACAAACACACATACCCATATATACACACACATTCAATTTTATTATATTAGACTAGCTGATATGCCCGGCCTTGCACGGGTGGAGGGTATGTATAAATTTATTATTTTTAAGTTTTCCCAAATAGTAGATTTCTAATTTTGTGTAATCAGCATTTACCAATCATTCCAGTATCCCAGGCGCCTTTTTCATATTCCAGTGTTCCCGGTAACTTTTTCCTATCCCGGTGTTCCTATAGTAATTTTTCTTATCCCGGTGTTCCCGGGTAGATTAAAATTCCAAGCAATATAATTTTTGAATGATTTCCACATTTACATGGAAAAAGTATTCTAAGAATGATTTAAAATTGCTTAGAACCCTTGATTAATCATATCTTAAGTAATTAACGTTTTCAGTGAAATTATTCAATAATTAAAGCTTATATTCCATTTTGCAATTTAAGAAAAAAATCAATCTTTTCTATAGTTTAAAGAGAGTTTTAATAGTTTTTTTTTGTTTGTTAACCAACTTTCTTAAAAACTAAAATATTATCATCTTTTCATTTTACATCCTCGTTTCCATGGAGACTATTTTAACAACATGATAATCCATAAAACTTTTTTAAAATATAAAAATTAGATAAACTCTCAAATAAAAATATGTTTAACTATACTTACAACTTTTAAGTTTCATTGAAATAGATTTTTAAATTATTAATATGATTTTTAAATAGACTTATTGTACCTAGTGTTTCTATTAAAAACTTGTTGTTTAGCATTAAATTTTCTTTGCAACAATGGAGTAAGCAGATCTCTTCCCTTGAATATAGAGATAAAGCTATTTCAGCAAAATGACCATAAAAAGGGTCAATTTAAGAGGGTCAAGGGGTCGTTAAAAGTTTTCGAAACATAGCCTATGTTTTTTCTCTGGAGTTTTTTTACGTACGTATACCAAGTTTGGTGCAGATCGAAAGAAAACTGTGGATTTGTATAAAAGACAAACATACATACATACCCACACTTGATTTTATATTACATTAGATTATGCACATTACGTTTTGATAAATTTGAGTACGTACGGTTTAAAATGTTTTCTTTGTTAACAAGATTTAGTAAAACTATACTACGCCTTTTATTGTTCCCATTACGGACACCTCATGTCCACATTGTAAGAACAGCGAGTGAATCTTCATCATCAGATTCAGAAACTTTTTAAAATAATTTTATGTTTGATGTTATTATATTTAGGTATAATTCATAATAAGTTAATGTTTATATGTATTTTAGACTTTTTTAATTCCGAATTAAAAACTATATACTGTCGAATGTAAAAGACTCGAATGTAATTATCATGGGTGATCTAAATATCGACATTTTCATAGATAACTATATCACTCATGAATACTTTTAAATTGTTTACCTGAATTTGGTTTTTTTAACCTTATCAATAAGCCTACTAGAATTAGAGCAAGTGCTACGTGCATTGATCACATTTTTGTTAAAACAAATAAATATATTTAGTTTCATCAGGAATTTATACTATACAGACATCACTGATCATTATATATTACTTTATTATGCAGATTAGATAATATATGGAAAAAAGAAATACCCAAACCTGATTATGATGTACCCAAAATTGACCATAAATTTTAAGAAACTTTATGAATATATATATATATATATTTAAACGCATACAAGTATGAGTGGAAAGAACAGGACTCTCTTGATCTTCTTCTTCGATATCAATCTATCTTTCGTTTTTAAACTAACTAACATTAAAAATAATTTCAAAAACCCATCAATCAGATGGTTAAAAAAACCTAAAAGTAATCGGATAACAAATAGTATTCTGATTTTAATTCGTAGAAAAGAAAAGTTGTTTAGGAAGATAAAAAAAAAGGTATCCTAGTGATATTATTTATACAACAACAACAACTGCTTATCGAAGTGTAGTTGCCGAATTAATTAAAACAAACAATAAAATCTGCTAAATCAGACTACTTTAAAGGAGACAAATTTTTGAATTGTAACTCTGCTAACAAGCAAAAATGGGATCTTGTAAACTACATAATTGGTAAAGCCTAGTACCTCTCACCCGATTGTTTCAATAACCCTTGCTCGGTTATACAATTTAATAATAATTTAAATCAGGACATTATAACAAGACTCGAACCTTATATGTTTCCAAACATTAACTCTTTTGTTTATTTTGAATACAGTAATAACTCTGAAATGTTGAATTTGATTAATGCCTTCACTAAGTTAGACAGCTATGATTATGATGGGATAAATGTAAAACTAATAAAAATATCGGTAAATTATAATATTTCTTTTATCACTAGTTTTGTAAATATACCTCAATCATCAAAGCTGAATTTCCCCAATCACTGAAAAAAGCCATAACCATAACCCCTATCTTTTCAAGTCTGGTGATAAATCCTCCTTTTCAAATTATTATTATTATTATAGACCTAGAATTATTTCAATTCTTCCCACCTTTGGTAAAATTAATGAAAAATCCCTTTCAAACAGAATGTAAGATTATTATTTACATAAAATTAAATTTTTTGCGGACAGTCAATATATGGTTTCATTAAAGGGCGAAATACAGAAAGTGCACTTTTGCAATTTTCAAAATTCATCTACAAGAGTATAATAGACAGTAATATAAAAAACAGTAGCGATCTTCCTGGATATATCAAAGGCATTTGATAATGTCAATCATCATAATTTTTATTAATAAAAAAATTAGATTTTGCTGGTTTTCGTGGAAATATTCTTAATTGGTTCAAAGAATATTTATCAAATAGAGGGAAAAATTCAAAACAGTTTCAGTAATTTTATTATTTCAAACCGTGGCGTTCCTCAATGTCCTTTGTTATTTTTATAAAAATGATATTTGTGTAAACTACAGTTATATGGTAAAAAAAATTATGATAACATATGCCGATGATTCTGTCTTGTTATATTCATGCTCTGATATTAATACACTTTTGCTACAAATAGAATATGATCCTATGCTTTTTGAATGGATAATGTATAATCACAATTTTAATTAGAAATGTTAATTATTGACTACTGAATAAAACAGTGTACTATCAAACCAATTAGTTTTAAAAATAATTGCACTTTTGAAACAAAAATAAAATCATTTGAATAATAAACAATAATAAAATTTCCCTTGAAATTAGCAATTGTATTCAAAATAAAATTTAAAACAATTAAAACTAGGAACATTTTTTTGCAAAATGCAGGAAAAACAACTTTACAAGAGTTCTTTTGATATTAAAAAACTACCGAAAGAGGGGTGATAGAAGAAGAAGAAGAATTGAACGAAAAAGAAAATGTCCTATGCTTTTTGAATGGATAATGTATAATCACAATTTTAATTAACATTTCTAATTATTGACTACTGAATAAAACAGTGTACTATCAAACCAATTAGTTTTAAAAATAATTGCACTTTTGAAACAAAAATAAAATCATTTGAATAATAAACAATAATAAAATTTCCCTTGAAATTAGCAATTGTATTCAAAATAAAATTTAAAACAATTAAAACTAGGAACATTTTTTTTGCAAAACCCAGCAACAGGCAACTTTTTAATGGCAAGTTTCCTCCTCAAAGGGTGCCTATGTGTCTTAGTTGTTAATCCAAAATAAAGGGAGAAAAAATTGCACTCACCGTTTTTTCTGAGAAAAAGTACAATGATGGGGAAGCTTGACAACATCAAAACCTGATGAAAGGTAGTGTTATGGGTTGAAGAAAACACTTCTTAGTTACTGATACTCAAACATTTAATTTTTTTCTTATAATTAATTTACACTTTAAACAGATGTACGATGATTACTCTAGGTCAGAAGCATGAGACATTCAGTCAATTGTTTTTCCACAACAACAAGAAGAATGTCTCTCAAAAAAAGAAAAGTGTCCACAGTCCTAGTCGATGAGGAACCAAGGATCAGCACAGGAGCAAAAAAAAAAAAGGAAGAAGATCCAGCAGAGAGGCCTTCAGGGACTGTAACCCTGCTGCTGAGCGAAGAAGAACCAGGTACCCCTCCAGGGCCAGGAACCGGAAGCGAAGAGGCACCAGGCGGCCTCCTGGCCCGTAGTGGTGGTCTGAATGGCGAAGAGACACCAGGATAAGACGGAGGAGGTTTGATGGGGCTGCTAGCGGGGCTGCACTTCTCTCGGGCAATGGCAAAGAGGCACCAGGAGACGACGGAGGAGGTTTGATGGGGCTGCTAGCGGGGCTGCACTTCTCGCGGGCAATGGCAAAGAGACACCAGGATAAGACGGAGGAGGTTTGATGGGGCTGCTAGCGGGGCTGTTGCTGCTCTCGGGCAATGGCAAAGAGACACCAGGATAAGACGGAGGAGGTTTGATGGGGCTGCTAGCGGGGCTGCACTTCTCGCGGGCAATGGCGAAGAGGCACCAGGAGACGACGGAGGAGGTTTGATGGGGCTGCTAGCGGGGCTGCACTTCTCTCGGGCAATGGCGAAGAGACACCAGGATAAGACGGAGGAGGTTTGATGGGGCTGCTAGCGGAGCTGCACTTCTCTCGGGCAATGGCGAAGAGACACCAGGATAAGACGGAGGAGGTTTGATGGGGCTGCTAGCGGGGCTGTTGCTGCTCTCGGGCAATGGCAAAGAGGCACCAGGAGACGACGGAGGAGGTTTGATGGGGCTGCACTTCTCTCGGGCAATGGCGAAGTGGCACCAGGATAAGACGGAGGAGGTTTGATGGGGCTGCTAGCGGAGCTGCACTTCTCTCGGGCAATGGCGAAGAGACACCAGGATAAGACGGAGGAGGTTTGATGGGGCTGCTAGCGGGGCTGTTGCTGCTCTCGGGCAATGGCAAAGAGGCACCAGGAGACGACGGAGGAGGTTTGATGGGGCTGCTAGCGGAGCTGCACTTCTCTCGGGCAATGGCGAAGAGACACCAGGATAAGACGGAGGAGGTTTGAGGGGGCTGCACTTCTCTCGGGCAATGGCGAAGAGGCACCAGGATAAGACGGAAGAGGTTTGAGGGGGCTGCACTTCTCTCGGGCAATGGCAAGGAGGCACCAGGAGACGACGGAGAAGGTTTGATGGGGCTGCTAGCGGGGCTGCACTTCTCTCGGGCAATGGCGAAGAGGCACCAGGAGACGACGGAAGAGGTTTGAGGGGGCTGCTCTTCTCTCGGGCAATGGCGAAGAGGCACCAGGAGACGACGGAGGAGGTTTGATGGGGCTGCTAGCGGGGCTGCACCTCTCTCGGGCAATGGCGAAGAGACACCAGGATAAGACGGAGGAGGTTTGATGGGGCTGCACTTCTCTCGGGCAATGGCGAAGAGGCACCAGGAGACGACGGAAGAGGTTTGAGGGGGCTGCTCTTCTCTCGGGCAATGGCGAAGAGGCACCAGGAGACGACGGAGGAGGTTTGATGGGGCTGCTAGCGGGGCTGCACCTCTCTCGGGCAATGGCGAAGAGACACCAGGATAAGACGGAGGAGGTTTGATGGGGCTGCACTTCTCTCGGGCAATGGTGAAGAGGCACCAGGATAAGACGGGAGAGGTTTGAGGGGGCTGCACTTCTCTCGGGCAATGGCGAAGAGACACCAGGATAAGACGGAGGAGGTTTGATGGGGCTGCTCTTCTCTCGGGCAATATGGCGAAGAGGCACCAGGAGACGACGGAGGAGGTTTGATGGGGCTGCTAGCGGGGCTGCTCTTCTCTCGGGCAATGGCAAGGAGGCACCAGGAGACGACGGAGGAGGTTTGAGGGGGCTGTTAGCGGGGCTGCACTTCTCTCGGGCAATGGCGAAGAGGCACCAGGATAAGACGGAAGAGGTTTGATGGGGCTGCTAGCGGGGCTGTTGCTGCTCTTCTCGCGGGCGATGCATGGCGACGGTGTGATGATGTGGGCCTGGCCGGTGGTCTTCATCACATCGGCTGGCGGGGGACGTGGATATGGAAGTGTTGTAGTCGCGGGCACACTCGGGATCTCGTAGTCCGGGCATCTCGTAGTAGTAGTAGTCCTCCTCTCCTCACTCCGGGCGCGAACGCAGCTCTGGCAGGCTGATGCCGCGGTATTTATACCTAGAAAAGTAAAAAGAAATTTCAGGTGGCGCTGCGGTCGTCGTCATAATGCGCAAGCGCGGCTCCTCCCTTTCCTATCCTGTATAAAAAGTTGTCTCTCTCTCTCTCTCACTTCAGTCGTCGTATGCTTGCTTCTTCGGCAGTACACACTGAGAACACTTCATCATCTGCTCAGAAAAAAAGAGTAAATTCTTCCTTAGCAGCGCCCTACAACAAGTACTGCATGCATGCATGCATGCCCGTGTAATATATATATAGGACTACTCCTCTTCCAACAACAATCAGAGGTAAGGACAAAAACTAAATTTGAATCTTAATATTATAAAAAAAGAAATTATACATATTCTAGTTGTTTCATCAATGAATTAAAATAGTTAGGAGTTAATCATTAAATAGGATTAAATATTTAATAAACATTAGAATGGCTTTTCTCACCCTGGTGAATGATGCGAAGGTGTTCATCGAGAGCCCATTTTCGAGTGTATGTCTTGTCGCATTGATTGCACTCGAATGGCCTCTCACCCTGGTGAACGATGCGATTATGTTCATCGAGATTCCGTCTTTGAGTGTATGTCTTGTCGCATTGATTGCACTCGAATGGCTTCTTCGCACCCGAGTGAGTTCGTCGGATATGAGCGACGAGATTCGATTTACGACTGAAAAATGTGTCACATTGGTCGCATAGGAATCTCCTCTTGCCATGAGAGTGAATCATCATCCGAGTCCCTTTCATTGACTTATTGTTGTCGCATTGATGGTAACAACAATGGAATGGCTTTTCATCATCCCCCGAGTGAATTCTTCGGAGGTGTTCAGTAAGATGGCTCGTATTATTAGAGATATTATAGCTCTTTTCGCATGAGTGAATCCAAAGGTGTATATTTATATTACTTTTATCATCATTGGTTGAGTGTATGCATTCCGTACAGAGGTGCTTTTTTTTATTGCCATTCATATGTGAATTCATTTTTTTCTGGTTTTTTTCTTCTTCTTCTTCTAAAGTAGAATTAGTAGTAGACGAGGAATCATCCTTTCTGGTGATGGGTACTGCTGAAAAAAAAATTATATTATTTTATTTTATTTTATTTGATATGTGAATTAAAGAGCTTTCACAATTTTACCAATACATTTGAATGTTTCTACAAACTGTAAATTTAACAAATTATATATTTACGAGTTAGGCGGTTATAGTATATGAGATTCCAAAATTTTCCCTACATATATAGTGCTGTCCTTTAAAAAAAACCCACTCCCAATTGCATACCCTAAAAAAAAACCCATCGAGATTATTTAAATAAATAATTGAAATAATTTTAAATTCTCATGTCCCCTGTCTTTGTATGCCATTAAGAGTAAAAGTTACGTAAAATCTAGTCAAAGAACCGTTTATTTACTTAGTTTTTTTTTTCGAATAAATAGAAATGGTCGAATATGGTTTAGTTATGCAGATTTTATAATATCGCTAGATCAAACTAGTGAACAGGCAAATATAAAATTTTGAAATAAAAACATTAAAAACACGTCTGATAAAGACCTACTAAAACTATGAAAAAAAAATGATGCTTAAAAAAAAATTACTCAAAAACTAATAAGAAATTTTTAAAGAACTAAACGCCAATCTTAAGAAATTTTTAAAGAACTAAACGCCAATCTTTTTCTAAAAAATAAGAATATAATAAGTGTTTAAAAAATCATATTGATACCGTGATTTTAGTTTTCATTTTAGATAGAAAAAAAACCGAAAAAGTGTCAAAAATTTCGAACATTAAAAAATTAATTACTCTAAACCAAATTCGAAAAAAGGGCGACGTAGTGCACATCTTCATACTTCAGAGTATAGTGACTAGAATAAGGTAGTGTGCTTACCGCATTAAAAAAGTGTGCCCAAAAAAGGCGAAAGATCGCTTGTTCCCACTCTCTACGATACTATTATCTATGATTTCCGAGATCCGTGCTGGTGCTGTACAGACTGGACCTAAGGGGGGCAACTACATTTTAAGAAGGTTGGGGGTTTTCTCCAGAAGAATTTTGAAAATTTGTACCTATTATTGAAAATACATAGATGATGCCCCAGGAAAGAAGGAAAGGTTTTGGAAATTTTACCTCAAAAAAAGTAGTCTTGTGTATTTTTTATTATAAATAAAAAAAATGCAAAGAAGTTGTGAATAATTAAGTTCCAAATCCAAACAGTACCTGGGGGTCCTCCCCTCGGAAATTTGTGACTCTGTAATGTAGGATTTAAGGTTAGCACAAACTTTTTTGACCAGGTTGACTGTTTGGTTTGCCTTCAAGCCAGACGCATTTTGTTAGCTTTCGGGGTAATGGAATGACCCCACAAGTATTTTCATTCGTGCTGTGCATCCATTCTCTTTTACTCCGCCTTCTATTATACATACAACCCACTGATACGGGCCCAACACATTGGAAAACGAATTTCAAGAAATTCTCAGGGGGTTTTATAAGTACTTTCAATACTGGTGGTCCCCGTGACAGTTTTATGACTTGTAGTAATTCACCAGCAGACCACTCTACCCCGCCCCTTACTTTCTTTTCTTTTGTATAGAATGGGAAAGGATCTAGGAAAGTGTATTGAGATGACAAGTTTTCAAAGAAAAAATATCTTAAGTTATTCTGTAATAAGAAATATTAATATCAAACTCAAAAATTATTTTTCATCGTAACAAAAATATTTCAAATTATAATCTTTCTTAATCTTTTAATGTCTAAAAATTTATGGTTCCGATTGTAAAAAATATGTTTAACAATGTAAAAAAAGAGCGAAAAAGGTTGGGGCTATTCCATTACCCTATCGCGAGTCTCAACGTTCGCCCGGGAGGCGCGAGTCCCAACGGGTTATTATTAAATGTGAATTACTCATTTTTTATGAGTTGTTATTTCAAAATTTAAAAACAAAGGATTTAATAAAGTAGTAGCATATTATTAAAAAAGGGTGTGCGTTCAGGTTTCTTCAAGTTTCATTCAACCCCCTTCAAGTTTTGGTGATTAGTTTATTTTTTTCCATCGAAATTCTGTTGTTGCTTTAAAAAAAATTCAGTCCAGTGGCTTTTTAGATTGAAAAACCTGGACACGTTAATTAGGTGTCTAATTAAAACTTAATATTGTCCTCATCATCTCTAATTTGATTTTTTCGATGTTTTCAATAGCATCCTCCAAGGATTGAGTTCTGAAGTGTAAGTGAACTTCAACTGCTTAAAATTTCCTCTCTGTCTTACTAAGTAAATCGCAGTCGTGGTGTAAAAAAAAATGCGGTCGCTATCCGTGTTTTTTAGATTAATTTGGTATTGCATCTCATTGTACTTTGTCAACATGGTGTCGCTAGAGCAGCACACCCTAAAATTTTAGCTACGAGCCACCACGGATATCAATTTAAAAAAGTTAGTAGAGAGAGGTGAAAGAAAAAATTAACAATAAAAGTGAAGCATAGAAATATTTATAAATGGACAAAAAAAAGTAATTTTTTAAAATTTGACTTACCGATATTTCGATTTACTGGAATGATTACTTAATCTTTAACAAAGTGTTTTAGTAATCTTAATTATTATATGGAAATAACACTAAGAAATGGGCAAGAATGCATGATCTAACTAGTCATCATTAAAGTAGTCTGTTGCTGTTTTGATTCACAAAAGAAAGTATTTGTAACTTAAAGATTAATCGTATACTTATCATCTTACTTATTGCAAAGAATATCAATATTACTATTAGTAAATATAAATCCAAAATATTTTAAGATAAGCTGAATAAAAGTTAAATGTAAAGGTTAAAGTTTTGTTTAAGAACTGTTAGCTTGGTTAAACGTTAAAACCAAAAATAACAAACATACCAAAGCTATCAACACTTCGCATAATACCCATCATGTTTTGTGATCTGGATTGAAGTTTCTTCTAACTGAAAAGAGTTTATATAATTGAGACAATAATAAATAAGCCTTCAAATATAAACTCCATTCAGTTACTTAATCTAGATGGTATTCAACAAGCAAGGTACAAAGCATTTCTATTCTCGTTTTTTATTCATCGATGTTGTAAACCATGCTTGTCTAAAGTGCGGCCCAAACGCAAATATTATATAAATATATATTTAAATTTGCACATTTTTATTTTTAAAAATAAATGATTGCAATATTTTTCATATAAATCGATTCAAACTGAAATGAAAATATTTAGGGAAACCCCCTGTTACTGAATTTAAATACGAAGATTGGGTTTTAGATTTAGCTATTTTAGTAGACTTAACAGAACATTTGAATGGTTTAAATTTGAGACTTCAAGGGAAAAAATAATCAATTTATTAATGATATGTTTTCCAGAATCCAGACAATAACAGCGTTTGAAAGAAAGTCGACATTTTGGCACATTCAAATAATATAGTTAAATATTTGACATATTTCAATACTTTGGCTGCACAGAAGCCTATGAATTGCACAAACTATATGCTGCATTAATTTTTGATTTAATAATTCAAGAGTTTGAAAGTAGATTTCAAAATTTTCGAAAAAATGAAGATCATTTCAACATATTTTTACCCCATTTTCTCTAGAAGTAAATAAATTACTACCTTCAAATAGAATGCATTGAACTGCAAAGCGACATTCAAAGAAAAATTTGGGAATGTTTCTTTACTGGAGTTTTATAAAGATTACCTATCCCGCGATAAATATCCTAATTTTCACTATCATGCTTTATTAAAGTCTTCAGCTTTTGGCATACCTATATTTGTGAACAAACATCTTGAAAATGCATTAAGAATTACAACCTAGTCTATTGAACCCTATATCAATTTGATCTTGTTCAACAAAAGCAAATTTGTCCATCTCATTAATTTGAATTATTTCTATCTTTATGAAATCCAAACTAAATGAAACGAAACTTTTACAAATTTAAATTAAATGTGTACCTATACATATCTAATTAAATTTTTATAAAAAAATATGGTAAAAAGAAGTTAATTTATTTTAATAAAACCACATAGAGTAAATTTTTATTTTAATTAGTTGAAAAAAAATATTGTATGTGCGGCCCAGCAAATTTTTTTTCTTTGCAGTGTGGCCCTCAAACGGTCATAGTTTAGACACTCATGTTGTAAACAAATATATCAACACGGGACGGGACCAAAGAATACGGGACGACTACGAGACCGTACGGATCATATAGATAATAATAGCATGTATCATAGAGAGTGGGAACAAGCGATTGTTCGCCACCTGGATTTTTGCGCCTTTTTTGGGCTCACTTTTTTATAATGGTGTCTATGAGCGGTAAACACACTACCTTATTCTAGTCACTACTATACTTCAGAGTATTAGGAAATCATAGTTCTGCCGCTAATAGATTTTGCTGAATTGGATTACGCGGCGAAAAAAGAAAAACTAACTTGAACAACTTTGACCTTTTTAAAAAATTCCCAGTACTAATTATCACATCAGTTAGCTTTTTTTTTGTTCGAAAATGTGCCCCAAATATTCCTTTACAAACATTTCAAATTTCATCAAATTTTTTATCGAGTAGTTTTTGCGATATGAGAGTTCAAAAATAAATTTTCTGAAACAGCGGCGGCGGTGACAGTAACTTTTCTTAAATAATATAGAGAGACATTCCAAAAAAAACTTACTATATTCTCCTCCGGCGGATAATATGCTCTTGAGGACGGGATACATCTTGCTCTGGAAGAAGATTTTTTGATGGTCATGTATCGCGTTCTTCTTTATATACCCTTCCTTCTTTATATATAGAGACGCCTTGTGACCTCAATTTATTATGCATTCGCGTGACTGCAGTCACGCTATCGAAATGAATGATGCATTCGCGTGACTGCAGTCACGCTATCGAAATTAATGATGCATTCGCGTGACTGCAGTCACGCTATCGAAATTTATTATGCATTCGCGTTATTTAAATTATTATATTATATTGTTCTCTCTGTCAGGGTTTTTCATGACGGCGAAATAATATGTCACTTCTTTCGCGTGACTACAGTCACGCTATCGAAATGAATGATGCATTCGCGTGACTACAGTCACGCTATCGAAATGAATGATGCATTCGCGTGACTGCAGTCACGCTATCGAAATGAATGATGCATTCGCGTGACTGCAGTCACGCTATCGAAGTTAATGATGCATTCGCGTGACTGCAGTCACGCTATCGAAATTTATTATGCATTCGGGTTATTTAAATTATTATATTATATTGTTCTCTCTGTCAGGGTTTTTCATGACGGCGAAATAATATGTCACTTCTTTCGCGTGACTGCAGTCACGCTATCGAAATGAATGATGCATTCGCGTGACTGCAGTCACGCTATCGAAGTTAATGATGCATTCGCGTGACTGCAGTCACGCTATCGAAGTTAATGATGCATTCGCGTGACTGCAGTCACGCTATCGAAATTTATTATGCATTCGGGTTATTTAAATTATTATATTATATTGTTCTCTCTGTCAGGGTTTTTCATGACGGCGAAATAATATGTCACTTCTTTCGCGTGACTGCAGTCACGCTATCGAAATGAATGATGCATTCGCGTGACTGCAGTCACGCTATCGAAATGAATGATGCATTCGCGTGACTGCAGTCACGCTATCGAAGTTAATGATGCATTCGCGTGACTGCAGTCACGCTATCGAAGTTAATGATGCATTCGCGTGACTGCAGTCACGCTATCGAAATTTATTATGCATTCGCGTTATTTAAATTATTATATTATATTGTTCTCTCTGTCAGGGTTTTTCATGACGGCGAAATAATATGTCACTTCTTTCGCGTGACTACAGTCACGCTATCGAAATGAATGATGCATTCGCGTGACTGCAGTCACGCTATCGAAATGAATGATGCATTCGCGTGACTGCAGTCACGCTATCGAAATGAATGATGCATTCGCGTGACTGCAGTCACGCTATCGAAATGAATGATGCATTCGCGTGACTGCAGTCACGCTATCGAAATGAATGATGCATTCGCGTGACTGCAGTCACGCTATCGAAATGAATGATGCATTCGCGTGACTGCAGTCACGCTATCGAAATTTATTATGCATTCGCGTTATTTAAATTATTATATTGTTCTCTCTGTCCAAAAATAGAGACGCCCTCAATTTTTTTTGTTTTCAAGGTTTTTCGTGGTACATAAAAACCACGAGATGAAAGCCTGCAATTCACACCAAATCTTCATCGACCCGTGAGCCGAGTGATCCACCGCCCAGAGTTGTCATTTCTGGTTAGAGTCGACGATCCTAGTTAAAGGAAAGTCTTATAAGCGTTCGAGAAACGTTCAAGACAGTTCTCCAGACTGCGAAATATTCCAACAACAATCGGTAAGTATGAATTTGTTTCTTTTAAATATTCTCTTGTTCTTTTTTTAAAAAAAACCCTTACGAGCCGAAGGCGTCCCTAAAATTTTTAACCGCTATCCAGTTGATTGAGACCGTCAGAACGGGCGGTTTTTTTTCATTGGGGCGACCTGGAGTAAGGGACCACGGGTAGTTGGAGTGTGATGCATTATTATTATTATTATTATTCAAGCGTGAATGTGCGGGAAGCTTTTTACTACGGGGTAATTCTACCGTAACTCACGCTACATTTTTTTTTGTTCAAATAAAAATTGCAATTTCTCAAATAATTTTTTAAATAATATAGAAATAACTATTATTTTCTTTCAACAAAAAATCATACGTATCGAAATTTATGCTAATAATTTAATTTAAAATAAGTGTTACGAATCTTTTTATCACATAAACTTATTTTATATTATATACAACACAAGTTAATACAAGTAGTTATGAAATAGT